>JAJFPB010000009.1:2400000-3000000 GCA_020881915.1 Paramyrothecium sp. XJ0827
TCAGATAGACTAGACAGTCCTGGCTTATTGTTTTGTATTCCCTTTATAGATTCCCTTGCTGCTTAATTCTACACCGTCTTGGTACTGCTGCTGTCAACAGCGATATCACCTTCTCGCATGAGACATGACTCTGACGTCCAGTATTGAGCCCGTATCCGGACGGCCTGACTAACATTTGCTCAACAAATTTCGTGGTATGTGGCTACGGCCGAAACAGTTATGCTCAATCTTGGTCGTCGAGTCGGATCATGAGGCTCCGTCGGACTGGCTGTGTGCAGATGCCGACCTCGAGAGTATGATGGTGCGACACAATGGAATTGAGGCTTCGGCGAGAATATTAGTAGTGTAATCTGTAACATGGTTTTAAGCTCGGACCTGATTGAAAGATTGTCGCTCTGACTGTGGTCGGCGGTTCCGAGTAGTAGTCATCAAGAAAATCTTGAAAATCTGGTACACCGCAAGAATGACCGGCGCCAAGGAGAACAGGAAAGCCACCAGTGCAATAACGGCTTCAGGTGAGAGGATCATTTTGTTAAAATGAGCATATTATATTGATTAAAGAAGAAGAAAGGCTAGCGCTAACCAGCGGAAGCTATAGACAAGACATCCACATCCCAGCCACCAATGGATCGGAATAGCCATTGATCCGTCAAAAACAACGGATCTCAACACTCCCACTCGAGCCATTGGTGCGAGATGTTTCTGCGTAACAGAGTGTGGCCTCATTAAAACCTCAAAAACACCTTCGTGGGTGAAAAACAGGAAAGAGCTTCTATTACCACACCTGCGTTGGATTGCTCGGTCACTGGGGCCTTAGCACCCCAGATCCTCCAGATTATTTGATGTTTGATGTTTGAATGAAGCCTTGGATTCTTCGATCACTGGAGCCTTAACACCCCAGATCTCCCACTTCATCGCAGTCTATATATTTTTCCAAAATAAATATAGAGGACATTAATATTGTCATTTGTTGGTATTTTCGACTACGATCGTCGAGGTATTTTGATTTCTTTGGCCGGATCCGATTGAGCAGGTTCCGTTGCATGTCTTGTAGGACTGTGGTTATTAAGGCTGAGGAAGCCAATCCAGCAGCGTTTGCTGTGTTTGTAGTTTTGTAGTTTTGTATCTCGATCGTGTTCGTTTGCCATGGGATTCTTTCCAATTGGCTCTTGTGTGGTACGTTCCTGAATGAAATGGCTCTGGTATGTACGTAATGAGCGCTCAGATACAGCTGAAGCTGTTGTAGGTTTGTTGTAGGAAGCCGAAGGGTTCCGAACCGAGGACTTGTGGGTCACTTGGAGGCTCGATGATTGGGATAGACTGTTGGGCTCCCATTTTCTCCCACTTGGGGCATGATGGAAAGGGTAAAAGGCCGTATGAATTTGATATAATAGACTTTCGGCGCCGGGAGTGTCAGTTGGCTAGGTGTTCCCGGTCACCACCTTTTCTCATGACCCATATTTGCGTGACCAACAGTGAATCATGGATTGAGAGGCCCAGCGCGTTGCGAAACACGATAAAACGGTCTTTTGGAACGGGTTTCGTAAGTCCATCTGCAATTTGTTGCTCGGTTGGGACATATTGGAGCTCAACGTCTCCATCCGAGACTCGTTCTCGAACGTAATGCCATTGAAGGTCAATGTGCTTAGTCCTGGCGTGGAACAGTGGATTCTTGGCCATTGCAATTGCCCCTTGATTGTCCCCGTAGAGGATAGTTGTTTGAAGGTCTCCATGTTTGTATTGGGCCAGAAGTTCGCGCAGCAACCCTCGTAGCCAGATCGCTTCTTTGGTGCATTGTGTTTGCCCCATGTATTCCGCTTCGCAGGATGATAGTGCGACCGTTGGTTGTCGTTTGGAGCTCCAACTGATGGCGCCTGTACCGACATTGAAGACATAACCAGCCGTTGACCGTCTGGTGTCGTGGTCGCCAGCCCAGTCTGAGTCGGTGTACCCAACTAACGGTCTGAGTGGTCCGCTGAAAACGAGTTCCAAGTCGATCGTTCCTCGTAAGTACCTCATGATGCGCTTGACGGCTTGGACGTGCTCGTTGGTTGGGTTTCCCAGATATCGGCTGCAGAGAGAGACGGCAAATGCGATGTCTGGGCGAGTGCCAAGCATGGCGTACATAAGTGAACCAATTGCCTTTGCGTACCATAGTTTCGTCGTTTCAGACGCTTTGTATTCGTCTGGGACAGGTTGGAATTTAGACGTGCTTAGGGAGTTGTGACTGGCTTGCTCTCCCACATGTCAAATTCCGTAGGACCTTCTCGACATATGCTCGTTGGGAGAGGAAGATGGCCTTGTTGCGTCTGTCTCTCCGAACGGACATTCCCAGATAGTACTGACACGGACCAAGATCAGTCATTTCGAATTTCTTGCTCAAGGCGGCTTTGATTTGGCGGATTTCTTCCTTATCGGGACCAGCGATTAGGAGATCATCCACGTAGACGGCGATGTAGGTTGTGCCACGGATGAAAACGCCAACATCGGCGTTGAGTGGTTTGAAGCCGAGGGTTTCCAGAAAATCAGATAATGTCTGGTACCAGATTCGGGGAGATTGTTTAAGACCGTAGAGAGCCTTCCGCAGTCGGAAGACTTTGCCTGATTTGTCGTCGAAGCCCTGTGGCTGAGTGACGTAGATTTCTTCTTTAACACCACCGTAAAGGAAGGCAGTTTTGACATCCATTTGTTCTAGTTCAAGGTCCAGGGCCGCAGCGATAGCGAAGATCATTTTATAGCTCATCGGCTTGACCACGGAGGCAAACGTCTCGTGGTAGTCGATTCCCTCTTTTGTTCGAAGCCTCTGACAACGAAGCGAGCTTTGAATCTGGTAATCTCGCCATCCTTTCCTCGCTTGAGCTTATATACCCATTTGCCTTGGAGAGTATGTTTTCCTGGAGGTAGGTTGACTGGTATGAAGGTGCCGTTTCTCGTTAAGGAGTCGATTTCGTCAATCATGGCATGCATCCATTGTTCGCTATGAGGCGAATTCATTGCTTCGGCAAAGGTTTCGGGTTCGGTCGGTTCGAGGTTGTTGGCGATCATGGCCAGATGAATGGCAATCATGGTGAAACGCCATTGGTTTTGTTGAGCTTCTGGGTCTTGTTGAGCTAGGACTGTGTGTCTCGATGGCATTTGTCCTCGGGTTTCCCGTACTGGAAAGCGTAGTTCGGAATGACGGTCGGTTGATTCCATTGGGACTTGGTGTTCATTGATTACACCGTCGGGGCTTTGTGTTCTTTCTGGAGTCCCCAGTTCCACATGGAAGCTCGGCTCGTCTTGGTTCGGTAGATAGGATTGGTTGAGGGCTGCCTGTATCTCTTCGTCTGTTCTGATGTTTTCGGTTAGGGGTATAGTTGGAAGAGATGGTGTGAGATCCATCCGTTTTGCGTTGGGTTCGTCAGTTGGTTGCTCGGATGCAATTCGTTTTCTCGGCAGGGATTCCTCATCGAACACGACGTTATTCGCAAAGAATATTCTTCCATCATCGTCGACTAAGACGTAGTTTGTGCTCCCTTGATAGCCGAGGAGTCGGCAGGGGATTGTCTTGTCGTCCATCTTCTTCCGTTTGGCTGAAGGCATTTTTGCAAAGCCTCGGCTGCCGATAACTCGGAGATGGGAGAGGTCCGGCACTTCCTTGTGCCATGCTTCATAAGGTGTGATTTGACGACCCGAGGCTGGTGAGAGGTTTCGTATATATGCCATGGATTTGAGGACGTATGGCCAGAATTTCTTTTCCAGTCCTGAATGGATGAGAGTCGTTGTGAGTTTCTCGAGTAGGACACGGTTTGCTACTTCGGCCACCCCGTTTTGTTCGTGCTGTTCGGTAGCAGAGAAGATCATCTCAATTATCTTGTTTTCGCAGTAGAGAGTGATTGTATCAGCTTGGTTTTCTCCCGTTCACTCCGAAGTGCTCGTTTTCTCCTGAACTCCTCAAGAAGATCGGGGTGTAAGCCAAAACATCCGGCCTTGTTGTGACCTGGTTTGTTGCAGTGGTCGCATGTTTGAGTCACTCGGTCTTTGCGAAGACCACGTGTTCCAGCCAGCAGAGCTGTTTGTTGTATCTTGGTCTTTTCTCGTTGTTGAATGTTCATCTCCTCTTGCTCTGCTGCGGCAAGGGCGATTTCGAATGTGACGGCAGGTTTGGTTACTTCTCCGTTGGAGCCTCTTTCGGGCAGCAAGTTGTGGTTTTGGTAGAAAGCAGTGAGGAACACTTCGTATTCGGGGCCAAGTCCGGTTAGGAACTTATTGATGAATTGAGGCGTGCCGATTTTGCATGTCTCGTCTAGTTGCAAGAGTTCAGATTGAGCTTCTCGCAGCCGTTCCGCGAAGTTCATGACTCCCGAGCATTGGTCTAGGGTGAGGCTGTTGTATCGTCGATCGAGTTCTTGGAAAACCGCGCTTCCCTTTGGTTTGAAGCGCTTCTCAAGCTCACTGAACATCTCCGTGACGGTCTCCTTGTCCTTTACCTGCTCCCTGGCGTTGTATCCAAGTCGATTGAGGACGGCTCCGCACGCGCGTTCCTGCTTGGAGAGCCAGTTGTCGATCTTTTCAACGGTCGCGGCGCTGGTGCCGGTGGGTTTGTCCTTGTTTCGTTTGAACAAGTCTCCATAACCCGACATCGTGAGATGATCCTTCATTTCTCGGCTCCAGTTGATCCATCCCGCTGTTGATTCTAGCTTCGGGATGTTGGCTAGGTTGCCAAGTGTTCCTGTCGATTCCTTCGAGGCCGACATGCTTGAGGATGGATTCCTTGATGGCTGGACGAGAGAAGGCGTGGGACGAGTGAAGGGCAGGTTCAGGTGAATCTTCCCTCTTCAGCCTAGCGATGTCCCTTGCGAGCGCGAGGCTGGAATGCTCGTTGTTGTCGATGGTATCGGTAACGGATGAGTCGGAGCTCCCATTGGCTGTAACGTGGGTTTCTCCTGGTTCTGATGAGGCAATTGAGGTAACTTCAAGGCCCCAAATGTTGGTTGAACTTGCGTCTGAAAGCGAGTCGTCGGTGTCGGAGTGGGTTGCCCAGGACTCAAAACTTAGAAGGGAACCACTCGGAGATACAAGGCCTCAGAGGTCCTTTTCTAAGCGATGTGGAATCAACTAGAATAGCTGCTTTATCAGCCTGTAGCGATAGGTGGGGATATTCCTGTGGCAAATTCCTTCCTTTCCAGCAGCTTCCAATAGGTTCCTTTTTGCCACATATTCAACAAGATTAAACAACAGCATCCAGCAACAGAACATCCGTCAAGGTCAGCGACACGATGAGGAAAAATGTTGCTTGTGGAGGAAACAAAGGAAGCTCGGTTTCAAGAGGGGTCGAGCTCTTAAATTATAGTCGTGTGAAGCCATCGTGAGGTCGAGTCTATGGCGAAAGTTTTGCGCAAGGATTTTAATCGAGAGGCTGGTGACGGGTGAGGCCGGGAAGTGTGCAAAACCCAGTGTTTGATTCCTAAATCACTATTCGGTTAAAATTTCGGGTAAGGTGTGGTGAGTATCTTTGTCGCAGTGGAAGGAGGCGATTAGACCTCGAGTTATAGTGGAAATCATGATTAGGAGGATACTCAGCTGTATGGTGGCTTTTCCGGGCTCATAACCTGTTAAAATGAGCATATTATATTGATTAAAGAAGAAGAAAGGCTAGCGCTAACCAGCGGAAGCTATAGACAAGACATCCACATCCCAGCCACCAATGGATCGGAATAGCCATTGATCCGTCAAAAACAACGGATCTCAACACATTTGACCAAATGTGGCCGATTGGAGAATCAAGGCTGGCCAGCAACAAATTACTGCAGACAATGAATGGTGGAGTGGAACTGGCAATTGACGGCAAAGCACAGCGTGTTTCCAATGTTAAGTAGTACAGGCCGTGGACCAGGGCTAAAAGCTCGGCGAGCTTAATAATGAGCGGTGATGCGGTAGGGAGTCTCCTCCCAAGGCCAACAGGGCGCATCGTTCATTCGCAGATAATGTGAGATGGAACTGTGGATGGTGAAGGTGGGGTGTGTGTGTAGGTTTGGGAGCTTCCAGGATCCGTTTTGGCGGCCAGAAGCCATGTGTGGGTGTGGGCTCAGAGGTTGGCGAGCTCTTTATGTCCGAGATAGCAAGGATGGTGTGCGTCTGTGGACCGCAAGTGTGTGTGACCTGCGTTGCGTTGGCAGTGGGGTGGCCTAGGCACTGCACCAACTGCTGGTGGGGACGGGCTAAGAAGCCTGGGCGTGGTACCTTTTCATGCCATCACTCGACAAGGATCTCAACGATCTCAGGTTTACAAATTGATCCAACTGGGATGCGGCGCTGACCTTTCTCTGATCACTTTTCCGGGAAGAGTGGAAAATGTGATAGAAACACCTGCTGTGGCTTGGCAATCCGGGCTTCCGTACCGCCTCTTCCACCAGTTTGGCAGTTCCACGGCAATTCGATATGCTCACACCCATCGCCCAAATACACAATTGGCCAGACAGTCTGGAGCGCAGCGCGCAGGTCTTGGAAGTCCAGAAAAACAGAAACATGTCATTCTTTACACACCTTCTTGAATGGAAAGTGTTTGGCCACGAGGCAGCGGGTCTATGTGAGGAGGTGGTAAGCTTTGTGATTTCAAGCCATCTGTCGCCTTAGAGAACAAAAAAGTCTCGCTCGAAACCCAGCGTTCAAGGCCGGTGGTAAAGAGGCAGGAGAATAAAATCACCAATGTTTGCAGATGTCTTCGGTGATATGAAAATACGAATACAAGTTGATTCGAGTGCTTCAGTAGCTCATGTTAAGACGGCATCGATAGCTGCTGTGACCAGGGAGACAGAAGAACATGAAAATGACTCTGCTGCAGCAGAGATCTCGGCAAATCGTTGATAGCATTGTACACCTAAAGCCACTGGACAGGATCAAGTTCAGGCCTCATCATACGTCATCCAACGCAAAAGCTGTCGATGGTCTTCGACTGCGGAAATGCAAAAAATGACAGGCGTCCTTATATGGCATCTGTCTCGGCTTCTGAGAATCTCTGCATTTGTTCGTCCCTACGTGTATTGCGAGCAAAAATGGCGGACGCCACCCTGAGCTGGGTCTTGTTGGCGACAGAGGGGTAGCGCCATGCAGAACAGAAATTTCTCAAATCCTGTGGGATAAGGAGTAGGGGGCGTGAGGGAAAGGAACAGAGGTATAAAAAAGAAGAAAAGAGAAAAAAGAGAAGAAAAAAAGGACCTGTAGTCTGCGCAGCCTGGTGAGATAGCCGTACTCTCCCGGCAGTAGTCCACGTTCTGATCCCAGAAAGTTCCGCATCAATGGGATGTAGGCAGCTATGTGATAAATCACATTGGTCCAGGGCGACCTACATCCGGAGGCTTATGCTTGTGGACAAGACAATGGTTGTCTGTTCAATCCGACGCGGTACTTCTGCCCATACATTAGTTGTGCATGGGCTGTAACGCAAGGCCAGCTTGCCAATGCTTCGTGCCATTTTTCAGACTCAAGCACTCGTTTACAATCCGTTTCCCCACCCAGTATACATAAAGTCGACGACTTCATGATAGGGACTTTTCAATCAGCCTTTCATCTACACATCAAGCCTGCTAAAGAATTCAATGCAATGAAAGAGGCGCCAAAGGCAGTTCAAATGCCATTCCAAAGTTGCTGCCATACGTTTTAAACGTGTGTTGCATGCAAACATCTTCCTACAATCAAAGACAAATACGAGACCGGACGTCCACTATCGTACATTATAGTAAAAGGCCACCATCTCATGCCTGCCAAGTGCTTCACTCATTGATTCATTCAGCACCACGCTAAACAGCCGCATTTAGCGGATTCTCATCCTCCGACTTCGTCCTCGTCGCGGAGAACCAGGACATGTTTTTCACTGCTTCCTGCAGGCGCGCAGTGAATCGCCAGAAGCCATGCAGCCAACAAAGTGATATGCTCTTTTTAAGTACTGCCTCTGAGTGCTCGAGAACCTCGATCCTTCTCTTGAGCTCAGAGACGAGCCTTCGCTCAGCTGAAAGATTTGCATCTTGGCGTTGCGCCTCATGGGCTTGCACTCGGATTTTGGCTGTCAGCGCCAGCTCGGTTTGATGCTGCCTCTCGACTTCATCTTTGAGGCTGGTTATTTGATCTGAAAGACCGTCCATTTCATGGACACGGTCGTCCTGGTTGGTTTTGAGGGCTGCAAGTTCTTCACGCGCCTGAACTGCCTCTTCCTGCAAAGCACGATTTTGGTTGGATGTGATGATCAATTCTTCGCGCAGTGTTGCCAGTTCATTTCCGCTGTCTTCTGCAAACCTCTTATTCATGACTGCCAACCTTTGTGTTTCGCCTTCTTTGGCTATTTTCTCCTCTTCAAGTCGCTGGCACAGCCTGCTCAATTGCTGGATCTCACGACGGAAGTTGTCAAATTGATCTCGCGACCGTTCTTTTTCTGCTGCCAATTCTCTCAGGTGCTTATGACAAGCGGCGTCAGCAGCGCTGAGTTTCTCTTCCATTGCAAATAACCTGAATTCAGTGACATTATCCGGGAGCTGGCACACGTTTTCATGATGTTGGCTAGCCACCTGTACAACGCGAGCCCAGCGCGTGGCAGTTTGTTCGACTTGCTGAGAATGGTAATCGGGGCAGAGGCAAAGAGCAGCTAGTCGACGGAGCGTCTGTTTCTGGATATCGCTTGGCTTCATGCACGACATTTGCAGGAGCAATGGGCGTATAGCTGAAAGCGAAGGCTCTTTGATAGTCCAGCGGCACCGGGCATCATTTCGACTCCTGGCATGGCCAACGCACTGTATGTCTCCATGTTTATTGTCGCTGTCGGTGATCTGTAGCAGATTCGATGGATCCCACAGCGGAGTGCCCATTGCAGTAATTACGTGTTGAAAGATTTGTCTGAGTGACACGGGTTCATTCAGATGATGATGATGACTTTTTCGAGCTATGATTGTATTTGAATAAGGACAGGTTTGATGTGGACATGAGGGGTTGCCAGCTACACACCATGGCGATCACTTGGGCGAGTTGAGCCAACATGCATATCTTGAAACAGTGCTGCGCCATCCCCCGCAGCAGACGTAAGCGCGCGGAAACAATCCGGGTGAAGATCGAGGCAGGGGGCTTGGCGATGGATGTTGTCCGTAGCATTGCAGTATGCCAACCGAGCGAGATTGAATTCCAAGTAGAGAAAAAAGAGCTACAAAAGTTTGGTATGGACGTCTACACAACTAGGGGTAATTATGGGAGAGGCTGGGTTGCGCACCACGGACCAGCACAGGCTGTGGGTTTGGCTTCCAAGCGGTCTGGGCGTGGTTGATTTTCCCCAGGTGATTAAAAGCAGTGAACCACGGCTCTTCCCGTCTGTTCGCGTGCTTTTTGACTTGGGCAAGCCTCGATTGTGTGCAGAGCACCAGGATGTGTAAGCTGAGAGCAATTCCCTGGGGCGGTGACTCGTGGGTCCTGGGTGCGTTTTGAACAAATTGTGGAAAAGAAGATCCAACAACTAAGAACGTTGTTCTAGCCCGGTATCTCTGAAGTAATACAGAGTATATCGGCGGGAGTTCGACAGATTCGAGGCACGGCCGTGCTTCAAGGTGAAAAGAAGAGTGAGTACAGAGTAGAGTAGAGGTAGCCTGCTATTTGTCTGAAACTAGCCTAATCGGGGTGTACCTTCGAAGTACACCCCGATTAGGAATAAGTACCTACCCCATGATTCAATAACTTGGTAGGTCTTTAATTTAGCGCTCTCTGGGGGGAAACCAGCGATGAGAGAGCCACCTACTTAAGATCTCGATTAGAAACAGGGACAAGACGCTGGGAAATATATGGGTTACCAAAGCCAAAGACCGAGTGGAAGACGTGCTACTCATCTCCCGTGTCGACAAAACCATATGTGTGCATGGGAAGCCAACTTTGTACTCCTGAGGTTAGAGGCGGCATGAGTATTCTTTGGCGCCAATCGAGCCAGGCAATAACTTCCCCATAGTCCTGCCACAAACCAGA
Organism: Paramyrothecium sp. XJ0827; assembly: GCA_020881915.1. NCBI lineage: Eukaryota > Fungi > Ascomycota > Sordariomycetes > Hypocreales > Stachybotryaceae > Paramyrothecium > Paramyrothecium sp. XJ0827. The sequence continues at coordinate 2,409,973 of JAJFPB010000009.1, forward strand.
AGCTTTCCCCATGGGGAGAGCCGAATTACCGTGTCGACTGCGTCACTCGAGTTTTCTACAATGCGCAACTTATAATCTAGTCCGAGGTAGAATAATATGGTCTGCTTTCGATTCCCCGCATTTCGGGGCCCATCCCAGGACTTTTTCCTCGGCCGGCCTAAATTCCGGGACATGCTCCGCTTCCCGAAAGTGGTATAAACTTGTAACCAGCAAGAGTTTTTAGAGCATGAGAAAACAGACTGTTGTGTATCAGGTTCTGCCATACTGGAAGTCGCGCATTTGGACCGGGCATCAACAACGGATCAGCATACTCGAAGGTTGTGGACGGGAACCTGATGGTACCCTCAAACACAATAGTCTACCTAGCTCCTGGTGCATTCTTCACAGCCAAGCTCAACTTCATCAAGGTCTCAAACTCTGCCGTTCGCGGCCATGTATTTATTTATAAAAGGCCAAATGGCGGCGCCATCCTGATTGACCGGTCCCAGAACATCGTCGTCGAACGAGTCACATCGCTTGGCTCCACTGGCTTCAGTCTTACCACTGGTGAGGCAAACGGAGTACACATCAATGGATATCGATCTTTTTCCTTCCATGGCAATGAAGATGGAGTGGACTTCTTTTGTTCCAGCGACATACTTGTTGAAAATTGTTTCCTACGCAACTCAGATGACACGATAGCCATCTATTCGCACCGATGGGACTACTGCGGTGATACACGCAACATAACCATCCGAAACTGCACCCTTCTACCAGATATTGCTCACCCGATTAATATTGGAACGCACGGAAACCCGGCTGCGCCAGAGACTACAAGCGGAATTCACATCAGCGACATCGACATACTAGACCACTACGAGAACCAGATGTGGTACCAAGGATGTATTGCTATCAACGCAGCCGATTGTAACCTGATTGAGAATGTGTTTTTCGAGGACATCAGAATTGAAAAGATCTCCAAAGGTCAACTGTGTAATCTTCGCGTGATGCAGAACAGCATGTGGACTACCGGGCCGGGTCACGGAATACGCAATGTCACCTTCAGAAACGTTGAGCTGAACATGGAGAACTCGGAGGTCGTGAATCCATCTCTTTTGCTTGGCTACGATGAAACGAGGAAACTGGAGAACATCACATTTGAGAACTTGAAGATTGGCGGGGTGTTGGTTCACGATAAGATGGAGAGGCCTCATTGGTACATGGTTGCGGACTTTGTTCCGGCATTTATTAATGAACATGTGACGGACGCAAGTTCATCTTGGCTAAATAATATAGAGTACCTAATAGGAAAAAAACTCTTAAATATTGCATTGAAATACAATCTAGTCATCGGATTCTGTTACGGCAAAGCTCACACGAAACATGGCTCAGTAATAAGCGTCGTGGATCTGGAGGTTGGACAAGCCTGCTTTAGCCATTTAGTGCCTTTGGCGAACTGTGCACTTAATTTACTGGAATCTTGCGTCTGCTTGGTCAGTATTGCTAGAACGCATGAATCAGAGTTGGTGGAAATGGAAGTTTATACGTTCTCAACCATCGCAAATTACGCCGGGCAATTCTTCGCCGTCCATTAGCTGCATGTGCGATCATCCTTCTATGCCATTAATCAGTCTCATTGCAATGCGAATGTCCTTATAGATCGCAACCATAGACCATGATTCAGAAAGAATATCCTGAATCTCGGTTTATGAGGCATGTCAAAGCCCGCTACTACAGCCAACTTCTGATAACACTACTAGTTCATATTCTATCAAGCTCGTTCAGGCTTGAATCCTGGCCTCGAATAGCCGACGGAATTGTTATGGTTGAATTTGTTAATCAATCTCCAGTATAGCATGATATGCGTGCAAGAGCGCTAAGGGGCAAAGGGGCTAGAGAGAACAGAACGATCAATTGGCGGTTCGACAAGAACCACTGCACCAAGGGTCCAGAGCAGAGCACGCGTTGCGGAATCCACAAGCCCACTAACATCAGCCAATCGCATTCTCCGGCCTGAGATCCCACCCCCGACTCCACGGTTCCGGACTCGGAGGGGCCTTTAGTCTTATGCTAGCAAGACCATGCCAGATGGGGCTGGCTAGCACGCCCTGTCGCATTGACGACCAGGCGGATCCTCGAACTTTCTGACTCTGCTGACCGGGACCGGTTCACGAACTCACAAAGCCATTCGATCAAGTTGAAGATAATCACGAATGGAGCGACTCGATCATGGTTGACCTTTTCGCAGACTATGAACCCTTTGCAATCCTCCAGGATGAGCGAGCAGTTCAGTTCAGTCCCACGCCCTTTGACTGGGATGCCACCGATGGCATCCCTGCACCTGGGCAGATCGCTTCCCCGTCGAGGGAGCCGTGTCATGTCGTTGGGCGTGATGTAGACTCGCGACTTGAGGAGCAACCAATACCCATCTTGGCGCCACCGGGCCTGTCGCAGTTGCCAATGATTGCCCGTGAGGCTTCGGCCATGCCTCCGACCGTTCAGCCACCGCAGCTACCGAAACCCGGCGCTCGCTTCACCGTCTCGGTAGTGAAGATTCTTAGATTGTGGTTCGCAGACCATGAAGATCACCCCTTCCCAAGCGCCAAAGACATACAACTGCTTCAAGCCAAGACCGGTCTCGAGAGGAAGCAGATCCTCAATTGGTTCGCCAACACACGGCGGCGCTCCAGGCCTCAGGCATTCCGGTCATCGTCGCCAGTCCCTTGGACGAGCCTTGAACGGTCAACCGGACCCGTCGACATACCGCCGAGGCGGCCAACTCCCGTGCCCTTCAAGAACATGAATCCTATGGAAAGGTGGCAGCAATCTCCGCCTGAGCACGAAGGAGCTGCGCTTCTCGACATTTCCCGAGCCGTTGCCACGTACCCCGAGAACGATCTTCGTCAGAGTAGCTCTAGGAACTCGATTGCCTCCTCAGCCAACGGCTCTTTGGCGAGCGGCGACGCTACCTCGTGCTCGAGCAGAGACTTCCACTCTGACTCTTCCGCGCACTCGTTCAGCTCCCACTCCTTTGTCGGCAACCCCGAGTCACTCAAGAAGCCAAATCGCAGGCGACGGCGGAGACTCGCCAAGCGGGCTGGATCGTACATGACCAAGCTTAACCAGCAGCTTGAAGTCTTCCAGTGCACATTCTGCACCGAAACCTTCAAGACGAAGTATGACTGGCAGCGGCACGAGAAGTCCCTTCATCTGCCCATTGAAGAATGGACCTGTTGCCGAGAGGATTCTGCGGTTCAGAGCACAGAACAAGGGCTCGTCTGCATCTTCTGTGGAGAAGCTAACCCGGACGAACTGCACTTGCGAAGCCACAACGCCGCCGAATGTTTATCGCGACCCCGAGAGGAGCGAAGTTTCTACAGAAAAGACCACCTGCGGCAGCACCTGAAGCTGGTGCACGCCACCACCTACTCAGACTCGCTTATGAAACCCTGGAAGGTGATCAACGATCAGATCAAATCGCGGTGCGGATTCTGCGGAACCGTCATGGACTTGTGGAGTAGCCGCATTCATCACTTGGCCGAACACTTTGAAAAGGGAAGCACAATGGCCACCTGGAAGGGTGACTGGGGCTTTGACGACGATGTCTACGAAAATGTCGAGAATGCCATGCCGCCATGTAAGTAACTATAGCCACTCCTAAATATTTTGCCCCCAACTAACCGAGACCAGACCTCATCTATCTTGAGCAGGTCTCGCCGCTGCCTTTCTCCCCGATAAAAGGCCCAGTCGACACGCCCGCAAATCCCTACGAGCTGCTTGGCGTCGAACTCGAATACTACATACAAGATCGTCTAGATACAGAAGGCCGTCTCCCAACCGACGCAGAGCTCCAATACGAGGCCTGCTCCATCATCTTTGCCGCCGACGTCTACTCGTGCATGCCATCCTGCCCATCATCATCGTGGCTCCGGGACCTGGTCACGTCCTCGGACAACATCGCGACTCAAGCCCGCCTGCGGCCCATCACGCACTGCAAGACGCGGGTCAGCCAGCTTACCATTAATGGCAAAGGCAATATTTTCGAACGTTGCGCCATGGAAATGGAGCTGCAGGCTTTTGTGAGCATGCACCTTGCGAACGGCATCTCTCTGTCCGATCCCGAAATCCGACAAGAAGCACTCAACATCGTCAACCGCACCCACGCACTCCTATCAAATGATTTCAAACGCTTTTTGAAGTTCATCGACCGAATGATATGGGGCTCTGATCGATGGCTTTCACTCCTCCGTGAAAGGACCGAGCGACTTCATGTCTTGGAAGCAGGTGGCGGAGTGAGAGGAGGAAATGCAGCAAAGCATGCTTCACCTGCAGCCCCGCTTCCATTATTGGGGCAGGGCATTCAACCTGGAGCTTCTAATGGACGCACCGAAGCTTCAGGCGCATCGATTAATCCAGCCTTGATTTACATCGATAGCAGCAACAGCTTGGGAGCTGCAAGATTTGATACGGACCAAGGAATGGACCTGGTGGACAAGTTAGAAGGAGTTGTTGGCGACCCCAATAGCAATAAGAATTGGCTCTTTTCTGACAAGTGGCCCTCGACTAGTAGCAGTCCGAGGTTGCCGTCATCGGCTTCACCTATCATGCCTGGTGCCAACTCTGGTTCACTTCCAACAGTCCACACATCAGCAAATCCGTTGGATTGCCCCTCCTTGCTGGCAGCCACATCGTTGATTGAGGCATGCGAAGACATTCCCGACAGCTACCGCCACATTAGTGGTTGGTCGAAGCAAACATACTTTCATAACTCGAGCAACTCGTACTGGACTCTGTTCAAAGACTTGACCCGCTACGTCCAAAGGACCACGTCGCTCCACAACCCGGATCGCCATGTACCAACTGACGAAGAGCTCAAGTATCAGGCGCGGTGGATATGGTGCGGAGAGTGAGTATCTTGGACTTCGTATGCTCGCGGACGCTGGCTAACAGATGTTGCGTTTAGTGGAGATCCATGGAATTTTACCCCAGCAGACAATGATCAATGGTTGGAAGAGTTTAAACGAAAGACAGGTATCTTAGAAAATGGTAATACTACTTGAGTCGTTTATCTACATGGCGATGATTTGAGAAAGTAAGGCACGAGCTTCAAATGGACATAGAACAGGTCGAGTTGTGGGGTAAGGGCACAGGAGTTAAGTCTTTTTAAGGTAGCTCGAATAGAGACGAACTGCTCCTTGACTTTTGGCTCAACGCTAGAGAGCGGCACCAAGAAATCACCAAAGATCTCATGTTCGTTTGATGGGAACACCCCAGCCTGGGTCAACTGCTAACACTTTGAGCAGGAACTTTGGATAGGTCTAAAATATTATATTCTTTAAAGATAGACTTGGTCTTGGTTTCTCACCAAATTGGTAACTGATACGTGCTTGGCTTCCTGTCCGGCAGGTGCCGCGCTCATTGTTACAACAGACCAATCAATTAATGGGAAGTTTGCTCGTCTGGGTGCGCCAAACGGCCAGCGGGCCGCCTTATCGCCTCAGCATCACTAAAAACTAGGTCAAACAATAATCAGCGCCCGCACATTCTGTGCACAAAGATGTAATGAGTTCGACAGACCGGTGCAATCCAGGTAGCTGACGCAGAATGAGAAGGGATCAAGCTGGCTCTAACTCAGGCTCCAACTAGCATGGAACAGTATAAGTACAGCTCATGTGTGCTATTCGAGAGCTGATACTCTCGTGTCATAACTGATCTCTTAATGGAGTTTTCTTCCTCAGATTTGTGTCAAGAGTGACATCGCGTCGATCCTCAGGTATGTTGCGAAGAAGAACCTCTACCTACTCTGTGCGTTACATGCTCTTACCGCAGCGTATGTGAGGTACGTTCGTTACCTTTGGATACCTTACCCAAGGTCATGTAGATGGAAGAGAGGCAGGGCTAGACCGTGACAGTCATTTGGATGTTTGTTGCTGCAGTCGACAAGCTGGTTGACAGATGGGACGGTGTTGTTGCACGTAACCTCCAGCTCGATCTGAATCACTCTCCTGCATATCCGCCCAGCATATCTACACCTACACCTGCACCTGCAACCACAACTACAACTACACAAACTGCCGATGATGACCGAGTGACTACTTTGGCATTGGCAAGAATTGCACCGTCGGCCTCGCCCGCCAAAGGCACTGCCGTTGAGCTTCAGTCCTCGCTGATTCTGATATCGCCGCCGAAGCGAAAGACAGACGCAGAAGCTGAGTCTGGTACGTTTCCTCCGCCCAAGCGCGCGCGTCGTCCAAAGCTGCAACATGCTCTTCGACCTCAGTTCAGCACGCCCGAGGCCGGCTCCATTTTGGCAATTGTGCAGGAGAACTTCAGGAGCCGTCTATATCTCCCCCCACTCCTTTGGACAGCAGAGCACATGAACCTCTTGGGATGCAGGTTCTTGGCCAATGGGGTGCCAAGAAGTTACAGGGTAAACAGCGGAGTAGAAGTTCCTACTAACCTCCAGCCACCAGACCGTGACAAGGACTTGCCCAAGGTTTCCGTCACCCTTCGTGACTATGCAGCTCACGCAGCGAAGTTGTTGTCTGAACCCTGCATTTTTGCCGCAAGAACTTCTGCAGTCCGCGATATTCTTGCTGCATGTAACTTTGAACTCACAAGGTGAGCGGCACATCTCGGTATGGATTTCTGCGTCGCTAAACCCTTGATGCAGCACATCTTCACCGTTGTTTTTCTTCGATGGTGATTGCTACGGCTCCCGGCTGCCAGCACCCGCCCTTTTCGCATCCGGATTTACCACCCCGTCCCTCGCTTATATCGGTCTTGACACACTGCATTCCCTCCGCAGAGAATACCCCCTGAAACAATTCAGGTCGTGCTTCTACAATAGCGACCGGAAAACGGTGAGGAGGATGAACGGTCCCGTTTCCCAACTCATCGAAAAGAGGCTCCGCCAGCTGAAACCAGAAAATGAATTGGAAGATCCATGCATTGCGGCGGTTCTCATCGCACTCGCGCAAGAACAATATTGGACGCAGAAACAGTCGACCAACAGCGCGAGACATGGGCCGCCGGAGACAAGCATTATAGCAGGAATAGTTCCCGTCAGCGAGCAAACGCAGTCTCTCGCAAATTGTTTCAAGGTACGTCGCCCCATCAAGTCACAGGGGATCAATCAGTGAACATGGAAAGGGTCCATGTCCTAGCGATGCCTCGCATGGCTGCGCAGCACCTGTATTTGTACAAGGCTTGCATCTCGACCACCTTTCTGGACAGGTTGGACCAACCTTCAAAGGCCTTGCCGAACGAAGCCGCCACAATTCCCTACCACACGCTTCAACTACGACGTCCAAACTGGTTGCCATATAGGCTGTTCCTTGCCTTACACGCGTCACTGGAGTAGCACCGTTATTTTTAGTTTTTGAAGACGCCCGCAATCCAAGACGCGTAATCCTAGGACACCTCAAAAACGTATTTTCCATTCCCACCTGGAGACAAGGGTTGGATATTTTAGGCAAGGCAGGAATGAGACCATGTTACAGGGGGTGGTATTTTTACGGCTCCTTGCTCCTTGTGGCCACCGCCAATTTTACTATCTACCAAACGTTTGTAACACCTCAGTTTATCTCACAACATCCTCATCCGGCCCATCAAGATCGCAGCTCGCCGAGTCTAGATGCGGGTCAAATTAAGCGCCGTGGGGGCGAAGTCGTGTGTAGTTGCATTGCATAGTCTGCTCGTGCTGTGCCTCCCCCTTCATTGGTACGGACCGGCAAGCGTCTATTTAAGAGCCTAGACAAGCCTGGAAGAGGCGAGGCATCACACAATGATAGATTTTCTTGTCAATTCCCAGAGCCTGAGCAAGAGGGCAGAAAATGCAAGCTGCATCCACTCTCTACTATTGGAGACACTGCTTCGTCTTTTGAACCGCCCACTGCACAGAATCTTCGTTTTGACGACCTACTCTCATTCTCTTGGCCGAGGTTACCACTTCGTCTGCAGAAGGTGCTATACCCACTGCGTGCCGAGAGTTATTGGCACTGGCGGCTGCCTGTCACCAATCTGTTCCGAACGCGACTCGCCAGCAAAGTACGTCTAGTAAATTTTGGGTGGCTATGCTTAAACTCTCAGCTCCAAAAACAACTATAAATGACGAGGCCAGTGACATGGTGTCGATTTCCACCTCCCGTCATTCAATTCGCGAGCAGGTTCCGTATTCTTACTTCAAAACCACCAAGATGGGTGAAGATCTGCCGTTGGCATCACTGTTGAAATCAAGCGGAACTCTTGAGTATAATCATCCTGAGAATGGGATACCACCTACGCACTTAGCGTACGACTGCGTCAAGGCGAAGCACTTGGCGACTACCCGCTACTCTCCTATCTCTGACGACTCACGATCAAGAAAAACGCAGGCTCCACCCCAGAACGCAAATACTTCGAGTTGGTTATCCACAACAACCTTGATGTGTTTCGCCCTCGCCTTCGCTTCAATGATGATCACGACGCTCCTCCTTTACCACTTCTCAGAGAAGTACCAGGGCATCAGCTCCCAGAAACAAAAAAACTACTATGCATGGAAGTATGGTCCCACTGCTTGTAGGTACAATATCTGTTAATGATAACTGCATCTTCGAGGTTTTAACCATTGCCCAGTTCCGCTCATCGTGAGTGCGTTTTGGGGCCAGGTCGACTACGCAGCAAAAGTCGCTTCGCCCTGGGAGGAGCTCCAAAGGGGTCCGACTTCGGCTGAAAATTCTCTACTCCTCGATTACATCTTCCCGATGCTTCCTGTGAGCTTATGGAGAAGTTTCAGGAACCGGCATTGGGTGGTGGTTCTTACGATACTGGGCCACACGCTTATTCAAGCCACAGTACGTGTTTACTGGCATTCATTCGTTTCGACTTGTACGTTACTGAATAGCCCTCAGACCGTGCTCTCTACCGGTCTGTTGACTCTAGAACAGACCAGGTTCGTGAAGGAGCGGCCTGACTTCCATTTACAAAGTGAGCTGCGAGGATTTTGGGACCGTTTTACGTTTCTTGAAACCCCTTTGCCGGGGATAAAATATCTCGGAATACAGGCTCACGATCTTCCTTATCCTGTCGGAACATCACCCGATACCGTTATCCCGACCATTAAGCCACCAAAGGCCGTTGCCCAGATTTCTGGCTATACAGCAATTGTGAAAGGCTTAAAGATTGAGATGACATGTGAGATTTTGCCTATCACTAACGGCACGAAGAATCTCGGTGGCGATCAGCCTGATGCTCCCCGGCCTTACTGGACGGCCGATATCTCTACCCCGGGATGTGATATCAAGAAAGCAATCATTGCCGAGATCAAAGACCCCGAAGTAAGCAGTACCGCTACACAGAACTACGAAGCGACAATAGGCGGGTACCGATGCAATGCACACTCCGCGGGGTTGGGAGACACTGAAGTGACCATGGGCGACAACTACACAATTGATCTAAAGCATCTCCGAGAACCTCGCCTACTACTTTCTCTTGCCGATCTTCGTTTCTCCCCTTACCAGGCAAATCCATATATCCCGCCAACGCATGCTTACATCCATGAGATAACCGCGGTTCTCTGTAAGCCATCGTATTTCATCGACACCTTCGAAGTGGCGCCCGCCACCGGCTCAGAAACCTGGCCTCAATCAATTCGTTCTGTTCCTTTTGGCCAAGGAAAGAAGAAACTCAAGGACTTTGATGACCTCGATTTGACAAGTGTCGGCCTTCAGTTGGTGAGAAATTGGCACGAGTCTGCTCTCGCGACAAAGTCGTCATTTAGTTATTTGGTGGATCCATTCTTTAAGCTCATGCTTCTGTCATCCAGAAATCATGACCTGAAGATTTTCCTGGATCCAAAACTTCTCACAGATACTGCAATCAGTACCTTCTCTGGTATGTTGACCCAATTTTTCAGTGAGAAGGCATTCGAGCCTGTCGACAAGACTGTCATTGGGAACATTGATATACTCGAGGACCGACTCAAGGTTTCAGCAATCTCGGCCATTTTAAATTCGTTCATATTCGGCATGTTAACACTAATCGCCCTAAGTACCATCTATATTCGACCTTGTGTGGATATAAGGGCGCCACGCCAGTCTATAGCATCAACAGCAGTGATGCTGGCTTCTAGTCCCCTTCTAAACCAAATACTGAATCAGATTAGGATTTCTCGTCAAAATTGTATGCGAAGCAGTTTGGGCGGATTCAAGTACCGGAGTGTTCAGATCAACGACCCTTACAACAGTTTTGCTATTGAACCCATATCGCTGTCCGACGTGGCTGTAGACAACACAGATTCGGCGGAACTTGGGGATCCCTCGTGGTGGCACCCATTTGCCACAACAACAGCTTTCCAGATTCTTACCATCGGCCTACCCATTTCGGTCATTGCGGCATTGGAGGTCATCCAGCAGTTTTCCGACCGGAATATTGGAATACTTGAGATTACGCCAAAGAGCCTTCCCGTCTTTACCACGTATGTACCCGCGGTCCTCACCCTCGCAATATCAGGCCTCTTTTCCAGCCTTCGATCTACAGCTGCCGTCTTTGCCCCATTCCTGGCTTTGAAGAGGGGCCACGCGGTTGCCTCTCGGTCGATCGGCGCTACATTTCCAGGCAAATCACTTCCACATGCAGTATATTTATCACTTAAGCATGGTCACTTGGCTTTCACAATAGTGCTTATAGCGAGCTTCATAGGCGGGTTGTCTACCATTGTAGCTTCAGGCCTGTACAGATCTATTGAGACCACCAGAACGCAGGTGGTCACGGCGGCTGAGAAAGACACGTTCCACCTCAATCTTGCAACGCCAACCAAAGACGATCAGGCGCCTGGAAATTCTCTTCTTCTTGAATTTCTAGGTTTAGGGTATGGGAAGGGTACCTACGATAATTTAGCCTTCTATCTCCCCAGCAAAGACGACCAAGGCCTTGCTGACCACGGCAACAACGCCACGTTTAATGCTACAGTCAGAGCATTGCGACCAACACTGAACTGTACTGCGGTGGATGGGAGACACTTCGCTTTGACTGAGTACGTTGATAATACTAGTGACCCGATTGAAGGAGTAATTTGGGCGTTACTATCCATCACCCTAGACACAAGCGACTGGTGTGAGTCCTCACCATTTGGCAATGGTACCCACTCCAATATCACTTGGGATCAAATATTGCGTGTCCCGGACGATGGAAGTCCTGTTTACTCTGGCGAGACAATCAATCTGGGTTGGGGACAAAGACCCTTGGATCCATATCAGGATTATAACGCGACTGAAGAATCTCACACCGCCACAGGGCACGGATGCCCAAGTATGCTTGTGAATTTAGGGCAGGTGAGTAAAATAAACTTGGCTGCTCATAATCATCACAAATTGTCTCCTTTTGAGGCTGATTTCGGAATCATCATCTGCTACCAGAACATAGAGCAAGTCGAAGTAGACGTCATGCTCAAATTACCCAGCCTTGAGCTTGATATGAGGCAGCCGCCACGTCAAAACGATTCATCGGCAAAATTGCTGATGAATACGAAGAATAGTAGCAGATTCGACTTCCAACTTGGGCCTTGGTTGGAACATATCCATCCCCCATTTGGCGAAGTTTACTCACCTAACCCAGGTGACCCACCTAGGGAGAGAGAAATGCCTGCTCTCAACCCCGCACGGATTGGGGGAGCTATCATGCGCGATGGCTTTCTCAGAAGTCTTGTGGAAGGGAGACAAGAACGTCTTATCGAGAGTATCATGGGTCAAAAAAACACGGCCGAGTTGATGAAGGCAGCAAACGGCGTATATGGGCGATATATTACGCAAGCCCTAGCCCTCAATAGCCGTAAAACGGCTTCGGAGGCCGATGACCTTGCTACCATAGAAGGCATTGTTATAATTCCGGGAATACGGAGGCTAGTGCAGAGTCGAGAGTCTAAGATTGCACTACAAGTAATGCTTTCTATCGTGGTAGCCTGTGCGGTTGCCGTGAGGTTCCTGCTGCCTATGCGAAAGGTACTGTGTCACAATCCATGCTCGATTTTTGGCACCGCAATCCTCCTTGCAGGCTCAGACCTGGTTAATGATAGGCTACTATCTCGTCCAGCGGAGGATTCCAAAGCCAACCAGGATTTACATTTATCTAAAGCACTTGAACGCAGGACGTACAGCTTGAAATGGTGGCAAGGAGACAAGGGTGTGATGGGAGAGACTAAGAGATACGGGATTGATATTGATCCGGAATTATTGATCTGACCGAATGCAAGAATATCTTTCGTGTTTGCAAACAAAGCAAGAACTGCGCAGACCACACCTTCTATTAGTCGCCACATCTCATTCCAGTTTATGCCCAACTGCATGATGAAGCGGGTGCAGCCAACGGTCACCTCGTTCGTCCAATCAACGGCACCTTCAATGCGGACTTGGTCCTCCTCCGACGTGCATCTGCAGGTGAGTCGTCGCCTGGTACGTCTCTCGCAGGCAGGCTTTGGGTTTTCCTGCGAGATTATTCGTTCATGAAAACAAGTGAAGCGTCCTCTGCATCCATGGTCGCATTGGCCTTGCAAAAACAGGCCGCTTCTTCGAGTCTCGGCTCAAATCCACTAATTTGCACATTGCTCACCGAGTAACGCGCTGAGGATGACGCAACGCAATTGGTTGCAGTAGCAAAGCTAAGACGCAGTCGGAATCTCTCACCAAGTTTGGGCTCGATTATATAAACCCAGGGCAATCCCACTCCTCACCTTTCAGATCACTACCAAAACCACCACTTGCTCAGCTTTTCTTTGCTTTTTATGAGTTGGGACTTACATGGATTCACCGATGGAGACGGGTCTGCAGGGCCTGATCAGACTGCAAACCCGTCTTCCCCCGTCACGGGTCAGTACTCCCAGGCACGAAATTTGATCAGGACCACAGTTTATGTATTAACATGCTTGTCAGTCGATCCTGCTTTCTTTAATTTCGACTACCCCTTCGGAATCTCCACTCTGGCCTGCCAACTCAGCTATCACAACACGTTTTTGATGCCTCAACTTTCCGAGCAATTCCTGCCTTCGCTTCAGGCAATGGGACCCTCTGGCCTACAAGATTTTCCATGCCAAACCTGCACTGACTTCAACCCTACGCTGGGCGATGGCTGTTTTCCGGATCTCCCAAGCCTTTCACCTGCTTTTGTCGGAGTCTCTCTTCCAGCTGCCTCTCAAGTATTGCTACAGGGATGCAACTTTGTGAACGATCAACAGATGAAGTTTTCCACTCTGTAGAATGGCTCATCTATGTTAGTCGGTCACATAGAATGTCATTCCACAGAATATCCTTCGGAGGACGCATTGGGAGATCAATTTCTAACACACCAGGAATATTTTGATCTTTCGTCTGAAATAGTGGCGGAAAACGGAATAAAGAAAGAATTTAAGGAGATACAGCTCTATTATCCTGAAAAGAAAGAAGGTCTTGTTGCTGGCTATACTATTGTAATCGCCGCGGTTGCGAAGAGTCTTTTGCATCGCATGGAGATAGGAAGTACGTGCTCCCTTTTCCCTCCTCATGCCTGGCTAACAACGACAGCGAACACATCCGAAAAACCGAGAAGCCTGTGATTTGTCCTTACTGCTTGTTCAGAATGGGCTACCAGCATGACATGAGGAAGCATGTAGAGACTCATAAGAAGGAGCGTGAACTCTTCCGCTGTGAATGTGGGAGAGATTTCACAAGGAAAGACAACCTGCGGAGGCACCAGGAACAAAGTTGTCCACGTGCGCAGATGGTGGGCGGCTTTCAAGAGGCATATAATCAAGATGGCAGTAGTCGAGGCCAAGATTAGCGTTTTTTCCTTTTTTAGATGCTGTTGAAGGCGATCATGAGGTTCATTTGACTTCCATTTCTTCAAAATTCTGGATATATCATTTCCGACTTTTAGTTCCTATGTGCCCATAAATTGTCGATCTTGCAATCGGGTGAAAATTGAGTGTTGATCGTTGGAACATGCGCCACTCCAAACCTAACCTGGACCAAGCGATAAGACCCATCGTGGTAACCTGGGCTGGGCTGGTCTTTGAAGTGATGAGCTTAAAAGATCCAATTCTGACTCCTGAATAGGTTCGTGCACAACAAGCCAGCTGTGTTAGCACCACCAGCTTGATTGTGTTGGGACACAAGTTTGGTAAATTACTTTGCGCCCATCGCGGGGAACCTGCCTTGAGCCATCGCCAGAGGCCGTGCTTAGAAGTGTGCAATATTTCTTGGCCATTCCCTGATTGCTGTAACCTTTCATTCCTTTGGCTTCAGCCGCATTATCGCTCGCCGCTGATTCTCGACTTTCGTCTTTTGCCCCAAACGCTGCCGAGGGGGGAGAACAACGAGGCAGCTTGCGATGTAGGCTTCCCACCCACAGTCTCTCCATTGCCATAGTTGTCCATTTCCCTTCACGCGCGCAAGGGATTCCGGAAGCTAATTTGGGGTCACCAGGCTGACTGCTTCTTACAATTCACCAGCAAATGCAATACAGAGAACTCTGATCGCGCCTGTACGCTGAAGGAAGACCGTGCAAAGTATTCCTGCTGCTTGGCTAGTGAGTGTGGTGCACAAGCCCTGCCATGTAAGCCCCATTTGCATCGCGGTCCTAACTTGCTCCGAGGTGCCACTAACAGAGATGTCTTTGAACTATTTAGATGCTATGTACAGGAGATTCACAAGCTGTGTCGCATCGAATGCCCCTGAACTGTCCGCATTCGATACGGACGCCGTCTGCGGTATGAGCTCTCTACCTCGTCGAGCGTCTTGCCGACTGCTGCTTCAACTGCTTCCGTGGAGTCATCTACGGAGACTGTAGCGCGCGTGTCACAAAGCTCGGTTACGTACTCGTCATCAACCTATGTTGCGTCCAGAAGTACGTCTGCTGCATTGTCACGTACTTCCACCGAGTCTCTTGCCGAGCAGACCCAGACTGGATTGCAGGACCCAGAGTTTACTCCTCCGGATAGCGACGCTTCGCGGGCCGCGAGCATGTGGATTGACCCTTCCATTCTACTTACTTTTTCTGGACTATTGCTGTGAATAGATGACAACAAGTCGAACGCCGAAATGGAGGAATGCACTGAATCCAGGAGCAATTCACACGTGGCAAGCGGCATGTAGACGGGATCATTTTCAATATAGTAGTCTCGGATGATTCAGTCTCCGTCATTTGAGCAATTGAACACATAAACAGTATGAACAATCTTCTGATAATTTCTGTTCTTTCTTTGGGATGAAGTAAACCAGTCAAGTGCTCGTTATGTGGGCACACTCGACTCTGATTCGCCAGTTCCAAGCACGCCAATCCGTCACCCTTGAATCCTGTTTCACATCAGCGCAGACTCACGCCGTGCCAAACTACGTCATGGATCCTCGTCCGAAAACGTCCAAAGGTCAGACGCGAAAGCTTCTGGACCGCGTTCTGAGCCAACAATCGACCACTACGTGCACTGTAGTGCAGGAAGGACTTTACGCCCCAACAACAATTTCCAACCTCCGCCCTTACTCAGGTCAATTCGCATCCGATTGAACACGAGTTTTCGCCAGTTAGAATACGCGCCGTTTCGGGCGCCGCATTGTTGGCGATGGAGGGACCATTTTTGGCCTCGGATAAGGATGCCAAGGTATGGACTGTCCAGAATGTAAATGGTGCCAGAAATGAGCTTGCGAGGGTCTTTCGGCATGAACAAAGTTGTATTGCATTACAGCTCGTCCAGTCCCCTGCCGCCGATCCACCTGTTCATTCATCTGCACGGCAGGTAATCACAGACTGACAATGTGAAGCCTCGAGGCTCTGCCTCTCTGACAGCGGTCCTGTCCGCCTTTATTCCCACATGGGTAAGTGATTACTTTCCGACGGCGTCTGGGCTTTCAAAAACTGATGCTTGCAGATAACCGGCCTCCTCTTTGTCGCCATATTCGTCATAGTAAGGCAACGGTATCCAAAGATATACTACCCTCGCACCCATATAGGCACAATACCTGAGAAGTAAGTGCTGGCTACTGTATACATTGGCTTGTCCATACCTCTGGTGATGACTCTAATTAGAGCTTTTTCGTTAGGCATCGAACTCCAGCAGCAGGGAGCTCCTACTTTGGATGGGCCCGGGAGATGAGAAGTCTGCCGGATAAGTTCATCCTGTATCACCACTCTTTGGACGCTTATCTGTTCTTACGATTTCTTCGAACCATCATGTTCCTATGCTTTGTCGGTTGCTGCTTGACTTGGCCAACCTTGCTCACTGCCAATGCCACTGGCGGCGGGTCCTCAACACAGCTTGACAAGGTGGGCATTGGCAACGTAGAGAAGCAGAGCCACTACTATGCCCATGCGGTGCTGGCTTGGATTTTCTTCACTTTTGTCATGTTGACCATTGCCCGAGAAAGGTTCTGGCTCATTAGCCTACGGCAGGCATGGGCTCTGTCGAAAAACAGTGCCTCAAAGCTATCATCCAGAACAATCCTGTTTCTCTCCGCCCCACAAGATGCCCTCAATGAAGACAGCATGAACCGGGTGTTCGGCGACGCCGCTGTTCGCATATGGCCTGCCGTGGAAGGGGTAGAACTGGACAGCCTTGTGACCGACCGCAATGAGAGTGTCGAGAAATTGGAGGTGGCAGAGACAAAGCTCATTCGGCAAGCTAGGAGGCGAGTGCGAAAGGAACAGCGGAACTCGCAGCAAGGTTCAGGACAGCTCAGCTATGAAAGCCTACCACGCAGCGTTCAGGACGAAATCAGGCCAAGACACCACGTAGGCCGCGTAATGACCGGAGAAAAAGTAGACTCTATCCAATGGCTGCGTCAGCGCATCAAGGAGAAAGAATCTGAGGTCGAGAATGCCAGGGAACAGAAAGGCGCGGTCGCGACAAATAGTGCAACCGCAGTATTTGTCGAGTTCAAAACCGTGGCAGATGCCCAGAAAGCCTTGCAGCAGGTTCTTTCCACTGAGGTTCTTGCACTAACTCCAAGATATATGGGTGTAAACCCGAAAGAGGTCATATGGAAGAATCTCTTTCTCTCCCCAGAACGAAGGATATCACAGGATGGTTTGGCTACCGCCCTAGTGACGGCTGTGATTCTATTCTGGTCCATACCAAGCGGTCTCGTTGGTCTCCTCTCCAATATTACCTACCTCGCAGACAATGTCTCGTGGCTCGCGTGGCTAAATAGACTTCCTGACCCAGTTTTGGGGCTTCTTTCCGGCCTGCTTCCCCCTTTGGCTTCCAGCCTGCTCAGCAAGTACGTTCCGAACATATTCAGGTGTAAGTGAACCATGCAACTGCTCCAGTCTATGGAGTCCATTCATCTTACATTTCATAGTCATCTTTAGGTATTTTGGTGGCACGACTACAACGGCAAACGAGCTGAAAGTCCAGAAATGGTTCTACGTCTTCCAAGTCACTCAAGTGTTCTTCGTCACTGCAGTCTTCTCGGGCGGCGCAACCGTCTTTTCTCAGCTCCTCAGAAGAATAAAGAATCCTGGCACCATCCCAAGACTGCTTGCAAGGGAACTACCCAAGTCCTCAAACTACTACCTGACCTACTTCATCATTCAAGGAATCACGACGTCTGCAGATAACCTGCTCAACTGGAGCGACCTTCTCCAGTATCTAATCATGGATCGTCTGTTTGACAAAACGCCACGACAAAAGTTCAACCGGTATACGAGCATGAAAGGGATTTCTTGGGGAAAAGTCTTCCCAAAGTATGCAAATTTTGCCATTATTGGTACGACTCCAATTGAATGTCATGTGTCGTTCACTTTCGAGTAGCTAATGAACATTTCTTAGCAATTGCATATTCTTGCATCGCCCCATTGGTGCTCGGATTTGCGGCTATCGGGCTGGTCTTTTTCTACTTCTCCTACCGGTACAACCTGCTCTTTGTGATTCAAGCCAAAGTCGACACCCGAGGGCAAGCTTATACGCTGGCGCTTCAACACCTCATGACTGGAGTGTACGTAGGCGAGCTTGCCCTGATCGGAATATTCGGTCTCTCCAGCGCCCAAGGCCCTGTCATTATGCTTGTGATTTTGTTTTTGCTTACCATACTTTATAACTACCTGACGGATAAGTATCTTGTCCCTCTGGAGAGATATCTCCCGGCAGAGCTAGACGTGGACAACGGAGAAAGAGATGAAACAGCACCACTACTCGCCTCAGCAGACGAAGGGCAGTCCTTCAGCCGTGCAGGTGCCGGCATTCAGAATCTAGGGCGGCAGGCACACGTTCCGCCAAAGGTAATTGATCCCATTGCTCGATTCTTTGAGCCGCACAAGTCCACCTCATTGAAGGCCACGGTTCGCTGGCTTCGCGAAGATGATGCGGACTTCCAGGGGCTGGAAGACGATACGCCAGAGTATTCTGAGGAGTATCTTTCCAAGGCCTATAAGAACCCAGTTCTCACGTCTTCCACACCGATTGTGTGGCTGCCGAAAGATGATGCAGGAGTGAGCAGGCAAGAAATTGCTGCCAATGAAAAGCTTGGCCTGAAATCGACAGATCAGGGTGCGTGGCTGGATGAGAAGGGAGCTGTGCGGTGGAACGACAAGGACTTTCGCGACCTTCCAATGAAGGATCTGTGAAAACTGGTAGTGGAAGTTTATGTTGGGTTTCACGAAATTGCCAAGCAACAAAGGGTACGTGCCTCAGTCAATTTCAGGGTCAAATAAAACAATGTCATGAAGTAGCTCAAGTCTTAAGATTGAATCTCGACACCTCCCAAACCATTATCCAGACCTTCTCCTGTGAAACAACGGCCTATTCTCCGCAACGGCCAATGCTGCGAACTGGTATTTGCAGCAGCATCACCGAGATTCGGCCTAAAATTAGAGCAAGAAAAGAGCGATAAAACAGTGTGATTCATTTCAGCAAGCAACCCTGCAGCCAAATGAGCGCTGCGTACAGATCTGCATTTCCCAAAGGGGATGATTTGAGGCGTTTCGAGTGATGCGATTCAATCAAAACTGGTAGAAGGCCTTCCACTAATCAGGGACTGACGTCAGCTCACTTGCGTCGAGACGAGGACGTCTGCTATCTTGGGTTGGTTTCCAAGATCTGAAGACCAAGGATGTGAGTCTTGTATCGCGACTTTGGTTCTTGGCGGGGGTGAATTGAGATCCAACTTCAGAAACAACTATTGGCAGGACGTTCATGAACATACAGCTACTATTCCTAGCAAAATTAAATAACGGTAACGCATTGTCAACCACATCATAGGGTTGGGGGGCGTTGCTAGCGGCTGCGCCGGCCGTGAGGCTTGGGAGCCCGATCCGGCGCCCGCGGACCCCGGGTTGCGGGCTCTCGGGATGCAGATCGTGCGAAAGCCGTTCCGATTTAACTATGAATTATCGCACGTTCGGCAAGCTCATATCTCCATGTCGGTGTCCGCAAGAAATGTCCTTTGTGTCTTCCCTCTTCTCCACGGCCACGGCGCATAGCATCAACCAGGACTCGGCATGGATAATTCGCGGGAAGCGGAGAAAAAGACCGACACATGGATATAAATGCTAACGACCGTGCCGATTCCTCCGGCCAGAACCGCGGTGCGCTTGCGCCTACCGCCACGCCTGGCAAGAAAGCTGTGAGATCATCCCATCTATTACGCAGTACAGAATTCACGTGTAGCTGGGTCAAGCCGCTAATATTCCTCATCTTGTCCTGTAGTGTGACACTTGCCGGCAGAAAAAGGTTGAATAGTGAGACCCTTGCCTCTCAGCCTGGGACAGTAATACTGACTGGATATTTTAAGATACGATGCGATAGAAATTCGCCCTGCTCCCACTGCCGGAGACAAAACTTGCGATGCGTTGAATCACCACGAGTGCCGAGAACAAAACGGCGACGAGGTCCAGCGCCGACAGATCCCGAGTAGTATGTGAAATCGGTAGCTAATGTCCCCTCGTTAACTCATCCATTTAACCATTGTGCAGTGGGGAGAAGATCGATCGCATTGATAAACGGTTAGACATGATGACTCGTTTCATGGATGCTTTGGCCACAGGTGAAGACGGCAGATCTCGGCATGCCACAGATGAGACTGCATCGCCCAGTCCAGACTATTCAAGCCACTCCGTTCCCTCAGTTCAGTCGATCGAGAAGAGTGCGCTGGTCGACCAAACAAGTTCCGACAAGTTGGCGGTTCGCCCCGCAAAGTCCTACACCTTATCACCACCCGCTCCGGAGGCAAACACCCCTTTAAAGAGCGAAGAGGGTGAGACCGTGGTTGTGGAAGGCTTGTCGTCGCTTTCAGCCCACTCAACCCTGGCGATGGGCTTCCTGGATCGAGTGGCCGGTGCGGACCGACTCAGGGGATACAACTTCGAGACCCGAGACCTGCTGGACTCGCTCAGCCACATCGTTGACGTTATACGGACACAGCCTACATACGCGGGCGGGCTTTTTCCCCTGGCACGCCCGCTTGCAACTCCAAAGCCCGAGCCTTCTACTATGCCGCCTATACAGGCCTCTGTAACCTTGATAAGACAAGCTGAAGGTAAGTGACCACACATGCAGTCTCAGAAGTTCAGCCCATTCCTGGATAACACATCGATTTGCTGTGCTACGAAAAAAAATTGGACTTAAGCTAATACCATTTTTAGATCAACACAACATGATATCAATGCTCTTCGACGTGCTGTTGGGCTCAAAAGTCTTGTCAGATATTTGCCTCAAGGTATACTTTTCACAAGACTATTCTGACGCGGAATACATCATTCTCAATGCTACACTTTACTGTGAGGATCATCCGTATTAAGTTGCTATAGACTCAGTCACTGACATGCGTGTAGATTTCTGTTCGGATAAAACTCTGAAATTGGACGGAAAGTCTAGTAGTTTCAGGCAGGAATGTAAACTCGCGTGTCAAAAGAATCTTGAGACAGCTCTTTCGAAGCTACCACTACATATTGTTCCCAGCCATGAAATGGTCCTGGCACTCGTAATGGGAGTATGTGTCTTGTCTTTAAACTTTCCACGCTCTAAGCTCATTTCATATAGACTACCTACGCCGTCGACTTATCCAGACCATCAATGGCTTGGGTGCTCATTGGTGCGGCATACCAAGCCTCCCACAGCCTCGGCTTCCACACACGGACGCCAGAAATGACAGGCTGGTGCGATACATCCCACAAGTCCGCGCTCCTCTTCTGGATAATCTACTATCTGGAGAAGACACTATCCCTCCGCCTGGGCCGCTGCTCCGCAATACCTGATATCGAAATCACGGTTCCACTCCCAGGTGGCAGTCCTGTGATGGACTACTCTGCAAATGTTGTGAAGCTCGCCACGCTGTCTGGTAAGATTTACGAAAAGCTGTACAGTGCTCAGGCGCTTGCCTTGATACATACAGAAGGTGTCCAGCGAGTGGAGGAGTTGTCTCATGAGCTCGACACTATACACGAACAATGTCAGATCGCCCTTGTAAGTTGCTTCAGACTCCCACCACGCATTTGTGCCGACGATCACGAGCCAGCCTTTTGGGTAATAAACATTGACATCGTATTATTGACATTGAATGCCGAATTAGGAAGCGTGGTCACGCACTGCAGTGCATGACTACCAGCGCGAACAGATCCGGTTCACATCTGCTACAGATGAGGTCATAAAGGATTCGATGCAGACGCTGATACACCGTACCTTGGCCACCTCGAAAGGCTCGCCTTCATCGTTCACCGATCATTGCATAGCATCGGCCAGAAGCGCCCTCGCGTCCCACCAGGCTTGTACAAGTACACCTGTGGAGATGTGGCCCAACCATTTGGCATCGTACATGACCTGGTGAGTTGATAGCACAATCAGATTGATTGGTAACACCCGAGGCCCCCTAACAATACTTTGTCTGCTCAGGATCATTCTTTTTACGCCATTCGCACCATTCTTCGTTCTGTTTTGCCATGTCGTCGAGACTGGTCATTGGGAAGACCTAGAACGCATGCGCTCGTTCGTTGATTCGATCGGATCGATCCACCCCGTCTCCAACACTATCTCGAAACACCATCGCTTGTTTCAGATATTCTACGAAGTCGCATTACGCTATACCCAACTGAAATCAACCTCCACGCCACAACAAGACAGCTCATCATCCGCGTTGAGCACGGAACTCGATGGCTACCTCAACGCACTGGGCTTCCAACTGCCCACAGGGACGAACGAGATGACGGGCGATGCAGACACGTCGATGGCTCAGAGCTCATATCAAGTGCCTAGCTCAAGCTCTGTCGATCTCTCGTATAGAGGAACAATGGCCGCGGGACTGCCGTTGCAGGTATCTCCCTGGTTCACGTTGGACCAGCAAATGATGGGATTGATAGATAGTGACGAGATGAATTTCTAGAATCCTTTTCGCCTTTCACAGTTCTTGAAATGATTGGCTTTGCTAGACGCTGTTCTACTACACAGTGGATCGCCGACTCGTATGCAGGCCAATTTGCCGACAGGATACCATAACAATTTAAGGCCGAGATCGCATTTTTTCGCGTGACTGTCAGGGCGCCAGTACTGCGCTCTGGTTAACTCTATGTGCACTATCTCTGAGCCTAGTCGTAAGTTGTCACTACGATACCCGTAAATACTGCTATGCAATGCCGTACTTCCAGTCTTCAGCAAGAGAGGATAACAGAAGCTTCATTCGGATCGATCGGACAGCGAATGTCATGCGGCAAGAGAACGTGACTGAGAACGGGTTTGTAGAGAGCTCCCACCGGCTCTTGAAATATAGTACGCTCTATTATTCCACTGTCTAAGTCTATATTGAATAACACAACCCAAAGTCGCAGATGAAACAAAAGAAAGGTATGCCAGGACTGGTTAGTTGAGGTTCTGTGCTTCACACATTTTCCGGTACATCTCGCTGTCAGCAAGCAGCTGCTCATGAGTACCCACGTCTAAAATCTTTCCATTGTAGAAGACGCAAATTGCATCGGCATGGCGGACTGTTGATAACCGGTGGGCAATCGCGACTGTGATCCGGTCACCGGTCTTGGCAGCCTCGTTCAAGGCATCCTGCACTACTCTCTCGGATTGCGTGTCCAGCGCGCTCGTTGCCTCGTCGAGAAGAAGTAGGCATGGGTTGCGGATGAGTGCTCTTGCTATAGCGATACGCTGGCGCTGGCCACCGGAGAGCTGAAGTCCGTTGGCTCCGCATGGAGTGTTGAGTCCTTCTGGCAGAGAGGCTATGAAGTCCCAGGCGTTCGCGGAACGACAGGCCTGAATGATCTCTTCCTCTGAAACAGTGCCCGAATCTTCTCGCGGGACACCCATGGAGATGTTCTCGCGGATCGTGCCTGGGTAGAGTTTGGGCTCCTGTTGTACAAGCGAGACCTCCTCGCGGAACTTCCACGGGTTCATGTCATCCAGTTTTCGGCCATCGAGGATAATGTGGCCGGTGACCGGGTCGTAGAAGCGCTCCAGCATGGCGATCATGGTACTCTTTCCACAACCAGAAGCACCGACAAATGCAACAAACTGTCCTTTCGTAATCTGAAATTGATTTGTCAGTCGTCGTGGTCGAATTGATTCTCCCAAGAGAAGGACTAAATTTGATGCCCACCTTTAGATCGATGCCGCGCAAAATACGAGCGTCCGGCCTCATCGGGTACGAAAAGTGAACATTGTCGATAGAAAGCGAATTGAAGCCGTTAGGGCCATTGTCACAGTTCTCGTCGGTCTCACGGATGGTCGGCTGCAGCTGTTCCAGCCAAAACAAGTAGTTTGCAGCATTACATGCTTTGGTCATGCCTGTCCCAGAGTCAGTACTGTTACGCAAGAGTCAAGCATCAAGACATTTACGCACTGCCTGCGAACCCAAAGAGGATAGATGCCTGCTGGCCAGAGAAGAAGACTCCCAGGAATGCGATGAAGAAGTCCACCATCTCCAGATCTCCGAATGAGACGAGTCGGCAGCCGTACCTATACAACCACCAGGTTAGTTGATGCGGTGGGAAAAGCTCAGTTGAATAATACACGTACCAGAATCCCAAGGCCTGGAAGGCATATTCAACACTCTGTGTAAAGGCGAAAGCCAGCATGATGAGCGTGATAGGTCGGTTTGCGTCAGATATGGCGCGGTCCAGTTCGGTCGTGTACTTTTCAAGAACCGAACCTTCGATGGCCAACGAAGAGACTGTCCGTATCGCGCCAATAGCCTCCGAAGCAATGGAGGCACTGGTCGAGAAGCTCTTGGATATCTTGATTTCCATGGCGCCCTCCATCCTGATCCGAGCGTAGCCCGCGGCCAAAAAAGGAGGAAGTCCTGCGAAAATGATAACAACACCCAATCTCCATCCATAAGCCATGGCCACTACACAACACGATAGCACGCCAACAACAGAGACAATGACCAGGGCAATGGTGAAGCCCATCAGTTCGTAAACGGCCTGCGGGTAAGAGTCCGTTCGGCTCGCCAAGGCTCCGGTTGTGTTCTCTGGCCTGTCGAAAAACCGTAGATCCTGTCGAAGCATATCATTGACGATTTGCTTCCGATATTTGTGGTTCACGCCCTAAAACGACGTAAGTAAATCAAGTATTGCGCAGTGGCAAAGAGTGTTTCTCACCTGTGCTACGACATTGGATGACCAGCCAAGCATGAAGTACAACACAAGAGCGCCGCATGCCATGACAAGGAACATCAAGGCGAAAAAGTTTCCTTTGCTTCGCATCGCGGAGCCAGTCAACTGGAAAACATCGATGAACCGTGACATCAGAATCGCTTGACCGGGATAGGCAGCGGCTGCTGTCGTGTTAGTGCAAGGCCCAATGGGCTCGGGATGTTGCAGTTGTTGACTCACCTGCGCCAAACGAGCTCAACAGCACAAAGAAGTATGCTATTCGGAGTTCCGGCGTTGATTTGACAATCCTCCAGATGGCGGCAAAGAGTCCCACCTGTTTCCACTTGTCGTAGTTGTCGCGATCTAGCTCAGACTCTAGGCGATCTTTTGTTGTTGTCGAGTACCGCGTCAGAACCCTGGTCGGTTCAGACTCCGCAGCCTTAGCGGCGATTGATCGGTCGCTGTCGTCCGAGTCGTCACTATCAGACTCTGGCGTGGCTGCCACAGACAAATCCTGGGCTTTCACCAGACGTGCGTAGGTCCCACCGAGCTGCAAGAGGTTGTGGTGTGTGCCTTGCTCCACAATTTGGCCCTTGTCCATGACTACGATGTTGTCGGCGTTGCGGATCGTAGCTAGCTTATGTGCAATAGTCACAGTGGTGCGACCCTGGGATACGTTGTCCAGGGCCTGCTGCACGACCTCCTCGGCATGCGGATCCAACGCGCTGGTGGCCTCGTCAAGAAGCAGAATGCGTGGCTGGGAGATGACACTCCGTGCAATTGCTACCCTCTGCTTCTGCCCTCCGGATAGCAAACCACCCCGCTCTCCAATAATCGTGTCGTAGCCGTCAGGAAGATCCTTGATGAAGTCGTGAGCGAAAGCAATTCGAGCGGCTTCGTGGACCCTGGCTAGCTTCTGGTCGCGCGATTCATCCTCCCAAGGCGTGCCGACAAGGCCGTTTACAATGTTATCGTAGACCGTCCCCGAGAAGAGAACAGGCTCCTGCTGGACCAGGCGAACATTCTTCCGAAGCCACTGAACATTCAGTTTATCGATGGCTTGGCCGTCAAGCTTGACAGTTCCCGATACAGGGTTGTACCACCGCTCGATGAGACCGATGATGGTACTCTTGCCCGATCCGCTGGCGCCAACGAGAGCCGTTACCTTGCCTGCAGGAATGCGTAGAGAGAAGTCCTTCAGCACCGTCACTCCGGGGCGCATAGGATAGCTGAAGGTGACGTTCTCGCAGTCGATGTTGCCTTCAACCGCAAAAGGCTTCTCGCCCGATTCGTCAAAGGGGTTGATGGGCGAAGATCGGTCCATGAGACGGAACAGGTTGGCCGCTGCCTCGGCTGCTCGGGAGAAGTCGATCATGTAGGGAGCAATCGAGGTCAAACTCGTCGACGCAACGATGACAGACATAAGAACGATGAACACGTCCCCGGGCTTCTCCACCTCGCCGTTGGCAAGCATGCGTATGGCTTGCCAAAAGCACAAACCCACACCAGCAAAGATGACAAAATATTCCGCCGAGAACATACAGCCAAACAAGAGGTTCTTCTTCATCCCCAGTCTATGTGTTTCGTGGAGGTATTTGTCAAAGTCGCGCACCAGCCTCGTTCGGAGATTAAAGGCTTGAACATTGCGAGCACTGGACAGGATACTCTCAACAAAGGAACCTCCATCTGCTAAGACCTTGAGAATCTTGCCCTCGATGGAGGCTTCCATTGCGGAGCTGACTCCCATCACGAGTAGGGTGGCCGGGGCAATGCAACAGCAAATCAATGTCAACTTCCACTGGGTGACGAAAGCCAAGATGAATGCGGCTATGAAGCAGGCGAAGCCCTGGAAAACGAGGCCCAGCTTCTCGGAAATGCCTGCTTGAATAAGCTTGCCATTGGAGGTTGCTTGCATGGCAATGGATCCTCCAATTCCCGCATCAAAGTATGCAATATCTTGACTAAGGCCTGCCTTGAGGTACATGTAGCGAATATTTCGAGTGATTCGGTACGCCGCGAGCGTGAAGAGAGTGCCGTAACCATAGCTGAGCACGAATCGGGCGATTCCGATTCCGAAGAAACCAAGACTGGTCCGTATGTTAGATTTGGGCTGGGAGCACGGCAGTCTGAGCAAAGACGTACGCGAGGGTGGACGCATCACTGCGGAACGCTGAAGGAGAGAGCTTCCCCGAGACGTAGTCGGTGATGACGGTGATGAATTTGCCAAAGACGAGGTTGACCATGGCCATGCCGACTCCTGATGCTATAGCACAGAACGTAGCCACTGCTTGCATCGAGTACTCTTTGGGAGCACCATATCGAAAAATTCTCTTGACGTTAGGAATGAAGCATTAGTCCATCGAGGAGCAGATGGCCTTCAGGGCGAAGGCAGTTGGTTCGGATTTTCCGAGATCGACTTACGATGTACGCTTCACCTGTGCCAATATCCACGCCATCGTCCTTTTGGGGCTCAGGCGATTCGGAAGTCGCTGGCTTTTCCACTATGTTCTTTTCGGCACCCATCTTGACCGAGGTTTCAGTCGGAACCCGACAGCGCGGAGTAAATTAGGACCTCAACACGTATGGGCTTGCGATCGATCGGGTCTTGTCGAGATGCAGTCGGAAGCGCAAGAATGATCAGGATTCTCCACTGAATATGATTCAAGGTCCGTGGGTAGACTTCCAAAAGGTACCGCATCTCTTTATGCACTCAATTTGCTACATGATCCTCTCATTTCGCCTGCGAAAGGGGCTTTGTTATCATAGCGAAACTCCGAAGACGCAGGCTGTGGAGAATTTCGTTACATACAAACGTCAGATTTCCGGAGTTTCGGCGGGTCCGAAGCACCGCATGGTGTCGGCGCCCTGATTAAGAGGCGAGTCGGCTTCCGCGGCCAGCGAGAGCTAGTCGCGGACACGCCAAGACGCTTCAATTGCGCCACGGCTAATGGCGGACTACAATAACCCTGCTCCCAGGGTAATTAGACTCCCATTTCAGTAGATAAACTTTGACGCGCGCAACTCGTTGACGACCTCGATCCTAGTAAGCGATTACAAGCTCCGATCCTTGATTACTGACTTGACTATCCATGACATTCATTCGCACCACCGCCAGTGCGCCTTTGCATGATACGGCCAGCAATCATGCCGCAGTGCAGGCTGCTTCTGTATCCTATTACATCCTATCAGATCGAGGCTTTCACAGGATCACCTCGTAACCATGACCAGAGTTGCCGCCCGGCTTCACCAAATATTGGACCGTAAATGCATTCGTTGAAGGGGATTGCTATGAGCCCCATGGCCGGTTGAGACGGACCGGGGATCTTAAATAGATTTGCCTAACAATATACAGGAGACGGAGCAGCCGGGTCTTGGATTGACCTAAGTCAAGTACTCATAATCCCATGCATGTTTAACATCGCCACAGTTGATTGATGAATGAGTAGTGGTGCGGCGCATGAATGAATCACGTGGCGGCGGTGTATTGTCGTGCATCGCTACCTTATCTTCGTGTATCCTGAGTAACTTGTCGTAGATAACGAGATCTCATGGCAACATCAGCGTGGCAATCTTCAGATGTTTTGAACTTGGGGCGGAGGTCTAGGCTCGAGGCTGCTTTGAGTCACAAAATGCGAAGATCTCGGCAGAACAGAACGAACTAGCGAAGGAAATTCTCAACGAGATTGGGAATCATGCTTCTTTAAGACTGTACAGGTCCAAATCAAGGGGTTCTTCAGAACAGAGTTGGATGAGAAGAATATCCGGACTAATGCGCCTGGCGTCAAACAATGCAACCGATTCTAGAGCAGCGCAGAGATACACGCCTAAACAAGCCTCTCCCCTGAATCAGATAGAAGTCATACAGTTCCGCCACAAGATCATGCCTCGGCAACAACGACCACAGCAAAACAGCTAACGGAGGCCATAGGCACCTCTCAAGCCCACACCACTCCCGACCAGCTGAGCCAGTCCCAGCGTTGGATTCTGTTCGGTGTTCAGGGATGGCAGAAAACACTCACGCCAGCAGAAATTGGTATCAATACTCAGACTACTGACTACCATCTCTTTCAAGCACTCAAGGAATGCTATGAGAGGCACCGTGGCCGACTGAGGTTATAGTTGTCCATCTGGCACCTGGATTACTGCGAATTCGTGAAGGTATGTCAGGAGGTTAGTCAAGAAATAGCATTGGCAGGATTGACCCGCATCTCAGTTTCACAGATTGGGTCCAGGGCGGCCAGTTCGTGAACATCGAGATTTGCCAAGTCAAACAGACTACGAGTATAATCCTCGCGTTGGATCGAGGGATGCCAGGAACCCGCCAATCGACCCCCACACATTCCAGACTTTCTACTATTCATGTCCACTGCCATGTACTTGGTTGTTGCCGCATGATTGTTTGACTCTACCAACAGACATAACGTATCTTGAACGGATACCAAAGAGGACAAGAAGATTTGATGGAGACAGCACCTCTCCATTGTGGGAATTTGAACCCGTCCTTGCTGTCTCCTTCTTGTATGTCTTCATATATCATTGTATTATTGTGGCCGGGCCATTTACTTTTTGGGCGTCCTGGCTAAGGAGTCGTCCTGATGATCTTCAAAATGCGTCTGTGCCCTTCACAGCTGTTGTTGCCTTGCTTTCATTATTCTGGAGTGGAGCTGGGATATTGACAAGCAAGACAAGACGGTGAAAGAACCGTGGGCGTATCGATGCTTTATTTTGGATACGTCTTTAACAGCACAAAGTTGCCCTCAGCGGTCAGTTTCTAGCTCAGGACATGTGAAGGAGGAAGGCTTTCAAGTCGTCGCATTACAATAAAGCTTCAAAAGATCCTTCTTTCTCCAAGTGCTCGAACACTGTTCAGGTGTGCGAATAGATCATGGGTGAGCTGTTCAGGCCGACACAGCACATTGAACATGGCGATAGGCGAATTCAGGTTCTCAAACAGAAGCAGCGCACACTAGAGAAAATTGTGAACTATTTCCTGATCAAGGAATAAACAATATCCACCATATGCAGATGGTTTGTAGGCATTTATCTAGTCGAGATTTCAGGCTCACATCTCTTTTCAGAAACCTGAAGACTGAGCTCGTATGATGTCGTATCGGGGTTTGATTCTTCGACAATCTGCGCCGTCAAGTACAATTTAGTCGATGGTATTTTCAGGGACCCTATATTCCAGCCGCGACTTCTAATGTCATCAACACCCCTGGGAAACAGGAACGATCCTTCACCCAGACATTTCGCTATAGCATCGCGGTAGAAGCCGTGGCGCAGATCAAGACGGTGCTGCACTAAACCTTGGGCATCGTCGAACTCCCAACCCACTCCTGTCGTGGATTGGATCTTGTCACAAGCGTATATGTACGAGGTCGCATCGAAAATGCGGCACCAGGTCTCATACATCGTTTCACCTTTGGTCGTATCAGCGCATGTCCCCCACAACAGTATGACTTGAGTGCTCAGTAGTTGGCGGTTGGTGGTCTCATACTCAATTTGGAGCTGATAGATCGCACAGAAATTGGGGTCGGACGGAAGATGTGTGATGTAGGCTGAAGGGTTGTAAGGTATTGGCCTCCAAGGCTCCGGTAGTTGTCTCATAGGACCTTCATGTAGTGCTGGATAACCTGTCATCACCTTGCAACTCCGGATATTGGTTCGCCTGCCAAGGACAATAGGTGTATTTTTGCTCAGCCTTCCGCTAGCTAAGGGCACAGTGGAGGATGGCTCTGGGTTTATGAGGATCCGTATATCTTTTCGTTCCCCCTTTTCTAGAAGCTTCAGGTTAGTATCCCATTCTCACGTCTCATGCACGGGTGACATATTACCATAAGAAAAAACATGAATTTGGGACTTGATCTCATCTGTGTTCAAGATCATCCAGCTTCCATCACAATATCTCAGCTCAACTATAGTTGAACAATAGACTCTTGCGTAAGTGGACTCGCGCACAAGTTCTCTTAGCAATATAGCACTGCGGACGTGATATCCGGAACTCATCGGGTAGTCAATCAGGGCAAGCCACAAGGGCCTTGGGCTTTCGCTTGAGGTCGAGTACGCGTTGGCCAACTGAGTGCAAGGTATTAGTCGCATGTTGCATAGAACAGCCGTGCCCGAGCTGTGAATGCTAGCCAAGGGATCTGAGCTATATCTGAAATGTAAACCAGTCTCGTTGTCCCGATAAACGCGGCGGCCGATCACTTGTACACTCTTGGCGAAGCATTCCGGGGAAGTTGCAAGACACCCAGACTCTGTATCTTCATCAGAGCGCCACAATAGAATAGATGAATCGTTTGATTGCGTTATGATAGCCTCTTGCAGTCGGGCAAACGCTTTGCGGCCTTCGCCGTACAGGAGTGGCATATTGACGTTGAACAAACCTAACAGCGAATAGGCTTGGTCTTCCTTCCGTGTCGTGTTTCGCGAAGCGGCCCAACTCATTTTGACGGAGACCGTGAACCCATCAAGCACCTGCGGCAGTTGATCTGGTGTCTTGCAGCCGACGCACCTCCCGTCTCGGACTTCGGATAGGGGAAAGCCGCATCGACATCGTTTTGAGAGAAATACTTCCTTCCAGATGCTGGTGCGCTTACATATCCGACTGAGTAGCTCCTTGTCCCTCGCACCGAAACAGATCCATTTCCTATCAAAGAAGAAAGCTCTTCGTGGAGCAATGAGCTCCTGCAAGGTCCAGCCTCTAGAAAACCAGCGGGCATTGCAGAATGACGTGTCATCATGAGGGATACTCACGGAGGACTCTCGCATGTGGCATGCCATTGCCACATAGTCGTGCAGATATATGTAACAGACCGAAGACTGTTGATACCACCGGAACATGGAATTGATAGCTTCGGACAGCTCTGAGCTGCTGCTCTTGTCTATACAGCAAGTGTCAATCCAGATATGGTCATATCCATGTTTCTCTGCCTCGCGACAACTCTTCAAGATTTTCTGATAGCCACTGATTCGCTCGAGTTCCTCGCGTGTCTTGTTGAGCAGGTCCTGAAAGGTGACCTCAGACTCGCCCCATGTGTGCGAGAGAATGGCATAAGGGGGAATGTCCTCTTCGGTAAAGAACGAAGCGAGGCGTATCGTGCGCACATTGATCAGACGCATATCTTTGAGCTTGTATGATACCGCGACGAAGTCTTGTGCCTGATCCTTGGCAGATAACAAGACAACACAGTCCCATGAGGTTTGTGGACACATAATCGACTGTTGGCCCCCATTCCATACCCCGCTTTCGTCTAACAGGATTTAAATAAAACCTCTAATAATAACCATCTACAACCTCTTGTCCTACTATAGACAGTTGCAGGAGCTTTTGTATGTTTACATGTCGATCACCTCATTCATGTCTTACTTTTGAGTGCTCCTGCTCACTGACGCAAAAAAACCATCGTTTAGGTGCAGTGGGAGAGGTGGAGCCGGGATGTTCTTCATCGCAGAAGCCGAACAGTTAGACATATGTGGCGAAGTCTTTTTATGGCCATTTAAATTCACTCCAGCTGTGTCGCATTAGAGTAACGAAGATTGTAGGCAGTTGCCTGATGAATAGAACACGAGGCCGGTCAGAATGGTTGGTGCTATAGGGTAGCCTCCTTATCTGAGCGAGGGGAGAAAATGCACACAAACTGTTCATCAATGGTTGGAAAGCTGTCGTGGATGAGACTTGGCGTGAGAGAAATATTCACCATCACCAGCGCATGATTGAGGCGCATGGCACTACCCTATACACGAAAACTCGGCTTCGAGCAGAGTGCGAGCGAAATCTTACCTCAATTCTTGCACCCTCTCGTCAGGTCTGATATGTTCCACACGAAGTCTGAGTGCCTATATACTGTCCGCCCGACTTTGCGTCTTGTTGAACAAATCTCTCTGGCAAAAGAAGCCCGCTTGTCCTAGTCAGTGGCTTTTTCAGCAGCAGGAGTACTCCAGATAAAGGCGATGTCGTACTCTTGCAGCGCCTCAATATCGCACTCCAGAATCTTTCTACTCAAGATGACGGCTTGCATTTTTGCCCGCTCCTCCGGAAGGCGAGACGCGCCGCGTCTCTGCTCCCAAGTAAAAGATTCAATGGTGTTACCGTCATCGCCCGCCTTGATATGGAATATGTACAACTCCCGGCGGAACGCGGTTCGGGCGAATGTGATGGATGTATTGCCGTCCTGGTCTTCATCAGAGATCCAGATGCGCCATTTGTGATCCTGATTCTGAGGTGTAAAGCCGGCTTTGAGCTTTGTCAAATCGGCGTTGTTGATGCTCAGACCCCAAGGAACGGTGCTGGGGTCCTCCATGGCGGGCACACCGGTTCCTTCGCACGTCAGCACGAATCGCGGAAGTTCCGCGGCTTGGGTACCTGCTTCTGGGATCGGTTGTTTATTTGGGATAGGTTTTGCTTATCTGACGGTATCCGACGTAGCTGTGGAGTCGAGCGGCAGTACGAGGTGCTAGTTCTATTTCGATTGCCGTGATGCACAGACGTCTTGTGACATAGCGTGGGCGAGACGAAGCTGTCACCTAGAGAGCCTCACGCGCGTGGCATGCTGGAGCCTGCAGGGACAGCGCATGGGCAATGCCGCCCTGCCTCGGTGTTGGTCCGTCTACGCGAACCAGCCCTGCGATCAGAGCAGGGGTATCCCGGACAATCGAGCCTGCATTACAAGTTAGCCTGGCGGTAGCTTGACCAGGCTTGCTTACGATATTATCGGTACACCGAGAGTGTAGTTTCATACGGCCTTGAGGTAATGTAGCCTGGCAGATTGGAGACGGCAGTCTGAAGGGTAAGAAGTAAACGTATTTGATAATTGGTAGGGTCATCGGCAGTCGAAATCATGATTTGATACAACGTGACTGAGAAATTCAATTACCTGAATCGACGTCGAGAAATTATCTAAAAACAAACTCAAGTTTACGCTTTCTACCTGCTCGTGCATCTTATCTGAAAATAAAGCAGACAGATCCAAAGTCCGCGCTCGCAGACACATAGAAAATAAAAGGAGAACAGATGGCCCTTTGTGAAGCATGTCGGACCTCCACTGGGCGTTCAACTACACTATCGTAGTGTCTCGGAGGATTCCTCCCTGGGCACTTGCTTGACGTCTCCCGCTAAGGGGGGCAGAACAGTCAACTTCGGGGCGTATTTAGTGTACATGTAGTAAAGCTGCATCTTCACCGCGGCGGGTGTGGCCGCAAACAAGTACTTGAATGCACCGGCCCACCATGTGCTCTGGGACTCGAAGTCGTTGAAGAAGCGGGAAGCAACCTGCGCAAACTTTGTACGGAACCATTGCGCTTTGTGGCATTGATCGAAGAGGCTGGCGAGCTGCTCGGTCGTGGGCGCATTGTCCGTCTGCTTGAGCAAGGGGACCAGGCCGTTGAGCAGAACGCAGACGTCATCAATGCAGAGGTTTCCGCCTAGGCCAACGCTGATAGTGGTCTGAGAACGATGGTTAGTTTCGAAAAGATGGAAGGGGAGTGCTTGAGGCTCACCTTGTGTACCGCATCACCTATCATAACGACTCGGCCGCCGTTGTTCCAGCGTGGCGCAAGTCCCTCCTCCAGCCCAACCAGGGAGCCGCGCTCACGGTTGTCCCACAAGTCTTGAATGGTGAACCAAGGAGTAACGGACAGGTGGCCGTACTTTTCAATGACAGCCGCCATGTCGCGCTCCTTCGTGTCGTAATCATCGCGGACACTGGGATGGTAAGTCGTCGTCGTGTCCTGCGGGAGGTAAATGCCCCAGAAGATCTTTCCCGGCGCACCGTGCGTCAGGACGACACCGCACCGCGCGTCCCTGTAGTAGGTGCTGTTGGCGAAGCCATCATGGTCAATGATCTTCTTCGTTGGGTCATGGCTCCAGCGGTTGTGCGTCGTGGCGAACAGACAGCGGTAGGATATTTGGAACGGACAGGCCATCTGATCTGCCAACTTGGCATTCTTTACAGGGTCTTGCGCTCTTATCTCCTCTGAGACTAATGTCCGAACTGTGCTGTG
This sequence comes from Paramyrothecium sp. XJ0827, assembly GCA_020881915.1. Lineage (NCBI taxonomy): Eukaryota > Fungi > Ascomycota > Sordariomycetes > Hypocreales > Stachybotryaceae > Paramyrothecium > Paramyrothecium sp. XJ0827. Next base: position 2,444,479 of record JAJFPB010000009.1, read on the forward strand.
GACACCGTCGGCGCCGACAAGGATGCTTCCAGTGAACGTGTTGCCCTTGTCCGTGGTGACAGTGACCCCGTGCGCGGTCTCTTCGTACGACACAATGCCTTCACCTTCTCGAATCTTGGACTTGTCCTGGATCCCCTCATAGATGCCGCCGAGAAGTGGCTGCCTGTCCACCCAATACACTGGTGTTCCAGTTCTAGTACTCGTTAGTTGACATGTTCAAATGCTGACGATGCGAAACCACTCACTTCTTTCCTAGCCGTAGCAAATCGTCGGATTGACAAAATATTTTCATATCCTGATACCGATGGCGACGAATATCCAAAGGGAATGCATTGTTTCGAACGCAGTCACCCACGCCGAGCTGTTTCAGCACCAGGGTCGCACAGGGCACCAAGAAAATGGACTGGCCCACGCTCGGTGCGATTTCCCTCTTTTCGAGGAGCAGGTAATCGATGCCGCATCTTTCCAATGCGAGGGCCAGGGTAAGGCCCGAGAGGCTGCCACCTATAATGATGACTTTAAAGCCTCCCGGTTTGGGAATGCCAGCATCTGTCTCAGCCATGATACACTTACGCTTGAAAATGGTGGTTCCAAGTATGTTGACGACCCCAGAATACGCCGATTCTCACCGTATTATGAGCACACAAAAGGGAGCACGTCGACGAGAGGCTAGTTGTGTAGTACTGGGGCGTAACTCCAGCCCTCCAGGGCGAATGCATGTCCGAATGACACCACGAAAGTCCCTAAATGCCAGATTGCTTGCATAGTATCATCTGAATGTACATGTACATCTGGCCAGGGTACCACCGGACTTAGATACATTGTATTCTCGCTACCTGGGGCTCGGCGCTGATCCACATGCAGTGTGATGAAGCTAATAGACGTTGTCTCCGTTGTGGGCCTCGGACGGGGTATCACCTCAGCCCGATAGATTGCCCTTGTTCCACCTCATTACCGCAAGAACCAGTCATCTTGCTACATGCAGATCCACTGTGGATGACAAGGGTAGCGAGGAGATCAGAGACTTAGGGCCCGAAAGCTATCTCTTTACTATGTTACTTGGCTTCAATTCTAGTGGAGCCAACCACAGGTGCGAAAGCAATGGACTAGTCACTACGCTTTCTGGACCAGTTCCTTCCAATGGTCACCCCTGGGCGTAAACACCAGGTTGGGTCCATCGTGGTCGGCAATCAAAGCATCATACAGCTGGAACTCGTCCGCGCGAGCCCTGCCGGGCTCCTGCTGCGAGCCACCGCCGCCCAGCTTCCCTGCTTCACCGGATGCCTTCTCAAAGTCAAAGTACCAGAACGTCTTGGCGAGCACCAGGCTCAATTCCAGGTAGGCCAGGCCCTTGCCGAGGCACGAGGCAGAGCCCACCGCGAATGGGATGAAGGCGGCGCGCATGGTCGCCAGCCCCTCCGCGTCTTCGCTGCCGAGCCAGCGCTCTGGACGGAAGGCAAACGGCTCGGGAAAGTACTCTTCGCTGTGCATTAAGCAGTACGAGTTGACGCCGACATATGTGCCCTTCGGGATCACATGCCCGTCAACCACGAAGGGCTCGGTGGACTTTGACTTGGGGTCCTCCTCGCGCCAGGCCGTGATAGTGGTGGCCGGTGCCATGCGGAGAGACTCGTCAATCACGGCACGGAGGTATATGCAGCCGGTCAGCTGCGGTCCGCTCTTGATAGACTCGCTGTTGGGGAATGCCTCGCGGATCTCGGCGGCCAGGCGCTTGTAGACGTCCGGATGGCGAGATAGATAGAAGAAGACGGCACTCATGGCAGTCGATGTAGTCAAGCCGCCTATCACAGCCGTGTCAGTGTCAATTTAAAGGCAGATGGTAGCACGTAAACGCACCAGCGGGGATGATGAATGTCGCCTCGCCCCAAACCTCGCCCATTTCTTGCGCGGGTATTTCCTTGTCGTCGCCAAAGTCCTCGGAGACAATGGAGTAAATGTCGTGTCTCGCGTGCTTGGCCAAAGCCACCCGTTTACCGATGATGCCCATGAGCGCGCTGCGCCATGCGTTGAAGTTCCTCTTGCTCTCGGGCAGAATCTCAATGACCTTGTGCAACAAGGCCAGAGTGGGCCAGGCCACTGGGCTGCGGTTAGCTAGAGACCCACCACGACAAGAACGAGATGGAGAAGAGTGCGTGCGTACTGTAGACGTTGGCGAGCCCGAGGAGTTCGGTCATGATCTTGGGCAGCACCCGATTCCTAGCTTCGGTTTGCGTACCAAGCGATTGGCCAAAGCCAATCTGGCCCGCTACGTCGGTCGTCAGGCGGCCGCAAAGGGGCGACATGTCGACAGGCCCAGTCTCAGAAGCCTTGTGAAGCTGGCGCAGGAAGACGTCAATCTCGCCGTGCATCGTCGACTCAAAGGTGCGCAGGGCGCGGTCTGATAAAAGGCGGCCGTAGATCTTGCGCTTCTGCTGGTGGCGCTGGCGATCCATTGTGCCAAAGACGTTGTGTTCCTTCTCATACTGAGTCTGTAGGTACAGGCGCGCCTTGTTGATCCTGGGGTGGAGGTAAATGTCTGCCTTCGTGGTGAGTATCTGTGCCCCTGTGGTGACCGCGTATTGGACATTGATGGCAATATTTACCTTGAACAGCATTGACTGTGTTGAAGACCAGACGATCCGGGCCCTGTCTGTACACAGGGCCATACTTGTTCAAGTCCGCGTACGTGGCGAGATGGAGCTGCTTCTTGGCGGCATGGAATCCGCCGTAGGTGTTGGAGAACCTCGCGAGGAACGGGCCCGGAAACTTGCGCAAGGGATCAAAGGCAAGACGATAGGTAACGATGGAGAGCACCTAGGTCACACGTGAGCAATTAGTCGCGTTGATCGACCGAGCGACGAGTGAGGGCCCATACCAGCGGCAAGAGAATCGCCACAGCATACGTTGCTGGACCCCAGCTCGAGTCGACAGGCGCCATGCTAGGCAAGCAGACCGGGTCAATTGCGTAAACGGTTTCCGCTATCAACGTCGAGCGCGTGATCGAAGATTCGGAAGGACGAGCTTCAGAACTGCCAGCTCTCGAGCGTTCGGGACTTTGGCCGCAAAACCGGCAAATCTCAGCAGTCGATGGAACGAGAGGGGCCGTCACTTGTAAGGCGGCGCAGGATGGTGGGATTTGGTCTTTCTATGCCGTCTTCTACTGGCTCACTCAGCCGGGATTGTAACGTGTTCGATGCCTGTTGCGAGGCGCGCGTTGGACAATGGGCTGCTGCAGATCTCCAGTTTTCGGCACACCCAAGAATTCCTTCGGGGTCCATCTGTAGGTCTCGAAATCTCCCAAAGACTGAGCCATCGCGTAATGCCCAGTAACTGTGAGCCGTTTCTTAAAGCCGATGAGAAGGGTGCAACCAACTGCATGAAGCGCCGGATCCCTCGAGGGCACCGCGCACATGTGTGGACCCGGCTCAAGGGCCCCGGTGCTACGCTGACAGGGCTGAGCGATAAACGTGCTTATGTTCCCAGCGCGGGTGCCGGTATGGGAGCGCGACTGGGCTGCATGGCGTCACAGCGAAACTGGGGTATGGGGTTGCGTTGCATCGTAACAGCCGGGGTTCCAGCCACGTCGTTGGTTAGGGCCAGAGAGCGCGCAGCTCTTGCAGGGGCTTTGAATCCCACTCCGAACAGAGGCCCACGGCTGTATTGAGCCGTATACCGAACCAATTGCAATTTGCCGGCGTCGGGCTCTACCGCGATGTGGGGAGCTGGCAGTGGATGGAAGCCCCCCTGCACTGGGCGTTTCGACATCCCTGACCGGATCCATAGACATGTCCTATATTGTAACTCTCCCGCTGATCGTGTGGTAGGAGGGGACTGACCACAGGCCTTGGAGGTCCGGTTTGGGACTTTGGACGTAGCGGGGCGACGATCGTTAGGATCGAGGCCCATTATGGCAGTTGGTCGGAGTTGAAACAGCACGTAGAACGTGGACCTTTGCCTCGACGTGGCTGAATCCTTACTCATTGCCAAGAGTTCCTCTCTTTCATTCGTCGCGCTGTATCCCCTTTCTTGTTCTTGGCACCCAGCAACCCTTGTTCTGGCTGCCAGGCCTGGCCTGAAGTCAGCTTGCCACCGCCGAAAACCCATGCAAACGGAGTCCAGTCAGATCGTCACGGCATTCCAGGTCAGTCTCGCGATCTTCAGATGTCCGTCATTCCGGTGTTGTCCGCAAGTGGGGACGAGATAAATGGCCTTGAGCCCTCAATTGGCAATCATTTCGCATCAGCGGATCGTTCGCAATGCTAGGATATTGAATCTTCCCCTGTCTATCGTGAGACTGCGTGTAGCCAGGCTTCAATGGATGGCTTCGAGGTGAAGTTACGAGCTTGTGGGCCGCAAATGTCTTGTGGGAAGCGAGGATCGAAATCCGCGACAGAGAAAAAAGGTGACCTCCTCTCTGCCGTAGGGATAGGGAACAATCGTGGGAACTTCATTGTGCTGTCTATTAACGTTACTGTAATACAATTCTATGGCAGGACTATTCTTAGACGCTTAGGCTTCGTCCCCTCTCTCTTACACGACCCACTGCCTCTGTCATTGAACCCAAGGATGCTGGCGTTGTCTCGCGTGATCCGACTGCCCATGTGCCAGCTCGTCTTCCTGGTGAACTTCGGTCGTTTTCAAGATTTGCGTGTCCGAGAGATAGTCGTCGGGATTGCTCCTCTTCTGCCTGCCGTTGTAGTCGACGAGTCCCAACGAATGCCCGTCGTCGTCCTGTAAGCGATGGCCTCGGCTGTTGGACCCGGTCCCGTAGCTGCTGTTGGGCCACACCTTGGCCACCGTCGAACGGCTGCTCGATGTCGCACCGCGTGCTATGGAGAACATGGAGGAGAACAAGCGGCCGAGGGGCGCCGTCTTGGCAAAGGCACGTGGCCATGCTGGCACGCAGAAGACGAGGAACACGCACGTCTGCTCCGGCACGATCCACAGCCAGATGGTCGAGGCCGTGTAGGACGTGTCGCTCAGGCCAGCGGCGTCAGGGTACTCCGTGTTGAGCATCGCGTGGATGCGACCGGCTGCGCAGGCGCACGACCTAGAATGAACGCATCTGTCAGGACCTTTTGATGCTGATTGACCGGACAGGGAGAGGATTCACGAACAGGAGACCAAGGGAGAACAGAACCGACAAGCCCATCTTGCGCGACTGTGTCATCTGCAGTCTCCAAATGACCCGCTGCGGAAGCAGGAAGATCGCCACGTCCCAGACGAGATTCAGCGCGGCTGCCAGAACGTCAAAGGTTTGGCGATCGATGCACTGGCCCGGGAGCAGGGCGTTCCACCATTTTTCCACCGGCTTGCAGGAGAAGATGCAGACGAAGAAGCCCGAGATGTAGAGCATCGTGTTGAGGACCAGCAAGATGTTGGTGGCCCAGTAGAAGCCGTTGCGGGTGCCTCGAGGCACAAAGATTCGCTTCCATTCCAGCAGGATGGCTGTCTTGACGAGCCCAACGGACGCCGCGTTCAGCGTGGACAAGAGGTAAATGTTCTTGATCGCGCAATGTTAGCCTCGGCCGCCTTTGAAGGTGAACAGGTGATACGCACAAAAGCCAGATTGATCATGTCGCGAGCTCTGATGTCCCATTGGTGCACGTAAAAGGCACCGCCGATGATGTATTGCAAGAAGGCATATATGATACCGACGTAGGCGCCCTGTGACCAAGGGTTAGTGCGACCAAAGCGACGGCGCTGTGCGTGTTGACGAAACGTACATATGCAGCAATGACAAGATCTATGTTCCGTGCAGTCTGATTAGCGCCTCTTGGTCTCAAAGCAACGACAAGAGCTGGGACTCACATTCTTCGATGCCGACGTCTTTGACTAGCCAGAATCGCGCGTATGTCCGTAGACCAACGGCTCCCGTGGTGAGCGCAAGACAGAGGGTAGCGACAGCATAGCCCCGGCTGTTGTGTGGTGGTTCCGCATCGAAATTCGGCAAGACACCTGGAGGGGGAAAGGCCCCGGGTCCATTCAAAATGTCGTCGCTCATTTCTTGCCAAGGAACTGAACTTGAAAGTGCTGAGATTCAGATCTGATGTCGGATTGCAGCGACGATTGAGACGAGATGACTGTAGACACTGTGGCCCAGTCGGCGGTAAGCCGGGAGAAGGTCAGGAGAGTGTCAACGGCGTTACCAAATAAATCGGCCGAACTGTATGTGCCCTGCTGGGACTCGTGCAAGTACCTCAGCTTGCGCATAAGGCTCTGCTAGTTCGTTGTGTGTGCCGATTTTCTTCGGGGGTCAGCTTCCCGTTGGAGATATAAGCACCGGACCAAGTCGAGAGACATTGTTCACAGTACCCACGATTCAGGAGTACCAATACCCGAAAGGATCATCTTGGCCTTCTTGGCGTGGGAAAATGACGGAAATAGTAAAGTACTGTACTCCAACATCCCTGAGGGGGGGAGGTCTGGGGACGATAAGCGCGAACCGGGTCACGACGGGTAAAAAGGGTTTTCCGTGCAGGGATTCGTCGCCAAGCACAGGGCAGAGCCGATGCATGTGAGTTACTATCGAGTACTTTTTGATTTTATAGGAAGTATGCGCGCGAAGGAGTCTCCACTGGACGCTTGCAACGCTGCGAAGCCCGCATGCTGACCCACGCTGCCTAATCTGTTCAAGGAGAGATCATCGTCATGCATCGGTACTCCATAGATGCCGTTCCTGTGACAGCAGCAAGACCTGCCAAGGAAGTTTATCTGGTCGTTGGAACCAAAACCCTGAGATTTGCATATCATCCTTCAACGGGCTGGGTGGCTCGTGTGTTCCTGGAAGCATTCAACAGCCCTCTCGCCATCCTGGGACAGTATCACTGAGCGCAGGTCTCAGCTCCGAACATGGATACCCGAGGCTCGGCATCGACATCTGAGCCCTTCGCTATAGTTGGGCTGTCGTTGAAACTGCCACAGCAGGCAGTAGACGAGCCTTCCCTGTGGAAGGTATTGGAGGATGGAGAGAGTCTGATGACGGACTGGCCGTCAGATCGGGCCACATTAGACTCGTTCACGGATGGTGTGGAAACCGGGGGCAGAAACACAGTTTGCACTCCCTGAGCCCCCATTCAGTTCTGAATAGACCTAATTCGTGTAATCCTTAGGTGAAAGCGCGCGGCGCCCATTTCGTAAAGGAAGACCCGGCTGCCTTCGACGCACCCTTCTTCTCCGTCCCGGCCAAGGAGGCCGCCGTGCTGAATCCACAACACCGCTGGGCGCTCGAAGCCGCCTACCATGCCTTTGAGAACGCCGGCGTCCCGGCCGAAAAGCTGAAAGGGAGCCGGACGGGGGTCTACGCCGCGTACATGACCGATGACTACATGTCCATATCACTCCGTGATCCGGACCAGATACCACGGCAGTCGGCGACGTGCCTCTCGCCGTTCACGATACCGAACAGAGTCAGCTGGTACTTTGGCATGCTTGGCCCGAGTGTGCTGGTGGAGACGGGATGCTCGAGCTCGCTGGCAGCGCTTGACATGGCGTGCAATGCGATGCGCAGCGGAGACGCCGACATGGTTTGTCAAGTCCCTCCCAAGCCTCGCTGAATCAAGATCTTTGGCTAAGGAATATCTGTGACCGTCAGGCGCTGGTGCTGGGAACAAATCTTTTGTTGAGCCCAGACTACTCAATCATCTTGAGCAACATGAACTTCTTGTCGCCAGACAGCCGTTCTTATAGTTTCGACTCACGGGCCAACGGCTACTCGCGAGGTGAGGGCGTCGTTGCCCTAGTACTGAAGCCCTTGCACCGGGCAATAGAGAACGGCGACGTGATACGCGCCGTGGTGCGAGCCACGGGCCAGAACCAGGATGGGCGGACACCAATCCTTACACAACCGAGCGCCAAGGCTCATGAGGCACTCATTAGGCAGGTGTATGCCAAAGCCGGCCTGAGCTTTGAAAAGACGAGATACTTTGAAGCACACGGTTAGTCGATGCCGCGTGCTCTTCAAGTGAACAGGAGCGGACCACTGACAAGTCGTGAAATAGGAACTGGAACGCCCACGGGAGATGTGATCGAGATGAGCGGTATTGGAAACGTGTTTGGCCAACATCGGTCATCACAAGAACCCCTTTACGTGTAAGCTACTCTACCCTGCCACAAGCATTCTCAGGCTCTCCATGCATCTGTTAACTGAACCTATTCACTGACTTCGATGCAGAGGCTCGATCAAGACGAATATCGGCCATCTCGAGGGCACCAGCGCACTCGCCGGCTTCCTCAAAGCGATCATGGTTCTGGAAAAAGGCGTCATTCCCCGTAATGCACTCTTCGACAAGATCAATCCGAAAATTGACGCCGACTCCCACAACATCCAAGTAAGAATTGCCAAACACCGGCCTTGGTTTGACCAATATCTAATTATTTTCCACAGATTCCCGTGAGGAACACCCCCTGGCCCACGCCAGGTCTACGTCGAGTCTGTGGGTCGGCCATCCATCAAGTTGATTGGGATAAAACACTAACAAGAATGTTCGAAAGCTGTCAATTCATTCGGAGTAGGTGGTTCAAATGCACATGCCGTCCTTGACGATGCCTATCACTACCTAAAGAACCACGGCCTTGTCGGCTACCACCATTGCGTCGTGGAGCCTTCCCTGGGGGACGTACCCGTCTTGAACGGCGCAACCAGCCTCAGCACAGAATCAAACAACAGCTATGTTCCAACAATAGCCGCTGAGGACTTGGCAGTCGAGCCACAAGTCAAGCTGCTGGTCTGGTCTGCCGCCGACGCGGCAGCAGCTAGCCGTATGCTCGAGTCCTACCAGGAGTACTACAACAAACACATCGTCGGCGAGCCCGGAAAATTGGACCAACTAGCTTACACGCTGGCGACGAGACGAAGCATCATGGCCTGGCGCACGTTTGCCGTGGTTGATGCCGAGACCCGAGAGTTTTCACCCGTGAAAGCGGTTCGGTCTTCTGCCAAAGGTGGCATCGTCTTCGTGTTCACTGGCCAGGGGGCCCAGTATACTGGAATGGGACTGGAACTTCGGCGATACGCAGTCTTCGAGGCGAGCTTGAGGCGCTCAGACGAGATGTTGGCCACATTTGGCTGTGACTGGTCACTATTCGGTAAGTTGCATTAACATGACGCGATCGTTCACTTTTTTTGGACGTACGATAGGACGTACGATAGCAGACTGTTTTCACATTTTTTCGTTTTAAATTTCCCCGTGCTTTCATTTCTTTTTCTTTCTCTGTTCTTCTTTTGTTGCCTCTCTCCTTCTGCCCTTTGCGAGATCAGAATGAACTGATACGGTGTGCCTATTGCGAACAGACAAGCTTCACGACACTGCAGAAATCAACACACCCAAGGCAAGTCAACCGCTCTTGACAGCGTTACAACTTGCCCTTGTAGAGCTTCTACGGTACTTCGGCGTCCTTCCTGCTATAGTACTGGGCCATTCAAGTGGAGAGATAGCGGCCGCGTACGCCATTGGCGCTCTCTCCCACGAATCGGCGCTCAAGCTGGCATACTGGCGAGGTCAGCTTGCTGATCAGCTACGCGCAACCGGCAGTGGCGCCATGATGTCGGTCAACTTGAACGAAAGCCAGGTTCCGGAGTATTTAGAAAAGGCTGGACTTGGTAAAGAAGCTCTTCACACTGCTTGTGTAAACAGCCAGTCCAATGTCACCTTGTCCGGTACGCCCGATGCTATCGATACTCTGAAGAGACATCTTCAAGAGGAACAAATATTCGCCCAAAAGGTTAACACGGGCGTGGCGTACCATTCACCAGCTATGCGGGCCGGTGGTGAAGAGTACATCAAGAGGGTGGGATTTGTCGAGCCTGGCGAGCTGACGAAGATACCAATGATCAGTTCTGTCACCGGCCACCTTGCGGATCCCAAATTGTTAGCAACACCTCAGTACTGGATGGAGAATTTGGTTTCGCCAGTCCTATACTCAAAGGCTGTTGAACGCCTTGCCGATATGGGCAATACTTTGCCATTCCCTGAAGGCGTGGATGCCATCACTGACATTGTCGAGATCGGACCGCACCCAGCCCTGCGAAGACCTACCAAGGACAATATTTCGTCCCTCCCAGGATCAGTCTCAACTATCCGCTACCACAGTACTTTGGAGCGAACCAGATCGCCTCAGGCGACGATGGCGTCTCTCTCTGGCATACTTTTCTGCCACGGCCACCCAGTCGATATCGCCGCTGTAAACAGTCAGGCTGTAGGCAAGCTCCCGTTCTTGATTGATTGCCCGCCCTATCCATTTGACCGTAGCAAACGATACTGGAACGAAGGTCGGATGAGCAAGGACTTCCGTCTAAGACCGCACTCAACTAGCCATTTACTTGGGAGGCGTACACATGACTGGAACACGCTGCATCCGAGGTGGAGGAATTGGCTGTGCGTGGAGACCATGCCTTGGCTGGCCGATCATATTGTAAGTCCCTTTCACAATCTTCTGTAGCTACACGCTTGCTCTCTCCTAATGGCTTCTACTACTATTTTGGGACAGCAACTGAATTAGGCCATAGATCAGTGGGTCTGTCGTGTGTCCCGGGGCTGGTATGATCGTGATGGCTTTGGAAGCCATCAAGCAGCTGGCCGTGGGGGACAGTCGCCCAATCTCTGGCTTCATGATAAAGCACGGTCAACTGCTTGCGCCAATAACGGTCGGCGAGACAGAACAGGACGCTACTGAGACAGAGGTGCACCTGCGGCCTATCACGAGGCCGAATGAGAAGGAAGCCAAGTGGTTTGAGGCTCGCATATTCTCCTTCCGTAAAGACCGCTGGACCGAAAACTTCCGCGCCGATATCCAGGCTCTGTACGACGAGAAGCACACAACAGAGGTGGATGGTGGCCAAGAGGCAGATCTGCAGAGCCAACATGTACGGAAGCTTGTGGAGACTGCATCTTCCCAGTGTGTCGAATCGATCGACGCAGATGCGTTCTATTCGTATTGCGACAGGTTTGGTTCGCGGTATCAAGATGCGTTCCAGCTTCTGAACAACATCGAATGGGACGGTCGTACAGCGGCCACGGCTCAAATCAACATGGACCCAGCCAAGAGCCACTACCCGCCTGCCGACAGCCCTGTGCATCCTTCTGTCCTTGACGCCGCGATCCACCTTCTCTTCTCACATCTGTCAAAGGGCTTGAAAGAACCTATCCCGACGCTCGCACCTCAGCGTTTCGCATCTTTCTGGGTTTCGTCCAAGGTCTGGGACCAAGAAACAAGATCTATCCGCATCTTGAATGAGATACGGAAAGCCACCAGCAGCATCTCTACTAGCCTCGTCGTGGAGACTGACGTGTACGTGCTTGCCGATGATGGCTCACCTTTGGGCATCTTTGAAGGTGTTGCATTAACTGAAGTTGCACGGGCTCAACACCAAGATGACGAGCACTTGACTGAGGAGCTGTTGTACGGCATCTCATGGAAACCTCAGCTGAGCTCACTTAGCCCGCAGAACCTGCAGCAAATTTGCGACGCTGGTGCTAAGCCCATGGATGAGTCCACTACAGATGGTTTGTATCTGAAACTCGAGCATGCGTTGGTCGAAATTTCACGGCGGGCTTTGCAATCAGTGACACCTGAGCACCTTGAGAAGCTTCCTGCGTCCTTACGCAAGTATGCAGCATCACTACAACACCAGATTGCGATGCAAAGTTTTACCGAGCATCAGAGCTTCCACAGTGATTCTTTTGATTCTCTGTTGAAGGAGTTCGAGACTGAAAGCACGACACTAAGCTTCGTTTCTATGATTGCCCGGAACCTTGGTTCAATCCTGCGCGCTGAGGCGGCTCCTACGGAGCTGTTGTCCTCCTCACTTACGGACGCGAGATCTGCGCTAACGCCATTATTTGGCTCGATTGTATCAGACAGACGCCTGGCATACTTTTTGGACCTGGCCTCACATGAGAACCCTGGCATCAAGCTCCTGGAAGTAGGGGGGGGCGAAGGGGATGTTACCCGTCAGATACTCGCTTCACTACAGGGTTTCGAGGCTGAGACTGGCCAGGCTCGCTTCTCCGAGTATGTGTTTACTGATTCTACTCCCACAGTTTTCGGCACATTACGAAAAGATTTTTCATCGTTTCAAGATAGAATGGCTTTCAAGGTCCTTGATCTAGAGAACACGCCCACCAGCCAGGGGTTTGAGGCTGGTTATGATTTGATTATTGCCACCAGTATTTCCCACACTACTCGGGACTTGAAGAAAGCATTGATTCACTTGCGTAGTCTTCTAAAGTCAGGCGGCCGCCTAATTCTGGCCGAGGCTACATCGCCTAGCTCTGCACTTCTGAGCGTAGGGTTTGGCTGTCTGGAAGATTGGTGGGCGGCAGAGGAGCCAGAGCGCCAGCATAGTCCTCTCGTGACGGAGGACCGCTGGGATGAGCTGTTGCGCGAAGCGGGTTTCTCTGGCACGGATCTGGTCATAAGAGATCGTGAGGATGCCGCCGCGCACTTCACCAGCGCCATGATTACAACAGCCCTGGGCTCAGCGACTGCCGGCTCGGGCTCCGACATAGCATTACACGGCCATGGCAACGATGACCGACAACTCCTCGTGCTCAGTAACACAGCATCCGATATTCAAGCCGCCTTTGCTACTACTTTGACGGCGAAGCATCCTGGTGCCAAGGTCATTGACGTGATTCGAGTTACCGGACAAAACTGGGTTCCGCGTCAAGACGCCATCGTCATTTCACTTCTCGAGCTAGACGAAGCATATGTGGCTAACCTTGCTGATGCCGACTTTGCAGCCCTCAAGAATTTGTTCCTAAAGACACAGCAGATCCTTTGGGTTGCGTCGGCTTCTGACAACAATGGCCGGACCGACCCACGCTCTTTGGTGGCCACCGGCCTGCTGCGCACGATTCGCTCTGAAGACCCGGACAAGCATCTTGTGTTGCTCAGCGTGGAGGCATCTGATCATGCCGACAGGCTCAAGTTCGTAAATCAGGTGCTGCAATCATGCTTCCTTGACCAAAACCCCTCTGCTGAAGCCGAGTTTGTAGCGCGCAATGGGCACCTGACAATTGCACGCATGATCCGCGAACGTAGTCTGGACGAGGAACGATTAGACCGATTACGTCCGCAGCTCCGAAACGAGGAGTGGCAAATCGGGGCGCCGCTCGTTCTCGAAATTGGTGCACCCGGTTTACTCGACAGCCTTCGGTACAGAGAGGACTTGATATACCAGACGGAGCTGGGGCGTGATGAAGTGGAGATCAAGGCGGAGGCGTGGCCGGTCAGCTTTCGAGACATCTTCATCGCACTCGGCCGCCTCGGTCGCGAAGAACTCGGTGTGGAGTGCGCGGGCAGAGTAACCCGCCTCGGTTCAGCATGCACCTCACTCAAGGTTGGTGACCGCGTCGTCATGGTAACACCGGCCTGCATGCGGTCGCATCCTCGCGCAACAGCTCAGGAGGTGATGAAGATCCCCGACGGGCTCTCGTTGCACGAGGCTGTTGCTGTGCTGAATCCGGGCATGACGGCCTATCACGCACTCATCACTGTAGCGCGTCTTCAGCCCGGCGAGAAGATCCTGATCCACTCGGCAGCCGGCTCAACCGGTCAGTTCGCCGTTGGTCTCGCGAAGATGATTGGTGCAGAGATATTCGCGACAGTTGGGTACGACCATAAAAAGCAACTTCTTATGGATCGCTTTGGTATTCCGGAGGATCACATCTTCTACAGTCGAAACACTTCGTTCGCTCAAGGTGTAAAGCGAGTGACGCATGGCTACGGCGTAGATGTTGTTTTGAACTCCCTGTCAGGGGACGGCCTCACCGCTAGCTGGGAATGCATCGCACCTTTCGGTCGATTCGTGGAAATTGGAAAGGCAGATATTGGCGCCAATACCCCGTTGCCTATGGGAAGCTTTGCCAAGAACGCAAGCTTCTCTGCCGTTGATCTGTTCCACATCTCACGGGCAAACCCTCGCCTACTTCGTCAACTGATGGGCCAGGTGCTAGAGCTGGCTACCCGTGAAGGTTTCCTCGGTTGCCCTTGGCCTTTGCACGTTTACCCAGCATCCGAGGTAGAAAAGGCCTTCCGTTACATGCAAAGTGGTAAGAGTACTGGACGTATCATTGTCAACGTGGAGGACACAGACGTTGTTCCTGTGAGTTTCTTCAACACAGTTTTATGTGCATGGAGTTATTAACGAAAATGCAGAAATTTATTACCCGCCAGAGCACCTGGCGGTTCGCCGAGAACGCTTCGTATCTCGTCGTTGGTGGTCTAGGCGGCCTTGGCCGTCCCATCATCAGATGGATGGCGTCACGAGGTGCTAAAACCTTGATCCTTCCCTCTCGATCCGGGGCTGTCTCTAAAGCGGCTGTTGAAGTTGTTAAAGAACTTGAGGGAAGAGGCGTGCGCGTCCTGACGCCACGCTGCGATGTGTCATTGGCTACCGACTTTGCTGCCATGCTGGGCGACTTGGCCAATACATCGCCAGCAGTGCCGCCTATCAAAGGCTGCATTAACTCTGCCATGGACCTACAGGTAAGTTGTTCATGTCCGCGGCTGTGCCATCTGGGCTATCGTAACTGACAGTTCCAGGACTCGGTGTTCGAGAACATGACGTATTCACAATGGCATCGCACGATCCAGTCCAAGGTGGAGACGAGCTGGAACTTGCATGAGCTCCTACCAAGTCTAGACTTCTTCATCATGTTAGCATCTATCGTGGGAATATACGGTTCTGCAGGGCAGAGCAACTACGCGGCCGGCTGCGCTTTTCAAGATGCCCTTGCACGCTATCGTACGCAAGCGGGGCACCGCACCTCGGTGTCTTTCGACCTGGGCGGGATGCGTGATGACGGAGTGATTCGAGAGTCGGCCGACTTGCAGCGCCGTTTTACAACTGCCACAGACCTCAAGCCTGTGGCAACCGCCGACTTGTTGGCATTGCTCGATCACTACTGCGACCCGTTACTGCCACCGCTAACGCCTGACCAGAGCCAGGTCCTCGTGGGCATCAGCACGCCATCAGAGGTCCGCGCTCGTGGTGGAGATGACTCCTGGGCGCGTGGAACCCAATTGTATGCAGGCTTTGACGTTACGCAGGCCTCAGGAGTCAGCGTAACCGGACAATCCTCGCCCGGCGAAGATGCCCCTCAGATGTTTCGTCAAGCTGAAACTGCGGCTGAGCGCGCCAGCATCGTAGGGACGGCGTTGCGAGAAAAGCTAGCCAAGGCCATGGGCATCGCAGTCGACGAGATCGACGTCGGCAAAGGCCTGGCTGACTATGGAGTCGACTCACTAATGGCTGTTGAACTGAGGAATTGGATTCGTAGAGACTTTGGCGTGAGCCTGGCTGTTTTTGAGATAATGGACGGAGCGAGGAAAGTCAAGGACATGGGAGCATTAGTGGAGTCGAAGGCAGAGCGATGAGATGTACATCGAAAGAGAGTTAAATAAGAAAAATTGCCAGTTCAAATCTTCTGTGTGGTTGAGGTCCTAAATATACCATTGTGGAAGAGCGGCACATCCCCTGGGTTAAGCAAGCCCAGTGCCGGCACGTCAAAACTTATTTCTCCAGAACCTTGGCTTGCCTCCCGTGGATCATTGTTATGATATGTCCACAAGGCTTGGACGAAGATGTCATGCCATTAACTGTGATGCGCATACATATGACCCTTGAAGGCAGCAAGAGATTGGAAGAAGTTGGCACTGAGACCAATTAAACCAGACGAAAAGGATCTCTCCTCGTATCGGAGCGCTGTGAACTGCATCTATGTTGTGGTTCTGCTGCGTCCTTCGGGTGCCTAAGGGTGATGATCTCCCCATACTTCCAGGGTCTGGTTGAACTCCCTCCTGTCCACGCTGTGTGATGCCACCTTCAAGCGCTTGATTTGATGTTCTAGACCCCCAATGGGTACAGCTGACCAGTAATCCCATTGGTACTTATGCAGTTGGTTCGTTGTGCGACAGTCTATGAGCAGCCTCCACGTCCTGCAATGGGACTAACTTGCACTGATGGAATTGACCAGGTCCAGACATTGTCTTTCTGCAGAAAAGAATTAAAAGACTACAGGCGTTTTTTCTGCGGACCGTCGGTCACTAGCGCCAACCTCGCCCCTCGGATCTGCGACAAAGCAGCAGTTGGAAAGCTCGTGGAGACGGCGATGAGGCTCTGCGGCGATCTCACTATCCGACCAGGATCCCGAACCTGTTGAGCACAAGGCTCACTCCGAGGCGTTCCAGGCCGTGGTAGGAAACATTGAGGTGGTCAGACTCTGGCATGCTGGTGAGTGCGGATGCTGGGAGCTATCGGATTGCAAAGGATTGCGGGGAAGATGGACTGGCAGCTGACCTGGATCCCTGTGATCTCCCTGCAGTCGCAGACAAAACCCTAGGAATAGTAGACTAATCTGGACAAGTGAACAGAGTCGCTGCAGCCAACCGCAGATGAAAGTGGTCTGCACACTTGCCCAAGTAGATGCCTGACCGGTTGTTCGCTGCTGTTTCGGGACCGATTCTGCATCTGCTGTGAGCGGAAATGTCCTGAGCGGCCAATTTAGTCCTCTTGCATAAAAGTCGTGCCATCAACATGGTCATGCGTGCGTCACGCTCGCTTTGCTCGGTTTCTGTGTCACCCCAACACGCCAGGCTGAAGACCCGACGCGGGTCGATGCGTGGAAACCACAGCCTAGACTTTATTCACCCATGCTCAGTTATTTGCTCGCTAGATGATTATCTGCTCAAGAGGAGACCTTTTGCAAGAGTAAATGGTTGTTCCGTTGCCTTTGCACAGGAAAATGCTATGAACATCGAGTTTCACCCAAGTAACCCAGCCTTGATCAAGTCACAAGCTCAAGTGGTTTAGAGCACCAAAAGAAAACCCACGTACAATTGGACGAGATGAAGTCGCCCTACGTGCCGCAGGGAAGAACTACGAGATTGACGCCCTCTGATGAGGCTGCCTCTGCCAAGTCTGCCCGCAACAATGCGCAACGACAAGCCTTCCACGAGTGGCCAAATGAAGCCGGCGTAAGCTATTTCATCCCTCCGACCCACATTCCCCAGTTAATTCCTGCTCATTCTAATCCAGTTTGATGGCTTGACCGAGCATCGCGGGCCCATCGAGCTCAGGGTTAAGGGCCACCTCCCAGCCTGGGCAGCCGGATCGCTCTACAGAACAGGCCCCGGTCAAAGCAAGGTTGAAGATACCAAATCAGGCACCTTCCACATCTCGCATTGGTTTGATGGGCTCGCTCACACCCATAGATTCGACATTGTGGCTGATGCCGCACCAGGCGTAAACAGCAATGATGACCATGGCCAGCCCGTTGTGCGAGTTTATTACTCTTCTCGCCGCCAGTCCGACAAAGTCGCTGCAGACATCAAGGCGGCAGGCGCGGTACGATCCATCACTTTTGCGCAGAAGTTAGATCCCTGTGTCGGTCTCTTCGGCAAGTTTATGAGCGTCTTCACTAAGCGGTCGTCTCTTTACAATATTGGTGTAACGGTGGGCGTCGACCTGCCATCATTCAAAGCACCAAGCAAACCTGCCGTTGAGGCCGGGGGCCACCGCGCTGCGAGCATCGTCATGGGGACAGACGCCGCCGTCATGTGTGAAATAGACCCCAGCACAATGGAGCCCATCAGCTTCCCGAAGCATTCCAGGTTCCACCCGGACCTCAAGGGGCCCCTCGGCGGTGCGCACGGGAAGCTGGACCCAGACACTGGCGACTATGTCAACTACAACCTAGAGCTCGGAAAGAAGCCTATCTACCGCATTTTCCAGGTGAGTGCCGCCACAGGCAAGACTGACATCCTAGCCGTTATTGAGTACAAGGCCGCCTTTGTGCATAGCTTCTTTATGACGCACAACTATGTCGTCCTCTGCGTGCCCGTGGCTCACTATGAGTGGACTGGTCTCAAGATCATATGGGAGGGGAACATGCATGATTCATTTAAACCTTTCGATGCCTCCGAAGTATGTCGGTGGTTCGTTGTGGACCGGCGGCACGGCAAAGGCGTCGTGGCCGAGTTCGCATCGCCAGCCGCCTTCTTTTTCCACACCATTAACGCCTTCGAGAACGATGAAGGTGACTTGTTTTGCGAGATGATGGATTACCCGAATCGGTATATTGTCGATGGCTACTACTACGATGTCATCCTTAACCGCAATGGCAAAGCCACAAAGTTTTGGACAGATGGCCAGATGGAGCAGGAGTCTTACCCACGGCTTAGA
This sequence comes from Paramyrothecium sp. XJ0827, assembly GCA_020881915.1. Classification (NCBI taxonomy): domain Eukaryota; kingdom Fungi; phylum Ascomycota; class Sordariomycetes; order Hypocreales; family Stachybotryaceae; genus Paramyrothecium; species Paramyrothecium sp. XJ0827. The sequence goes on from JAJFPB010000009.1 coordinate 2,462,666, forward strand.
CGGTACCGCCTACAAAAGAAGGATTTCGTGACAGGCCGTGAGTCGCTGCCTGCCCCCGAAATCGTCGTTGAGCTGCCATCACCGCACTCAGGCGACATGCCCACCATCAACCCCAACTGCCGAGGTCGGAAACATCGTTACGCTTACTTTCTTGTCTCTCGAGTTCTCAGTACCTTGTTTGATGCCATCGCCAAAGTCGACACGGAGACCCGGGAGATTCTGCTGTGGGAGGGCCCGAGGGGGCACAGCCCGGGAGAGGCTGTTTTTGTCCCGCGCCCTCCGGATGATGGGGAGGAGCTGGACGAGGATGACGGAGTCCTGCTGAGTGTTGTTCTTGACGGCGGAAACAAGACAAGCTACCTGCTTTGCCTGGATGCGAAGACCATGACTGAGCTTGGAGCCGCAGAATGCGAATTTGCTGTGGCTATTGGGCTTCATGGTCGTCACGTTCCGGTTTCATTAGGCGTCTGAGATGCAATCATCTGCATTTTTAATTGGTGAAGCTCAAATCACATACACCTCTGCGGCGGAGAGTGAGAAACAAGTACTTGTTATGCCATGTTGCCATTCAAAATCCCCTTGATCACGACTGGGCTCAATTGTGTTTTACTTAATTCCCAACGACCCTCTGTCGAGCCTCATTCTTTACTGCTCAAGGATCAGGATAAGAAAACATAGGAAAACTTCCCGTACTATTAAATAGGTGCCATTCGCTGCTTCGGGTCCGTCTTTTTACACCCTACCCTGAACTACACCTGAAGCTCGGTCATTCCGAGAATTGTCTTTCTAATAAGTCTGTGAACCTCGGAGCTATTTCAAACAGATGTACCTGACTATATGGCATAGCCAGCTAAGTTTACGTTTGCTGATAAGGAGTTATGGATATGCGGTAAGGTAGAATTGCCCGCACCATCTCCAACTCGCGGGCAACCAGTGCCACTGTTTGGGCGCTACTTCGATTCATCGTGGGTTCTCTGTCTAGCCCTCTCTGTGAAACTACTTGTGATTTTCGGCCTTTGCCTACCCATCTGGAGCCCCAGGTTCCTCAGATTTGCTAGCGGAAAACTTGGAAGAAATTCCCAGCCGCTCAACCAAATTGCCCGTCCACGTGCGCAAGACTTTGAGTTGACCCTGCCAGGCTACCGACACACAGAAAACGGCGACGAGCACGGCAAGAGGAGCAGATATCTGCCAGAACAGCTTCTGTGTATCGACCCAATCTGGATTCGACGGCCCGCCGTTCATGCTCATATAAGCTGCGACGAAGCTCAGAGGCAGGAAAGTGACAGTCACGACTGTGAAGACGAAAATGGCGCGGTTTTGGTCATCTTTAGTGATCTCCGTGAAGTCCTTTACCATATCGATGAGCAGCTCGGCCTTTTCGACAGTCGACTCGTGCATCTCACGCTGCTCTCGGAGCTTATCAAGCGTCTCGCCAATGATATACGTTTCAATCCCAATGGTTTTCCTCCTAGAGTCCGCCAACGGCTCTATGTGCGTGTCCGGATGCATGACTGTACGTAGGGATTTGAGAACCTTGGACTGCCATTTTGTCACTTGGTTGAACCGTCGGACCTCATCCATGAGAGCAAGGACCTGTGAGTTGTGACGCTTGTTGGGGCGCCGGAGTATCTGAGAACCCTGGATTGTATGTCAATTGCACATTCATTGTGGATAATGTGGAGCCAGGGAAAAGAAAAGTGGTCTATACCAAGTTGTCCAAATAGTTACCGTACAGCTCGGCAGCGTTCGAATTATTGTAGACGGGCTCGTGCAAAATGTTGGAAATTAACTGCACGGCCAGACCATGAGCTCCCACAGAAGTAAAGAATTTCACAACGTCATCCTTCTTCCTACTCTCTTTCGATGTAACCAAAGCTCTTTCAGCACTTTTCATCAAGGTTGTGATCTCAGAGCCAGTTGTCTTGAGAAACCGGCATTTCTCTTGCAGTTCCGCATCAAATGCAAGGCTTGTCCCAATATCCTGGAGGACACCGTATCGATAGAATGAGTGTATCTCCTCCATAAGAAGCGGCACGCTGCATACAAATGCAATGATGACTTGTAAAGCATTGAGCAGCGCATAAGGGACACCTTGTGTGGGTTGCCGAAAGCGATCTCCGAATAAGACCCCGTCCTGGAGCTCTCGAGCCTCCTGGACGGTTTGCGTCATGACATCTCGACTCATCGTCAATAGATCAATTAGTTCCTTCATAAGTCTAGCGTTGGTCGCTGTGGATAGTGGAAGCAAATACTCTCGTAGCCGTGTTTCTGAGGTTGTTTCGGAGAAATGCTTCTGACGCAGATGTACCATTGCCTCTTCCACCTCGTCGTAGATCAATCCACGATCACACTGGCGACAATCAACATGCTTAGCAGTAGTATACTCGTAGTTCAGGCCGGGGACGGGAATTGGCAGGTGGGATATGACCCATTTTTGGGGAGCATGTGCAGCTTCCTGTGGTTTCAAGTACTGCAATCGGGTTAGTTGCCAACCACAATGGAAACGAAGGATAGCAAGATTACCTGGACCCCTTTGGACAGCGCGTCGTAATAAGTAGAGATCACTGGCGAGGTATGTGCCTTGGGTACAAATGCTTCAAGTGTTCGAACAGACAAAGACAAATATTCCCCATAAAGCTTGGCAAGACTGTCAACGTCAACGCTGGGTGCTTGGGAGCGGTTCGGGGTGATTCTTGCAGCGGAGAGGTTCTGAATATGCATTTCGATATTCTCAACCTTGACTTGTATGATTGAGGCGTTGAAGTTGAGATCTGGGAAGCGCTTTTGGAGATCCGCTACATACGGATGATGATGCGCTACCAGGCCAAGTTCCGTCCGCAGTAGGCAGGCTCGGAGGCTCTCTTCTTGGTCTTCATCACTAGTCGGTTTTCGGTTGTTTTCGCTGATGTTCGTCGAAGATGTATTTGCTTCGAGGATGCTCCAGCCAAGGAAGGGCGGAACTTGGGGGTGGAAGTTCGGAAGATTGTGTGCTGAACGTGATTCAAAGTGTTAATAGAGGGGATAGAATGACAGGGTCACGAATGACAAGAGAAGGGTGTTCAAGATGAACATACGTACCCTCAGTAGATTGTTGTGCAGTAACTTTCCGTATACCGAAGAATTGATCGTCTTCAGCTCCTTTTTCCATGGTTTTAGCACTGCGGCTTGAATGGCTGCTCCTTACACTACGCACGTCCTCTACTGTAACGATTGAGCTACCGGACGAAGATGAACCGTCGATGATGGGCTCGACTTTGACATGAATGAGGGTTCTCCGTGGTTGTTTGACGAGTTTGGACCAGCTTCGTGCTGTCAGCAGTTCGCCGTCGGCCCCAAATAATTGGAATCCGTCAGAAAGCAAAATGTTAGTGAAACCGATGCCGGAATTATCCATTGCGGCTTCGATTTTCTCCGCGATAGATGATTGTAATTTCTGCACTCATGTGGTCAGCCAACAATGGTATAGATATTCGTTACGTGTAGAGGGGAAGTCCCGGCTCACAAAGAAGGTTTCACATTCTTTGAGGGAGATCTGAAACTGTAGATGGTCAGGTGTTGTGACCTGTACAAACTTGTAATCAGAGACCTTGGTGAACTGTTCTCTGATTTCAATATTCTCTTGGAGTGCTGATCTCCTACGATTATCCCCATATGTGAAGACTTGACCTGTGCAAATATTTGTCAGTGGCAATCAGGCGGATGTTGGGTTTCGGGAATTACTTGAATCCACAATCAATACCCACGTCTCGCAAAGCCATAGAACATGGTCGTCTGCAGCACCGTCATGTTTCCTGAAGAACTGATTTTTGTCTCGTTCAAACGTGGTATCATAAGGATTAAACGCTTCATGAAGCCTCCGAGGCACACAGACACCCTTGCGGAACTTTATATCAAAGCTCCGGTTGAATGGGTCTACCTGAAGCTGTGGTATGCATGCAAAGACAACCGAACTAGTTGTCTTCCCACCAGAGTCTACATCGCATCGCAAGACGGTCCCAGGCTCTACATACCAGTTGTTCCGGCTTCTCTTCATCTTTTTGTCGTGCACTACTTTGAAGATGGACTGCAAAGCTAGTCGGCTATCGGGATTCGAGGTCAAGTTACCGCCGTGAAGTGCTATATTCTGCGGGACAATCATGAGCCGTTGCTAAATAAAATGAAGACTGGGAGAGCAGAATAGCTCTTACCTCAAACTCAGAGAATTCCATGATTGATCTCGACACGTGTCTATAGACCAGTGAGTAATGCCATTCGCGATGATCTTGACTTTGGACAGACGGACAACCATGTAATGCGGTCAGCTTCGCCTGCACCAGGGGCTCCGGCAGGCGGATTGCTGTATCTTGTAAGCTCCAGAGCTACTGATATTGGACCTAGCTCATCTGGGTATATGCGAGCCGAGCTAAACTCATTGCGCTCCATGGGGGTCGGGTTCGACTCCAGAATTGGCATTGTGAGCTGGCGGCGCGGAGATTTGTGCTCCTGCGTCTTCCTTCTTATTTGCACTACGAGACCAGCTTTTCGAGCCGCAGATCGAGATCTGATTGATTCCTCACGCTCACTTTCCTCAGCTGACGAGTCAGTTGATGTGTAGCCGGAGGAGGAACTACTGGATGAAGTGATCGACGACGTAGCTTTTTTGGTCCTCTTCCAACCCGGAGGAGGCGGTGGACCAGGTGGTGGAAACCCGGCAGGACGAGCCCCCGGAGCCATGGGGGGATAACTTGGGAATTTAGGACCCTCGGGCACGAACTTGCGGTCAAAACGATTGATTGGTGCAGCTCCCGGAACGTTTGGTGGAGGCATGTCTGCTCTCCACGGCGGTGGGCTTAGTGACCCTTTTGAGTCGGATTCACCAACGACCTTCTTAGCCGTCTTCTTCTTGACCGGCTTGCCTGCAAGAAAACTCAACATGGCAGAGGTGTTTTTCGCCGAGGGAACGGACTTCTTTTTGTCGCCGACAATTATCAGTGGCTCCGGCGGCACAGGCACAGGCCTTGGAGGGCCTGGGACTGAGGTGTTCGGCGGAGGAAATCCGGGTCTTGGTGGACGAGGCCCGGGAGGTGGAACACCTGGAGCTCTAGGAAATTTATCTATAGGCCACATAGTCATGGTGATGGACATGCCGGGTCGAACCAAGTGATTCCATACTGCTGGGAGGATTATTTCTCCCTCAGCGTCTGATAAGTCATAGTGGCCCTGTGCAACGTGGGGCCCTAGTACGTCGACCTGTTGAAAAGCGAACCTGATCATTTCATCCATGCCCTGCGAGTAGGTCAGAGCAGCTGCGTTGGCGCTCACGGGGCTCAGGGGTTTAACTCACCCGCCATTCTTGCACCAGCTTGAAGGGAAAGGTGAATTTCCTGCCCACGGCGTCCTTGAAGCGGATCGGGGCCGGGTCTTGATCGCTTGGCGGTTGAGACGCCATGATGATGTGACGAGTTGGTTTTGGAGTCTTCTCAAGGGGTTTGGCTGTTGTTGGGCGGTACGACTGCTTCGGGAGACGGACATGACATTTGCCAGATGGGCTTCAGTCTCAATTTCGCGCAGATAACCATGAGGAGGTGTCTTCGAAAGAGATTGTATGTCGCTAGGGCAGCCAGTTACGTGCAAAGGGCCACCGTTCAGGCAAACTCGAATAGTGCGACAGAACGAGCGGTAAATATGGAGGAGCATCAGCAGTTGCTTATTTGTGCACCATTTGAAGAGGGGCTGGGCGTGCATGAAGTGCATGGCTGACTCACTTGTCCAGGATCAGCCCCTGCAATTGAGGCTCGGCTGTCATTTTATCACCCGCCCACGCTGCACTGCAATTGGAGTAATCTCTCTTCCTTTCCACAGTCCCATAATGTTACGAAACCAAGGGCTGCCAAAAACCTCTTCCTACTATCGGGAGGACCCCCAGCCTGAACAAGGATCCTGCGTTCCTGAGCTGTAGCCAGCTTCTTTCACTATTTGCGGCATCGCCAGCGAGCACTGGGAGCACAACATAGGAATGTGGTGCATTGCCCTTGTCCACAAGAAATTATCGACATGCCAGTTGTTGATGTCGTGGTGGACGTCTGGAGCAAATTCGAGTTTGGTGAAAAGTACCCAAAATCTTCTTCCCCGCACCGCAAATTTGACTTGTAGAAGTGACCAAGAGTCATGCTTACAATCCATAATTCTCACATAAACTGGTAGTGGCTGGACCTAAGATCGAAATAAATTTGAAAGGCTCTAGCTTTAGTCGACTCAGATTTCGTGGAAAACATTCCAAAAATGGCCTATCTTCAAGCTGATAAAATGGCCCAGTACATCCTTAGCGACAACCGAAATAATGATTCAGACGGAAATTTAAGAGGAGAAGACGGCCAAAAATCATCCTGCCTGCTAGTCGACGCCGGTGATAGAAATTCTTGCATATCATTTCGAAATTGTAAAAGGCGAACGATTCCCGCTGCTTAAAGTGCCAGAAACATCGCTGTCAAGCCTGCCATGCCTACAACGAGACGCACGATTTGGGGTCCCAGGACAGCTTCGGCACCACTATAGCCCTGGTAAGCCCAAGGATAGCACTTCTCTTTGCCTTCATTATACTCTTCGCCCGGCCCAATCCCAAAGCTCCGTATCGAATTTGGCACTGTCTGACATTGGCCACTCGATTCGGTCTGACAGCTCGTTTCGAACCATGGGAACTCGTCCGAGTCGACATCCCTGCCCGGTTCCTTCTGCATGCAGTCGTCGAATGCGTAGATGTATAGCACCCAAGAACCTCCTTCACCAGGTTCGGGGATTGCGGCGTTGACCTGGCTGTACCAAATCTGGGAGTAGTTTGCCTGAGAGCTGAAATCATCTCTGTTCTGAATGTGCCAGTGGACACCGTTAGGCTCGATTATATCTCCGCTCTGTGAGTCGAAGTATGTTTGGGAAGAGTTTTGAAACCCTGTGTCATTGTCTTGGCTAAACAAATCCGAGACATTGAAGCATGTAAATGACACAGGAACGGTAGATGTGGTGATCACAAGGCCATTCGACGGGTCTTGCTCGCATGTCGATTCTTGGTTGTCGGCTAGAAAGGAGACCGTAAGATTTCCATCCCTATGAATGGTAAGCAAGTCACAACAATTATCAATGTTGGATCAACTTCCATACCCTCCTATAGCCTGCGCGGCGACCGAAGATATTATTGTTGCAGATAAGGTGAGTGACTTGAGAGTCATGATGCCGATACAGATTCAAGGCAGTGGATGGGTTCACTAACTTCAAAGCTATGAGAAGACCCGGGCGCAATAAGTGTAATTATACAGTAGTATAGCAGGAAACCAGTCAATGGAAAATGAGTGAGATTTCTATCAATAGCATATGAAGTCACCTTCAATACTGTTGTTGCGTCATGATCTGCAGCTTATGCTTGGAGGGCGCAGTCGGGCAGGGGGCCAAGGTTGTGTCGCATGCCGCAGAACCAGCATCCTAACAACAACGGCACATGATCCCTGGCTTTGTATCGCAGACAAAAAAGTGTTTGGAGAGCGTATGACAGCCTTCTTCAATGCCTTTCTGGTCACTCATGGCAGCTACTGGGAAGGAACCGTCACCAAATTGGACAACGCAGATGGACGTACGATGTTCTGGACACAATTATTTCTCTTCGAGGCAACTGTAGCAAAGACACTCAAACGCACATTTTGCCTTAAAATTCCCATCAGTTCTCAAAAAGCATCACACAGTTGCTTCCTGCTCGTCTACCAAGGTTTCATCTCACATCGACGGGCATACGACGGGGGTGGAAATCTTTGTTGGAGCAAGTCTAGTTGGCACTGAATGGGTCTCACATGGTTTACGTGCTTTTTCAGTCCATTAGATATTGATTGCATGACTTTAGCTTCTTGAAAACATCGACTCAAGAATCCCGTTTACCTGGTTCCCCGTAGGCCTCAGTGACCCACTGCCAAGCATCCATCGTACCTCTACAATGATTGTGGATGTGACAGACCTTCCTTGGACAGATCCTCAGCCGGGAAGTTGGATAATCCTGTCTATCAATAAGTCAAATTACAACATCAAATGTCATTTAGAAAATATGTTGTCATTCCTGGTTGACCGTGATTCAAAATGGCGGTCTTACGTCATTGTATTTGTTGGTAGGCTATTGAGCCTCTTGTGATCGCCGAAGGATTTGCCCAACCGTACAAAACAAACAATGGGGGCCAAGGGCAAGGTACGAGTGGACAGGTGGGTAAAAATTCCTGGCGATCATGACGATGTTTCTAAATCCGGCGGCTCAAGGGCCAACAAAACAAATCGTTTGGTGACCGCCTGCTTGTCTTGGCGGATCCATGGTCGCGCGATATTGCCCTTTTGAGCAAGTGACCAGTTGAGATAGGCATGCACAGCCAGACCGAACGCATGGATCGATGAACAAAGCGCTGTGCCTCGTAGATCTCATTCCAACTTTGTGCAACAAGAAGAGCCTGCATGACGAGAAGGAGCTAAATATATAAGCAAGGCGAAATGGAGAAATAGGAAAGCGTCTCCCAGAATTAATCCACATTATCCAAAAGTCTGTCTTGGTCTGTTATCAATTCATTTGAGTCTAAATTATTTAATCTCCCGCCAAGATGACTTCTGCAATAGTGACGCCCTCACTAGGCCTAGTGAATGGTAGTCTGGGGCTCGTGGGCATCTTCCAAAGCCTTTTTCCGGACCCAGCTCATGGTCAGGGCACCGTAATCAGCATCAAAGCAGGAAGAAAAGAAAGTGATGACCCTGGAATGGTAGGTATATCATTCCTGTTACTCACGAATCGACGGTACTGAGCTTATGCAGGCCGGTGATATTGCTGCGGCGTATGTCTTTGACATTGACAACATCTATATGGGCAAGGGGGATGGTACAAGCCTCGAGAGTGGAGACTACAAAGAAGTAGTATTCGATCAAGAGTCCCCTGGCGCACGAGCGGGGCACGTTGGCATCGCCGTCGACAGCGATGCCGTATGTGTTGCTTGGGTAACAGTCAAGCAACATGACAACAGCGGAGGAGGCGCGTGGACTGGCGATATTGGTTCTGAGTGTGGCCAAGACTGGTATGAACAGAACCAGAGAGCCGGGACCCATCTGGAGTCTGGTGAGGATTACGTCCCAAGGTGCACTTGGTTAGCCGCAGATCATAGCGAAGGCGTTCCGAGCGCTGCCATGAAGTTTTCCATCAGGGCCTACGGAGAAGATGCTACCGAAGTTGTTAGCAACGACGCAGGCTGCAATTACACCGTTTGGGGACCGGACAACGGGCCCATCAGTAGTACGTTTTTTCTTCGTGTCCAACTGGCGAATGACTACTGATGCTATACAGAAGCGCCAGGGAAGCGGGCTAACCGAGTGCGACGTCGATGGATGGAGGAGAGGCTAGTTGTTTCAGGGATTCCAAGCCACAGAGCAGAGAACCTGTGCAACTCGGACAGCTCATGGGGCCCAGATTTCGTTGGCCCGGATGGCTATTTCTGCGACATGGAAAGCAAGACACTTACGCCCCTCTGCTCTACCGAGGACGTCGACGGCTGCGTCAATATTGACGGGAAAAAGAAGAGAGTGGAAAAACGAAGCACTGTGTCCAAACGCGAGGTTTATTCTCATTTCAAGTCTTACAAGAGAGTAGACGATTGGGATTAACAGCGTTCGGGTTTTGCCGCTTATAACAGTTCTACTTAGGGCCATCACTCTAAAAAGGTTCTTGCCGCAGAACAACCATCCAATAACATGCGTTACATAGGCATCGACAATGCTTGATCATGAATTGGCCCTCCTCGAAAGAGATCTTGTCCTCAAAAGGAGCAAAGCAATAGCGGGCCTCCATCGTCTCACACCTCGTGGTCCGTCTTCATTCTAGCGGCCATTGGCCCCACCGAGGAAGCAAGGAAGCAAGGAAGCAAGGAAGCAAGGAAGCAAGGAAGCAAGGAAGCAAGGAAGCAAGGAAGCAAGGAAGCAAGGAAGCAAGGGAGCAAGGAAAGTGTTGTCGGGCGTTGTATGGAAGGACAAGACAATGACCTGAGGTGACCATGTAACATAAGGAAAGGTTGATCGGTGACGAGAGGCGGCTGCGTCTTGAACGATGTGAGATTCAACCTCCGTGTCGATGTCTCAAACCTTGTATATGTTCCCCATAACCAATTTATACACTATCCATGCATCAATCCAGTGAAGGACGGGCCGTTTCGGAGATGTGAACCTTGACATAGATCTTCTGAATGGCAAGCGTCTTAGCATGGGCCACAATGAGCTGCAAGTCCGTGGCACCACAGCGGAAGGCTTCAAGTTCATAGCCATCCTTCATCGAATAGCCAGTACCCATGAACATGACTCTTTCTGCGTTGCGGGAGAAAGCAGGCTTGTGTGCGCATGTATCCTCGGGGTTCTTGAGCTTGATGCTGAATTCGCCCGGCCGCACAGTGATTGTCGATGGATGGGCGAGGGTAATGTTGGGCTGTCGTTGCTTCGCAGGTGGCGCAGCGCCATCCATGATATATCGGTCGAAACTGGCGGCGAACTCAAAAAGACTGTCGGAGAGGTTGGTGACAAAATCTGTGGGATGCTTGACTGCAAATGACCAGTGGGTTAGCAGAGCTGTACAAGAGAATGTTGGGTAGGGACGTACTTTGCGCTCGAGGTTGCTTGAAAATATCAGAGAACTTGGGCTCGACGCTGATGAGTAGCGAATCTCGTGCCCAGGCAAGTTTGCCAGACATCTCCAATGAAACCTGGCCAAGCGGTTGCGGGGACTTCCTGATCACTGCCTCCAGCTCAATATCGAAAAAGTCAAGCCTCGCACCCAAACATGCTTGGGCTGTAGCGGCGTCCTTGTGGCCCTCGATGACCAGGTTGAAGAACTTGGGCTCACCGGAGGTGGTGTGGAAGATCAAGTACTTGACCGTAAACCCGGTCTCGCTGATGAAGGGATCCCTGGCCACCACTTTGATGTTTCTCTTGAAGAACCTACACGCAAAGTTCGTTATCCCCTCCAGGTCAATGTCAGCATTGTTCTTGAAATCCTTGGTTAAGGAAGAAGTGTTCTTGCCAAGCTCGAAGAATCGACGTGCTGCTTCGGACTTTGGACCAATCTGTTCGTCAGCACTGGGGGTTGGTTGAGCAGGTTTACCGCCAGACATGGGCAAGACAAATTGGGGAGGAGTTGGGGTAGAGCCAGATTTGGGTGTCCGAGGATCGTCGACTCTAGGAGAAGGCTTAGGGTCACCGACTCGAGGGGAATTGCGATCGCCAACTATGGGGGACGACTTGTGGTCTCCGACCATGGGGGACGGCCTGCGCTCCCCGACATTGTGATGCTTCTGGTCGCCAAACCTGGGGGTTCTGGGATCCATGGCGATGCCACGTTGTTGGTGTACAAGAGGGAGAGATGCATCGACGGCACAGCAAGGTGAAGAACAGAGTGAAAAATGCCGAGGAGAAGATCAGAGTGAGCAAGGTCGAGGAGAAGAATAGAGTGAGAAAGGCTGATGTCTGAATGGAGCAACCTGATATTTCAGGGAAGCGATGCGAGGTGTGAATGAAGCGAACAGTGGTTAAGGAGATCAAGTCCAGAGATGTCAAGATGAGAAGGATGGAGAAGAGGCGAGAGATGGTTGTTGTGCTTTGGATATAACCTTTCTTAGGTGGCGCGAGCAAAGCAGAGTCACATGGCGAGCGCAGCTGCTGCCTGGGGTTGTTCCGGCATACTTTCTTTGTTGTGCACCGCACAAGTTTGAGACAGAGTAAACGCAGCTGCAAACCTACCGTCTGCGGTGTAACTTGAAAGCCTCTCTATCTCTCTCTCTCTCTCTCTCTCTCTCTCTCTCTCTCTCTCTCTCTCTCTCTTTCTCTCTCTCTCTCTCGGTGCCCACTCTCCTTTCCAAGTGTGTGGGCAGGTCACTTTCGCCTTGTCGGACTCGACAGGCCAAGCAAGGCCCAAGGCACCCTGCTCTTTGCCCCTCAGTCTTTACTTCTTCCTTGCGCCACCCGCTGCTTTCCACAAGGACTACAATGTCCTCTATGAGGACATCCTTAAGCTTGCGTTACCTCATTACCCCCTTGTTGCGCACAAGCTTTGGAACGACGTGGAAGCGGACGTTCTCGACAACATGGCTGCCCAGTTGTGGACTCTGGGTAACAAGAAATCCTACGACTGCGTTGGTGGTGCCCCCTTCTTCACTGACACGCAGAACGACGTTGGCTGGTTCAACCTCGAGGAGTTCTTCCAGAGCAGTGAATACACCACAGACAAGGTGAAAGAGTCAGTTAACTGTTACGATTTAGCGCACCTGGCAGACATCGCAATCCACCACCTCGGGGATAGAGTAGTCCAACAGCAAGTAAGTGCTTCTTCATTCTTCTTTCGCATTGTTACTGACCAGGGATGTCTCAGCTGTTGACTTCTCGGGTGATGGAGTACGAAAATGAGTGGGGCTACATCTTGCCCAGCACCCTCTTTGGGTGGGAGAATCATGAATGTCGAGTATGCATTCCCCCTTTTGGAAACACCCCAGAGAACAGGGCGACAAGCCCTGGTACGTCGCCTGAGACGATAAATCGCGATCTCGATTCTCTCGCCACCGCTATCTCTTGGTACGATCTCGGGTTCGGGACCATGAGGGGGCTTTCGATGTGTGCCTTTGTAAGCTCAAGTTCAGGGGAGCACCTCCTGACCCCAGTGGTGACGTTCTTGGTGTCCCATCCACCATGTTAAGAGCAAGCGGTCAACTCACGGCATCCGAGTACCACAAACAAAGCACCGACCCTCATCGCTTTGCCGGCCCCATGCAACCATCCCAATCTATCCGTGAGTCAAAGCACGACAAAACTGCCAATCTGACCTTTTTCTAACAAGCCTGGCTTTCCGCAGAGAGAAGGACAATCATTGGCCAAAAGAAGGGGCAGTAATGGATGAATTTGACACACTGATGCAGGACAGTCTCTGGTGGGCTTTGGGGGCGGGGTTTAGGATCGTCAATGCCATTGGCATTGTGGCTTTGTTCGTTCGTCTTGCTTGGGGTTGTTTTCCACTCCTCCTTATGTCCTTAGTCGGTAGAAATTAATCTTCGCGTGGGAAATTAGTGAGTCGTGTGCCACCTGCACCCTCCTTGCTTACGGTGATTCTTTGTAGTCCGGGTCCAGCTGTTGAGCTGTCACGTTAGATAGTCTTAGTAGGTACACCGGTGGGTTGTTGGCTGCCATTCAGGAGGCTTGGTGGGTGCGTCTTTGAATAAAGTGATATCGGAGTGAGACATGAGCTTTATGACTTTGTGGATTCATGTTGGTAAACGATTGTATATCAGAGTATTGCTCAGGACTGGGCAAGATCTATGCAGCCATGAGCGTACTGATTCGTACGTTGTGCATTGCCGTCCAATTGCATATGCACCATGCAGTCTACAACCTATCAGAGCCGCAGGACGTTGGGAAGCTAGACATGCATTCGGGCGGCCTCCTTTCACCACCCGGCCAGCACATGCTGGGGACGCCTCAATATGCTGCACGAAATAATTTAAGAGAATGGTTCTATGTGGCAAAGGATGTCCTTTACGATGACCATGTGAGACTTAATTCAGGCAAGTAACAGCGATATTCGGCAGAATGGCATTAGTGGAATCTCCACGCAACCAAAGCCAAGTTAAAGCCCCGAGAGGGCCTTGACAACTCGTTAGACGGGGCGACAATATGGACTCCTTTTTTCATGAAATATAAACGCGATTACTGCTACTTTATGTGTGGCCGCGAGCTGACTCTGTTCGTGACCAACAAGTGCGCTACATGCAGCACTTGAATCACATTTGACCATGATCGTGGTGTCTGCAAAACTAGAGCCTCACGTTACTTTCGGTTGGAGGATGCAACTGCACTCTTGATTACATGGGGCGTTGGGCGATTATGCAGCACGTTACGGCATAAATCCTCCGGCACGTATGAGCGAACGCACGGAATTTGTCTTCACTGGGGAGGTAGATGGTTAGAGGAAACAATGGAGACACAAGAGGCCTCCTTTGATTGACCAGTCAAGTGGCGTGTCCGTGGTGGCGGTGTGATATCAATGTCTGAAACGTATCAAATGACACTGGCGAGATATGTGTCGAGATATCGCGGTCGTAAACCACCAAAAGTCGCGCAACGGCGATCGCGCACTCACGACTGCGTACAATCCCATCTTTCTGTGCGGATGCACAGCCTCACTGATCCCACAAGGTCAGCAAGGATCGACACATGCCTAATAAAGCTTCAACAAGACATGCAAATGACCACAGGTCCACACTTATGCTTGTCAATGCGGGCAACCTGTGGAAGCAACCTACTCCGGCATGACCTGCAATCGTGACTGGAGACGGGCCAGGGGCGAGTGATCCTACCAGCAGGCATGAATATGCGTTTTGGAGCGCTTGCCGCTATCAGACGCACCGGCAACGCAGTGTTATTTCTGCGGATGGCTTCGTTTTCGTGGGTTGGGGTTGTCGCCGGCGGCCTCCCACGGCCCCTCGTGCGCGCAATAGAGACAACTTACTGTCCCATTTTGCCAGAACTGTTCATTACCAGAATTAGATAAATACCTGATGGTACTGCGCCATGAACATATGAACGCATAGCGGTGACTTGCTTGGACTTGACGGGTTCAGTTGTGCGGCTCCTCACTACTCTTCGCTTCAACGACTCCTCAACCTCGCTCTGAACCCGTCCTTGTCTCCTGTCACCAGCTTTCACCTAGCAAACCCTAACTTTGGAGACCTCAGCCATGACGTACAAGCATCGCCGAGGCCGCAGTCGGTCTTCAGTCTCATCCGCCGCATACCGCAACGTGTCACGGGAAATCATTGCAAGCGACATCGAATCGGTCCTCGACGACGGGCCCTACCGCGACGATGACGACGAAGATGCTGCCGACCTCGACCCGGAACTACCCACACCGGGTGAGTCCGAGCCAGATCCGGACCTGTCCATGTCGGCGCTCTTCATGCGTCCCGCTGGCATCACCTTCAGTGCAACAACACGACCGGCCATGGCGCCGAAGGACCCCGAGAGGATCGGACGCACCCGTTTCGCCACAAACAGGGAACGTGAAGTCTCCCGTAATGCTGAGCGCAGTCTCCTTCGTGACAATCACTTGCTACCCCCCAAGCATCGCCGCGACGGCCAAGTCAGTATTCTCCGCCGCGTCTACCGTTACTTCTTCAGCACCAAAGTGCGCGAAGGAAGCCGCCAACCCAGCCTTCATCGCGTCTTCTTACCGCCGACAGAGCCATCCGAGACGTCACCGCTGCTACCGCCAGTGGTGTCCAGTACGGTCGGCGACGGGCCTCTCAGCGACTTTGAAGTGAGTCGGTGGCAGGCTGCCGTTGCCGCCAACGTAATTCAGACTACCTGGCAGCGAGAGTCTCTGACCCTGGCGACGTATGCGCGGTCACTCGCGGCAACCTTTCTTATGCACTACTCGGTTACAATCGCCAGTATTATCACAGTTGGACGGATTGGGCCTGTAGAGCTGGGGGCTGTGTCCTGTGAGTAACATCTAACGCAGAGCCTTCTTGATATGACTCGCTCTGTTGGCTAACCTCCGCTTGCAGTGGCGACCGTAACGGCCAACATCACCTGCTATACCCCAGTTCAAGGCTTGGCGACAAGCCTAGATACACTCTGTGCTCAAGCCTTCGGGTCCGGGCACAAACGCCTTGTTGGCCTCCAGTGCCAGCGCATGCTGTTTCTCTTGTGGATGCTACTTGTCCCTCTCGTCGCCTTGTGGTACAACGCAGACAAGATCCTAACAGCGGTGATTCCGGAACGCGAGACAGCCCTTCTAGCGGCGCAGTACCTTCGCCTGCTTGCGATTGGTACGCCTGGTGTTGCTGCGTTCGAGGTGGCCAAGCGCTTCGTGCAAGCGCAGGGTCTGTTCTATGTCACGACTTACGTTCTGCTGATTGGCACCCCGTTAAACATATTCGCTAATTGGTTCTTCGTCTTCCACCTGGGCTGGGGCTTCCTGGGAGCCCCTGTGGCTGTTGTGTGCATACAGACACTACTCCCGGTCTTGCTGGTAGCTTATGTTTGCTTCATCGACGGCTCTGAGTGTTGGGATGGCCTCAGCCTACGGGCATTCGCCAACTGGGGCCCAATGGTGCGTCTCGCTCTTCCTGGCATGGTCATGATTGAAGCACAGTACTTCGCCTTTGAGGTCCTGACGCTGGTGGCTGGCCAATTTGGGGGCGCCGCCCTTGCAGCACAAAGCGTGCTTGTCACGCTCGGGTCCACGGCCTACCAGGTGCCATTTGCCGTGTCTATTGCAGCGTCAACGCGTGTAGCCAACCTCATAGGCGCTCGGTTGAGCCGCGCTGCCTGGACATCGGCTCAAGTTTCACTTGTGGCCGGCGCCCTAATTGGTCTGGCCAACATGGCAACTCTCCTCGCCTTGCAACAAGTTCTGCCGCATATCTTTACGGATGACGATGACGTCGCAGTGCAAGTCACCCGGGTAATACCCGTGTTGGCGTTGTTGCAAGTCTTCGATGCCATGGCCGCCGTATCGCACGGGTGCCTTCGTGGCATTGGTAGGCAGTACGTGGGAGGCTACACGAATCTTGTTTCGTTCTACGTCGTCGCATTGCCCGTCTCATTTGCTACGAGCTTTTGTCTCAAGTGGGAGCTCCCTGGGCTATGGGTCGGTGTGACAATTGGGCTTGTCATGTAAGTCTCGCAGTTTCTTCCTCCGTTCAATTTTATGTGCAAAATCTAACATTGATAGTACTACCATGGTCGAGGTCGCATATCTTTATAACGCTGACTGGGAGTGCGCTGTCACCGAGGCCGAGAACCGGATGAGGCATGACGACAGCGCTGTGGTGAAATGATATTGTTTGCATTTTATTAATGTAGCGCAGTATTGAGCGATCGAATTCGATTTATACCATAAATTCATATGATTGTTTGATTCAAGGACAGACGGTTCGAATGCTAGTTGTTCTGAATTCACGCATTGCAAAATTAGCCTTGTCTCCAGGTTGAGACCGAAGGCCACATGAACGCAGCAACGCAGCGATAGACCCAAGCAAAGTGATTTCCCTTCAGAACTTGCCTCGTCGATATCCATAGCCCTCTTTCGTTTGTTGGCATTCATCACAGTATTGTAACGAATTTCTTTAGTTGTTGATATGAAACATAACAATTGCGCAGATGAGGCTTCATGCAACGCTGACAATTTTTCATGGATTGAATCTACCTCGGCGTGATGGTCACGGTCGAGTCACTGATTAGTTCCTATCAACGCCTAGCTGAAAGCACGACTCGCCCTTATTAATAGCCTGCTCCTGAGTGGTCTGATTTCAGCTCATCAATAGTTCACACAATACTGTCGCGTAGTCGACGTTAACTTGTGAAGTGATAGCAAAATTACTTCCTACTCGTTCCCTTCCAACTCGTTCCCTTCCAGGCGTCGCAATTTAATTACCTACTCAGCCAATCAACAATCCCTAGCCGTCGGTGTCACAGCGAGACTGTCATGCAAATGTCTCGGCTAGCCGGCCACGAAAAATCCAGTGACTGTGTGTGGCTGTCTCGGTTATCGACTAGTACCTCGCCATCGCTCGAAAGGCACAAGGGTTGATCGCCACTAGGATGGGACTCGTGGAGAGGCCTCACGGCTTCCCGGAGATTGCGCCGGGGAGAGGGGAAACAAGCCACAGGACTATTGGTTGTCCCAATGACCCGGAGACGCTATAATTGGTGATCTTGCCCGCTACGTGCCATAGCGCGTCGATGACAAGCGGAACGGGGCAAGCCAGAAAAGTGGAAGTGACGCAATGATCAACTAACGCTCCATGTTAAGCTTTGCGCCGTCCAAAGGCTCGCCGTTTTAGCCGTTGGCGCTGTTGATAATGATGCTCGTTCCTGTTTTCCCGACAGCTTTAGGAATTCCTCACAGAGCATTGCCACGCCGCTACGTGTTATGACAATTGGCATCATGTTCGCGGGCAGAGCCCTAGAACCGACATCGACCAGGCTTCTTCTTCTTCCTCAACCCCAGGACAAGTACCGCGGCGCACAGCAGCACTTCGGATCTCACCCGAGTTACAGAGCCTAGCGAGAATCAGGAAGCACACAGTACAAGACACGCAGACACACCAGCACGCGTCAGTACGTGAAAATTCTTCCTCCACCACTGCCACCGATACCATCCATCCCTGCCGCCAAGTACCCGCTTCACTCAAACCGCTCTGTTGACCAGGACGCGTTCCAACGTTGAATAGAGCAAACGTCTTCTGCAGAAATGCTCCGGTCGACAGGCGGACTGTCGTAGAGCCAAACAAGGGCTTCCGTCTAGTCCTGTCGGGCAGGGAAGCATAATGAACGACGACCCAAGACTCGCCAATCACGACTTCCGCCTTTCAAATAACCAAATACTTGCTCTCCGATGTGGTTCTTTAATTGCGAGCGCTATCAGTCTTGTCCTTGGCATAGTAACATTCATTCTGTTCCTGCGAATGAAACGGAGCTTCAGACATGAGTCAGTTACTCAATCCTCATCACACTGCACCGGGTTTAGTACTGACCGTTGGCAGCCTGGTTATGCTTCTTGTCCAAGCAGACACGTTCGAAGCTCTTTGGTGTTTCATCTTTCCCATCGTCAGCTTCAGCCGCGGTACCGTCAGTTCCACTTCGGCCTTTTGCCAGGTCAGCGGTTTCTTCTTCGCCTTTGGTATTGAGACATCGGACTATGCTGCTCTGCTTATTGCCATCCACACCGGCCTCTACGTCTTCCGCGGCCGCGATGGACTGTACCCATTCCGCATCTTATCCTACAGCAGTTGGTTCATATTTGGTGTTCTCTTTGCGTCGCTGCCTTTCGTGAATGAGGCCGGTTACATTAACAGATCTGAGCTATGCTATCTGCCGTACGATCCCGACTGGGTGAGGCGGGCGTTCAGTTGGGTTCCACGGTACATCATCTTCGGGCTCATCATCATGATCTACATATCAATCTACTTTTATGTCATCTTTGCGATGAAGAACAAACCGAACTGGTCCAGCAGCAGCGGTAGTCGCAGTGGCAGCGGGAGCGGCATGTGTCGAAGAATTCGATCTGGGAATGCGGCTGCTCGGGCTCGATTAGACGACAAATGGCCTCCACCATTGCCGCTTATCTCGGACCATGGTTTGCTCGAGGAGCCAACCCCGATGGACAACATAAACACAGGCGGTCAGGATACGCCGGGGCCGACGTCACCAGCACGAGGAAATTTGACGCAGGGGCAGCAACCCACGACGCAACCAGACCCGGCTGTTCTAGCTCAGCGCCATGCTGAATATGTAGGCTTGTCGACGATAGACAACCTGAGCCCTGTCACTTCGCGACCCGGCACTTTTGCATCAGACGCAAGCCCCGAGAGCCTTATCTCCAGCTCTAGACGAAAGCCCGATGCACCCATGTCGCCGAGCGAAGAAGCAGGCAGTCGAGCTTTGGCAAGCACCTCTGGTGCCGCCAGCGACGCCACGGCCATTGAAGGGCGCTCCGATGCCGCTCCCGGCCCGTGGTGGAAAAATGTGATTGCGTCCTTGGCCTGCATCATTTCAATAGCGAAGACGTCAAACACCGGCTTCTTCTTCAAGATGCGCGGAGGCTACCGCGGCTCTTCGTCTGACAGGTCCTCGGCAAACAACCCCAACCGACCACCTACCTTTCGACAAAAGGCCCGCCGGCAGGTCCGTTACATGTTTATTTATCCCCTTGCGTACATGGCACTGTGGCTTATTCCGTTCGTCTCGCAACTCCTCCAGTCGGACGGTTTCTCAGGATCTCCGTTTGCGGTTTTGTTCCTCGCCCAGGTCAGCATTTGCTTTCAGGGAGCCCTGGACTCCATCATTTTCCTAGCCTGGGAAAAACCGTGGAGACACCTGAATACGCGACGAACTTTCAAGGTGAAAAAGTTGCGGTCGCATGTGCGGATCGGCCATCGTGTGGGTCGTACGCGGGAGGAGATGCACGTGGATAGAATCAATGCCATTCAACGGAGGAATCAGGAGTTAGCTGAGCGACAAGGGCAGTTCAAGGGAAGAACTATGTCAACAATGGATTGGTGGGATCGCCTCGAAGTAGAAAATAGTGCCAATGAAACATGGTAAACCTCCTAGTTAAAGAGGGTAAAGATTCAGCCCGTCACCACGACGAGCTAGTTTCTCAATTCGTTACTCAGGTGTAGATCTGGCTGCGTTTTAGAAGGAATCATCGTTACTATAGATTACAATAGCTGCAGCTAGTTTGCGATGCGTATTTTGAATCTCAAATATATGTACTGTGTTACATACATCATTCTGCACATTCATACTAGTTACCATACCCTACTTAGCACGTATGCCGTCTTCGAATAGGGAGATGTAAAACTGAAACTTTCGCAAACAAAACAAAAAGAATACATATGGTTCCATAAGATGCATTAATTCCCATTCTCGTAAGTAGAAGATGATCGTTCTCAGACCAAGGGGTATTGGAAACCCGACTTACACCCAAACGTCCCCTCGGCAGGCGGAAACGGAAATGATTGGTCTAATTAGAAGTGGGAGGCCAGCGTGCGACATGCCTGCGGACTATGCATCGTAATGCCACTGAAGTCGCGAAACGCTCTGGTTCTATTGTTATCCTACAATGAGTTGGTGTTTGGAATCGTCATAGCATCTTGACCGCTGACTAGACAAGCAGTTTTTCAGGGCGAATTTACACAATATCTTATGCTAGCATTTGCATAGCCATCAGACTTATGAATCAGATCAAATATACAACTTTGAGAAGGCTTCAAGAAAGCGGTCATGGTTAGATGTGACCTATCAATGCGCACTGCCCCAGGAGACTGACACGTCGTTGATGCAGCTTGCCGCCACAAAGCCTCATCAACTGTGTCATTCGCTCAGAGTAGGCACACGTAGCTTATGGCAAACAAGTTATTGCGGCTCAGCTGGTCAAGGCCTAGAATTGTCAGAGCCAGCGAGCTTTGAGCGACAGCGTTGCAGAATCCTTCTCCCGCCCTGTCAGCGGAGCTCGGATACATGCATGTCTTCTCTCAGCCACCAATTTCAGCCCATCGCAGATCAGCCGTCTTTTAACCAAGGCTGGCCCCGCACAATACGGCTCTGCCTCGTAATCTATGCGACTTCAGCGGCTCTTTTGACGACGAGACGCGTCAAGTGGCATGCGCATTTCACCCTCGCCCATGGAGAGACCCTCTGTGCTGAGAGCTATACGCGACGCGCTTTGGATGTCGGTCGTCCCGAGACAGAATGGGAACGAGGCTATGAGCACAGTCAACAACTTGGAGACGCAGTGGGATAACCCGGCTGGCGTTTCCGCCATTCTTATGCTTGCTGGTGGCGACATTGTACAGAGGGCCTTTTGTCAGGGAACAGGGAAGTTCTATACGCCCGTTTGTTTCTCGTTCGGATGCTTCGCCTACGCCCTAGCCGCACTAGGTAGTATAATCAATGATGGGCGTCTTCTGCCGCAGCCTGATTACCCGGCCAAGGTCATCAACCTTGACTCCGGATATGCTAGGGACAACAAGAACTGGGTGATCGGTCGACTTTTGCGCGACATTGAGGCCAAGGCGTCGCGTACCAAACCACTTGGCGATGATGGCATGCGGATATCGGTGTTTGAAGCACTGGTGAACACTAATGGTCCGGCTGACTTCTCTTGGAGTCTGCTACATCTGAGTGGATTCTTGTTCACCATCATACAGCTTTGCGTCGCAGCCATCCCAGTCATCCTCGATCGTAATTGGAGCATCTTGCTAATCACAGCAGCCGGAACTCTTCTCATCCAGCTGCTTGGGTCTCTACCACAGTGGAAAGCAGAGAAGCTTCCCAACAGACAAAGATCCAGAGCAGTCTACGGAATCACCTCGGGCAATGGCTCTCGCGACATCGTGGTGATCTTGGGTAGGGGCAATTGCCTCGACTTGGAAGAGCTTTCTACCTCACAGTCTCCACGGACCGGTCGCCCGTGGGAGAAGTTTAGATGGTTCTCGACAAACAAGAGAGACTCCACAGGTATGGCGCATATAGAGCGGCAGAACACTCAACATCGAAAGTCCCGCGACATTTATGGAACCCCAGTCGGGTTTTGGATTTCTTCATTCACCTGCATCTTTACATTCATGCTTTGGCTTTTGGTCCTCGTGAATATGGCCGCTCCCAATAACCACTACTGGTATCTGATCGCGGTTGGGGCGATCGGGATGGCCCACAATGCGGCGGCAGCGGGCATGGAGATACCGCCAAGGCAACGAAACTTGCCCTTGAACCTTATCGACACGATCAAACGACATAAGGTCATGGACGCTATAATGGACTTTGAGGTCACCTATCATTGTGGCCAACCACTCCTCCAAGAGTTCTTCCCCAGCAGACTCCGCCCAGACGAGCTCAAGTGGTGGTGCGGCGACCACGAGCCATACGACCGGGAAAGGCGGGCCCAGAAGGAATCCCGAGGCGTTTCCCGTAGAGAGAGGCCGGCATACAGGCCCACGCCCAACTTGATTGAAAAACGGCTGTCATGGATCGACCTTCGTCAGAGCGATAAGGAGCAGACTCTGTTGTGGCGAAGATCAAGCGGACTGCGAGAGCATCAAACAATGCACGAGGGCTCGGAGCAGCTCAGGGCTGAGATGGAGAACAAGTCACCTTTCCCGAAAACATTCCAACCCAGATATGGCCCATCTCCAAATGCTACGGCCGACCCCCTTCGATCGCCGGGAGGAGGGTGGTCGAGCGTAACCCGAGCCGCTGATACAAACATTGGGGTTTCAAGCTATTCTCAATCTCCACGAAATGAGCCTCAAAGTCCGCGAATGTCTACCGGCAGTGGCGGTGTCTCGAATTACCAGGGCCATGGAATGGAACAGTCGTCGGAACCGATTGCGTCAACCTTGCGTGCTGCAAGGGAGGCAACTACACCACCTATTTGGACAATGTGAAGGCGTCATGAGTCAACATGGATGGAAGGAAGTGGGACAAGAAGCGCGGGCTCTGGGTGATTACTGTGATGATCTGGTTCATGATATTTGTAGTGTGTTTCTCATCTTGATTAAATAATTACGTATGGACATTCGAGCAAGTGATTTGAATCCTTCGTCAAGAACTCCCTACCCTTTCAACATAATTTGCTGTGCTTGACCTCCTGAATGGCAATTTTTTCATGACTTTCCGACCGTACACACTAAGGCTGGACTGCCGCCTCTCAAATGTATGGCTCGTCCCATCTTCGATCCCAGCTACCTGACTACTAGACGCTCCCCGCTCTCTTCTCTTGTTCTTTGTGTCACTCTTGAAGTCAGGTAGGTCTGGCAGCCCGGGCTGAGCATCGTCCGAGGGGCCCTGCTCGACCAAGTCCATCACCCTCTGGATCTCATCCGGTTGGCTTGGGATGGTTGACGATTTTTCCTTTGCCCTTTTGCTGAGTTCCTTCTCCGCAGCCTTGTGTTTCCTCTCGTTGATGATTTTCTCGCGCGCCATGTAGTCGTCAACACACCAGCACTGATCCTCATCCGTCAGCTCCCCGATTACCGCATCGATCGGCTCCTTGAAGTCGTCGGGCCGCGTCCTGCACATCTTTATTCTGCTGATGATCTGACAGTAGTGGATCATATGCTTGGCATTGTCCAGCTCCCTCCTCCGCCATGAAGTCTGGTAGACTTGGACCAACAGGCCAATCTCGTCCACGCGTTCTCTCGGCCGCGGTCGAGAAATGATTATCGCAAAGTAGCTGTCAGGCTCAAACTCTTTTCTTCGGGAGATGATGTCTTTGACTTCCTGTCGCTCAAGCTCGAATCTATGGACCTTGTACCATTCATTAAGTTCCCGATCAACAGGAAAGGAAAACTCCGTCTTGGCCACGTCGTTGAGAATTGCCATGAAGTCACCACAGTGAAGTATTATTCCCGGATAGCGTACGAGGAGTCCTTCGTCTCTCAACTCTGTTGGATAATTCATCTGGTTCAAGGGGAAAGGATAGTCCTCGTCAACGCCACTCATCCAATCAACAGGCGACCACCCAAACCCAGGCAGGGATAGCCGATCAGGCGGGAGAAATATGATTCCAGGTGGAATCGATCCCTCGTAATATTTGTTTATCAGCTTCCAGAAGTCTTTCATCATGTCCTGTCGTTGAGCCTTTGCTTCATCCGAGTGTGGGTCGGGGAAATTAGTCAAGCCGCCAGCCTGGGAGATCTCCGTTTCCTTGTAGTTCAGATTCAAAAGCGTTGCCAAGACCAGGGTTTGGTCTTCTCGGCGGGACGTTGTCTGGGAAAGGTCAGTATCTCCATCAGACAACAAGAAGTGGGGACACATACCCGCCAGCGAACAGATCGCCAAGCACTAGCAATGAGCATAGATCCTTTTTCCGCTACTGGATCGTTGCTGCGGATCCGAGACTCGCGGCCTTTTCCCATCAAATTGTCATAAAGCTGACTCTTCAAAACCTCAGACATGGAAGCTTTCAGGAGAGAAGCGTCGTCATCGCAAAGGTTTTCGATGAGGTTGTCAAAGTCCCAGACATTCTGTCGAGTTCGAGAAGCAGGCTTAAAAGGAATGGTCATGCGGCTGCTTAGAAAGGCTTCTTGTAACGTCCAGAGGCGCCTCATCCAGCTGCTTGTCAGGAGCTTCATCGATACCTGCATTGGATTGTTTCCCACCTGCTGATCGCAAAGGTCCTTATCAACCACAATTGAGTGCGATGACGCGTTGAAGACGTGGTAGATTTGACGGATTGCTTTCTTTCTCATACTTTCAAAAGTAGGTGGAGGATCCATCTGTGATAATGCCAGATACTCGTTCCACGGATCGTTATCGCCGGCCTCCTCGTCCCGTACCGGGATTGCAAAGGTATCTAGCCAAAAGAGCGAGCTTAGCCCTTCTGTTGAACCTGACTGGATTGGGCTTGGCGCTTCATAGCCCTTAAGGTCCGGCAGTTCCTCCAGTTGATCGGCGAGGAACTTTAACTGGCATTGCTTCACTTGATTCGATTTTTCGTTTCCCAGACCTTGAGCCCACACATGCGAAACTGTTGCAAAGCGTTGGGTTCGTTTCTTTCGGCTCCATGCCTCCACCTCTACCGAATAATGCCCCTTTTCATTCCTGATTCTAAACAACGGAAACGAAGAAGACTCAGTTGTGTCGTTTGCTTCAGCAAGGATTTGATAAACTCTCCCCACATTAGGCCCTACTAACGTGCAGTCAGCGTTCCCACAGCTCTGACCTGGTGCAGCATGACATCGAGGAGCATAGATGTCCAGGATGCGCGCACCCTCTACGGATGGGCCCGCAGGAGTGGTTGAGTGAGTAGACGCCGGTATGAAGACACATGCATCTTTGGTGCAGTGTGGATGGTCCTCAGAGCCTTTGTGGTGATTGAGAGCAGCGAGTAAAAGTATAGAGTTGGATCTCATTTGCACCTTTAGAAGTCTTTGAGTGTACAAACAAAAGTCTCTATCCTTCATTTGCGTCGTGACGTATTGGGGCAGTCCCCAGCCATCGTCCTCGTCACTCTGCCAGCCTCTAACATGCGCTCCGAGCATTGTCATGATCTGTCTCTTCGCGGCAGAGAGCGTTTCTCCAAGGACCATGATGGAGAGCATAATGTTTTCGTGCACCCCTTCCACGGGGAAGTTTGCGCGAACTACTTGTCGCGCAAACTCAAGGATCAGATCAGCTTGCACCAATCTCAATCGTGCGGATACTCGATGGGTTTCCTCGTACTCGTACCACTCGGTTAGAGCTCCCTCCAAGTACTTGGTTGTGAGTGTGACGCCGGAACCGGGAACCCGTGTCCCATTTCTACCTCTGCGGCGGTCGACGAGACGGTCAAAGGGTAGAAGTGGATGCTCTGTTCGAACGATGCAAGTAATGAGAGAGAAGAACAACCATGCTTGATAAAATGTTTCTGGATTCTGCGTGTTCGGCCCCGGCTTCCCATCAGGTTCCACGCGGTAGCTGTTTGGGTCGACTTTCCATCCGTGCGCAGCAGGAAACTGAAGGAAGTCCTTATAATGAGATCCGTGGCAAAAAGGCGAACCAGACACGCAGCAGCTATTATCTGTCAAAAGACAGTCAATGGAAATACCGAATTCCCCATAACATTCTTGCAAATGCTCCATGGCTCGGAAACGGAGGCTCTGGTACAAAACATGTGTTATGGTGCGAAATGATCGCGAAAAAGACTATGCAGACATGAGAGAAGGTGAAAAGAAACGAATGCTGCAGCCTTGTTGGGAAGACGGCTCGGGTCGTGGGGGACTGGCCAAGTTGAAGAAGCGAGCCGGGACTTTCTCTCCAGCAGGGATTCCAGATTCGGAAATGCCGTGCTACTTCCGGTGAATGATCCTCCAGTTCCTTTCAGCTCGAACTTGGAGGGAGCAGGAGGGTGAGAAGAGGCGGCGGGGGGGTTAAACCGGCTGAACCAGGATATGCTGCACCCTAGCATCAGTGTGGTGGCTGCAACTGTAGAGCCTTGGAGTGTTATCGCTCACTGAGAGTAATATTCCCTCAGAAAGAAGGTTCTTTAGAGGAGAACTGGTACGTGCGGATGGCATGGTAGCATAAAGGCTTCCGTTCGCACACGACAGAGTGTGCTCCGGACGCCATTAGATTGCGCGGAGGTGCTCACGGGGGGGGCTCATTTGACCACGCAGGGCACCGTTTGGTCGCTTACAGGGGGCGGCTGCAATATTGGAAACGCACTCAAGTCGCTGGACGCAGTGGCTAGAGACGAGCCCAGAACCTGTAGTTGACCCGAGGTTCAGTTGACTAAGTCTCTTCGAAGTTGGACTGTTGCTTTTACAGACAGCATTTCGCATGTTTTGCCTGATTTGAAATGTAAACAAGACAAGGCTTGGCTTCCATCGTTATGCGCGCTCCAAGGATGGGACGGCCCAGATGATGGTCATGGAGGCGATTTTCTACTTCGTAATTCGCCAGCCTCAGCCTCGCTATCAGGCCACCACACCCTTATCGACGCCAAAGGGGCTGATCCTGTGTGTCACGCGCGCGGCCCCCAGTATTTCGTAGGTCTCAGCCTCGCCCCTCCTCATGTTCCCGGCTTCGGCGGACAAGTTCTCGTCATCTCTCAACCTGCAGCTTGAGCCGCACAAGTACGTCGCGAGAGCTTCGACGCACTCTCTGCGATAGCAGTTGACATAATGCAGCCTCGAGTGTGTTTCTCCTGTGGCTCTCAAGCGTTGAAGCAAGCAACTGATGACTTCACAGTCTTCCACCTGGGCAATCTCCGGCGAGATTCCACAGGGTGACATCGGTATCGAGTGAGCACTTAGTATGCGCAGGATCGGCCATTTCTTCTAACCTTTGCATAGAGTCATACTATTACACACTTTCAAAACTAGAGCTTTCGATTATGAGAGAACGAAGTTAGAGAGGAGTATCTCGGAGGCTGTGAGAAATGTTGAAAAGAACAGCGCGAGGCTGCACATTTTCCGGCGCGATGCTTCAGACATTCTCCGTCGCGGGGAAGAAGGATATTTAGCTGCGTTAAAACGATTCAAACAGGAGATTGATGAAAATCTGGTGAGGATCTCTGTCTGGTGATGCATGAAAATTCTTTGAGGTATCCTGCCCGTCTTGCTAATAACGAGTTGGACGAACAGAAACAAGGCAGACCCGTCGTGTATATTGCCGTTGAGATCTTATCATGGCTGGTACGAAACTATTTGGTTGATCTTGCTCGAGATAACCCTCAAAAGTTCAGCGATGTCAAAGGTGTCATCTTCATGGGTGCCAATCACCTGAGCTCCAAAGTTCGTTTCAGCTACTCTTCATACATGGACAAATGGCTTCCATCAGGCTCGCCTGCTTCGTCTCGGCATTCCTCGTTTGTTGAAGGCACACCTCCTAGCACGCCAATCGAGCCTTCCATAATCAGCAATGAGAACTCAAAAAGGGTCTTGGATGACTTGAAGAAGAGGCTCTTCCTCATTGATGAAAACTTTGAGAAGTTAGCCCTCGGAGCGCAGGGTCAAGTCATCAGAGAGAATACTTGGAGAGTTTCTACCGATTCCACCTTTGCTCAACCAGTAAGTGAAACCCCCTCAGAATATGGCCTCCATGCTAAGGATTTGTTGAAGACAAGGAAACATCGTGCCAATTTCCTCGACTTCCGTCTTCGGGGAATATCTGGTCCGGGTCGGGCTACCTCAACTGGTGATCAGCTAGAAACGGCGAAAGAGGATGTTGATGTCCAAATAGTCGAGGCTCTCATCCGTAGTATCCAGCTGTCCAACTCTAGGGGAGATATCCATGGCTCACAGGCCATAGAGATGAATTTGGCTGAATCATGTGGTGAGAGATTCTTCGATCTAAGCACGTCTGGCGCGGATGACGCGGTCCCCTCGGGCAACTATGATCGCATTGTAAATGCAAGACAGTCTCCTCCTCTATTGTTAGGATCCCATCAAACGGGTCCTTCTCACAGAGACCGGCATCTCGCACTCGAAGTGGGCGCCAAACGTACGATAGCCATCATCCCCACTCTTGGGAACCGACGCGATGGCTTCAGCGTTTCGGAAAACGAGTGGCTGAGCCAGAGCCAAGCCGCTCACGAGTACCTTGAAAGAGGCCAGCTAGAGAACGCTGACGTACTCTATGCTTGGTGCATTGACGCTGGTGCAACCACTATCTTCTCCCATACAGACGTTGTACTACGAAGCCGAATGCAACGCTGTGTTATCAAGATTCTAAGGGGGAGGTATGACGAGGCGGCAGGTGAATTGCAAAGCGTGAAGAAAGAATGTCTGGGCCGAATTGAAGATCTCAAAGGGCTGCAACATGGCGATGACATTTATTTTTCACACACACTAAGACCGAGTCAAGCATCAACGTCGAAGAATATGACGGAATCTGACATGGACAACAATAATCTCGCATATAACTTTTTGGTTCTCGTCTTTGAGGTTTCTTGTCACCTTGCTGCAGTCTTCATGAGACAGGGACGCTATAAAATTTCATATCACGAGCTTGAGGGCCCATATGGATGGTTTTTGGGTTCAATGTCAGACATCAAGTTGATCTTGGATGAACCCTATCTCGAATTCCCCGATGAGCTCAGGCTCTTTATAGGAATAACCAGATTGCTAGCTCTACTCCAAGCTTATCTCGGGAACTTCAGCCAGGCGAAAACCCTCATGGGCAAAGCTGAAAACTTGTTTCGATATCTCAAGCAACATGAAACTCGACAAGAAATTCATCCTTCCAATGACCCACCAACTCTCACGCTCGACGCAGAAGGAAAACCCCCAACAGGGACAGCCATCGATTCCCAACGCAATAGGATCTCCCGAAGCCCTATGAGAAGCATTCGATTGGTGTTAGATCTTAGCATCACAAAACTCCACTTGTTAAGTGGTCGCTTTTCTGAAGCACTTGAAAGTGCTCATCCATGTTCGAGGTCTATGGAAGAGCATTTTGGAACCTCGCATCTTTTGTCCTTGGAAACACGGTATGTGAAGGCAATGGTCCTCGCACAGATTGGTAATCTTGCCGAAGCCCGATCGCTTTGCATGGAAACAAAGCAACTCATGAATAGACATCTGGTAAAGGACCATCCATTCTTCTTTGAGATCACGCATATACTTGTCATGTTAGCAAGGCTCGAGTTCCGCCCTTTCGAGGCTCTCACAACCAGCAGAAATTTATGCACGCGAGCACGAAACCTACTGGGAGAGAGAAATCAACAGACTCTTCGGTTCGAGTTTCAATTAGCCTCGCTGAACCTCTGGGCTGGCAACTACAAAGATGCACAAATACAACTAGAACATCTCTTAAAGTGCACATCAACCTTGGGGTGGGAACCTTCGCACCCGTGGGTATTGCGAGTTCAAACAGAACTAGCAGTCTGTCGAAGTCTGCAAGGGATGGTGAACGACTCCAGGCGCATCATTGACGGTGTGCTAGGAATACAACTAACGGCTAGTGGACTACCAGATAGTAGCTCACCTTCCCTAGGTTCTCCGCTCATGGACTTCCTAGAAAGATTGGAGGATGGTATCCAAAAGGCCAAGTCCAAGTCCAACAGCTCCGAAGCGTCATTGGGTCAATTGCATCCTGATATCCTCCATACTCTAGACGTTTACGCCAGGAATGAGTGCGCCAGGACAAAGGTCAACAGGACCTTTATCATTCGATTGCGAAGAATCATCTGTGGCTTCCGTGAATCGTCCAAATCTTTCGGAAGCAATCATCCCCTTACAATCCAGGCTGCTGTGGACCTGGCAAACGCGTTGCGACAGGACCCAGAAGGGGACAGTAGGGAGGAGGCGAAAGAGATTTACAAGACTGTTGTGGAGAAGCTGAAGAGGTCCGACCCAAAACACCCATTGAAACTATCGGCTGAGCAAGGTTTGTGGCAACTGAGAGCCACGAGCGATGTTACACAGATTGAAGGTGAGGACGATTTGCTCGTTCGTGTCATGGCAGTGCTACAGGACTTCCATGAGCGACTCGGAAAGCAGAACCCTGAGTCACTGCGAGCCCAGTCGGCGGCTTTCGTCGTTGTTTCTTTCATCAACGAGGACCATGCTGTCAAAATCTCAGACGAGTTGCTTTTGAGTTTACAGGATCCACAAGTCCAAAAGCAGAGAAAGGCAGAATGCTTCCAGCTGGAGGAGAGACTTGCACTGGCCCACTTCTCACGCCAAAACTACGACAAGGCAATAACTATATTCGAGCTGCTAACGAGTGAGCTAGCTCGTAGAGATGGCGCTGTGGAGGAGCTGTTGAGCGCTCGCCCGGAGATAGAAGGCAGAATCCACCGAGAGGTAACGGTGGTTCGGGAGGCATCTGAGAGGGAATTAGAGAAATTTCGCAAGCAAGCAAAGATGTCGCTAAAAACCAAGGATTACAACAGTGCAGTTCCAATGCTTCGCAAGGCAACCGGCCTAGCAGCGGCACTATATGGTGATGCCGCCGAGAAAACGGAAGACATGCGCCTTCAGTTGGCGGAAGCTCTATGGAAGCAGGGGGCTGAAACAAGACCCAGGACACCTGTTCCGTTGAACAGGACACAAAGCACAAATGAGAAGGATCCTGCGGACATGGTGAAACGGAAGAGCTTTGAAAGCATGCCACCTCGTGAAGAAGCGCTTCAGCTCCTGCGGCGGCTGATGCAGGATAAAAGCCACCACGATGAAAGATACGTTGCTTTGAAGGAGATATTGGCGTCTTGGACGAGGCGTCCAAGGCAGTCCAAAGTGTTTTAATTAGAGAGCACAAGTTTTAGTTAGAGGGCACAATCCTGGGACAAGTGTATAACGTTATTCGATTTCTTCCGTTATTCCTATGTTATTTCAGCGTGAATTTCTACAGGTCCAACATGGACCAGTGTGTAAGTGAGAGGTAGCAGTATAGCCCTTCACACCCGAAGCCTGATTCTTGTTAATCAGATCGTGATTGGCGACGCTGAAGTGTAATTACGAACATCATCTGATGTCCGAAGTATTGCTTCGAGGAACAGGGCTTTGTTGGCCAACCAAAGTCGGAGGAACCAAATTATGTATTTACAGAATACTAGCAAATCTTTGCTACACGCCTGCGCCCGAAGCGATCAAACCATTTCCTAGTCCAAGTGCTCGCCCAAGATCGGTAGCAGCTGTTCTAAATCCTGTTGGTATATACTTATCTGCAAGAGATGGGACCGTGAGACGGACAACTTGAGAGACTTGGCAGTGTGATAGATTCAGTGGGGCTGACTCCAGTATTGTAAGTCGTCACCCTGTCGCATTATGCCTCAAAACCGTCTTTCGTATAGCTTTCACCGCCTTCGCCCCTCCATTGTTTTGTTGTTGTCGCGATCGATGATCCTGACGTGTGGAGTTGTTGCCGCGGGGATACAAGCTGTACCGTCGACTCTGTTCTGGTCTATGTTAGCTGCTGGGATGACCACACATACGGACACTACGGCCTCACCAACAAGCCCTGCCGTGACTTCGACAACGGTTCGAACAATGCCGCTGTACGGAGATCGATGGACGGATGCGCAAACATTCGGCTTCCTGCGTTTGCTACTTGCAGCACGGCGTGACGGCAGATTAAACACTTCAAAGACTAGGCCTATTCGGCGGGTCCTCGAAACAATGGTTCCGATGATGTTGATGAAGTTCCCGCGCCGGCCGTGGTCAACCAAGGTGCTGGAGACTCAGTTTGGTAGATTGCGTGGCTTCTGGAGCGTGTTCTATGAGGCATACCTTATGGAGGGCGCAACATACAACAAGGAGACTGGGAAGATTATTCTGAATTCTGATCAGGGGGCTCTCATCACACTACGATACCCTGAAGGAAAAGTTGTGGTGTAACGAGGGCTCCTGGTCAACCAGTCAGACATCAAGTACGAAGAGTGGCTGGAGATATTCACGAAGGAACGGCCCTTGGGACAGTATATCGCTGAAGCCGGCGATCATGCGTACTTTGAGTCGTCTCGCTCAGCAAGGGGAGGGCGCTCAGACAATGTTGGAGTTGCAGGGCGAAGGAAGAAGAGACGACCGGCGCAGGATCCAATGAATCTTGTCGACGACCTACAGCGGCTGGTAACTGACCACCTTCGTCAGATGTCGCAAACTCGGTACCACGTCATCTCACATCGCATTGCTGGGGCAGAAGATGTCGAGAAGGCGCTCCGGAATATACAGTCTCTTGAGCCACAACTAGGCATGGATTTGGTAATGCGTTTGATGGACTTGGTAGCTGAGAATCCGCAGCATGCACGGCAGTGGAATTTGATTACCAATGAGAGAACACGGGCAGCTTGGATAGAGCACAAGCTTGGTGTTACTTTGGCTGAGGTAGCATAGCATAGGGTCAGCTGAGACGATTTCTTCAATGTTTCTTTTAGTCGGCCGGTCAGCTCTTCACCTAGCAGTTGACCATGTCAGCTGTCAACTATGGCACCTGATACGTGATTTGCTCCTGTTGTCCAGTGTTTTCCTGCAATTGGATCATTGGATCATAGCTGATTTACGGTAAGCAGCTTTGGGGTCAGAGTAGACCCACCACCAAGGATGACAGATTGCTTAGAGATTCCTTATTTTGACTCGTCCGCGAGCTTCTCTCTATTCATCTGCTGGTAATATTGAACGCAGCCATGAAAAGTCATCCTTGATCCTGTGTATTATTTTCCGGCCCACGGGGCTGTTTCGAGAACTCGAATAGACACCAGGATATAATCGAGCATATCACTCAACTCATGCTTCATCAAAATATGAACTGGTACTGAACATGTATCTATGATCCAGAGTATTTGATCCAGCACTTCGGGGCCAATCGAGTGCTCTTTCTGACTCATGATACATAAAAAAGAGTGGGACAAATCGAAACCCACGGCAACAGCGACACTCAAATCAGTAATCGAAAGGCAGAAGCTATGAAATGAAACATTTCACATCAACATCCTGATCAAGATAGACAGTAGCAAGTATGCCAGGACATGAGCATTGTAGCGCGCTGCAGCATTCTCTTCTGTGTCTAAAGGACTGGTAGGTGCCACACTTCGTGTGCTGGTGCCTGCAGATGCTGGCCTGTCACTTTCGGATGAGCGAGTTGCTGGAGGATCGGTAAGTTCTACACTGGTAGCTTTATCAAAGGTCGTTTCTGATTCTTTAAAGTTTGATAAACCTGGTGACGGGGTAACAGTGGATCTGCACGTCTCCAAGACTTCCGAAGTAAAGTAGGTCGTTGAAGAGCGTATGGCTCTGTCTGTAGTGCTGGTCGGATCCACGCTAAGAGTCTCTAAGTAGGACTCTGTGGTTAATATTAGCTTTCCATCGGTGGGTATGACCGTTTCTCTGGCGGTGATATATCTCGTGGTCGATGTTGCTGTCCAGTATACCTTGGTAAAGCCGCCCAAATGTAACATGTTTGATGTGGGTGGCGTGTAGCACTGCGAGGCGGCTTCCTCTGGAAACCATTGATTGAGCCACCTGGCTGGGTCTTCTCCGATAAAATTGTAAGGAACATGAGAAAGCCCCGTCGAATCATTCGTGTTTGTCGACGGTACTCTAAAATAACCAAGGAGTTTGTTACGGTCATCAGTCCCTGTTGGCGTGGGAACGGGGATAATGGGATTATAGATGGATCGTCTTCGTCGATGATGACGCAGCGTGTGCTCGTCGAGTCCTCGGAAGTCACTCTCAGCCCACCATGGGCCGTGAAAGCATCAGGCCAGACAATAAAAGCCTCGGGGTGTGTTCTAAGCGTCGTTAGCATGTCTCGTCTTGTCCCCTTGCAGAGCATGAAGCTGGTTACAGGACAGTAGTAAGGCTTGTGCCTGATCGCTCGTAGGTAATGGTTCTAATGGCAGTCCCGTCTACATTGGTCGTATAAGAAAATTCAGGTGGCATATCAGTCATGACACTCGTCTGGCCAACATGGCTGTCGATAATTGTTATCAGCGTCACCGTCACAGAAGCCTCAAAACGGCGTTCTCGGTCCCCGTCGCGTTCGAGGCTGGTCGGAAGCCAGAAGTGAATGGTCACCCGGGGACCACCAAGTTCGCAGGTATTACAATCATCGATCTGTGCCAGGACAGATGCGACTACGAAGACGTTAGAAGCCAGTCGTCAGGGTAGACAGAACATACAAACACACCAAGAATATTGACGGCCAATATTGTGCCGCAGAGCGCAATCAGCTTGAGTGCCATGATGAGCATTATCAGGTACATACGTGGATCTCCCACAGTAGTTGCGTCAAGGCGCTCTTCGCTGTCTTAAATTGAAGTCGCTTATGCTTTGTAAGGAATAAATAAGTCGTGAAGCGCCCGACAAACAAGGCTCCGACCGCCCCCTCTACAAAGTGCAAAAAGTCCAAGCATGCAAGCACACTCTGATGCAGAAAGGATCACTTCTCATTGGTGGCCTGATGCAAGCGCGGCAGCGACGCGGTTAAATCACTCCATGCCAATGTCTTTCACATCTAGGTGATTGGCCTCTTTGTGCACTCTAGCTCATTTCTCTTCCTATATATATCTTTTTCGAAACAGCAGCGTCACGGAGCTGAAAGAAGAGATTGGCTGACGATCTACACCCGGCTATAAGTAGGTAGGCAAAGGCTTTGAAGGACGGCACGGTACTTACATAGTCATGAATTGGTATTGACATAATCTCAGATTGCCGAGCAACTGCGAATCATCAGAGAAGTGAAAGTGACTGGACGGAGCATGGCTCAGTCAGTACCGGCCCCCTCGATCTCGCAAGCCTCGAACGCTTCTTCACCACCGCCACAGACAGCAACACTCCATCGTCCAGTCCTTGATTTGACCCCTGAAGCCAAAACAACATGTGTTGCTACCAAAGCGTCTGGCTGTAGGGCAAGCTTTTCTGTCATGTCGGATAAATTCATTCTCGGAAGCTTCAGCCTGATGCTCTACTCTCTCATCATTTTGTTCATACAGGCCACCTACTCAGCAGAACAGCGCTCAAAGGCAGGTTTGGAGCTCTCTCCATTCATAAGACTTGAGGCCAGCACTACGATAGCGATTGTGCAGGCGTTGCAAGTCATGCTTCTGGCGCTAACAAATCTCTGCATCGGTGACGCTTTCGAGTCCTTGTGTCGGATCATGATGCAACGTTGTAGTGGCTTTGTCTATCTGTCATTCCTTGCGCTGTCTCCCAGCACAGGATATTTGGGTAGTCTCCAGCTAGTCTTTTCACTTCCTTGGTCCCAAATCTCACTAGGGACGCGACTTTGGGGGCTTCTAAAGTAAGTGGACTCACAGAAATTTCGAGAAGTTGTTTTGACCCGTTAATAGAGTTATGACCAAGGGTGGGATTTGGTTGTCAGGCTTGATCCTCTTCGGTATGTAAGCGATTCACTTTAGAGAAAGAACTAATGAAGAATAGTCAATACTTCCTCACCTACTGTGTACGATCATGGTCCTATTTACAACGTAACAGCTGGGGTTGGCCCTTTCAATAGCTCTCTTGTCCAGCCCTTCATTCGTTTCACGCAGTCCTTGGCTCCGCCGGATAGTGAGCATACAGTGCTACCAGAGACATATCTCTCCATGGTAAATACGCTTATTATGAGCCCAATAATTACCACATCTGTCCCACCAGCCCGGCATCAATCACGAGATGACAGCGCGACATCATATCTCATCGGGGGGGGGGCTTGAATCGGTCACACCATGGATCCCTGAAAGCCATCATGAGTACGGTCAAGTACGATTGGACAATGTCCCCTCAATTCAATTCAATGTCAGCGAGTCCACGAAGGCGAACTTTTTAAATGAGGAATGCGATTCGTTTGGGCAAGATGGCATGAGCATTGGTTTGAGGCTATGTGTGTCACACGACCCGTCTCAACCGGCCTCCATACGGTCAAGTACGTTACTCCATGATAATTTAGCGCATCAAAGACTAACGATATTGATGAAGGTCTCTTCATATGTCCTAATGGAGCGAGTGGGGGCAGTTGTCATTCATCAGAGGGGCCCCTTCCTAACATTACCCTCA
This sequence comes from Paramyrothecium sp. XJ0827, assembly GCA_020881915.1. Taxonomy (NCBI): domain Eukaryota; kingdom Fungi; phylum Ascomycota; class Sordariomycetes; order Hypocreales; family Stachybotryaceae; genus Paramyrothecium; species Paramyrothecium sp. XJ0827. The sequence goes on from JAJFPB010000009.1 coordinate 2,499,169, forward strand.
CGGCATCGTTTTACACACGGCGAGTAACCTTCGTCGCGGTACGATCAAATTACAGTATCTTCAGTCTTCTGGAACCCCCTGACCCCGATCCGTTTCTATGGAACACGAGTGATGTGCAAGCCTACCGCGACGTTTTTCGGTGGCTGCTCGACTATGACGCAGCCGGCATCCCTGCGCCGTCCTCCATTGTCGAAATCTTCTAGACCGCGAGTAACCAAGTTCGAAGCAATTCTACCGCAGGCATCTTGTCCCATAACTTCCACAGCCTTCTGGCCTTCCCTTTCTGGCTGTTCAATGTGAACAACTGGGGCAACATCGAGATGAAGCAGAACGAGACAATTGCGAGTCTACCACCACAGTACTACACCAAAGCGTCTCTTGCAGAACCTTATATAGTGACGAGGTTCGACAAAAGTATGTTCGTGTTGTACTTGATCCTGCAGGGACAGGCGATTGTGTTTATCTGGGTGGTGATAGTCTGGACAGCCGTCGTTTGGAGCGGAGCGCCGCCGCCTGAGATATCGGAGTTTCCCATGTTTGACATTGTCTTCAAAACCGAGATCAAGGGGCCCATGAGTGGTGAAGTGCAAGGTGGGTCGCGCTGGGCTAACACTGCTGGAGCTATACGAGCCTTGCAGAACTATGCTATCAGGGTTTCGAGATAACGTAAGGGAGGGAGGCTAATCTCAAGATCGTGTTTGAGAAAGATGACTTTTTCCAGTGTGCTCCGCGAGGTTTGCTCAGGGCATCTGCTGGCTCTGTTGAGCGAACTTATAGAGGGACATCCTTTGATAAAAGTCAAGACCAATCAATACATTTGTCGTGTTGTTTTCCAGCCATCAAGGCATTTCTAAGAACTCAAGTAGACATGAGGAAACATTGAATCACATCACCTAACTGCTCCCTACACAAAAAGGCAGTCTAAATTTATTGCTCTTCATTGCGGTGACCCCGAAAAGCATCAAGGGCACCAGTGTTCCTTTGTGCACTTCTGTTACTGGCCTATCATGTTTCTTTTAGGTTTCTTGAAAGCCAGTATTGACTTGTCCAATTATACTTGCCAGAGACATACTTCATGAATCCTAAAAGAAGATCTCGGCGAGAAACGCGTTATCGAAGCCAATATGGTATAAATGTGTCGCGTGTAGGGTATCCAGCACTACATCCGCTCGGCCAATCAGTGCCCCGCTTGTGCGACGTAATGGACCGGCATCCGATATCGCGTCGGCTTATCGCGGCGCAACTCGCGTCCCAGGATATGGGCTGTGACACGGTGACACACGGTGACGTCTATCCCATCGCGACTGCGAGTTCCTGGAGCGCATATGCATGCGGAGTAGCTGCTGGTGACACCACAGCCGTATACATGACAATCAGCCGGCGGGCTGCGGGATGCAGAGCCCTAGCCGTGCTGCTCATGGCGGCAGACGAGCCCGGCCATGCGACGCTTGTCGCAAGCGCAAGCGCCGGTGCGTGATGGACGCTGGCGACGCCGCATGTCAACTATGTCGAGCCGGATCTGGTGAATGCACTTTCACGGACCCAGCGGTAGAGCGGCCATCTGGCAAGCGCGCGGCGCCGGAGCAGCCGGAGTATCTGCCAGCCAAGAGAGGGAACCAGTAAGTCGCAACCCCCAGTTGTTCAGCATCCTCTCGCCTGCATTGGCACCGTTTCTGACTTGTGTTGTATTTGTTCCGTTTAGTCGCTCCAGTCCTTCCGCCGAAATCGAGGCGCAATCCTTCAGCGATCCCGCCGGAGTCATCGAAGACTACGATGAGTTGCCCATGCCATCCCTCCTCAAGACGAACCTAGGACTGCAGCAACATCGGTATATACGCTACATTGGCCCTTCGGACGAGTTGGACTCGAACCTGCTCGCTCTTCGACCGGTAGACGAGAGGCAAGAGGCGCATTTCTCCGACGGAACCAGCTGCCGCCGCGTCGCTCGCAACACGCATTTCGCCCTGATACCATACAGCCGCACTCGGGTTCGTGCGCAGGAGATACAAGATCTAGATGCCATCGAAGGCATCGTGCGGCCTCATGGAAGAAGTTTGGTCAATCTTTACTTTAAAATAATACACCCATGTTTCCCTATACTGGACAAGAAGTCTGCCATTGCCATCACTAGCTTGTCCGCCTACTTAGGCTAACAGGACCTCTAGAACATTCATGGAAAAGTACGCCCGCACCCATCGCGAATTCTCGGCCCCTTGCCTCGCTGGCGTCTACATGCTGGCCTCCAAATGGTGGCATTACGATCGAGAACTTTCGTCCCAGAAGAAACCCAACATCGACTCCCTCGAGCGCATAGCTCGCACGTCGTTGCAGAGCGTAATACATAGACCCAAGCTGTCCACCATCCAAGGCGGGCTCCTGCTACTGCAGTATCGTTGGTCCGGCGACGGAGCTTGGGCGCTGAGCGCTCAGATGGTAGCTGTGGCGCAAGAGCTTGGAATCGATTCTAATTGTGCCAAATGGACCATTCCGGCATGGGAGAAAGGGCTGAGGAGGCGCTTGGGTTGGGCAATCTACATGATGGACAAATGGTAACAGCTCGTTGGTTCGACTTGGGTAAACATCGAGGCTAACCACTTCAAAGGATGGCCTTGTGCCGCGGTCGACCTTCGCATATTGTGGACGATGACTGGACGCCCGAGCCCCTCTCGGAAGAGGACTTGTCGGACAGCCAAGATGAGGCAGAAGACGACGATGACACTATCGAGGGCAGCACGGAAGCGGTTGCCGGGGGCATTGCGTTCGAGTGGATGATCTCCTTGACACACATCGTGAGCGAGATTTTGAAAAAGTTCTAGTATGTATCCGCCGATCACTAGCTGGATTTGGACTTCAAGGCTTACTTGGCACCACCCAGTTCACGCAAGGCTGTGGCAGACACCCCCTCGAGCATCAGGACCGTCTTGGAGATGATCAAACCGGTCCAAGTCAAGTTGAGAGAATGGCATCGGGACTTGCCCGCTTCCTTGCAGCTGGATACGGCAAAGATAGGAAAACTTTCGTCCAATGCGTCTCTCCATCTGACGTACTATGCCGCCGAAATTGCGCTTCATCGGGTTATTTTGTCGTCGCTCCTACGCCGCCCGTGTGATCCGTACATTGTGCAGATATGTCGCGACGCTGCCAAAGAGCGAGTCACGTCGGCTGTTGACCTGGTAACAAGTCTGAAGCCACAGCACTTGCAAGCATTCTGGTATTTTCGTAAGTGGTTATCATGATCTTTTCGCTTGTGCATAGTTTAATAACTTCTTCTAGCTAGCGGTTATTGTCTGGTGACGATCGGTACATTTACAGCGCTCCTTTTCATCACCTCTCACACTCTTGTCGAAGCCGAATACTACAGGACTACTTTAGATAACTATCGTTGGTTGCTACGAGTCACGAGTCGTGCTACAGAGTACATGGACTTTGCAGTCCAGAAACTTGATCTCTCTCTTTCGCATATCCACGAGCTGACAGCGGAAGACATCGTTGGCAATTCTTCTACTCAAACAGAGACACCAGGAGCCATCGATGAAACACGACCCCCAGCATTGCAAGAACAACCCGTCGCTCGAGTCGAGAGGACAGAATCTGGTCCTGCACAGCAGGACGGCCGAGAGGTTTCGCTGCGCCACCAGGACGGCGATCCGGGCAGCGCGCGTGGACATTTGCTGACATCGCTCTTCTTCGAGGACGCCATCCTGAATGCCATCGGCAACGAGTCTCTCTTTCTAGACTCGGCAACGCAGCACGACAATTTTCTCACGTCATCACTCCCAATGTCCCCCGCACAAGATGCTGTGGACACCACACCTCGGACGCTGGAGTATGATTATCAACAATCTGGTTTGTAGATGGTTGCAATGACCATACTTCCGATTTGACCCGTAGCACTACAAAAGAAGAACGATCGATCCGCCACACTACGCAGCGGCCATGTGGACCTTCCAAGAAGCCTTAACGTTGTCAGCGAGAGAACCTGCTATATCCGTGTACAGTGTACGATAGTGGTTGAGCGGAAGGGCCGCTTTGCTCTCGCTCTCTACCAGAATAAAACCATAATAAAGGGGCCCTTAGGCTACTACATGTGCCACTCAGTCCAAACCTTTGTCATGATTCGCACTATATTGAGGTGCAATGCACGATTTGAGATAGATTAAGCGTGCACGTCTTGAAAAGGACACTTGGGCCATTGCATAGAATTGCGGTAGTGGCTTATTCGTATCTAGGAAATCGAACGGAATCTGATATATCTACGTTTCTAGGTTCTTGTCCATCGGAACCTCGGTAACGCTAGAAATGTCGCTGGCGCCCGTCAGCAGCCACTCCCTAGCCCTGTCCTCCTTTGACCCTTTGACGAGGCTCTCAGCTGGGACTTTGAAGATTATACTGAGCCCGTAATACAAAACGCCAGCAATCACAACTCCTACCAGCCAATTCAGAGTGTAGATATTCTGGAAGCCCTCCGGGATATCGACGTCGTGGTTGACATTGTTCGCCAACCCCGGCAAGCCAGGGACAATCGCAATCAGGAATGCTGCTGCAGCACGCAGATTCCACCCCTTGGTGTACCAGTAAAAGCCGTGGCGAGTGTAAAGCTGTTCGATATTGAGGTATCTGCGACGCAAGATCCAATAGTCGCACAGCATGATGCCGCACATGGGCCCTAGGAAAACACTGTATCCGTGCAGGAAGTGAAGAAAGTTGTCGCTACTATGCAGGATGTTCCAGGGTGTCGTGCAGACGGCCAGGACGGCGCAGAGGAATTGCCCTCTCCGGACATCAACCCATTTCGGCGTCAGAGCCATGAGATCATTACCAAACGCGACAGTGTTGCCAGCAATGTTGGTGCAAAGGGTTGCAAAGGCAAACATGAGGCTGACGAAAAAGGCAGCGGCTCGACTGTCGAACCTCGCAATGACGTTCAGAGGGTTCCATTCAGGCTTGTCGAGGTTGTAAATGACCGCAGACGCAGACGCCAGCGTCACGCCCAGGAACGCAGTCAATGTAATGCACACAGGCATCATGATAACCTGCGACCACAGCGCCCCGCGGGGAGACTTGGCGTAGCGGCAAAAATCACCCATATTGAGGGCGAACGTTGCTTGTGGTCCGATGGCGGATGTGACAGCGCTGAGGAAGACGAAGGCGACCGTCTTGTCGCCCGTGAGGTTTGTCGGTTGCGAGAAGATGGGCCCAAAGCCTTTCGCCATGACGACGCTCCATATAAAGAGAGCCAGCCCACCAAGTGGCATCATGACCATCTTGACGAGGAACAGCCAGCGGAGCTTGGACACGTTGATGTAGAGAAAGGGCAAGCTGATGAGCCAGAACAGGAAGAAGCAGAGTAGGTTGACGGACGAGATGTTGGCGCTTTCGGGGAGCTGGTTGGGAATTCGGGCATCTAAAGAGGGCCATATCGCTCGAAGCATTTGGTAAATGCACGATCCGCTGTTCAGTCGCCTTGTCAGCTTCGAATGATTTTGAGGTAAAGTGCAACGACAATAACAAAGCAGACGGAATCGGGACTCACCCTGTCGTAAACTGGACACCGCACCAGAAAATAGCCACGATTCCTCTAACTGCAACCGCAAACTTGCTGCCCTGCAGTCCCCAGCAAGCTCTATTCATGACTGGGTAGTTGAGCCCCGTCTTGGCGCCGACATAGCCCGTCAGCGCGCAAGGAATCATGACGAGACACGTGCCGAGGACAATTGCTCCCATCGCCATCCCGGGGCTCAGGCCGTTTGCGATGAGTGATCCCGCCATCTGCAGGATGGGTATCTGAAAACCCTCGGATATCCAGAAGCCGCCAACGCTGTACCAGTTCCACGTCCTTCGCGACATGGGGACGGGGTCCATTTCCCCGTTGGAGAATTCATTGCCCGGCAGGCATTCCGAAGGCCTGGGCTGGAGAGCGAACCGGCGTGCGAATTTGCGGGAACCCATGGTCGTGATGCAAAGATGCTTGATAGCTGGACAGACTTGCCAATGTCAGGCTGACCTTGATATATACATGATTCAATCGTACTCGCGGACTACCAGGGCATGAGCTAGTTCTTTTTATCATGGCCCAACCATCTCCCTCTTTGAAGTGGCGATAAGCACGGCCAAGCCATCTTTTCACCCGAGTTGAAGATAGTGGACTTTGGTGTTGAACAAAGCCATGGTACTCGAGCCTGGCCACCTTATCTCCGCGCCTTAACGACAAGCAAACACGTTAGATAGCACTCGAAAGTATCTTGAGCAACTTGCGATTGAGACAATGGCCCGCCGCGCCGCCCCAGTCGGGCCGCCCGCCAAGCTGGGAGAGCCATCTCTTATCAATGATGGAGTTCTCCACTTGAGTATGGAACCACGCCACGCTACCGAGTGCAGCCGGCCATGCTGTGATCGGCGGCGCTCGTCGCCGCTTGCAAGGGTTGACTATTGTATTGCATACAGGCGTGTGTGCGGAGTCCGAGGCCGTAAGTTCGAGCTTGAGCCGAGAAATTGAACACATCAATTTGTGTCGTGCAGTTGATAGAGGGCTTAGACGAAAAACTACATCAAAGACATACTACCAAACTATCAATTGTTCACGTAATTTGCAATGAACTGGGAAATGCAGCAGAATCTTAGCTAATTGACTTCTAGATCAAATTGAAATTGTCGGTCTATTTGTCTTGTGGGCTTAAACGTATGAATGATTACCAGTTTCAGTATACCATTTCCGTATGCCCGTGCTCTCTTTTTCTCATTATCTAGCCGCGCTATTGTTCGCTCGTCTTGTAAACCACACACATGCTGCCCCCTCCCGATGGCCCTTGTCCTTCTGCGCCTCCACTGACATAGACCTGCGTGTCTGCCACTAGACCTGCGATCAAACCGCCCACAGCTGCCCTCGCATGTCTCGTGCTATGGATATCGCTGTCCGTGTTCATGGTATGCCGCCCTCCCCTGATATGGCCCGAGGGGTCTGCCTCGGCTTTGACAAACACCTGCACGACCTCGCCGTTGTGCTGCTTGACCTCGTTCAGGAGGGCCAGGATAGACGTTGCGTCTATAGCGTCTGCCATAGGGAGGGATGCGGCATGCAAATGCGCGCTCGGAGACGGCGTTGAAGCCAGGACCAAAATGTGACAGTTGTCCAACTCGGCACCGCTACTACAGCTGGCCTTTGCGCTCCACTGTTCTCCCTTGGCCATAGCCTCCGGAATCTCATGCTCTTGTATCTCTCCTAATGCCGCACCAATGCCAATGGCGCTTGCGTAACGAGACTTGGCCATACTTTCATAGGTGTCAGTAGTGACAGGGATTTTGCCCTGAGCTCGGATGCTTTGCAGCTTGTCGCTGGTGAGCAGCGGGCACTTGATCAACACGAGATGGACCTGTTCCGGCGTAACGCTAAGCTCGTTGATCAGTTGACCGACCGTCACAGCTACCTGGCGCGCTTGCTCGTCGGTGCCAACTTCATGGGGTGCGAATATCCGGGTGTGGCCGACAGCTGCGGACAAACCAGTCTCCTTGTTGTCCGGAGACTGGATGAAGAAGGTTACATGAGGGCTCAATACACCCTCTGTGCCGCCGGAGAAGATTGTGACGGCCTCTGAAGGGATTTGTGGCTCCCATACTGCGGATGCGAGGGTGCGCGAGAAGTCGTTCACGCAGCCATTGCCTGGGATGCAATAGCAATAGTTAATGGATCGTCCCACTCACATTGCAGCTCTCAAAATAGAAGAAACATGGAAGCAAGACACTTACCTTCCGTCTTCCCCACAACGGCCAGGATCTGAGACGCATTGTACCCATCTTCTTTGAGCTTCTGCAAGGGAGTTGTGTCTGCCGGCGACGAGATCGGATACTTGCAAATTTCGACTGGCGCCATGTTGTTTGTTGTATGAGATCTTACAGACTTGAACCGACAAGCAGAGATGCAAGGGATAGAATATCAATTCTCAATTGAAGCCTTGTGTTGGTTATTCTGAGCATTTGAGTAATAATCAGTCGGCCTCCGATTCGAATCCGGTAGTCTCCACAGAAACCAAGGGCCTAGTTTGTGGTTTCTCAGATTCACTAACCCACCAATCCAATCTATTGGATGTCGCTCGACATGGACACATGATGGCGCCGCCGGCGGGCCGCCACCAGTGGATCCAGTTTCGCTTATCAGCTCCTTGCCTCCGGCCTAGAATCCACCGTGATTCTTCGAGAGCATGTGTTGCAAGCAAGTAGAAAATTGAGGTTAATGGCAGTGGCCAAAGACATATTCCTACAATTTATAACGCCCAAGGCCGTCTGTTGGCTGTTCTTCATTGCAACGCCAAGCTCCTCAACATTCCGACAAGAATGGCACCCGCAGCTCTGAATTCCGTCCCTGCAGTGGACCTGCAAGTGAAACCAACCAAGCGGCATAATGTTCCTGTCGCCAGGCTTGACGTGGAAGACGGGGATATAACCATCGAAACTCTAGAAAGCTTGTATGCTTGCAACTCCATCACACCCAGCGACGTTGTCCGCTCGGTTTACCGCCGGATCGGGGGGTATCAAGACCAGGCTGTCTGGATCACCCTTGTTCCCGAAGCTGAGGCTCTGGCGGCCGCTGAAGAAGTCGAGCAACAATATCCCGACCCAAAGTCAAGACCGCCCCTGTACGGTATCCCCTTCTCCGTCAAAGACTCCATAGACATTGCCGGGCTTCCCACGACGCTGGCATGTCCTAGTTACGCTTACACGGCTGCGCAAACAGCGCCTGTTGTTCAACGCATTCTGTCAGCAGGTGGAATCTTGATTGGAAAAACAAACTTGGACCAATTCGCCACGGGCTTGAACGGAACGCGGTCGCCGTACGGAATGCCTCGTTGCGTGCACGACGCGGATTATGTATCGGGCGGCAGCTCCTCTGGCTCCGTGGTCAGTGTCGCAGCGGATCTCGTGTCTTTTGCAGTGGCCACGGACACGGCTGGAAGCACTCGTGTGCCAGCAGCCTTGAACGGCATGATTGGTTTGAAACCAACTCTGGGGACGATCTCGACTGTCGGCTTGGTTCCTGCGTGCAAAACGGCAGACTGCATAACCATCATTGCCAAGACGGTTGAGACGACGAGGACGGCATTGAAGACGATGCGAGGATACGATGAGAACGATGTCTACGCACGTGATCATCTCCAACTGTCTGTGCTGGCAGCACAACCTTCCTGGTGGGACGCAAGAAGCGACGGCAAGATCCGATACGCTTTGCCACCGCCGGATCTGGTGGCCGCCGCATTGTCGGAGCCCTATTTTCTTTCGTTTCACAATGTTCTGAGCAAGCTATCTGCCTTGAAGTTCATGAAGGAAGAAAAAGTATTCGACTACACGCCGTTTGCCTCGGCGAATGCAATGCTCTACGGCAGCTCCATTGTCTCACAACGCATCGTTGCCTTTAAATCCTATCTGGACTCGACTGGGTCGGACCAGTTACATCCGGTCGTTCGCGAAATATTCAGCGCAAGCGATGGCTTCGACGCCGTGCGTGCGTACGAGGACATCTTTGCTCTCGCCGAGTATAAGCGCAAGGCTGCAAAGCAATTCCGCTCCTCTGCTTCGACCCCGGGCAGTGGCATTGATGTTCTCGTCGTGCCGTCTACCGCTACGCACCCTACCGTTGCGGAGATGTTAGCAGACCCAATTGAGCTCAACAAGCGGCTGGGCAGCTTTACCCACTTCGTCAATCTCCTCGACCTGTGCGCCGTTGCAGTGCCCGTAGGCGAAAAGTGGACGAGCAAGAATGGCAAGGCCATGCCCTTCAGCATTACTCTAATATCGACTCCTGGGCGCGATGAGGACCTGCTAGAATTGGGCCAGAGATTGATGAGTGAGATCGGGCATTGAGACTTCGTGGGGTTACATAGTTAATAGATCATGATGGTATGTGATGCCACACGGCACTTTCCTCTGCTACACACCACGTATGTGAGCTCATGACGACAAGTTTTGATGAAACTGCTGAATGTTCCCTGTCCTATGTCACGGAAAGTCTTTAACCTCAAGCCTCTAGGAGAACATGGATTCACTTGCAATACGAGGCTGGATCAATGATTTCCCTGCTGTGTCAAGGAATCGCATTTGGCGACGGCAAAGTTTCCTGCAAGGGCTAATAGGCAATATTTCTTCAGTGACTTCAATATTTCAGTACGAAACGGCATTTGCCTGCTTGGCCGTTCCAGCCATCAGACTCATTGGAGTGTTACAACGTCAACGTAGCTTTTATTCCTCAATACACATGGTCTCTAAATATCCAGGGCGATATGCTGACCCAGAGCAAGCGTGCCAATTATCTATGAAACATATGTACAAGAACCAGGCTGGTCACCTCATGTCCAGTGAGGGAGTCCTGCTATTGAGTTGCGGTCGTGGCTGAGCGACCCTCGGGGCAAAACGGTGAAACCGTTTAGCACTTGGCGGCCTTGGAGGGCTCGCACTCGCCGTTGGCCTTGTCGCAACCCTTGTAGCCCTGGCACTGGGTCTTGGGGAAGCAGTTGTTGGAGTAGGTGGCCTGTGATGAAGCTGTTAGCTATCGAATGTCCATTGATGAGGAGCGAAGGCTGCATCTGCCCACTCACCTTGTCACCCAGGTTGGTGTTGATGCCGATCAGCTCGCCACCCTTGACGGCGGTGACACCCTCCATGTGGACGGAGCGCTTGCACTTGGTGTTGCCCTTGCAGTTGCCGCACGAGCGGTAGACCTTGCCGTAGTCGTTGGCGTAGAAGTTGATGACGTTGACGTGACCGCAGCCGTTGTGCTGGATGATCTTGTCGGCGGCCTTGTAGGCACCACCGCCGACGATGTTGGCGATACCACTGCCCTTGATGGTGATGGCGTCCTCGCAGACATCCTCGAACCAGACGAACTCAAGGTTGCAAGAGCCCAGGCAGTGGACACCCTCCTTCTGGTTGGCACCGATGACGACGTTCTTCAGGCTAGCACCATCCTCGAGAATGAAGACGGCATCCTTTTCACCTAGACAGGGAGGTGGAGTGAGCAAATGGCGCTCTCAGCGCAAAGAGGTTAGAGAAAAACATACCACCCTCGCTCTGGCCGGAGCACTTGACGCCACGGTCGTAGCGAGTCCACTTGGCGTCGAAGGTCTGGCCCTTCTTGATGACCTGGGCGGCCTTCAGGGACTTGGTGCCACTGACCTTGGGGATACCACCAGTGTATCCCAGGCAGGCCATGGCCGAGGGCAGAGCAGCGAGAAGAGAGACGACAGCGGCGACCTTCATTTTGGCGGTTGGAAGTTGTAAAAAGAGTGGAAGATGGTTGTGAAAGTGAGTGAAAGTGAACCGTTGACGGTAAGAAACGAAGGTAGATAGTAAAGAGTGAAAAGTAAAGAGAATGTGAGTGCTTGGGGAATACAAACAGCAACGGGAACACACCAACGTATTTATCTACGCTTGATGGTGTTGTTGCATCGACCAACTCGAGGCTTTCCACCCCCGTCTCCGTCCCCTTCTCTTTTCCGGCCCACTGGAGTGGCTCCCGACGAAGGCTTGCGATAATGCCTTGACAGGCCCCGCCGTAATCTCAGCAAAGCTCTTCAAGCAGCCAAATTAAGGAGGCAGGCCTGGGCTCTCCAGTGGGGAGTGGGATTTGTTTTACTTCAAACGCCAAACTCGGGTCTTAGCCCGAAAAAGCCAAGCCAAGCCCTGCCTGTTTGGACGAGATGAAGGGTTTAAGCATTTTAGCGCCCGGTAGTGTCTTTCCACATAAGCTTGCTTTACTCAAAATCGCCTCAATATAAGATTAAACTTGGTCGGGGACCCACCCCGTACCAAACACCGGGCACAGGTCCCATGCGGCGGGCTTCTCGAAGTCATGCGATCTGTTTCAGATCCACCAAGCGCCCTCGTACACGGCAGAGACCCGTTTTGGGTCACCTGCCGATGCTTTGATGCGGTTTGTTGCCAGCTAGGGGCAAACATCGGCTGTCAACGACGGGTTGTTCCGACAGGACGAGCATGGTTCTCCTTGGTTTAGGGGGGTTGATACGAGGAGATTGCTGGCCCGGGCAACCGGGCACCAACTCCCTGTTGCTTTAGACTTATATTGATGCTTCACTAAGGCCTTTTTTCTTGACTGGCATGACGGAACTCGAGTGGTGGAATTACCCTTCCGCCCCGTGCTTTCAAGGTGTTTGCTTGTTTACCACCCCTGCTGATGGCAATTAGTGCTGTGAGGCGTGCCTGGCTGAAGAGGCACTTGTCTAGCTCGCCCGAGCGTCAGCCGCGAAATGGCTGTAGCAAACATGATCGCAATCAAGATCAGAGTGCGTAGTGATTACGTTGAATGACAGAGGGAAATTGGCTGTTAGTTGAAGCTTGCACTTGCATCCATGCACCGCAAGAAGCAGTGCGATGCTGGGATGCTGGGCAACACTTGAAGCGCTCCACTGAGAGCGTCGGCAATGCGCTAGTTAGATCGATATAGGGAAGGATGGGCTAATAAGCTGATCTAGACCAGGTCATGCACCAACACGGTGTCTGTTCATCCCATCTCAGTCGCTGCACCGCAAAGGGTAGGGATCCGCAGGTCAGATTACTGTCTCGAACATTCGATACCGATAATGCTGCCGCATAGATGGAGGCGTGAAAAATGTTACATTGCTCCTGAGCTTGGAGATGCTTACTCTGCTGCACGTTTGGATGCGAATGTTATGTGCCCTTTGTCCATTAACATACCTAATGGTCTCTGCTGGGGGCACCCTTGTGCTGGCCAATTTGGTAACTTCGACAAACCTGCCTTGATCATTCCGACATGGATATCATGATGGATATTAGCGCGACGAAAAAGATTGAGGTCCAATATATTGACAGCAAGTGAGTATCATAACAGGAGAGATTGAGAGAAGGGGAGTGGAGGAGAAACTCGGTGCGCAGGCAAATTCCGGCCGAACCTGGATCCTTGCTCAGAATGAACCAGGGTTTGGTGCACAGATACCAGGTACATGGTCGGGCCCTCGGGGTATTATCAGTGGGTTTCTTGATCAACTACCGATGTAGTTTCCGGTCGGGATGTTGCACGGTGTTCGTTTGCTACGGATACAGGCCCAGGCAGAGACTAGAACATTGGATTGACACTCCCTATCGAGCAAGTCCGGATAGACCCGAGACGAGCTTTACACAGCGTGGTTCTCACTAGCAACGCTACTCTACACGCGTGAGATGTGAGTTCTTCCTCCTCCCGAGCAGGATAGAGAAGACCGTTCCGTTATGGGCGTTGTGGAGGGCATTGAGCAAAGCATCGATGACGGCATTCTGCAAAGATTGGCCTAGTATTGTTTCAGGTATCGTGGCCACAGTAGAGAAGGTATTATCGGACACACCGACTCTGCTATCTTGCCTTAAATACCCCACCGTCAATACGAGTTATGGTCATTAATTTTGACTTGGGTATGGAGCTGTCTTGCAACTCCAACCAACATAGCTAGTAAATTAGTAAATGACATTGTCAAGTCACTCAACAGAATAGGTATGTGATGCTGCATGTCATGATTTCTGCCACTGGGGAGACGCATATATACAACAGAAATTTGCTGGATTCATGCTTGAATGTTTCGATTAATCAATCAACTAAATTCATTTGTTTACAACCTGCTTGCGACACAATTATGTCCATCGTGCTCCCCCAGACTGCGAACCTCCATGATATCTTCGTGGATGTAGGGTAACTGGCCCGCAGCCAGTGCTCAGCCTCAATCAGTAGTGCCGAATATTAACAGGGGGATGCTGCAAAGGAATAAGCGGCCCCGTATTTTCCGTTACAGTTAGAGATACCCGCTAGTCTCTCCCACCCTTGCCACCATGACCTGAACCTGCGGCTCCAACGATGATCACGATGAGCCGTGCGGCGCTTCACGGTACCGCTTGCAAGGGGTGCCGCCGGAGAGGCCGGAAGTGCGACCGCACGCTGCCGACGTGTGAGAGCTGCGAGCGACGAGGTGTGGCTTGCGAAGGATATGTCACTCGATGGCCTGGAGTGGCAGCACGGGGAAAGCTTGCCGGAAAATCCATCCCCGTCAGCGACAGCTTGGTCGCCACCTCAAGGCCCCGGGCTAGTCATCCCGTGAGAACTACGAGTACCGAGTCTAGGCCGGGAGCATCGAGCAGCGGCCGTGAGCATAACGCATCCTCTACCTGTTTGGAGCTGTCTGTTTCGAGGTTAACCCATTATGACGCCCTGCATCACGACTCCTTGCTCGCAGACACCGTGGTCCTGGCCAAGAATGATGACGTGGAACTATTAATCAAACATTGTACGAGCTCACTCTTCGCCCAGCCTTGCAACCTAACTTACATGTAACTTGCGCAGATATTGAGGACCTCAGCACCGTCTTCTACCTCGGGGACGGACCGAGCGACAACCCACTCTTTCGCTATGTGCTTCCGCTGGTAGACAACGTGCCTCCCATACGCTACGCTATTGCTGCGTCCGCATCATGCCACCTCGCAGCCCGTACTCGGGACGAGGCGCTCCAGCAGAAGAGCTTGCAGCTGCGCGTCCGTGCCACACACTTGCTGCGGGCGAAGCTCCAAGACCCAAGCGTGGCACCAGACCAAAGCATACTAGCCAGCATATTGATGCTCGCGCAGCTTGATGTACGGCATTTTTACCTCAGTGTACGAAGGGAAAGCAGCTTTCTGATCATGTGCAGATGTGTTCCGGAGACTGTAGCGAGTTTGAGACGCACCTGAGAGCCGCAGCCTCCGTCATACGGGGCCAGCACATCGACCACGCAGAAAACAAATATTTCTTCGAGCAGCGGCTCGCATGGTGAGGGCAAACATTCTAGTAGTCGGTCTCCTTCTAATCAGGGCCCATCCCTAGGCTCGACATACTCAGCTCGACGACTTCCACGCGGCCCCCGATTTTCACTGTTGAGGAGCTCAAAACCGCACTCGGACGCTTTTCGAGTCACGGCAATAGGCAGTGGGGATTCGACGTTTTCCCATGCCCTATAGACCTAGTTGAGCTGCTCGTGGATATTACCATGCTCTACAAGAAGCGGTCAGACGGGACTGGCCCCAGCCAGGCAGACCTGAAGCAGGCGGAGTGCATCATGACACGTCTGGAGGAATGGAAATGTTCGCAAGATTGCTCTGGTCCACGGCAGCACATGGTTGAAGTTTGGAGACTCGGCATCACGGCGTACCTGCGACGACTCATCCCCTCAACCAACGACATGGCCGATGCCGCAACTTTGATGAGCCAGGTCGTGTACCACGGCGACCTCATCCCCCCAGCCTCGTCCTGGAGTTATTCATTGTTGTGGCCCGTCTTCCAGATTGGCGTGGCCCTAGATGAAAAAGCAACAAAAGAGAAAGAATGGATACGAAAGCGCCTCAGCCTGGCTTTGCAAGCCGTGGGCTGCCGCCATTTCAGCAACGCCCTCGAGACGCTAGACTTCGTCTGGGACAACAACGTTCGTTACGATCCCCAGACCATCAGCACCCACGGACGCACTATTATGTTAGGATAGTGGAATGATCAGCCGTGGCTGCTCATGGAGCTGGGCGTGAATTCTTCTAATCACTCAGGTGCAAGCACCATCAACCTTCATGCTGTCCGAATAAGCCTTGACGGGCCTCACGGTATGTGAGTTGGACACTTGCGGAAGCAGCCTTCAATTTTTGGTCGGCTTATGTTTTTAAGCACAGGCTATGGACGATACAAAGACACAATCCCCTTTCCAGGCCATCCGACCGACCAAATTACTTCAAGTGTCTGGCCACCACTGTTTCTATCTCATCTCTGATATCCGCAAGCACCTCCTCAGACGCCCAGCAGATGGCAATAGCATTCATCTGCAAGGCAACCATATCCCGATCGCTGAAGTTGCAAAACTTCTTGGCTAGCAGCAGGTTGTGCAGGATCCAGCAGTCCTCCATGTACGCCGGGTCATCACTCGAAATCGTCACCTTGATACCCGCGTCATACAAGGTACGGATCCTGGGGAAGATCTCGTCCACTGGTTGATGACGAAGATACCCCCAGGGGGTCGCCGTCATACCAACACCGTTCTCCTTGATAATCTGCACCAGAGCGGGACTCTCGACTGCATTCAGACCGTGATCTATGCGCTGGGCTCCGGAACCACCCAGTTCCGATGCCACCTGCCGAATATGCTCGAGCGTGTCTTTCTGTCCAACATCGCAATGTGCTGTGAGGCGGAAGCCGACCTGGCGAGCCAGAGCAAACACCTCTGTGAACAAGGATGGTGGACGGTTGTGCTCATTTGAGTCGAGGCCGATGCCGACAACCATATCGCGGTACGGCAGGACGGCTTGGTAGTGTTCCATGGCTGATTCTGGCGACAGATCGCGTAGGAAGCACATGATCCAATTCGATTTGATCTTCTCTCCAGGTTAGCATGCATCTAGCTTTATGCGTTGTCTCACATACCCCTAAAGTCTTCTCCGCTTCCTTTTGCGCCGCCCGGAAGCCGCCCATCATGGTGTCCCAAGACACGCCACGGCGTGTATGGCCCTGAGGGTCAAAGAATAGCTCGCAGTACCGCACATTCACGGAGGCAGCATGCTCGAAGTAGTTCATGGCTAGGTCGAAAAAGTCACGCTCGGTCACCAGCACCTCGAAGCCTCCATAGTAGGCCTCGAAGAAGGTAAAGGTCTCTTCAGCGTTGTTGATGCTGTGGCCAGGTCGAGGTTCGATGATATTGTAGGACGCCCTGAGCTGCTCCAATGTCGTGTAGACGGTGTTGGTCCGCTCGAGCTTGAGAGTCTGACCATTTCTCTGGGCAAGCTTCCATCTCAACTCGGGAGTTAATGTTCCCTCGATGTGAACATGCAGTTCTACCTTGGGAAGCTCAAACACAAACTTGTCATCAGCGTCCAGCAGCTCTTGCCTAAGGGCCAGGCGCGCTTCGAGGGGAATGGCGTGTTCCATAGTTAAAACAAGAGAAGTGTGAGAGTGTTGCAGTTTGTTTGAGGAGTGGGATCTGTGATATAAATGTCGGGCGGCGCCCTCTATTTGTAGGCAACGAGAAACAACTTTCAGTATCACCAGTCGGCGATGACTGTCCACCACGAAGTCATACAGAGCCACAGCATGTCTTCTGGCGGCGAGATCTGCAGGCTTATGAGGAGGCTAAGACCGAATGGGCTGCAATTTCAGTCTGCTGCATTTGAATCAGGCCTGATCGAGAGAGTTTCATTGGCTCTTTGTGTCCTCTCCACCGACTAGTACAGAATAGGTTGCAATTTCAGTCAAACTCAACTTGAAGACAATCTTTTTCGGATGAAATTGCAACGAAACCATGTTTATTAGACTAATAATGACTACTCGGCACATGTATTCACTTCTGCTGCTCCGAATTCTCTGCAATGAATGCCATAATCTTTGTCATAAAGTCGCCTGTAACTGCGGTGTCGAGGAACTCCACAATTTCAACGATCTCGGTACCGGCGTCATTGGTTCGCAGCATAAACACGTACTGATTGGCGTACGGGCCAATTACCGACTCGGCAGTCGAGGTGAGGTACAGCACGATCTTGCGGGCTTCCTCGTCAACAATGGGGTCCAGGCCTTCAGCTATCTTGAGCTGGAAGTTTTTCATGAATTGAAGGCCCGGGCCCATGAAGGCTTGGTACTCTTCATTGCTGCGGACTGGGTGGCCGGCGGTGGTAGGCAAGATGCGATGCTTGCAATCGGAGCTTCGGTGGGCAATGAGACCCTCGGGAGTGTTTGTGTTGAATGCAGCCAGGTAGTTCTGCGCTGTCTGTAGGAGTTGATCGCGAAGGGGCGACATTGTTTTTGTGGCCGTAGATGAATTGATACTGTTAAAGAAAGAACAATATTGCAGCGGCTGAGATTCCACTATTTGTAGCCGGAATCCTCGCACGCAAGCCGCGTTGGCTTTCGAGATGGTTGATGGGATGCCGTCTTGATTCACAATGCGATCTCTCATGTGGCCGTAAGCACTAACGCAGTAAGCAACACCATCGAGGCGCCGGAAGTGTCAGCGATTGCAAGCCTGTGTTGGTTATTCGCATTCCCCGACTTGCGCGCGGTGTTTGACTGGCTTGCAGTGGGCCACTTGCGCAGCCAAGATTGGGGGCGGAAGGATTCGCAGGCAAAACGGGTGTGACATTGCTGGCGAACAGGTAGCTGGAACGTCATGCGAGGTAGTTTAGCATATGGACTTCTGCTTGAAGATACATGGGGTTTAAACTGAGGACTTGTCGGAGTTCCGACACATGCAACTCACGATGGGTTAACTTCCCCACAAGGCTTCTACTCAATCTCCACAGTTCACGAACAAAGAGACTGAACATGGAGGGGAATATTTCAACCTAAGGCTGCACTCACAATAAAGAGAAGCCACAAACGACTCACGACCTGTCGATTTTTCACGCTGTGCAGCGTTGTTGGAAGGGGCCTCATGCGAGTCTCTTCAGACATGAGTTTGATGTTGCCAACATGAAGGCGGATTGCGGAAACAGCCAGGCTTTTTGGTCGCTTAGCTAGTTACTACAGCTCAGATTATTCTTTAAAGCTTATCCGAGATTTGCTAGCCGTGTAATCAGACTACATCTTGTATCAAGACTTTCCGAATCCACAGTCGTAAAAAGCTTTCCCGCGGGCTTCTGCTCCCCAGCCCGAACACCGCCTCCAAAAACGCCCACCAACGGCGCTTGCTTCCATCCCGGTCTATTTGCGGATGCCTCGCGAATGCAGCCCAGGCCTTCATCATCGCTCTGCTGAGAGCCCTCTGTCAATCAGTAGCACCGTCTTCTTTGTAGGTCCCGAAAAGAACATCGAGCTCGGCCCCATGATTTGGACCGCTTCCCGGGAAGATTCCTGAATTAGCAAAGCTGGCGTCGTAGAGGTACCGCCAGGTCTTGATCCCCACGGACAGAGTGTCGTTGATGTATACCACCGCTGGACAATGCGCAAGAACATCTCTCACAAGTGTTGTGATCTGATCAAAATCATCGTCTATCCCAGGCCGGCCAGACTATACGCTCACTTTTAGAAGGCGCGTCCATGATGGACTACTTACGCTTGCATATGGGGCCAGAGACCAACTCCACCTCGACAAGATCAAGCAGCATATACAAGTTCGAGAGAAGGGGGGCAGTGGAGGCGGCACCTGGATGTACGAGGGGCTATCTGGCGAGGACGTCCGAGAGGTTCTTCTTAATGCGTCATCCATACTACCGTTCTCTTCCTCTGACACCGACGAGGCATCCACGCACTTATCTTTTCTCCTGTCTTTGATCGAGAAAATCGATATCGTCTTTCTCGATTCGCTGAGACCTAGATCTATCGCAACTGCTCGAAGATCACGCCTACAAGGAAACGATCGCTCATCAATCATCCAACTTTGCTCCGCCATAGGATGAGATGATGAAAGAAAGACAGCGACAGCGAATCGGGACGGGAAGACGATGAAGAATTTGTATTGCCCTCCAATACGGATCGACTGCAGGGATTGACGGACTCCCGAACGAGGCTCGCAATGCGCATTGACCTTGGGGCCAATGCTCCATTGGCGATAGCCAGTTCTGGACACCAACGTTCTCAGTCCTGGTTCGTCTAATGCAGGACGTCCATCGAGACGTAGAGGGTGATCATGGCTGCTCTGGAAGATGACGGCACAGAAATGACGATGAAAGGGCTGTGCCATGACTAGGGTATTCTGATGGCACCTCTCTAGGAAGAATTGGTGTGCAGCATGAACCCAGAGCAAGTTCAGCCCATAATCCAGAGTATCAGAGAAGCACAGGTCCAAGGCCAGAAAGCGAAGATGGACACTGATCACAACAAGCCTTGGAGTGTCTCGGAGCCGAAGACTGCATGCGGGACCCTTGATGAGTGGTAAGCGAAAATTTCCGGCCTCCGGTCGGCGAACAATTCGGAACGATCCGATCTGGACATTATCCAGAGTATCATATATCTCGGCCTCGATCTCGCTGACGAGCCCCAAAGCTTCAGCGAGAATCACTCCTCTCCGTCTTCGACCCCCCAAAAAAAAAAAAGAAAGGAAAAAAAAAAAGGAAAAAAAAAAACCAACACAAAAGTCGCAATCTTGAACTCTGAGAGAAGAGGAATTTCTCGGATCCCTCCGAACGACGTATAGCAACATGAGTAAAAGATATGTTGCTCGTCGAACAGGAAGCTCGGCAGTGAGCTAGCGCCGAAATGGGTCCAAGAGTTGGGATATTGGCGGCCCATGCAGAGGCATCATTTCCGGCAAGCTCAAGAAACGGAACGGGAAACGAGACAAGCGGAGCAACGCACGTGGAAGGATGATGACGACAAGGACTTGTTGGACCTGATTGCCCAACCAGGGCAAGGTCAGATGTTGAATCCAATTGTAGGCCGCATTCGTGGGATGGGAAGGGTTAGCACAGAGCGAGGAGAGACTGCAATTCGGCACAGACTTGTCATCACTTCTTCCCTTCTTCCTCCCTTTTGCACTCCTTTTTCCAAGCGGCAAAGGCGAAATGGAGCTCTCCCCAGGTTGAGCTGAGTCGCGGGTCTTTTGGTAGCTCAGCTCCGCTCCGCGTACCGGAGGCGGGACGGGAAGAGGAAGCAAGCAAGAATCAATGAATTCGGATGCGGTGGCTGCAGCTCGTTGACAGTTGATTGGCGACGCAACGCAATATTGGCTCGGGTAAATTGCATCTGCACCTGCAATACCTGCTTTGTTGCCAAGGCATCGTAGCGCCATTCCAGGAACAATGCCTGAGGCCGTGAGGTGGCGGCTTTGCCTCCCAGTAGCTTTCGCTCGCATCATCCATCGGTCAGTCAGTCCATCGGCCAAGAAACAGGTGGGGTGTCTAAGGTATCCGATCTCGCCACGGCAGCACTCATGCGAGTGAACCGAGGCGCGCTCTCTCATTGGCCCCCCGTAAGCTGGCCACCAGGCACGCTAGCCACTTGAGTCATCGAGCGCGACCGCTTTCTGGCCCAACACGTGCCCCACACCGGCTTCGCTCTGGTTTAACCCCAAACTTTGGTTAGTTTCTCCAGCCTGGGCCTGGTCTCATTATTCCTTTTTTCTCCCTTTGCCTCCCGCACCCGGGCATAGATAATTTTCGTCCTTCCGACAACAACGAACGGCATTGCTCTCCTTCTTCTTCCTGGGTCACGAAGCACGCAGCGATTGGGACATTCGGATCTTCCCTGCTCTGCACACGCCGACTGTGCTCGCACCCGACTCTCCTCTCCTCTCCGCTCTCTCGACCGACCAGCGCCGCGATGCTCCGAAATCGCCCTGCGCAAAAGGCCCTCCGCGCCCTTGGCCAGGCGAGGGCCTTTACCACCGTGACGCCGCCCACAGCCGTCAAGGTGCCTTCGACGCAGAAAAGGCAGCTGACTGCTTCTACGTCTGCCGCGCCGTAAGTCTCTGCCCATTTCCCCTCTTGTGCTTGTGCTTGTGCCTTGGCATCCGCAACACCTCGGTCGTGGCCGGTCACGCTTCACCGCCCGGCCACACTCGGTGCTCTTGCCTTGGAATCCTTGCTCTCGAGAAGCTACGAGCAAGATTGACATGGACCCGGAGCCCCGTCGCTTGCTTCACGCTTCAATTGGCATCGTTTCGTTTCGTTTTATTTTAAACCCGTCCGCTCTGCCATCAATTGCTAACATCCTGCCAGTCAAGTTCGCCCCATCCCGAGCCCCGCCTTCAACGTCGAGCCCGAATCCCGCAGCCATGTCCAGCCTCTCGTCAACTCCTCCAAACCCGAGATGGACGAGTCGTAAGAACCCCACCCCCCCTGCGCTCTCAAAACCGTGGGCCTTTGCTCTGCCGAGTACATCTACTGATGTCTTTCCTTCAGGTTCGTCGGAAAAACCGGTGGCGAGATCTTCCACGAGATGATGCGCCGACACGATGTCAAGCAGATCTTTGGCTATCCCGGAGGTGCTATCCTTCCCGTGTTTGACGCAATCTATAACTCAAAATATTTCGACTTCGTTGTGCCAAGGCACGAGCAGGGAGCAGGACAGTAAGCCTCATCCTCTCTATATGTTTTGTTTCGTTTTAAACCCATCCGCTCTGCCAGAGCCTGATCCTCTCTCTATGTTTCCTATCATTTTGAACCAGTCCGCTCTGCCAGCTTGCTAACATCCTGGTGAAGCATGGCCCAAGGATACGCTCGTGCCTCTGGACGACCTGGAGTTGTTGTCGTCACGTCGGGGCCGGCTGCCACAAATATTATAACTCCGTTACAGGATGCCCTCATGGATGGCACGCCTCTTGTCGTCTTCAGCGGCCAGGTCCCCACGACAGCCATTGGCTCGGATGCTTTCCAGGAAGCCGATATTGTCAACATCAGCGCCCCTGCCACCAAGTACAGCTGCCTCGTACGCAGTATTGCTGAACTTCCGCGTCGCATCAACGAAGCTTTTCAGATCGCCACCTCAGGTCGTCCCGGTCCTGTTCTCGTCGACCTTCCCAAGGATATTACCGCTGGCATACTAAGAAAGGCCACCCCGATGGAACCCAGCCTGCCCCTGCTTCCCAGCGCCGCCTCGTATGCTGCCAACCGTATCAATGAGAAGCAGCTCGATGCGTCCCTTAGCCGTGTTGCAGAGCTCATCAAGATCGCCAAGCAACCCGTCATCTACGCTGGTCAGGGCATTGTCCAGTCCAAGGGCGGGCCTGAGCTCCTTCGCGAGCTGGCTGATAAGTGCTCTATTCCTGTTACAACAACTCTTCAAGGCCTTGGTGCATTTGATGAGCGAGATGAGAAGTCGCTTCATATGCTAGGTATGCATGGAACTGCTTATGCAAACATGTCTATGCAGAATGCCGACCTGATCATTGCCCTCGGGGCTCGCTTTGACGACCGTGTGACATTGAATGTCTCGAAATTCGCGCCTGAAGCTAAGGCAGCAGCAGCTGAAAAGAGAGGCGGAATCATCCAGTCAGTTTCTCACTTACATAACCCATCGGCTCCACTAACTCGCATAGCTTCGACATCTTGCCCAAGAACATTAACAAGGTTGTTCAGTCGACTGAGGCCATTGAGGGCGATGTTGCTACTAATCTCAAGTTGCTTATGCCTAAGCTCACTGCTATAAGTATGGAGCAAAGGCAACCGTGGTTTGAGAAGATATCCGACTGGAAGAAGCGTTGGCCTCTATCTCACTATGAACGAGCTGACTCTCCTGGAGGCAATGGCCGCATCAAGCCCCAGACCGTCATTGAGGAGCTAAGCGACCTGACCATTCAACGAGATCAAGACACAATCATAACGACTGGCGTCGGACAGCACGTGCGTTTTTCTCAAAAGCTATCAGAATTACTCCCAACTAACCTCGAGTAGCAAATGTGGGCTGCGCAGTACTTCACATGGACGAAGCCTAAACAGATGGTCACCTCGGGTGGTCTCGGTACGTCTCTTCTTATCAAGTGCCATAATTCTTCAACCTTTCTAACTTTTACATACAGGAACAATGGGATTCGGCCTGCCCGCTGCGATAGGCTGCAAGGTACTTGAGCATGACCTTTGGATGAATTTTAACTGACAATGCATAGGCTGGGCGACCTGACGCTCTGGTCATCGACATTGACGGCGACGCGTCTTTCTGCATGACTCTCACGGAGCTCTCCACGGCTGCTCAGTTCAACATCGGCATCAAGGTTATCATCATGCGCAACGATGAGAGCGGAATGATTGGGCAGTGGCAGAATCTTTTCTATGAAGATCGCTATGCACACGCACATCTAGTGAATCCTGACTTCGTTAAGTTGTCAGAGGCCATGGGTGTCCAGGCGCGCGAAGTCTCCAAGCCCGAGGAAGTCCGCTCCAGCCTCGAGTGGCTCATCAACACCGATGGACCAGCCCTCCTCTCCGTTGTAACCGACAGCAAGCTCCCGCTGCTTCCCATGGTTCCCGCCGGCGCGGGACTTCACGAGTTTTTGGTTTGGGATCCTGGTGAGTTATGACCCCTTGTGCCGTGACTTGAAGATTTCGATTTCTAACGGGTATTTGATCGTAGAGAAGGATAAGGCCCGAAAAGCGCTGATGCGAAAGCGAACTGGCGGTCGTTACGGCTCATGAGGACATCATGAGCAAGTATCAAACAAAACAAGATTTATGTCGAAAACCGCAATCTCCTGCACATACCCGCGGATCTCGACAGCCTCAGCATCCTGGATATGGTGGATGCTGTTGGACTTGCATGTTTTGCGCCACGCATTTGTAATCACTCCTCTTCTCGCTTTTCCTCTCTCTTGCACAGAACCGCAGATTCATCTGCGTATGTAAGTAGCGACGGGCGAAACACAAAAGTCAACCGCATTAAGGACACAGGAAACCAAAGGACAGGGTTAAAAAAAGGGGGGGCTGAGAAAGCAGTATGCGCCGATGAGCAGGCGCCGCGTATCAATGTACGTGTGTATAGGAGAGTGGATGTCGAAATATGCACAGGACAGAGGAGGACCTGGGACATCCGGCGAGGAGCAATTGCAAAACAAGAAAAGTAACGCCAGAATTTCCAATATTTGCCAAGATTGAGACCAACATCGTGTGTCATGTGGTGTATGCATACCTGGCAATCAGATGGGGAGCTCAGACCTCCGGAGACAAGCAGTTCGTACGAGCCAGCCAGCCAGCACCCCTCGGCCGGGGACATGTCCATCCAGACGCCATGGTGCAATTTCCCCTTGGGCCACGTGGGTACGAGGTTCGATATTAAGTATGTAATGAGACGGAGTCTGCTGTCATTAGCCGCCATTGCCCGATTTGGTAATTTCAGCGGACACTGACGACAAAAAGGGGGTCGGCCCGACTGAGAGCACTCAGGATTCTAAGTTTCACAAGCACAAGCACATGGTCCACCAGACATGACGATTTTTATCGTTGCTTCGGTATACGCTTTGGAGGATGGAAGTATGAGGGGAGCGGGGGGGGGGCCGTCAGTCGAGACGTGTGTTAGTCGTTGTCCGGGCTTGTCGCCGCGGAGGCCAGGCATGCCATCTATATACAACCGCGACTCATGTTAAACCGCACAGTGGCCTACGGTGTGACCGGCCAATGAGGACTCAGGCTGGAATGTGTACGAGCGGCATAATCCCAAAAGGAAATGCGGAATGGATAAATGTATATCAGGAGACTAGTCTAGACGCAATTAGGTCACCGCCTACATACAACCTAAAATAAGGGCGTAGCGGAGACATAGACAGCAGTCAAAGGTGCCAAGGCGAAGACCAAGAGGTTTCATTAAGTCCTGCCGGGCAAACGGCGGAAAGTAGTTGTTCATCCTGACGGTCAGAATGTTATGCTTGCAGCACACTTCCGAATAACTGCCAGCTTTCTAATATTCGACCACAGGTACCAAGTGATCCTCAAGGCTGATGTTAATGTGGTGTGACGAAGTCCGTCCCTTATGCTGCAGTAAGCGGCCATATGCCGTCTATGGGCTCTTAAAAGCCTCCAAACGCTTAGCTTATATAACAGTCCGATCTCGCCATCGACCGATAATGATCCAGAGAGAAATCAACCTGCTATTTTGACTCTGATAGTGGCTTTTAGTCGCTGCATCCACTTGTACAGAAAGGTGATCGCATGATTTAAAGGCAATGCGTACAACGGTGGCGTGAATCAAGATGCTGGTGCGGAGTAAAAACGATCCTGAGCCCTTGACTGTCTCCCACCCGCATTTTAAACGCGTTTTGATCCCATCCATTACTAGTGGTAAATGACCTAAATTTCGCTTTCCTTTATTCCTACTTCAATTTGAGAAAGTAAATACATAGAGTACAAGTGTTTATTGAATAAGTGGACGCGCAAGAGTGGGGCATCAACCAGGCAAAACTTCATGGTGATGCATCAAAAATTCGAGATACTTTTCTTTCGTTTATTTTAACAAAACTTGACGACGCTTAACGTCCTTGGGCTCTCAACATGGCGCCATCGAAACCCGACTACTGGAGCGTCCCGTTTGGCGGTCTGACAGCTCATTTCAAATTGACTCAGAGCCCTCAAGGAACCATAAGCCAAAAAGAAAATCGAAATCAGGAGCTCAGGAAACCGGGCGGACCTCGACTTCATGCGGCGTTGAGCCCAATGAGGGGCGTGGAGGCATGCATGATGCGTGATATTGACGACAGTGATCACGCGGAATCCGACTCAGACTAGGAGACTGAATCAGAGGCCGAAGAAGACTGTTCGCCCGAACTCAAGGCACATGATGATGATATACTTGAGTCTGGCTCGCCACACTCAATGCTCACATTTACAAGCGAGGATGCGCAGGATATTGCGGATGACTTGTGTCAAGCCTTAGGCCCGGCGCCGGATCTACGCTCGTGTGAGAATTCTTCACAATTACAACTATGACCTGCATCAAGGCTTATTTAATTACTCTATACCTCTGCAGACCCTCAGAACATTCAAAAGAACATCTGCCGCCACGATAAATGGTTCGCGAAGATTTTTCATGGCATCTTTGACTTGCTGTCAATCCACACTTGGACAACAACCAAGTGGTCCCCATTCGACCCCAATGTCTTCCGCTGGTTGGTAGCAAACAACACTGCTGCTGCCCGACAGGCAATCATTGGCGTTTTATTGCACCCGCATGTGCGGACCTTCCGACACCGTTCCACCCTAGGTCAAACCAGTTGGGAAGATCTCTTCAGTCGACTCGAAAAGTATTCGCTACGAGATAGAGAGAACCGAATGCCAAGCGTGATAGGCATCTACTTACTCCACGGCCATCGCAGAACCGAGTCCACCAAGAATGACTTAGCTTATGTTGGCCAAGCAGCTGAAGCCTCAGGGTTTGATATCAGCTGTTGGGGAATCCGAAATAGAGCCCATAACCATTCGTGGGAGATCAATAGGCATAGACAACTCTAGGCTGAGGGGCCCCGCAAGTGGATGTACACGGAGCTTTCGGATGAGGATGTTGAAGAGGTCTCTCCCTCTACACTCCCTTGGCCTAGATGCAACGAGCACCAGACATCGATGCATATTCGCTTTCTTCTGTCTCTGATTGAGACAATCGATATGATCTATCTTGGAACTCTAAACCCCCAATCTGCCCAAACTGCTAAGTTATGGGGTGCGACTTTCGGGGACGTTCTCAGGCCTAAAGAAATGCCGTCCCTGCCCTTAGATGGTCTTAACCAAGCACTCCCTATCAAGCAGACGCATCGCCATTTTGACGAGTTTCTGGGGAGTACTCGTTGGACTCCCGATAAGATTATGACAGTCATCGGCACTGTAAATGACAACGCCGACCAAGTCTATCCTGTCTGCGCCCGCGGCATAGATTGGGGTTTTTTGATCTCTCGCTTGAGACAGCAGGGAATTGAGCAAAGCGAACAGCACATCAAACAGCTACACAAACTCCTGACCGCACAACCCGGTTTGGGTCTGACCACAAGGCGACTCTGGGTGTGGCGATATCGCTGGAGCGTTGTTTACAAGACGAAAAGGATGGGGAAATAACAAGTGGGCTGTAGTGCCTGACACCGGTTTAGCTCTAAAGTCAACAGCGACCGGGGATTGTCTCTCCTCGAACAACTAAACAGCATGAGGAATATAAAGTCGTAATAACCGATGCCTCTATCCCTGCTATCTGACATTCCGTGTGTGCCTAGGTCATGTCGGCACCCATCTTCATGAGAAAGAAGCATCCGCCATTCTCCGCCCTTCACAGTATTAAGATCTCCCCCAACTCCCCCTTGTCTTTCTTGATCTTTAAATCATCGTCCAAGAACTTAGCCAATGCCTCCCTTTTCCTACCGGCTGGTATTGCATGCACTGAGCCTACTCGTTCGAAAGCTGGCACTTGATGGTAGCCCGCGACTTCGGCCGTCACTGGTCTCACAAGAAGAATGAAGAGTGAGTATGGAGAGCTATCGCTGAGCATGAAGCATCCCATAATTACTGCAGAGATGTCTGTTTCCCCAGCCTTCGTGTCGGCCGGTTGCCCCTGAATCGGAAGATTGTACGACTGTGCATCCCAGGACGGTAAACCGGACAGTAGCAAGTTATCCATTTCAATGCATATATGGCCTTCTCTGGAAATATCACCCGTGTATTTATGAGATTTGCAGGTGAATGCACTCAAACAGAGCCAACCCCCTGATACTTGCCCAAATTCATGTTCTGGCGACTGCAATTCAACTTGGGCATCCTTGACAACGGCCAATTCCAAGTCGACATCCAGGGGCGGCCACCGAATAGACCCATCTAACGAGGTCCATGACCACGTAGGGGCACGATACTCTCGTGGGCGGACACCTGTTTTATTCTCGTTGTCACGCTCCCAGCACAGGTCAGTAATGCTGTCCTCGGGCAACCAGATGCCTGCGAGGTAGCGGCGAGGTCTCTGAAGCGATGTCTCTGGGTTCTCATCTAAACTTGCTTGTTTGATGCACCAAGCAAAGTGGGCTGCCATGCCGGCCATGGCCGGCAACTTATCGCCTGGATGTGTGAGATGCCGTGACGAATACAACGAACTGAGTTGCCTCCAGCGGTGTTTGAATAAGTACTGATCGGGAAAGTGCTGGTACGAGCGTAACTCTCCCAGCTTGACAGCGTCATAGGGATTTGACGTGTTGTCTTCTGGTAGCATACGGTCTTCACATTCGAACCACGTCTGTGTGTGAGTAAAGTGCAGCACACGCGCAGACAGAAATCGCTCCTGCAGTGCCCAGCCTCGCGAAGAGAGCGGCTCTTGACTAAATTCGGTAATCGAGGTGGAGAATGCCTCATGCTTGAGAGGTAAAGCAAAAGCGTACACGCTGCCTGTCAGAACGTGTTGATTGCCCTCGTCGCGCAATCGGTACGGAACGAGCACTGTCCGCGGCTGCTGTCGTGGACCAAGAAAACCCTCATAGCTATCCGCGGCCCTAGTCGCGGAGATGGTGATGACAGCGTTTCTGTAGACGGTATGCATTGTGGCGGACTCGCTCTTCCAATCCTCAATATCGTCTTGTTTGATGCAGAGACTGTCGATCCACAATCGACGATATCCTAGAGCGTGGGTCATCCATACAGCATCCTGAAAGGTCTGCGGGAGGTCAGACGTGTTCAATCCCTTCTGAATTTCGCTGTAGTTTTTCGACGTCATGGTAATTGGTTGTACGGAGCCCCAGCAGTGGCTGAGTACGGCATATTCGCCGCGACCACCCGCAGAGGCTTCGAGAAATACCGTGCTCGCATCTTCATTGATACGCAAAACACGAGTGGGAAGAAGCGGCATAGGGTCCAGGTCGGGATGGAAATGGTCGTCTGAGCAGTTTTGAATCCATCGTTTGAACTGCTGCACCTCCAAAGGGCCTCGTGGTGATTCAGGGACTGGCCTTCCGATCACCTTGCGTGCCAAGTCGGTTCCTTTTAGCGAGAGTCAGCATGGATAGACTTACGATAGTAGATACCTAATCATCATTGCGACTGCATGCGGGTGACTCACCTTGTTCAACGCAGAAGTCGATGCTTGCCATGAGCATGTAGTCTCGCTTTTGCAATGGCACAGTGTGGTCGTGCTCCGACCCTAGAACCATGAACCCAGACGAGTAGCCATCTCGACCGCAGATCCAAAATTCGAACTCTGTCTGACGCATTCCCCAGGCACGTGCTACGGCGTCCAAGACCTTCTGCACCGACCCAAGCACTAAACTACAGATCTGGCACGACGCGGCTGCGGCGAATAGGGACGCTGCGTCTTTATGGTATAGAATGAGCATGCGATCAAGCTCGGCGATGTCGAGAGACTCAACCTCATCGAGATCGCTCCTGACTGAAAAGGAATAGAGGTCATGGCCCCGTGGATATCCTTCACTGACGCCAAAGTAGGTCCGCGTATCAGCCTCGGAAATGGTTGCGAAGTCAAGGGACGAACATTTTTCGCATAGAGGTTCCATTATGCGTGACAAACAACCAGCCCGCTACGTAACTGCGAGACCACTTAGAACAAGGAGAAAGCTTGGGAGAACGGCAAGAAGAGGTCTCAGCGTTACATGGATGCGGCTCGCTTTGTGGTGTTGGCAAGGGTGCCTAGGGCTGAGCTCAGCAGAAGGATGCGATCTTAATGGCGCAGCCAAGTTGGCTCCACTTGAGGCTCCAGGCGTCTTACGGGAGGCTGTGGAATGGTGCTCCTTCTATCCATTCACTTGTGTTTTTAAGCTGCGTTGAACTGGAATGCACGCTGAGGATGGGAGACTCACTGGATTGGAGATGACTGTGGCCCAGCTACACCCTCCCACTGACGACACAAGCAAGAGAACCAACAGCAAAGATGCTGCGGTTTCTCGCCCATGAGTTGCTACGCCCGAAACGAATCCAGCCTTGGCAACAAAGGCGCCGGACCCCGCACCAAGACGGCGAGATTGTTGCTTCCATAGCTCTTCACCCAGGCCCACAGACAGACAACGCCCAGTCCAAGGCCACACCTGATAGTACGCAAGAGAGCTAAACCAAAGGTGGCCATTTGACATTGTGAATTATCGCTGCAGCGGGATAATCCAAATCTCGAGCGCCAAGTCATTTTCGGCCTGGCTGTCGTGATCTATTTGAACAGACTGCTATAGTTACACCATTGCAATATTGCACAGAATAAATGAAAAGAAGTACAACGCGAAAAACAGGACATGATCTGATAGAATAGCTGTCTGCAACACGGAAAGAGCACTATCTCTTTGTCTATGCTAGCCGATCCATGGGAGGAAAACCGCAAGGTCATATTTCCGGTCGTGCAAACAATGAGCTACATCCAGCCTTCAGACCATGTCGAGATTTCTTTCTGGATTTTGCAGCGTGCCAGCAGGGGTAGACGGATCGGTTTGCACCGATTGCCTAACTTCAATTCTTTGTAGTTCGATTGGGGGCAGATGTCCAGCCTCAGAGTATTCAGGAGGTGGGTCGTGAGGACTTGAAGTCGGCGGACCGGATTGTACAGGGTATGATCCTGGCTGGGCGCGCCCTTGCGTGACGGCCTCGGATGGTATAGCGGAATAACGGGGAAAGATGGAGAAGCTGATGCCCGGACGGAAGCCGAGCCGGAATGTATCTGTGTTCCTCGGACCAGGATTCTGGCTCCTCTGCATGTTTCGCCTTCGCTTGGAGCAGCCATAGCAAGCCATGACAGGAATCCAGATGAAGATGAAGAAAAAGAAGAACTGCGCCGGATCGCTTGTCATGATTGCTGCGGCAGTCTTGTAGGCTTGACAATGGGTTTGATGGAACACAGTTTGAGTTTGGTAAGTCAGACCTCTTTTGGTGACTTGGAGGATTTGTTCAAAGTGTTTCATGTATAGGGGCTGGCGGACATTTGAGTGCCAACCCGCCAATCACTGTCTAGCATTCTGTCCACTTTTAGTTGTTGATCCTTGGCAATGTACATCGGCATTGATGCATATTGCATCGAAGTATCACAGATAAGATCATGGAATCAGACAATGATAATTGATTGAGATGTGTGATAAGACAGTTGTTAGCCTCTTCAACTCAATTGAAAAATGGAACCTTACTGAACTCACCTCGAGGTGACAATTAATTACACACTGGTGAGAGGCACAGATCCATGATCCATCTAATCAATATAGCAAACTCCATACAATTACATCTGCTTATTATGGCGGCATTCAATAATGGGTTATCAGTTCAAAGTAATTCCGTTTTGGTGGCTGATTGCACTTGCATTTGGCGCGTGCCATTATCGGGAGCTAAGCATATCTTGTTGCGAACGCAAGTCAGTGTGTCCCAGCCTATTTTGCCATTATCAGACCTTCCTCTTGCTACTCAGGGTCGCGATTTGACCAGACAAACTTTGGAATGGGGGAGTGGAGGTCCCCTCTGTATAAGACCGATGATGCATGCTCATAACAGCAAGGTCGCGTACCTGGTTACTAAGTGTAAAGAAAGCAAGAGACCGGAAATAATTGAAGAATAATGACTCCAGAGATCAATCGGCCTTGGTCCTACCTCGGCACGCACCAAATGAAGCGCAAAACTGCAAGGCTTCACCAACCCTTGAAACAATAGGCGGATACGTGCTTCCTCCTCTGTGGGCTCCATGCTGATATTTTATGATAGACTTGGCGTGTACCCGGCCTGTCATGATATTTCATAAGTCTCCTGCCGTACACCGCTTATCTAGGGCAATGGTGTGCCATCGCGTACCGCGCACTGGGGTTTGAGTTGGTTGATCCCGGGCAGGCTTCATGTGGGTCGCTGCATTCAAGGCTGCGGTAATGTTCTTCCACCATTTAGGTGCCATGCCTGACCTCCTAATTTGGTTGCCCTCTATTGGGACTGCGTTGGCAAACCTGTGTTGGCAGGCGCCACACAAAACTGTTCCCAGCCTCAGCAATATCCCTCAAGCACCCATATTGTTGGCACAGGCCTCAGTTCTGGACTATTGTCTCCCTCTGCTGGCTCTACTTCCCAGGACATACTCAACGAATCGGCTTTTGCACGAATACTCATTCATTCGATCATTACTAAGAATCTGTCTGTCTTATTTCCTGATCAGTCCTCAAGGTAGTCAACCTGAAAAGCACCTTGAACTGCCAGCAGCCCTCGCGATGCGGAACGTGTTGATCTCAGACGTAGACTTCGTGAGCTTGTACCCATGGCTCTGGGCCCTAGGAACCCTCTTGGTTCGTGCTCCTCCTACCTGCTATGCAAAACAGGACGCGTGGGAAAATGGTCATTTGGACTAATCCGAACTGAATGCGTCCCAGCTTGTTTCAAATACTTTCTACAACCTGTACCTCCATCCTCTCCGGCACGTTCCCGGGCCCTTTTGGGGCAGGGCAAGCGGCGTCTCCTCCTGGTATCACACAGCAACCGGCAAACGCCACATTTGGCTATGGCAGCAATTTCAGATCTATGGTCCACGCGTCCGCGTGGCGCCAAACCTGGTGCTCTTCTGCAACCCAAGTGCGCATTCCGCCATTTACAGCATGAAGGCCAATGTGCGGCGGAGCCCCTTCTATGTCGGACTTGCAATGAATATACGCGAAAAGACAGTCGTCAACATTACTGATCCGGCAGAGCACGCTGCAAGACGCAAGGTTCTTAGTACCTGCTTCACGGAGACTTCGATTCACACAGCGTCTGCTTTCATCAGCAAGCACGTGGATGAATGGATCCAGATTATGTTGGACGAGAATGACAGTAAGACCGAATGGTCTGCCGCAATGGAGTTAAGCGAGAAATTGGACCAGCTTGTATTTGACATCATGGGCGACATCAGTTTCGGAAGATCATTTAACGCCAAAAGACCTGGACACAACCCGTTCAAAGAGGTCCCATATCACATTGCCCAGTATCTGAAATTTTTTTATCCCGTAAGTGACCATTGATTGCAGGGTGCTGCAAGGAACTTATCACTTATGACCGTTTTATTGACAACAAGCACAGATGTGCCGCTCTCCGTTCTTAAGCTTCATCATCTGGCTCAAGCCTCGTGGGTTTGACCGTATCATAGAAATGATTTCGCCGGCTGCTATCCAAAAGTTTAATGAGTTTGTTTATGACAGTGTTGATCAACGAATTGCTCTGTTCAAGGAGCAGTTGGACCTGCCCGAGAGCCAGCGTCGTCGAGACATGTTCTACTTCCTATGCAAAGCCCAGGACCTCAAAACTGGCCTACCAGCATACTCAAAAGATGAGCTTAGAGCAGAGGCTAAATTGTTCATAGTTGCTGGGTCTGATACTACCAGTGCTAGCCTTGCTAGTATCTTTTGGTATCTTCTTCGAGCTCCGAGATGTCATGACAAGCTTGTTAGTGAGATACTGGAGAAATTCGAGACAGAGGAGTCTATCGAATATGGACCAGAACTCTTGAGCTGCACATATCTGCGAGCATGCATTGACGAGGGCCTGCGTCTTGTGCCTCCTGGGCCGTGCGAACCTCCCCGTGAGGTGCTTGCGGGTGGTATCTCCATTATGGACGATTACTACCCACCTGGAACTATAGTGGGGACAGCGCCTTGGTGCGACTCGCGTAACGAGGAAGTATACGGAGATCCTGGAGTGTTCAGACCCGAGCGCTGGATCGTAGACAAGTGCGCAGGCGTCACCGAGGAGATGGTGGCACATATCCGTACCAACTTTCACCCCTTTCTTGCCGGTCCAGGTGGCTGTGCTGGAAAAGGTATAGCTATGGCCGAGATCTTACTCGTCGTGGCGAAATTGATACGTCGCCTTGAATTGAGGAAAGCGCCTGGATCAACCTTGGGAGAGGGCAGGGCCGAGCTGGGATGGGGTGCTAGGGACAGCAAACAGTTTCAAGTACATGATGCATACGTTTCACTAAAGCAAGGACCGGAAATTCAGTTTCGGAGGAGAGCATCCAACAAGGTGGTTATACCTGAACTGGTGGGGAATGAAGCCGACTAAGATGGTTGGATTGAGAAGTAAGCTGCATGAGGGTTGTTCTTCGTCCCCCCAAGCTTCATTTAGTTACTTCAATGCATGCAGCAGCTTGAGTAAAGGATGTGTGTCTACAATGCTGGTGGACACTAATCACTTGGTGAAAACCCGGGTAGGTCCCGATCACTTGACGGATCGTAGCAGCACGGAGTGACAGGTTGGTTGTGTGATTGGCAGCGCGCCTCCATCTATCATACACGACAGCATCTGTTAAATATGGTTAGTCGCGCGTGGTCGCAAAAGAATGGCATGGCTCGCACTTCTGCTCGCATTACTTTGAGCAGACCCCAGCCATTAATCCGTACAAGTAATTGACCGCTCGGGTAGTAACCGAGTGAAACCACTGTACGTTGAACTGAAAATAACTAATGGCCCCACTGACCGGGGCCCTTGTTCATCCATCAACATTTGTTGCGGGCGCTGGTGAGAAGATCAGAGGCAGGGGTGTAGCGTCTATATGGCCAACACGCGCTCATCTAAAGAACAAAGGACCCAACACAACTAGCCTTGGGACCTTCCTACTGAGAAAGCGGGGTAAGAAACCATCCTTTGGTCTCGGGGACAAGCAGAGTTTACTCTGCACTTCCACCTGCAAGCAGCATCTGACGCCAACGTCTCAATTCCACCGCATCATGGCATCCGCGTCAGCAAAGCCTCTGTCCTTCATGAAGAAGCTAGCACCTCTCGTCTCTGTGTACGATCCGCCAGAGCCAAACAACTCCAGCGATGCGGAGAGCCAACCGCAGCTCATTATGATCGGCAGCTGGACTGGGGCAAAAGATGTCCATATCGCCAAATACATCACCAAATACCAGGCACTGTACCCTAGAGCTCGGATCTTACTGCTCAAGAGCACTATGTCTTCAATTCTTCGGCCATCAGGTATCGCTCCTACTATGAAACCCGCTGTTCCAGTCATCCGTGAAGCTTTTCAAACAAGAACATCATCCTCTTCGCCAGGGCTTCTGATTCATGTCTTCTCCAACGGTGGCTCTTCTAGTGTTGCCAGCTTGTATCAGCAATTCGCCACCGCAGCAGGCCCGGGCGAAGAAAAGCGCCTCCCGCAGCATGTCACTATCCTTGATTCTTGCCCGAGTGTCTATCGGATTGGGCATGCTGTGGCTTTTGTCAGCACCGGCTTCTCGCAATTACAGAAAGCCTTCATTTTGCCTATCCTCTATGTCTGGGCTATTAGCTGGTCTGTCATGATCACATTGGGTCTTTTACCTGATTCGTTGGGTGACTGGGGAAAGGCGCATAATGCTAAGGAGCCTACCACTGAGGTCCGGCGCACGTACATCTACAGCCCCGATGACGCAATTGTTGGCGACATGGATATCGAAGCTCATGCAGCTGATGCTAAGGCCAAAGGGTTCTCCGTACACTTGGAAAGATATACAGGGTCTGCACACGTTGCGCACTCAAGGAAGGACGAGAGACGGTATTGGGAGGCTGTTCAGAGGACCTGGGATGGATTGTCCTGACG
The DNA here is from genome assembly GCA_020881915.1 of Paramyrothecium sp. XJ0827. Classification (NCBI taxonomy): domain Eukaryota; kingdom Fungi; phylum Ascomycota; class Sordariomycetes; order Hypocreales; family Stachybotryaceae; genus Paramyrothecium; species Paramyrothecium sp. XJ0827. The sequence goes on from JAJFPB010000009.1 coordinate 2,535,041, forward strand.
GGCTAGGCAAGGTCACTACCAACATATCAAACCTCTCGAAATGCTCAATAGGCCATTCACATAGGCAAGCGTTGGGTCTGTCAAAGAAATCTCAAGCCCTTTCATTGCTTGATAATTCTAAACTTCAGAGGTACTTGGGAGATTGGGCGACCAAGCCATTCCAAGCAGCCTATAGCAGCTCTGAATATATTTTACATTGGCTCCAGGAATACAGACTCTTTCAGTCATCTTGCAGGTTCTCTGCTGTGAATACTGATGTAAGCTTCCAATGCGAAAGGGGGAGAATAAAGGTCAGTTAATTTCATGACTTCAAGGTGAGAAAGATTTAAACTCCTGTCTGGTCCAACATGCGTTCCATTGAAGGGCCTTGGCTCCAGCTTGAAATTAAAGTTGGTCTTGTATTGCCTTGCGCTGAGCCCGATCTCAGACTTATTTTCGTGCTCATTTTGCAACAATATAATGTTGATTGCCAGGTTTGCTTCTGAGTTCTGAACTTACTAAATTTCTTCGATAATATATTTTGGGTGTAATAAGAATTAACTTTCACTGTTTCGATTACACACAGCACCTCAGAAATCATGCATCTAAAAACAAGGGAATTAAGTGGCCCCATTCAATCTTGAAGGTAGTATGATTGTTATTTGATTATCTACCTAATATATTTCCTCGTTTAGAATCGTAGTCAAAAGTAAAATGATTATGCCTTTTATTTGTTGCGCTCTGGCAAATTTGCACGGTTGGAGCCAGCCACTCAAATCAGCCAAGAAGTTCATTCGCCCGTTTCTCAAGAGAAAGATATTGTTCCCTGTGAGGTGCTCATAATGTTTTGCATCTTATGTGCTTTACGTAAGGCAGCAAAGTCGGCCTCACTCCACTTTGATGGCAACGCAGAACGATTTCAGCCTTCCACGTGAGGCTTCCACAATTTTTTTCCGCCCAAATCAACAGCTCGTATCGATAGATAATGGTCCCATAACAGAGGGCACGATTCAAGCTATAAGCCAGTGTCTGGCTTCAGCAGAGTGCAAGGAACAAGCCGTGCCAGCGGTTACGGCTGCGGGCACCAAAACCACTGCCGCCAACATTCACCGTTAAAGACAGCCTACCGGTCCCACTGGTGATTGCTAGCCGTTGGTATGTCTGATGACTTCCATGTCCCGCGACGTGTGTCGAATAGTCCCGAAAACGCCGAGTCATTCTCGCGACCCTTAAAACGACAAAAAGTCAATGACTTCGAGATTACCCTGCCGAAAAAGCTCTCCCGCACCGATTACGAGATAGGATGGGTTTGCGCCATCTATGTTGAGCTGGCTGCTGCTGAAGCACTCCTTGACGAGCGACATGCAACTCTACCCTCCGAGCCGGGCGACAGCAATACCTACACTTTAGGGCGCATGAACGGCCACAATGTGGTAATTGCTTGCCTTCCTGACGGGGGTTACGGGACAAACAATGCGGCGATTGTTGCAAACAACATGGACCGAAGCTATCCCTCTATCCGACTGCAGCTGGTTGTTGGCGTGGCAGGCGGAGTGCCTACTCGCGTCGATGTCCGGCTGGGCGATGTGGTCGTCGGCCACAGCGTGGTCCAGCATGACCTGGGCAAGACGGTGAAGGGTGGCTTTTTGCAAGTTACAAGCACTCCATACCATCCGCCGCCAAAGCTCTTGACGGCGATCACGAAATTGCGGGCCTTGCACGAGGCTCAACCGAGTCAGATACCGTCTATTCTAACCGAAATGCTCAAGCGCTATCCATCCATGGCACAGTACGCTGATGCAAGTCGGCTGCAGGACGTCCTGTACGACAGCACTTATGAGCATCCGGGTATTGAAAGCACTTGTGACAATTGCGATAATACCAGGCACCGTCAGCGAACCGATCGTAAAACGAACACTCCTAAAATACACTACGGAGTAATTGCATCCGGCAACCAGGTTATTAAACACGCACAAACAAGAGATCGGCTTGCAGAGACTCATGATGTGCTCTGTGTTGAAATGGAAGGCGCTGGACTGAAGAGTATAAATTCTGGCTCTCTGGTCATTCGAGGCATTTGCGACTATGCCGACTCTCACAAGAACAAAGCATGGCAGCCATATGCGGCTGCTGTTGCCGCTGCCTTTGCTAATGAGCTTCTTTCTGTTCTACCTTCAACATACAGTCAAACGTTGTCGGGTAGGTTCGGATTTCTCATAATGAATCTGCTTCTTGCGGTCCACTTTCACAACAAGTCCTCGCTGAGACATTAGCATTCTAGAGACTTCGGGATCTCCGCACCCCAATCCTCAACAGAGTCCGTCAATTATGAGACTTGACATGCAGTCCCCCAGCCGCAAAGACTCAATACCAAACGGCAAGCGAATCAAGGCTCTACTACGTTCATTGAATTTCACCCAGATTGACGCTCGTTTCACGAACATCAAGAACGCCAACCCCAAAACCTGCCGCTGGCTCTTAGAGCAAGACGAGTACTGTGACTGGCTTGATACGTCCAAGTTCAAAGAGCACAATGGTCTTCTATGGATTAAAGGCAAACCAGGGACTGGAAAATCCACTCTAATGAAATTTGCGCTAAAAGAAGCCCGGAAGAATATGAAGAATAGGGTCATCATCTCTTTCTTCTTCAACGCCCGAGGTGATGACTTGGAAAAGTCAACTCTAGGGATGTATCGATCGATTTTATTGCAGCTCCTTACTACAGTTCCTACATTGCGTGAGGTGCTGAAAAATGTCCGGCCGATTACTGGGGAGGATGTATATCCCGAGTGGACAGTTGAGTCATTAAAAGAACTTTTCGAAGCGGCAGTAGGGCTACTGCGGCAACCCTTACTGCCGCAGAAAGAAGTGCTATGCTTGATCGATGCCTTGGACGAATGTCCCGAGCCACAAGTCCGCGAAATGGTGTCCTATTTTGAGCACTTGGGAGAATTGGCTGCCACAGATGGCTCGCTATTTCACGTATGCTTTGCAAGCAGGCACTACCCGCATATTACAGCCCGAGCAGGACTTGAACTAATACTCGATGACCAAGAAGCGCACAGTCAGGACATTGTCAATTACATAAATGATGCGCTCAAGATTGGGCACGGTAAAATGGTGGACAAAATTCGCACTGATCTTCGGCACAAAGCGTCTGGCATCTTTATGTGGGTGGTCCTGGTGGTCCGAATCCTCAATGAACACCACGATTCAGGTGTTCCGCTTATTCAATTGCAGGAGAAACTCCGCGACATTCCAGGAGACCTTCACGCCCTATTCCGCGACATTCTGACGCGCGATGAAAAAAGAAAAGACCAACTGCTACTTTGCATTCAGTGGATTCTCTTTGCCAGGCGGCCTTTGAGCCCAGAGGAGTTGTACTTCGCAATCCATGCCGAGACAAGTTCGCTGCCAACACTCTCGACTGAATTGGATTCTGAAGAGACTATGCCGGAACTAATCGCCCGATTTCTGCTTTCCATTTCGAAAGGTCTTGCTCAAAGCACAAAAGGCAAATCACCAACAGTGCAATTTATACATGAATCGATCAATGACTTTCTCCTGAAACACGATGGGCTTCAAGAAATTTGGCCAGACTTAGGAACAAATTTTGAGGGGCAGAGCCACGATAGACTGAACACTTGTTGTTTCAAATATGTCAATATCGAAGATTCCCGACTGTCCCCAGCAGTGCTGCTGACTGCACATGAGGATGACATGCGAAAATCTGCACTTCGGAATTTCCCATTCGCAGAGTACGCCGTGAAAAACTGGCTTTATCATGCTGACAGAGCTCAGGGCCTTGGTATAAATCAGCAAGGTTTTTTCCAGCACTTCTCCATTTTGCGTCATCGATGGATCAGGAGTTTCAACTTCTTCGAATACAATCCTGTTCATCGCTACAAAGACTCTGTGAGCCTACTATACCTTCTTGCGGAGAGAGATTTAGCAAACCTTATCAAGATTTACCCATCAAAATTGTTATTCCTCAAACTGGAAGCCGAAATTTATGGTTCTCCATTATTCGCCGCACTTCATATGAAGAGCGTTGGTGCCATCCAGGCGTTTATGGACTCCAAAGAGGCCAAGCACAATTTTTTAAGGGCGCAGGCAAAGGTGAAGCACAGTCTGAGTGATGAAGTCATGTTAATTGACCTCGGAAGGTACTTTATATTTTCACGGAACAGAAGCACGATTTCCCATCTGGCCGAGCACGGAGGGCAACTTCTCTTACTTTTCGTTCTTTACGACAGTCCCCAGGGCTTTGACACCAACAGCGTTCGTCCTGGTGAATTGACACCATTAACACTGGCAGTGATTAATGGGCACGAAAACACCGTGCAGTTGCTGCTAGAAGCAGGAGCCACACCGGTGAATGTAGACCGGGAGGCTGGGCATACACTGCTAATATTGGCCATCCATAATGGCCATGAGTCTGTCGTCCGACTGCTGATGGACAGAGGTATTTTAGGCCAATGCTCGGACAATTGGAAGTCGCTCATAACAGCTTCCCCGCAAGGACAGGAAGCTGTCCCTCGACGTCTGTCCGTCATGGCTGCTCTAAAAGATATCAGAAGCCATGGATACTGGGCACTTCTTAAAGTAGCCGTTAATTTGGGACAGGTAGCCATCGCGGAACTACTCATTGACAGGGGAGTACCACTCAACTTAAATAATGACGATGGGTTGGGTCTCTTGGAACTTGCAGTTTCTCGACTCGATGACGACACTTCTCAACTTCTGCTGAAGAAAGGCGCGTTGAGCACGATTACTTGGAACAAAGACGTGTGCCATTCGGCCGGAAGGTTAATGATTCAGGCTGCCGAGACAGGACAAGAAGGCACTGTACGACTTATGCTAGAGAAGGGTGTCTCAATCGAGGCTACCGACCCATCGGATCAAACTTCGCTGGACCGCGCGATGACGATGGGCTACCTTGCTTTGGTTCGATATTTATTAGATAAAGAGCTGACGTCGAACCCAGAGACTTCGATGGAGTAACGCCACTAATCCGGGCCGCATCAATGAATCGCAAGACTGTGGTTCAAATTTTAGTGGACGAGGGTTGCGCGAACGTTGAGGCTGTGAACAAGGCAGAAAAATGTACGCCGATGTTGTCGGCTGCATGTCAAGGCAATCTAGAGGTGGTTCTGGTACTGATCTGGGATTTGTATACAACCAGAAGGCAAGCTGTGGAAGACACGTTCTATTTCTGTATCGGGAAAGCTTCCTGATCTTTCCATTCACCCATGGTCATGCCCACCTTCAGTTGTGAGTACTAATTCGCGCTGCTATCTATTAGGTCGTGGCCACCGAGATTTCGTTAAGGCATGTCCTGTTCAACACACCGCAATACTGCCGCATTATTCAATAAGTCGCTGTTTGTAGACATACAGAGCAGAACTACTAGCCTGTGTTGCCTACGATCAAACCACTCTCCTTTCAGTATTAACAAATTAGAAGACTTCAATGCATGAGAGTCTCACGCGTTAAATCTCGTAGCTCGTGCACGGTGGAGTTCTCGCACTCGTGAAGATCCGGCGATTTCCGTTTTTGGCAAAGGAGCCTATGGAGCTGGAAATTGACCGCCGGGTGCCTAGACACAACAGGGATGTCAGCGTGCACCGACTTTTCTCCAGTCGGTCAATCGTGTGTATAAAAGTGGAATGTGTCCCCTTTAGCATCTCTATTCCCGACATCCCAATTCCTCACATCCCCAATCCAGCCCGTCAATTCGTCCCGTTCTCCTTTCATTCATTTAACATAGCCATTTAACATAACCATGTCTTTCGAGCTCCCGCCGGTTCCGGCAGCTCACAGTCAGTTCGTTGAGTATCTTTCTCGCAATGATTCGGCACAGCTTCGTGACCTTGTCAAACCATACAATGCCTACGAGGCCAAGCTACGGGAGGGTTTTGCTCAGCATCGCGACCATATGGCCATTCAAGATCCATTGGTGAACGCGGTGCCGGTCTACACCGGACATGAGGGTACCCTCAAGGTCACGGCTCGTGACCCGGAGCAAGATCCCGAGGCAGAGAAATACATTATGCCTTTGAAGGCAGAAGCTAGACGCTCGCACGGTAGCCCGGCCATGACGCAGTCCTTGGATGAGTTCAAAAGCAACTTCAAACTCTTCTCGGAGCAGTCTCTTGACGACCTAGATTGGACCAATGTTGTGGCAGCAGGCTCTTCAGTGGTCACGGCAATGCTTCCCGTTCCAGAGGAGTGCAAAAGCTCCAAGCGCGCACTGCGGGAGTATTACCACGAGAAACTTGCCCCATCTAGCGATGTTGATCTTTTCATTTGGGGCCTCGACGAGCAAGCTGCCATCGAGAAAATCGCAAAAATTGAATCGTGTGTGCGCAACTGCATCTTGGCCGATACCACAACAATCCGCACCAAGAACGCAATCACGATTGTGAGCCAATACCCAACTCGGCACATCCAAATTGTCCTCCGCCTCTACAAATCTGTCTCTGAGATCTTGACTGGGTTTGATGTGGATTGCAGTTGCTTCGCATTTGACGGAACCCAAGTATACGCAACTCCTCGCGGCATCACGAGTTTCTGTTCCCAGACCAACACGATTGACTTGACACGACGTAGTCCGAGCTACGAGAGCCGTCTGGCCAAGTACGCCCGCCGCGGCTTTGAGATTTACTACTCGGACTTTGACCGGAAGCGCATCGACCCAACCGTTTATGAACGTTCGCTGGTACGAACGCTGGGGCTTGCGCGCCTTCTTATCCTCGAGCGCCTTCCTACGGAGTCTGACCGAGAGTCATACATGAACCAACGACGAAAGGAACGTGGACGTCCACCCCTCGAGAGCTCACGGTACGACAGGAACCCATTACCGGACAATGTCAAGGACCAGGATCCTGAAGATATTGCTGAATGGGTGATTGAGGAAGAAGTTTCCAATTACCACACCTTTACGATACCATACGGTCCCAGATATAACGCAAAGAAGACCGAAAGACTTCTTTACATCAAAGACTTGCTCTTGAACGCGGAATGGAACCACAAAAAGGACAGAACTGTCAACCTCCACCGCCACCCCTGTTTTATTGGAGATGCTGAATCCATCGTCCACGATTGCTGCGGTAGCTGCCCAGAGCCAAAGTCGGATGAAGAATTAAAGGTCGCTGAGGAGGAGAGCAAGATCTACGTTCACGGCGAGATCGAATTCAAGAAAGATGACCCTGGAAGGCAAGCAATTGGAAGTTTCAACCCTCTGACGGCCGATGACTGGACCGATATGGCTTACCTCGGCAATACGCAAGAGCTTTGCGAGTACATCACTGCAGGTGATATTGATGGCGTCAAACAGTGGTGTGCTGTTGACGAGAATGATGTGAACCACCGTGACCACACAGGAAGGATGCCTCTGCATTTGGCCGTCATTTGTGGCCAGTTGGAAATCCTCAAGGTGCTCATCGAGAACGGCGCACGAATCACGTCTCGCGTTCAAGATGGATTCACATCCTTGCACATGGCGGCCACCATTGGCAGAGCCGACATCATTAAAGTGCTTGCCGAGAAGTCTGAGGAGAATGAGGAAATGGAGGCCCAAAAAGAAGACGCCCGGAAGGAAGAAAGAGCCCGCCAGCAGCAAAACGCGGAGAGTACATTGAAGGACGTCACGGCAGCCGAAGCGGGCTCCGATGCAGACACCGACGGAGATTCGGACCCGGAAATGATCAACAACTCCGACGCTGATACCGAATCCGAGGGCTCAGATGGCGCCATGACAGAAGGCTCCTTTTTCAAGGTCACGAGTGACCAGGAGACAACATTGGAGGACGATCCGTATGGCCCAGACTTTTTCGATATCAACGTTCTTGCTTGGGATGCACCAGTAAGCCCGCTACACGTCGCTATTATCGGTGATCACATTGACGTTATCGAGACACTCGTATCGTCCTTCGGAGCAGATGTCTTACTTCCTGTCAAATTGAAAAGCAGCCCTCATGGCTCTGTGAATCAAGCCATCTTGAACTTGGTCCTGGCTAGTCGGCTCCCAGACGCCCAGGCCACGGAGATCATCAAGCGTCTAGTGGGCTTAGGTGCCAAGCCAAGCCAGAGCGACATGAACCATGTATCAGCGGCGCATGCAGCCGTGTTGCTCCGGAGCGTCTCGGCGTTGAAATCAATGGCAGAGAGCGATCTCCCCTCAACTCAAGCCGCTCTGAACTATAACATCAACGTAGGCTACACATACTCGCCACTATACCGTTCCGCGCTGGTAAGCGCAATTTTCAACGAAGACGAGCCTCTTGTCAGAGCTTTGCTGGAGTTCGGCGCGAAACCGACTTTCGACTTTGAATCCTTCCGTGAGGCGAGGCTTCGGGAGGAAGAGAACCGAAGCTGGAACCACAAGGAGCTCATGCATACATTCAAGACGGAGATCAAGCAACCAATAATCTATGCAGCGAAATCGCCTGTTCCGGGAATCATACTGGCACTCCTTGATGCTGGCGTTGATGTCAATACCATGAACCTCGCTGCCAGCAAGCTGCTCGATGAGACATCCTATTCGTCAGCCCCACGAACTGTCCTGGATTATGTCCAGGCGAATATTGCCAAGATTCGTGACGAAATGAAGAAGAGTAGGGAACCAGAGACAGGAAGAATGCCTAAGCTGCGTTCTGACAACTGGTATCTCAAAGACCTTGTCCCCGGCAGTTACAGGCACACCATGGTCTCGAGGGACATTGAGCTTGCTAAGCTGGCCACCGCCGCCATTCAGAAGCAATGGGACGACGCCAAAAGCCCAGAGGAAACAGACAGGGACCGCAAAGAGCGCCAACAGAAAGAGGCTCGCATCCAGGAATTGGAGGAGCTCAAGGTGGAGCTAGTGAGACGAGGAGCCAAGACATTTGTCGAACTGCACCCGGAGTTGAAGCCGTGGTCTTACAGTCAAAGCTCAAGCGCAAGATACGAACACAAAGACAATTCTGATAAACGGGAGAAACCATCAGACTACATTATGAATGACTGGTATGATGATGAACGGTTCGACATGGAAAAGGGAAAGGCGTATACCGCTCTGTAAGTTGGAGCACAGCGTGCTGATCGATAGCTGTAAAATATTGACTGCGAATCCAGGTTCGAAGCCGCATGGCAAGGAGATGTCGACACTGTAAAGTCGCTGACGCTACACGAAAGAGATGACGGAGAAGGGGGCAAGCTGCCTCCTCTCCTGGTCTCCACCGCCGACCCGTGGAAGCTGAACATATTCACCATCGCAGTTGTGAAGGGACATTTGGCTCTTGCACAGATGATTCTAGACATAGCGGCTGCTCAATACGTTCCAGAGGAATCCAAGAAAAGCCCAAAGCGTCGATTCCGGATCCGTGGAGCTGGCGAGGCGAGCGACGATGATGACAACCATGGCACTGATGAGATCCCCCTTACCTCCGAGCTGGTAGATGACGATTTCACCATCGAGGACATCGGTGCGCTGAGCGCTTCAGCTGGATGCCACACTTCGCCCGCGGATCTGATCTTGTCGAGCACGCCATTTTGGGTTGTCCAGAAACCTCTCAGCATTAGCGCAAGCGACATCCACCGAGGCGACTCTGAAGAGTGGAAGCCAAGTTTCTACTGGTCTAGTTGGCAAAGTCCTAATGTATGTTCTCCGCGGCCTAACGGAAATCGGGTATGCTAACTCTGAAGCAGTCGGCTTTTAGCAGTGTGGTGAGCTACTATTGGCTCAGCGACGACCTTATGACATATGCCTTGGAAGCTCATGCCTTTGATGCTGTCAAATTCCTGCTGAGAGCCGCAAAAGAAGCCAACATATTCGCATATAATCAAGGGAACGGTACGTCCGACCATGACCATAAGTGGGAAAGGCAGTTGTCTGTCGGCTTCCGTGGCTGCATCCTAGATGGAAAATGGGACCTGGTCGAGCTACTGATCACCGAGACCGGCGTGGGGATGCCCATCTCCGCAATGCTGGAGAGCATCGCCATTCCGGAAGAGGAACGAAAGAAACCAAAGTACTACCAGGGTCTCAAGATCCGTGGGAACCACAAGCTGGACTGGGCGGCGGAGGCGGGCGGCGAGAGGGAGGAGGCTGCGGCCAAGCCATGGCGCGAGCATACTTCATCGCCATTCATCAGCTCTCTTATGAGCGACAGCCGCGAGATAGTAGACTTCTGGCAAGGAGAGGCATGCGTCAAGATGTACGAGGAGTTTGGCAAGCGCAACCAGAATGTCAAGTCGATCGAGCGCATCGTCAAGGAGTACGGATCATGGACAAAGGCCGTTACAACGTGGCTCGGACTTCGAAAGCACTTGGCTCTCCATTGCGCGGTACTCAGGGGCTATAGGTCGTACAGACACGATGAGGCCCGCGAATTTGCAGAGTATGCGCTTGAATGTGTGCCAAATAGCCTGAACAAGAAGTCGTCCACTGGCATCGAACCACTCTGGCTGGCCTTCTATTACCACCAGGTTGATACCGCCAAGCTGCTGATCGAAGCTGGGGCTGATCAGACCACGCGCAACAACAAGAGTCAGAACATTCTTCACGCCCTGTTCCACGACGACCCGGAGTCAAACACAGAGGAGAAGCCAGACAGGGAGCAGCAGGACCTCGACAAGATGGAAGCGCTGCTCAAACTTGTCGACCCTCGTCTTATATCGGACCTGTTCACCGGTCGCTGCTCGATCGGTCCTACGGGTCTCACTCCCGTCGCCGCATACATCTGGCAAGGCAAGAGGAACGTCAAGATTCTTCAGCTGATGCATCGCTACATGCCTTCCGAGGCATATACCATGTTCGATGGGTCCGGACAGACGCCCACGCACCAGCTCATTATTGAAAACCAATACTACGGGAGTCAGGAAATGCTCAAAGAAATTGCCACTCTTCACCCTCCTGTGCTCATGCATGAGAATGCGATGGGCCAGCTTCCGGTTGAGCTAGCCTGGACGCTGTACCTCCGCCATCAGACAGAGAGAGCGCCGGAGATGCATTCAACGTACTTTCAGCCGTCGATTGGCGGATTGACCAGTCCAGCGAGGGAGAGGAAGCTTAGGACGAGTGGTTTTGCAGGTGATGATGACTTGGCGATTGTCACTTACCGTGTTCTCAAGAACCTGATGGAGGAGGCGGAGGCGTCTGGTGGGATCTCGAAGCGATATGTCATCAGTGTGAGGGATGCTCGAGAAGTCGCGAGGCGCTTGTCAGAGAGGACTGTAGATGAAAGTCCAAGTACGACGTGGGACGAAGTGGAGGATTACTGTTAAGGAAATCTTTTCTACCTGATGGGACGTTCTTCTGTTCGGGCTGCAAATTGATACACCTTTTTATTTCTCGAGGATTACCTACGGCTTTGCATCATATCATTACTGTTGTCTCTTGCACAAATTGTCATCAGAAATGGAGATGCTTTAAGCATCATCTATTCTTGAGCACTATAGAATCTTGACTTCATACTTGCTCGTCAAGGGGACGTCCACATGAAGCGTGATCTTCTTGTTCGTGGCATCGTAGTCTCCCTCATGATCACCTCTGGGCTTGCAGGCGACACCCAGGAGGGTGATGGCCTCGATGCTGACTCCAGGGTCGTAGTCGAATGAGCCAGACATCTTAAACTTGCCGTCCTCGTACGAAAAGTCGATCTCGGAGACTGCTTCCTGCACGTAGGACTCGCCATCGTCGAGATACAGCGATCCCTCGGCGCGACCATCCAGACCCGGCGCAATGACAATGTTGAATCCCTTCTGGCGCAGAGCGGTCGTGGTATTGGCGCTCTCGATGCGCTGGGGGTACACAATGCCGCCCTTGTAGTGGACCGTGATGTCTGTGACGTTGACTTCTGCGGAGACGTACTCACCGCGTCCACGAACTGGCTTGCCCGTGCCCCATTCGTAGAAAATGTCGTTGGGAAGGTAGTAGTTGACGACGGTGCTGTTCTCGTCCGTCACGGGGCTCACCAGAATACCGTCTCCGTAGAAGAATTGCAGGTCAATCGGGTAGGTGTTTTGATCCTCGGGATAGTTGAAGAAGAGAGGGTTGAGGGTGGGAGTGCCTGTCTGGTTCTGCTTGTAGATGGCGGTGTAGATGTAGTCGACTGTACGGTCAGTAACGTTGTCGATCTAGCTTCGGAGGCTTACTTACGCAGCTGATATCGGATGGAGATTCCGTTGCGAGCGGCTTCAGCAACAACGGGCCACCGGTAGAATTCCTGGTAGTTGGCAAAGATCTCGGCGTGGTTACGGAAGAAAGTGTAGAAGGAGCCAAGAGTCGCCCACCTATTAGTGTTAGGCGGAACATGGCAGGCTGCTGTTGAGTCGAGAGGCTTACCTGGCACAGAGGGTTTCCGTGACATTACCTCCGAATCCGCAAACATCAGGTCCTACGACAGGGATCTGGTACAAGGATGCGAATTGCAAGATTTGGCTGATGGACCCGCGGTACCAAAGCCAGCCCGAGATGTTATCTGTAAAGCAAGTTAGCCCAGCCATCGGAGAGTTATGCATCAGGTAGTGTAATACCTCCAAGCCAGTGGGACACGTCCTTGCCAGATCCGGCAAATGTGCTTCGTGTGATGACGAGGGCGCGGTCGTCGGGACGCCTGGCGCGCATGGCATTGTAGGAGTGCGTGGACATCATGGCGCCGTACAGGCTGTGGGTATCGTACTGAAGGTAATCACGAGCCTGCAAGAGATCCGTGTCTGCGGTCGAGTCGGCCAGGGTCGGGCCAGCATCGTTCTGAATCATGTAGGGGGGCCTGATGAGCTCGCGGTTGGGAAGACCCTTGCACTCATCAGGTTTGCATCCAGAGCCGGTTTGTTTGCCATTCTGCCACTTGTTGCCGCGAGAGCCCCAGCCACCCTGACCCCATTGCTTGGCCGAGTCGCGCCAGCGGCCAGCACCACGGGTTCGCAAGGACCGACGCCGAGGTCGAGCTGGGATGGACACGTCAACCTCTCGCTTCTCAGCACCGCCACTAGGGGGGAAGTTGGGTTGAAGACTGGGCGGGAATCCAGGGATAGGCGCATCCGGGCCGTCTCTGACTGGCGGTCCCTTAGGGGGAATGCCATCATTCTTGGCAAACTCTTCCGGGGTTGTGTTGTTACCAGGGTAAGGGCGGTTGTAGAAATTTGCCGGCTCGTTCATGTCAATCCACACCGCATCAATGTCTGGCCCATTTACGCCATCAAAGAAAGTTACAAACTGCTCGGTCCAATACTCCTGAGAGTTTTCGTGGAACCAATCGGGGAAGTAGCTTGGGCCTGGCCAAACGACACCTCTGTATACAGAGCCATCCGTGTCCCTGATGAAAGCATCGTATTCCAGACCTTTGTCACGTGCTGGGTTGGATTCCATGTCGTACACGGCGGGATCGACCATGACGATGTAGTGCTGATCTCTCGAATGGATGGTGTCCACAAGATCCTTGTAAAGATCGAGGGGGTACCTCTCTGGATCAACGGTGAAGACGCGTCGACGGTCCATGTAGTCAATATCAGTCCACATGGTTTCCAGGGGGATGTTATTGGTTGAGTAGTTGGCGACAACGGCGGCAACCTCATAGACGTCCCTGTATCCGTACTTGCATTGGTGGAATCCTAGTCCCCAGTATGGCGTCATCAGCGGCAGCTGAACGATTTCGGCATACTGTATGGCCACATCGCGTGGGGAGGGGCCGGCTATGAAGTAAAAGTCGAGGACACCCCCGATGATGTTGTATTCAAGGAACTGCTGTCCGTCCTTGTTGTCGATGAAGATGTCCATACCATTCGAGTTGAGGAGGAAAACTCCATGAGTGCCGCTGCCCTTTCTATGCTCAAAGTAGATAGGGTGGGCGCTGTACAAGTTGGAGCCCTGGGGCACACCATACGAATCGCGGGTGTAGATTGTACGGGTGTAGTTGGTCGTGTTCAGCATGAACGCATCGCTGTGCTCACCCAGCCCATACAGGTACGGGTTCTGTGGGAGATTGGTCCTGAGGTAGACATATTGGCTCTCAAACACGAGTTGACTGCCTGTGGTGTCGAAGAGAACCTCTCCAGTGTCTGTTCGGGACACAGTGAACGAGAAAGGGTCGGCCTGAAAGTCAAACTTGAGGTTGGAGTCCTTGGGAGAAGACCATTGACCGAATCCGGGACGTGGAAAGACGTCATCGGGCACTTGATAGACGGTGTTGTTGGTGTCCTGGATCTTGACATGAAGTCGATCACCGGTCTGATATTCAACTTCCAGCTTCAATTTTGGCAGGTCAATCCCATATACATTGCAAGCCGGTCCCGCAAGAGACAGATCCGCGTAGAAGCCGGATCGGGTCTCCCACTGCTTCGTAGCTTTGTAGCCAGGGCATGCGGCCAGGTCCTTTTCGTACAAGTCGAAGCCAGGGCCAGGAAGCTCCTCGACGCCCTGCTGGCTTTGGCCAAATACAGGGACGCCCAGAACCGCGGCCAAAGCCAACAGCTCCCTGAAGTGCATGATTATAATGGTGAAGCCCAGCAAGAGAGCCAGGAGGAATGTAAAAGTGCTAACCTGCCTTGCCGGCCAAGCTGGCAAAGGGTGTGATTGGGAGAGCCTTAAATACTTCATCGTGCCCATTCATGCACAGAAATGTCGGCGTCTGCTCGGTCAATTGGACACAAGATTCTAAATCCCGCAGCAAGCCTGCACCGGCACTCTGTTGGCGATTGGACGTTGGGTGATTCTGACGTTGCCAACAGACCATAGAATCACGGCTCCCCACAGTCGACTCCCTGTCAGGCTCGACTCGGACCGACTTCTTGGACGGTAGTACACCTCTGCGGCTGGGGAAGTGGTCCTAGTAGGTCTGTTGAATGCGCCAATGCAAGTCTTTACATGCAGGTCGTGATTATTACGTAGCATCTCATCTTATTTCCCCGGACGTAGTGATAAAGTGGACCAGACGGGAGTGTTACCCGAAGTGCGGAGAAGTCTTGCCTCGGCGAGCTTTTGCAGCTAGCACGGAGTTGAGATTTACAAGAATCCACAGTCTTGACAGAAGATACTCTCGACACAGTAACGATAACTCTGCTCACGATGACTAGTACACGGAGAAGATAGTAGTTGTAAATTCCAGTCACAGGTTGCCGGCTGATCAATACGTAGAGGCGATAAAGTTGTCAGAGACATACCAAATGCTGATCTTCTTCCCCGCAGGCGGAGTCTCCGCCTCTGACCCCTGTCCGGCGGACATCGAGGATCGTAGCAAGGGAGAAACCAGGGGCAGCAACCCCGCTCACGGGAAGTTTGCTGCGCGCCGGCTCTTTTCTCGGCCCAATCGCCGATGCTACCCCTTACCTCTGGTTCAATTGCTTTGTAGATGTCACCTGACGGGTTGAATATGTTGAAGGTATGGGGAAACAGGTGCCAGTCCGCCTTGGATGTCTGTGTATTACTCTGGTAGTAAGGCGTGGGTTGTAAGATGTAGTTTCTTTGTAGTGCGAGAGAAGAGGATGGTATCAACTGAAAGATCAATTCGGTACACAGATCTGTTCTTTCCTCTGGTGAATGTAAGAGCTCGATCTCATCTCAAAAGCCAACCAAGTCTTATTTGTGTTGCTTAGTTGTTTTCCAAAGAAAACCCCAAGAAATCTAAAGCATTGCGTCATGTGATGAAATGAAAAATTTAGAAGAAAATTTTCTTTCAGCCCAAGAATATCATTCGTCTTTTAAGTTGCCGGGATTATAATCGTCTTAATGTAGGCAGTGGGGACGTTGCATTGTGATTTGGTCGGACCTTAACTCCTTGATGGCCCTCTAAAATGGCCTAGCCGGTAATCATAACAGATACATGGGTGTGACTTTGTCTGTCGAGCCAATGCCCTAGCCTTACGGCCAAGAAAAGATGTTCATATTCTCAAAGCCCTTTCCAGCGTTCCACGACCGACTTGGAGTTTCCCCATCTCCCCACCAGGAGGAATGCGGCTCTTACGTGCACAGGAATGGTATTGGGCAAAACAACGAGGACATTCCAAGAGTATGTCTTGAATTGACTCGGTTTATGAGACAATTGATCATGCTACTCCCTTGACGAGCGGCTTCTCAGTACATGAAATATTCAGTATTGCGAGCGTGCTACCCTGTGGTGGTAAATATCATATCCACAAGCCCCGCGCGGCAAGTAATCAACGATAGGGGCGCCACATTTCAATGCGGGGACTCGCCTCTGACGGAGCTAGTTCTCGTTATCTTTGGTAGTCTACCGTATTCCCGTAGGCTAACACTATAGAGTTGATCCTGCGAGGCCCGTGAGTAGCCCAAGGCTCGCCCCCGCACATGGGACGCTTCGGAACATCGCAGTGGCGGTGCAACAACGTCGTTTGCATGAAGCACTGGACCGTAAAGATACAGCCCGGGCTGGATCTCTGTTGAATGCTCAGCCTCGGCGGCGGACCTTCCCTTATGAGACTCGGCCATGGAGACAAGGGCAGCCGCCACTACAGGGGTGCAGAAGAACAGCCCGAAACGATCGTCCAACGCGTGGGTTGCCCCTTCGTCACCGGCACTGGACAGGCATTAATTATCGTCCTACAGATGTACGCGATGTCGCAAGCAGAAGATCAAGTGCTCGGGATTGCAGCCTTGTGAGGGTTGCAGTAAACGGAAGGTCGCTTGCAACTTTGATGATGGCGACAGTAAAGTTGTCGTATCAAGAGCGTGTGTCCCCCAGGCACCAGGCTTGAAGCACTCTTCAGCTGACTAGGCGTACCTAGATATCTCATAGAGCTTCAACGCAAGTTACAACGTGCCGAACAGCAGGCAGCAACTACAGAGGACACCGTTGTTCCGCCAGCCGGCAATGCAATCACGGTGAGAGCGAGGAGCATATCGGTAGCATCCAATCCTCGACGTGATGGGGACACAGCTTTGGAGCAGGGTAAGGAACAATCATAACGAGCCTCCTGATAAGCAACTCGGCTTACTGTATGATGCAGGTGCTTCGGGGGCAGACAACGCTGCCCGACGCCAGTCTTCCGAGGATCGTGAATCAAACCAACCTGCTCTCACAAACCCATTGGCCGACTCGCCGTCCACCTTCATGGCAGCATCGAATGGGAGAACATGTAGGCGCCGCCCCCACATCAAAGCATCCGCAGATTGCTCAACACCCTTTCATAGTCTACTTGGGCACCTCGTCAAATTGGTCCTTTGCAGGCAAGATCCTGCAGCTCACGTACGCGCATGTCCACCAAGCACCCATCCCACCGCACATGCTCCTCTTCGACGGATCGGCGTACGACCTAGATTGGAGTCAGACGCTTGGCTCGCATCCTCAAGAACCACTTGCCATCCCCAGCAGCGATCATGCCTTGCACCTCGTCAACGCCGTCAAGTTCCACTGCGGGCAGATGTACCATCTGTATGATGAAGCCGGATTTTATGATGACCTCCAGCAGTTCTACGCGGACCCAGAGCGTTTTGCTCAAAAATGCGATCTGTGGTACATCCATTTTCTGCTCATTCTCGCATTTGGCAAAACCTTCACCCTGCAGAGGCCTGTCGGAAAGCGACCTCCTGGCTCCGAGTACTTTGTCAGGGCGTTGCAACTCCTCCCGTCCGCCACGACTCTGTGTCTTGACCCGGTGGTTTCCACAGAGATATTGTGCTGCATCGCACTGTATCTACATTCGGTGGACCACCGGAACGCCGCACACACTTATGTAGGTCCCGCTGCAACTTCGTGCCTCATGACTCAACATGCAAGACTAATCGGATCATGTTGTAGATCGGTCAAGCCATGAGGACGGCTCTCTGTTACGGTATGCACACAGACATGCCAATACACCAACTTGGAGCAGAACACGTCGAGAGATGCCGAAAGATTTGGTGGACTGTCTACTTACTCGACCGACAAATGACGTCTCTGATGGGCCTGCCACAGTCAGTGCAAGACCGAGATGTGCATTGCCAGTTGCCGACATACCAAGCCGCACCTCAAAGAGCGGCGACCCTCGATATGCACATTAAGCTCTCAAGAGTCATCGCCGAAATCAATGATAGTATGTCAGATCTTCTTTGCCCACCAGCACAAACCTGACACAATACCGCTGCAGGTATATATGGTATCAATGGTACCCTAAACAAGAAGTTTTTAATCAGCACCAAGGCATCATTGGAGAACATCGCTATCTTGGGCAGTGAACTGAGGCAAGTTCTACCTCTAAGGCTGGATCAACCAGGCCTCGGAGTTTCGCGAACATCAGCTTCAATGCACTTGCTATATCATGAAGTAGGACTTCCGTGCACCGCAGTCATTCAGTTAAGCTAATTATTGCTGAACAGTGCATCGTCTTGGCTACGCGCCCCTTAATATTCTGCTGTTTGAAACTAAAACTAGAGTCAATCCCGGAGCCCAACATATCTACACACGACCGCATCAGCACTCTTTTGCAGATGTGCATTGAATCTGCACAACAAATAATTGGCATACTGGAGAATTTAAATCTCCAAGGACTGCTCGGTAAGTGTGAGCAGGTCCAGGCAGAAGAAGACATAACTGACATGACCCAGAAACCTTTCTCTCTGTCGACCTTGACGCACTTTATGTAGCGTCAATCATACTACTAGTCGGCTCAGTCATAGACAAACAGCTCATGCGAGGACGCCGTTCATGGGTGCAGAAGACCATGTCTCTTCTCGAGCAAATGGAAACGGGCGGGAGTCTTGTCGCTACATGGCGAAAGGCAGAGATTCAGCAACTAGATGAGATTGTGACCAAAATCCTTGACATAGGGGTCAAATCGCCCTCGTCCTCCGGCGCTCCTGACGCTAGGCCGTCATTCCAAGCACTATTTCAGCCGGGAACTTTTCAAGACTTTGCGTCCATGCACACTCTTGGTATGGGCGGCTTTGGTGATGGCGACGATCTGCTAGCGGACCAGATCATGGCGATTGCCAATTCTATACAGGAAGAAGATGCTGAGTGGATGGATCGCGCGGTAATGGAGAATGCTATATGGTAGAGAATGAATGTACAAAAATGAGACTACTGCTAAACACTAATAAAATGCTTTATTCTGCTTGTGTTGATCTACCAGAAGCATACTTTGATCCATATAAATGGAGTCATGTGAGAAAACTCAACACTCGCTCTATAGTTTGCTCTCCTTCCTAGCGATTTTGATATCCCGATATTCTGTGGTACTACCAACACGCCAGCTCACACTGTTACCCCAGTCTCCTCCTTTCTGCGCATCAGGGACTTGCCAGCGCCACCTTGTGTTCGTCTGACCATTCGCAGACTCAATCAGCGCCTTTGTCCATTTGCCCACAATTGGAAACATCTTAAAGCCGTGGCCAGAGTCACCCGACAGCAAAAGGACGGAGTCTGCCGACCCTGGTAGATAATCAACGATAAAATTGGAGTCTGAGGTATCGGCAAACCAACAGAGCGACTTCCTGACGAAAGGCCTGTCAGCCAGCTCTGGGAGCGTCTGCCGGAGCAGCTCCCGGAGCTTTGATTCGTCTTCCTGCGGGAGGAAACCCTGGCTGGCTGCTCTTGTTGCAGGCGGGATGGAAACCCCGGTTGTCTGGTTGGTGTTGACGTAGCCTCCGCCCATGGGACACAGCTTGAGCAGATTGGTTTTTGGATCTGGTTCGAAAAAGAAACCTAGGTCGCGCGCATAGATCACGGGGATGCCGCGGAGCGCAGACGTCTCTTCGTCCGTCAAATGAATGTGAGCCACGGACCAAGATTTCGCATCTACTGTTTTGCCAAGGTCAGGAATGAGGGTTGCTGCCAGAGCTCCTGCGGCGACAATCACCAGCGCGGCTGCATAAAACTTTCCATGCTTGGTTTTGACGCCTTTGCTTCTCTTGCCACTTGGGGCTGCCTCGTAGACAATTTCTTCAACGAAGCCAGAGGCTCTTCCCAGGAAGAACTTGACGCCATTCGCCTGCGTTGCCTTGTGTACTGCTCTCAGAGCATTGGCAGAATGAGTGTAACCGTCGAATCGGTTCAAGTAGCCTTTCCAACCCGGTAAAGGGCCACTCAGCTGCCAGGCATTTTCATTGATGTCCTCCTTCGAGTCTAGCGACACAACATGCTTGGCCAAGAAGGGATGCCTTTCGGCAGCCGCTCGAAACCTATTGAGGGTGTTGACGGCTCTCTTCTCTGCCTTGCCCGATACACAATGCAAGAACCCAACTCTATGGAAGTGAGGCGCAAAGAGTGGTGTTTTCCACGCCTCCGCTGCTTCCTACGAACGATTTAGCATTCCCGAATCAGGATGGCGCTGGGTCAAACTTGACGAACAATGGTCAGATCCGTATACCAGGGATCCTCGTATTCCGCGCGCATGATTTTGTTCAAGTCATTCGCTGCGGAGTATGCTGAGGGTATCTCCTCATCTTGGTCAAAGACTGTGATGTTGGTGTATCCGCCTTGTGAAAGATGCAGTGCGCTAGAGAGACCGAAGGCGCCGGCACCGACGATAATGATGGGGTCTTTCTTTGCGATCACCATATTTAACGATGTTTGGTGAACTCACTGAACTGGCAGGAAACAGTTCATAAGCCAGGCAGATTATATGAAATTTGATGCTATCATCAGCACTGATAATCAGTGGATTTAACACACCTAACCCAAGCCAATGACTGCTGACTGCTGACTGCTGACTGTTGTGCCGGTTTGTTGTGCCGGTTTGTTCTTCCGTCCGCTAGACTTGATCCAATCATTTAATGTACATGTGCTGATAGCGGTGGATGGCCTGAGAGCCGTGGCGGATCTGCCCCCCGACGCATGGGAAGCCCACCATCGGAACAATTGCCGAGACAGACATCGGGAGCTGGTCCGACTGGGAAATCGCACGACCCACACATGCCTTTGCGCGTGATACTCCCTGTACACTGCAGCTGCCGAATTTCGGCTTCAGTACGGTCATTGAGGCTGCAGATGACCTACCACTAAAATGAGTATTGTTTCCGTCCCCAGTTGTACAGGTCAAGGATGCTGGCCGTTTCTACGGAAGAAGTCGCCTTCTAAGCCTTTGCCTTGTCAAGTAACAACTGTCACGAAAGGCTTTTCCACATCATATTTTAAATTGATTTCAAGTTCTTTTGTAGAGTCTAATTCAGGACTTATCCACCATCCCTAATAAAATTTATATCTGATTATCAGTGGTGGCCGCGAAGAGTGCGAGCAGTAGCCCCGTTCAATGGTGAACACAACGAAGAAGCCTACGCCGAGGATTGGAGAGACTCAGCCGTTGCATCACTACCTTGTACGAGATGCGATGGCGGCATTGACTGCAGCAGCAGCCATCACCCCAATCATTACTGCCACCGACAGGTCCGTCAATAGCGGCAACTGCACTAAGATGCCTTCACACCTAACGGCTTTCTAGATCCGTTGTAGAGAATGTCTCCACTGGGCGGCCACTATTGCGGGCTCTGGCAAAGAATCTGCTCTGCCCATTCACGCACCCGCGGCGATTCTTCTCTACCAAGCCGGCATTCGTGCTATGGACTCTGTATGCGGCAACTTATTTGACGGCAAATGCCACCCAGACTTTGTCAGACAAGTATTTCGACATTGACAAAGCATTGGCCAACATGCTTGTTTCGTGCACAGTGTTCCTGGTCAACACGCCACTAGGGGTGTGGAAAGACGTTCGCTTTGCGCAGTACTTCAGCGCCGCGTCGAAGGTGGAAAAGATGAAGCCGGTGGCCGCGGTTACTCCCCTGTCATCCACGCCTCGAAGATTGCCTGCCTCGGTTACTGCGGCCTTTCTCATTCGAGATATGGTCACGGTATTTGGATCGTTCACCATTGCGCCGCAAGTCTCTGCAGCCATCCCCAATCATTTCGTCCGCAATCCCACTGCGAAGGCTTCAGTCGCCCAAATGATCGTACCCGCCATGACCCAGATCTTCGCTACGCCTCTTCATCTGCTGGCTTTAGACATATACAATAGGCCTGCCGTGTCTAGCATACATGACCGCATGGATAAGATACGAGAGAAAATGCTTTCTACAACAGCGATGCGCGCATTTCGTTTGATCCCAGCATTCGGCATGGGCATCATCTGGAACAAGCGGCTGAGGGCTCATCTTCATTCTGATGGTGGTTCAAGATAGAAAGACGAGTACAATTTACTACAAACTACATATTCGTGTTTCTCAAAAATATTGAACACTCGAAGTCTGAGAACACTCTGAAGCGCAACGCAATGTCGAACATAAAAGGGCGTTCGGCTCAACTGTCAAACTGGAAGCGAGAGCGGCAATGACTGGCCTTACTGAAGCAGATTTCTCATGTACACAATTCTAGAGTTTTGGAAACTGCTTGATTTTGTTGAAAGCGCCATCCAAGATGATTCTCACAAGCAAATCTCTTGACCGACTTTATTTAGTCATAAAATCAGTGGAAGTCCTTATCGATTCCTCAATCGGAACAGGCAAAACGGTATGAATATCATGTACAGAAGTCTACCCAGTGATCCATTTGAAGTGCATGCAGCAACCAACACAGAATATGGGGTCCCGCGATCGATAGGGCGCGCCCCAGCTTTCTACCGAACCCCTCTACAGATTACTAGGATACTTGAACCCTGATTGTTCAAAGAACTCCTCCTTGATTAGCCGGGGGCTCGTGAAACGCATCATGGGGTTGGAGCTTCCAGCCTTGTTGTTGGTGCCGCTCGCCCGGCCGCCACCGAAAGACTGCTGGCCGATGAGAGCTGCAGTAGTCTTGCAATCTAGAGGCTGTAAGCTTGAGTCGAATAGAACAGAAATTGATATTAGGATACTTACTCAGGTACAGATTGCCAGCCGAATAGCGAAGAGTATCCTCCGCCTCTCGGAGTGCACGACGGTTGTTTGCAAAGACAGCCCCAGTCAAGGCAAAGCCACCGCCGCTCTTGTCCACCTGTTCAAGGATTGATGGCCACTCGGCGTCAGGGTATACATAGATGGCAAGCACGGGTCCAAAGATCTCCTCATCGAAGAGTCTATGGGTCGGTGAATCAGCGAGATATACAGTGGGCTGAACATAAAAGCCAGTGGACCCGTCATACTTGCCGCCAGCGAGCAGTTTGAGTGATGGGTCATTGTTACTGGCGTCGATAATGGAGGTGATCTTCTCGAAGGATCGGCGATGGATAACGGGACCCATAAAAGCAGAAAGGTCTTTGTCTGGGCTGCCGATGTCTATCTCCTTCAACTTTGCTTGAAGCCCTTCAAGAAACTCTTTGGACCGTGATTCCGGAAGGTATAGGCGAGAAGTGGCCGAGCACTTTTGGCCCTGGTATTCAAACGAGCCTCTGATCGTGTGGTTGACAACACTGGGGATATTGGCAGAAGAGTGAATCAAGGTAAAGTTCTTCCCGCTGGTCTCGCCAACGATTCTGGGGAAGTCCCTGTACCTCTTGGCGCCGATGCCTTCGCCAATCTTGGCGTACAAAGACCGGAAGACGTCAGACGAGCCGACAAAGTTAAGTCCAGCAAACTCGCGGTGGCCAAGTACAGTCGATGTGATCTCTTCAGCATCGCCGGGAACGAATTGAATAACATCAGGGGGTAGACCAGCCTCCAGCAGAATCTTATAGACGATAGTACTCGCATATATGTTTGATGCTGATGGTTTCCAGAGCACCACATTTCCCATCAGTGCTGGGCCGGAAACCAGATTTCCTCCTATAGCTGTGAAGTTGAAGGGCGAAATTGCATAGACGAAACCCTCCAAAGGGCGGTAGTCCAGCCGACTCCACATGCCGTCACTTCCACGTTCCGGTTGCTTTCCCATGATCTCCGCAGCATAGTTGCAGTTCAGACGGAAGAAGTCGGCCAGCTCCGCCGCGGCATCAACTTCACCTTGCCATATGTTCTTGCCCTGCCCTAGCATGGTCGCGGCGATGAGTTCATGCCGGTACGTAGTGGAGACGAGCTCAGCAGCCTTCAAGAAGATTGCAGCTCGGTCGACAAACGGTGTCTGCTCCCACGACTTTTTGGCTTTGAGAGCCGATTCGATAGCATGAGATACTTGTCCCTTGGTTGACAAAGGCATGCTGGTAAAAGTGGTACCATGTTCGCTTGGCATGGGCTGGGCCTCTGACAGGGATTGAGGCTGTATGTTGCCATTAATGAAAATCTCACTTTTGAGAGGGAGTTGGCCCCGGAGCTTGACCAATGTTTCTTCAAGCTTCTGGCGCTCAGGGGAGCCTTTCTTGTATTCAGGCTATATGATAAAATTAACATATTGTGAGGTCTTTCATAAGGACTTGACACTTACATTGGGTTCATTACGAGGATCTGGCAGCTTGAACGGTACAGTGGCTGTTCCTCGTTTCCAAGGTGTGCTTCGAAGGGCACCAGAGCCGTTAACGCTGCTTAGCCGCCGCTGTAAGATGTGCTTCATCATTATTCAGAATGTCGGCAATTTTACAATTTGCTCCAAGTATGTACCAATATAACGAATATTGGTGAATGTATTCTGGCTACGGATCTGCTTACACTCACTTCTTGGTTGATAAATAAACCCAGATACCTTACGAGGCATCGGCTTTGTTGGCCGACGATAAGCTGTTTGACTAGCAACATGCTATAGCCAATACTGTACTAACGCTATGCTGGTAGTGGCCGATCATAACTGCCGTCCATGGGCTGGTATCGTAACAGTATCCCCGCATTTGCTTCTCGGAACCGTACCCGGTGTCTCCACCCCCAGAGTCTACGGTTCTAGCCCGGCCACAGTAGTAGACGGCTCGCCCGGTGCTCGCGTGATAACATGCGGTACCATGATAATGAATTTCGGCATCTGATCATGAGGCGGCTACTCTAACTGCCGACTCGTTGATCCGGGCCCTGCTGCAGAAACGAGAATCTAGCGGGCCGATCACGGATATCTGTCATGCCGTTTTGCGACCGTCCATCGCCGGATAGTAACCGATTTCTTGTCAATTCGTTCTGGATGATAGGAACTCTTGGGGTAAGGTAGTATAAGTGGCAACACATCGTAGGCATTGCTAGGCATTATCCGTAGCATTCTTCATCCAGGGCTGTACTAATCACATTATTTCACTTCCGGCGGTGCAACACAAGAGAAAAAGCGACAATGTATCAACAAGTCCCCCCTGGAGGTGTATGGTGTCCCGCCCTCACCTTTTTCAACCCAGATACGGATGAGCTGGACCTGGATGCACAAGCTGCATATTATGCATATCTCTCAAAGACTGGACTTGCCGGTCTCGTCATCCTCGGCACAAATGCTGAAGCTTTCCTGCTCACACGCGAGGAGCGCAAGATCCTGATTGCGACTGCTCGAAAGGCCGTCGGCCCCAGTTTTCCGATCATGGCTGGGGTCGGTGCCCATTCCACTAAGCAGGTCCTTGAGCTTATTGCCGATGCGACAGATGCTGGAGCCAATTTCGTTCTGGTACTGCCGCCTGGCTACTTTGGAAAAGCCTCTACGCCAGACGTTGTAGAAAGATTCTACGCCGACGTGTCCAGGCATAGCACGCTCCCCATTATCATCTACAACTTTCCAGGAGTATGCAATGGCGTAGACCTTTCCTCGGCAGTCATCACCAAGCTCGCTCAGACGCATTCAAATATTGTTGGGACGAAGCTTACATGCGGCTCGGTGGCCAAGATTACTCGCTTAGCAGCCGCTCTACCCAACTTCGCAACATTCGGCGGTCAATCAGACTTCATCATTGGAGGACTGAGCTCTGGTGCTGTCGGCTGTATCGCAGCTTTTGCAAACGTCTTCCCAAAGACAATAGTCAAGATTTATGAGCTGTACCAGGAGGGAAAACACAAGGAAGCTTTGGAGCTGCATCAGAAGGCAGCCCTGGCTGAACAGCAAATCAAAGAAGGGATAGCGGCGACCAAGTATGCTACGGCCATCAGAAGTGCTAATTACGCCGGCATCGAGGAAGCTGTAATAAAGCTGCAGCCGCGAACACCCTACATCTCCCCAACCGCCGCTTTGAAGGAGGCGATACAGCTTGGGACTGATGAGGTGGCCAAGATAGAGGAGAGCTTATCTCTTCGATCCTAGATACAAGATGAATTCTCATACAGATGCATCATGAATTATAGCTATACTTCTCGCTGAATCTCTAATGCCTAGTGTCGTTGACATGTGGATCCTTGCCCATTAGTCGAGCAACCGTCACCGCTTCCCGAAGGCCCCGACTAAGTCCACCACGAACCCCGGTCTCTTCTAGAACCATGAGGCCGCCAATCGTGCATCCTTCTGGGGAGGTACCTTGGTCTCTCAGGATACTAGGGTGGATGCCGCTCTGCAACAGTGTTGCTGTCCCCAGCATAGACTGCACGATGATGGCATTCGCATCTCGCCTTGGCAAGCCCACGGCAACGGCTGAGTCGATCAGCGCGTCAACTATGACCGCAAAGAAGGCAGGGGTTGATCCCCCTACGGCTGTGAAGGCGTCCATCTGACTCGGTGCCAAATGAACCGTCTTACCGATTCTGCTGAAGAGGGCATCTGTGGTTTCAAGGTGCTGAGATGGCAGGCTTGGATCCGGCTTCTCGATCGCAGTGATTGACTGAGAAACAGTAGCAGCAATGTTTGGCAGGGTTCGCACTACCCAGGGCTTCGGATTGCCATTGCTGCTAGCCTTCGCCACGACATCTTCAATCTGCTGCCTTGTCCAGCCCGCTGCAATACTGATCAACAGCTTGCCAGCTAAGGCATCGGCTATGCCAGGCTGCTTCAAGACATTGTCCACATCGGACGGGTCGACACCGAGTATAATAACGTCGGCGTCTTTCACTCCTTGAACACTGGCTCCCTGAAGTATCGTCAAGCGCTCAGAGCCACCAAATCGCTTGGACAACCGGGCCGCTGAATCCTCACTACGGACGCAGGCAATGAACCGTTTGACGAGGCTCGTGGCTTCATGCTCGGCCGAGCCCCCCAGTAAGCTCCCTAGTATGGCGGTGCCGAGATTGCCTGCACAAAATGGTCAGGAGGGGCAATTTCTGGGCAACGTTGTCAGCCGTACCGCAGCCGAGGATACATAAAGAAGCCATGGCCGATTGGAGGACGTAATCGCTATGTTGGCTTTGGTGTATGAAAGATACTTTGGCAGACAGGGGAATACCAGGCAAACAGTTGAAGGTCACCCCGCGGCTCACACAAAGAGCTAGTCTACATGTTGTAGGCCAAAACATTATTTTTCAAAGCTACTTTAGAGGGTAGAGTGTAGAGCAACTCGAGGCATCGGAAAAGCCGATGATCGGCAATCTAGATTCCTTGGCGTCACGCCACAAGTCGTGATCGGCAGCCCAACCCGATAGCACACACCGCAGGACGACAGCTATGAAGATGTAGAGTGTTTCTGACTGACACGAAATGCATGGTATTGAGTATGCCATCATAGCTAACTTGAGTACGTCTCATTCGTACGTCACGGAGCGAATCACGGTATTCAGCCAAATGCCACCTACAGGCCTGGTCCCAGAACTATAGCCTTGCATCTCCTCCAAGCCTCTGTTTTGAGTGCCTTGTATTCATCAGCCGTTCGTAAAACCGCATCGCGATTCTCCACCGCTCTCCTGAGTAGATAACCGAGGCACTCGCTCATGCTGCCCCAAGTGGAGCACTTGAAAACGTCAGGCGACACCTGGTTATCGTCTTTCGCGGCGAGGAGAGAGAAGCTCAGTTCGTCCGACATGCCATGGAGCTGGGCAAAGCCAAGGGATACGGTTGGGAGGCCATGCTTTATGCGTTGCTGATGCAACTTGTGGGCGTTGATCACGCTCGTCTTGTTGTGGCTGGCTAAGAAGAGATTGACGGAAGGGAATGGTCGACCGCCGACGGCTCCAAACTCCCCGATATGTCTTTTCAAAGCACCCGTAGCAATTGCATCGTACGCATCGTCTGTGTCTTGCTTGGTGTCGTGGATCAAAGCTCTGTCGTCCGACAGTATATAGGCGCCGCGCACCAGCTTCAAACCAAGTGTGAAACCTTCCCGGCTCGCGGCATCGAGGTGATCCGCGAGAACGGCCGGCGTCCGCTTCAAGTATGCTTGGTAAGTGCTGTAGACCACTGCTGTGCCGCTCTTATTGAACTCTCGCATGAGGTCCAAGGTCGCGGCGGCGATGCCTTTCTGGAACTGCTGTGATTCGGCGTCAACGATGACTCGAATCGAGTTTGCCTTGCACTCGTTGCAGATTTCGTGGAGCGCATCGGTGAACTGTTGAGGCGCGGGACGACCGGCAGCGAATGACTTGGTAACCAACGGTCCAGCTCCGCTCAACCTATAAGCCAGTTTCAGCATTTTGCTTAATATTTTCACCAACATTGATGACCAACTTGAGAGCAAGGAAGTCTCCGTCTTCTAGCAATGTGATGGTCTTCTTTGTGCCTGCACGCCACTCCTCGATATGAGGGCAATAGGGGGAGTCAGTTAGGCCACTATCTTGTCGGTCTTCTACACCCTGCACATCGAAGGTGTTGGACTTGTGGTCAAAAACTGTCTCCCGGCCATATGTAAGGATAACCCCTCTGAAGCCGAGGTCTTTGAGCCATTGAACACAGTACTTGGTCTCCCATCCACTCTCGCCCGCACAGAACTGGTTATAAATTGTCTTTTTCAGAATGGTATGGACAATGGGATTTCTTTCCGCACTGAAGAGAAGGCCCCTGCCCGGCTTTGCCAAGAATGAAAGGACTTTAAGAGATGGGAGCAACAAGAATCTCTTAGAAGAAATGCCGGCTATAAGCAGCGACCTAAACAATCTGCCGTTTGGTAGTGGTGCAAGAGGGAAATGAGCGGCAGCCGGCGAAGAGGGCACTATCACGGTTGACAAAGACCGTAGAAAGCTCAAGGCACCGTCCGCTTTCTTCATGGCAACGAGCAGTTCAGTTTTGAGACTTGGTTCAGAGTGTAATAATGGTTTCTTCATATTGTCACTATCTTGCCTGAAGGTACGCCAACAGAATCAGTTATAATCGGATAGCAGGAGAAGTGGCCGCAACTCGAAACCTTGAATCGGGGGTTGTCCCGTGTCAGAAGACCATCTGGTTGCCTAGATTGGAAAGCTGCATGATGGTCACAGCATTCTTTCAGTCAGAGATAAGAGACATAGCGTAGGCAGCAGGTTCCGAGGTTGCAGGTGATGCACTATCGGGTTCTGAAGCCGGTGCAGATAGATAGTGGTGCTGCTTACTTCCTGTTTATCTCGCCTCCTCATGCCGATCTCCGTTGTCCCGATAGAGTCTTGGAAAGGCCGAGATCCTCGTTTACCCCAGCTGATCAAGATGCACGTCCAAGATAGTTCGGCTACATCACACTAGCGTCTGTTTCACCAAGAGGACCATGACCAAGTGAGATAAGCCTGATAGCGTAGCGGAAAGCTTATCATGCTTGGATGGTGTGGTGGTCAGAATCTGGGGAAGCCGGCAGATAATGCGGGGACGGCTCGCCAGCTCGGCTTTCCCGGTTGTTATCAGTTCCTGGCTTCATGCTAATTACGCACTAGACATGGTATGCCTCGTTCGACATTGAGACTATCGACAAGGACATTGATAAGGTGGTGTTCACTGTAGGATTTGAACCAAATATATTCTGCATCCGCATCCGAATAAGTGTCGAAATTAACATCGCATTATCAACAGTCCATTGTCTGTTTGTCTGGACGAGTTCACTCTTCCTTGCATTAAATCCATTTGAGCAAGGCTGCAGCTAATTTCAGGGTTGTGCTATGACACCGCACTGAAACCTGCACATTGCCCTAGAGCCATAATACAGCATATCTCTGCTCACCACAATGAGCGTCGACGACAAGAAGGATGAGCTGGGCGCTGAGGGCGCCTACAACACCGAAACCCGGAGCGACAGCTTCCAGGAGGGTGACAGTGCCGACAGCGGTGACCATCTGAAACGCCACCTCGGCAACCGCCAGGTGCAGTTGATTGCCATCGGCGGTTCCATCGGCACTGCAACCTTCGTCAGCATTGCCAATGGCCTTGTAGCTGGAGGACCTGGCAGCCTGTTTCTTGCGTACACCATATACTCCACGGTCATGAGTCTCGTCAACAACTCCATGGCTGAGATGGCAGTCTTCCAACCAGTGACCGGCGCCTTCATCCGAATGGCGGGTAAATGGGTTGACGAGTCTCTGGGCTTCATGGCTGGTTGGAACTTCTTCATCTACGAAGCGATCTTGGTCCCATTCGAGATCTCGGCTCTGACTCTTGTTCTTTCATTTTGGCGCGACGATATCCCAGTAGCTGCCGTCGTTGCCGTTTGCATCGTCCTATACCTGTACGTTGTTACACTAGCAGGCTATTCAAGCAGCGGCTAATCTATTTAACAGGGCCATCAACATATTCGCTGTTAAGTGGTATGGTGAAGCCGAGTTCTGGCTTGCTTCGGGCAAGGTCTTTCTGCTCCTGATCCTGTTCTCTTTCACCTTCATTACCATGATCGGAGGCAACCCCAAGGGAGATGCATACGGTTTCCGGTATTGGAAGAATCCTGGCTCCTTTGCCGAATTCATCACAACCGGAGCCCTTGGCCGTTTCGAGGGCTTTTTGGGTGCCTTGTGGAGCGCAGCGTTTACCATCGTGGGACCTGAATACGTGTCCATGATCTCGGGAGAGACCAAGCTTCCGCGACGATACTTGAAGAATGCCTTCAAGACAGCCTACGCTCGTTTCACCCTCTTCTTCGTCGGAAGCGCATTATGCGTTGGTATCGTCATCCCTTACAATGACCCGACTTTGCTGGCGATCCTCTCTGGATCATCTGGTGGCGCAGGAACCGCTGCCGCGTCGCCCTATGTTATTGCAATGAACAACTTGGGCATCAGCGTTCTTCCCCACGTTACCAATGCCCTTCTCGTCACGAGTATCTTCTCAGCTGGTAACGCTTATACGTACTGCGGAACTCGCAGTCTTTATGGTCTCGCTTTAGACGGAAGAGCCCCCAAGTTTCTCGCCAAGACCACCAAGTCCGGCGTACCGATTGCCTGTTTGCTCGTCATCATGGCGTTCCCATGCTTGGCCTTCCTGAATGTTTCCAGCAGCAGCGCCGAGGTTCTGACATGGTTTGTCAACCTGATTACCGCTGCACAAATCATCAACTACATTGTTATTTGCATCACTTACATCTTCTTCTACCGCGCATGTCAAGTGCAAGGCCTGGATCGCAAATCTCTACCTTACTACGGATACTTCCAACCCTACTGTGCATGGATCGGGGTGCTCTTTATGTCTGCAGTGGTCCTAACATACGGATACAGTGTATTCTTGCCTGGAAATTGGGACTTGAAAACGTTCTTCACCTACTACACTATGTTGCTTGTTGCCCCTATTCTCTACTTCGGTTGGAAATTTACGCACCGCACCAAGTTTGTCAGGGCCGAGGAGGCCGATTTGTCTTGGATTGCACCAGCAATCGACGCGTATGAGGCTGCCTACGAGGGCGAGGTGACAGGTTTTTGGAGGGAGATTGTGCAAATGTTCTGGTTCTGGAGGAAGAAGAAGGGAAGCTCCGTCTCGCCCCCTAGCTGTGTGTGACTTATACAGTCATTTTAAGTGCATAAGGAGAAATGGTCTTGCCTGAGTGCACATCTAATCATTTCAGCTCCAAGCCTGTCTCAACGCAGCTTTTGTTGATATGTTAGGCCGCTAGTGATCACTACCGTCATAAGCAAAGCAATGTTCCGGCCTTCCTAAGCCCGAGGACTCATGCGACACGTATCACGAGCCCTTCTAACTAAACACGCTGGTTTACGTCGGCTTCAACATCTGATCAATAAACGAACAGCTCTGCAAATCTCTTGCTACCACTGCACGATCCTGAATCTCTACGGTTGACTATGAGCCTGGTTTGCCAGTCTTCAACTCTGTTCTCAACAACAGTGGTGTATTAGCACCTGAAGAATCTCCCACAAAACTCACTCTGCGGCGGGCCTCTGATTCAAGGGGCCGTCTAGAGGATGAAGATAAGACATATTTTTGTCCTGAATTTATCCAGCATCGATATGGTTCTATCTAAATCTTGTGATACGATTGGTATCAAAGTACAACGCTTGGCTGCCTCATTTATGGGCGAACGAGTACAAGACAAAGATATTTACAACTTGGCCCTGACATCGTCACGCACAACAATGCCCTCGCTTCCTTTGGGTCTATTACGGAACTTGCGCCGCAAAATCTTTCCAGAAGGGCTCTTGGGTATCTCCTGCACAATTTCAACCTCGCTGATCCACTTGGGCCTTGCTTTGTTCGCCTTGGAGAATTCAATGAGCGTTTGACCCGCCCGTACAGGGTCCGACTTGTGGGAGTCCACCAGCACCACAAAAGCCTTGGGTCTCTCGCCAGCGCGCTCGTCGGGGATGCCACACACCGCAACATCTTGGACGGCAGGGTGGCCCAGGAGAAGGTCCTCGAGCTCAGCTGGCGCGACGCCGACACCCTTGACCTTTATCAACTCCTTCAACCTGTCAGTGATGGACAGGAATCCTTCATCATCAAAGGAACCTATGTCTCCCGTATGCAAAAATCCGTCTTTGTCAAACGTCTCTGCTGTTGCTTTTGGGTTGTCTAGGTACCCCATCGTGACCTGTGGGCCTCTTGCCCATATCTCACCGGGTTCATTCACGCCGCACTCTCTACCAGTGTCAGGATCAATGACCTTGACTTCTGTCGATGCGACTACCGTCCCCACCTTGTGCGCATACTTGTAGGCGGTTTTGTCCGGAGGATGAGCAGTAATGCATGAGCTGGACTCCGTCATTCCATAACCCTGCTTGAAACCCGTTCCCGGGAATTGTTTTTCCAACAGCTTCGTGACTTCCTCGGACAATGGCGCTGCACCAGAGGAGAATCGTTCGACGTGTTTGAGGTCGAATTTCTTGACAAGACCTGGGTTGCGCACGAGGTGAATGATGATGGGCGGCACAAGCAAAACGTCATTGATCTTGTAGTCCCCAACAGCCTTAAGAAGACCATCAAGAGTGAACTTTGTAAGTATGTAGGTATTGGTGTTGAGGTAGATGGGAAGGTGAAGTTGGTGGATTACGCCAGTGATGTGATAAAACGGCAGAGCCGCAAGCCCTTTTTCGTGCCTTTGTGATCTGATCAGCTCCATCTGGAGGCACTGCGCGATGACGTTGGCATGAGAGATCATGACGGCCTTGGGCAGGCCTGTTGTACCACTGCTGAAGCCGAGGTATGCGCATGTCTCAATGTTCGTCCGGCCAGCTGGTAGTTGAAACGGCGGAACTTGCCCGGCTTCGCCATACGCACGGCCCGCTTCCAGTAGGTCTGGGAGACTTGTCTTTTTGCCT
Organism: Paramyrothecium sp. XJ0827; assembly: GCA_020881915.1. Lineage (NCBI taxonomy): Eukaryota > Fungi > Ascomycota > Sordariomycetes > Hypocreales > Stachybotryaceae > Paramyrothecium > Paramyrothecium sp. XJ0827. The sequence continues at coordinate 2,568,300 of JAJFPB010000009.1, forward strand.
TGGGCGTCACGCTCCAGCAAAATGACGTTGTTCTTCGCGATGCCGGCATTTTCAGCCGCCGTGTAAGCCCTCTCCAGTCCTTCCTCGGTCGTGAAGAGGAACTTCGCCTTGCTCAGTTTAAGGCTGTACGTGAGCTCCTCGATGCTGTAATCCGGGGACACTCCACAGGCAATGGCACCGACGCGCACAGCTGAGAGGTACGCAATCGGGTACCAGATGGAGTTGCGGGAGAACACAATGGCAACGTCGCCCTCTGCTAGGCCATGTTTCTTCACCAGTGCCGTGGAGACGTAGGTTGTATGACTCTTCACCTCATCGTAGCCAATATGTTCCTTGGTGATGGCATCGGTGAAGCCACGGATCTGCTGGCCAGCATACCGGACCAGCGGTGATGAGGGCGAGTCAAAGAGCCATGACCAGATTGGCTGGTCTTTCGGTACTGGCAAAATGTCAATGTCCACGCATGACCGAGGAGGGACTTGACAACTCACGGTTGATGTCTGGGCTTTTCGACGTGAAGATCATTCTTGCTGCTATGGACTGAAGGGATGATGACGAACTAATTATTGCAAGGGAGGAATTGGCCTAGGAGAAAAGGGAGCTGAAAAGCCGAGGCTGGGGATGCGGGGAACCTGGGGATAGCCGATCGAAATGTCCGTTGGCCCCCACGCAACGTAATAGGTACGTCGTTTCAAGAAGTGCCAGTGGATCTCGCTGTCTCGTCCCTCGGCAATTCCAAAAAAGGTGATGTGGGCGTTTGGCTTGCATCAGTCATCCGGCTCAATATCCGGCTTGCGTCTTGTCGTCTCGTGACTTGGCAAATGCTTTCTGCGGCTCGGACGGACGATGCCAAGACATCACCTGGGGCTGGTTGCGAGCCAACAAGGTGTGGCCACTTTGTAACATGGAATTTGCATTCAATCTCATTGACATTGGTTGCCATAGCAATTGAGAAGAATGCAACTCACGAGGCCAGCGAGTCGGAAAACGAAATCCTGGTAGGACTGTCAGTCAAGTGACTGATTTACTGAATACTTCCTAGGTTCTGGTCGTATGCATTCTCCTGCTTTACTGTTATTTCCGGATGTATTTTCAGCTATGTCACTTCTCATAGCGTCATGAGTCCACTCATTGACATTTGGAGTCCTTCGCTCCTCCGTAGACCTTTCTTCCCTGATTTGTAGATTGCTCGCCTCAAAAACCTACTTCCAACCGTTTTGTGTCCGGCGATGGCTTTACCCTTTGTAGAGTTGCGTGGTGGGTCTGAGGGAATCGGCCTGTTGTGGCTATTCATCCATTTTAAGCAAGAGGCGCCAAATTGTCAAGTGCCGGCATTGGCACCAATTACTATGCTTCGATAATCACCACAAGCCCATAGGTTTGCAGAGTTTATCGAATGTGGATTAATTGTGCAGTCTCACTTGTCAGACGAACCCTTGTGTCCTCACAGACGGGTAAGGGGTATGCATAGTGAGTTTAGACGCCTCAATCATCGTCAGGCTCAACGCTTATGGACCTCAACTCTTCAGCATTTTCCACCACCAGTGGGACCAAAATTGGCCCTGCTGGTTCTATGAGGTTATCCCAAAGGCACATTAACTCATCCAAGGTAGGTAGAACACTTCTTCTTAATTACAGCAGCGATAATTATTACCACCAGGACAGAAGCTGATTTTTCAGTTGCCGCTGCACGCTCCCAAGATTGATTGGCATTTTCCTGTACCACCAGTACCGCACCGGCCATTTAAAGAAACAGGAGCGATTGGTCGCACCACCGGGACGAATTCCCGTCACCAGTGATCCAGAGTTCCGATTCAGGCAAGTCTGCGGGTTCAAGCACGAGCTATAGGGTAGCTAACTGAGAGGCATTTCCTTACCACTCAACCACAGTAGTAGAAATGCTATTCGCTGCTTGCCTTGAGAGATGATTAAGCAATCTTTAAATCATCCGCAGTGATGCCAATGAGCATAATATTTTCAGTATTTATCGGAAATGTTATGCGAGACGAGGTAGCTGCATGGGTTTGTGACAAGTACGGCCTAACGTTAATTGCCAAAGCGAGCAGTTGACCTCGAAATGCTGCCGGTTTCCATTTGTGTACGGACTAATTAAGCTCTGACATACGTTTGGATATTTGCCTTCACTGGAGCTATTCGTCGATACTTCCCCTATTTGATTCCATCTACGCCATCATAAACCAAGTGCTCCAAATCACGGTTTTGATGAGTACATGACCTCTGGCTCAACCATCGCTCAGCCTCGCTCAGGCCAAACAAGCCACAGTTCAAGACTGAGCTCCCCCCCCGTCTATGGCGTATGTTGTAAGTGCATCTTTCCTTCCTGAGCGTTGTGAATCTTCCGTGGGCGCTTGCCGTGTTTGTTGACACTGCGGCGCCAGGAATACGTAGAGTTTTGTCGAACCGAGCCCCAGAACATGGGCTCTGGTATCGCTTTATGGCTACGAAAGGTTCTAATGTAACGCTGCTTACCTAAGATTTTATGACAGCCCTACCATCGATGCCTAATCGGAGTTGTTGGACAGTGACCACTGCATCGTTCATCGCACGCGTCGTTATACCTACCTTGAGCCTTTAGGGCGATGCTCAATTATAATGGTCGAGGCCGACTCCAAGTGGTTACGTAATGTCTACCGACTGCGCGGCGTGCCATCTCAGGTGGAGACACTCGTAGATGTCGCCAAACTGCTTGTTTCGGTCCTGAAAGACGTGTCCATACATGATATAGACGTCAGATCCCTGGCAACAACTGTGGAGTGGGAGATCCCTCAAACGAAGATTGCGACACTCCAGTTTAGGTGCGTTCCGGAGCTTTTGAGTCTCTCCGAGGGTGTTTCAGAATGGAGCCTGTCGAGTCTATGCCCACACAGCGGCTTGCTTCTCGATTGTCACTTTCTTGGCTTCACTCCACTGAACGATGTAGACAGCTCTAAGCACACTGCCTGGTATGTCTGTTCGATGAAGGTGTTATCGCACGCCTTGGCCGATGGTGAACTGCCCGCTAATGAAGCTGCCAAGTTGTATTGCAATCTCGGGGCTTTCGAGCCATCCATTTGCTTCATGGCAGCCCCACGGTCCAGACAAGAGCTTTATGTGGATACGCGATGAAATGGTTAGCTATTTACCGCATGTCAGAGCTATTCTCTACGGCCATGATTCACGTCTCATCGATAGCACCTCAAACCAAACAATCAGGGACATGAGCAGGGAGTTCATCGATTATCTTAGGATCGGAAATTTTAACTTGCCATCTGCGAAACCTCTTGTGTTCCTTGCCCACAGCCTCGGCGGTCTGATTCTGAAGGATGCAATGGTCCAGATTGCAGGGGCCGCCGACGTGAGTGACAGCAGCATACTCGAAAAGGTACGCGGCGCCATCATGTTTGGGGTTCCTAATCTGGGTATGGAGCAATCTCATCTTCTGGCTGTTGTTGACGGACAACCAAACGAGACTCTTGTCGAGGATCTCTCAAGAGGCTCGCAATACCTTTCGCAATTAGACAAAGCCTTCTCCGGTATAACATTCGAGAGGGATATCAAGGTCTTCTGGGGCTATGAGACTGTTCTATCTCACACCGTTATTGTGAGTACTACTTTTTCAGCTTTCATGGGTCACATCTGATTACGGCACCGCAGCGGAGCCTAGACGGCACCAAGTGGATTCGAGACGGCCCTCCTGCACCGCTTGTCAATTCTCATTCAGCCACTTGTAGACTAGACCTGAAGCAACCCGATATGGTATTTCCCATTCAGGCAGATCATTCAGACATGGTTAAATTCAGCAAGAAAAACGCGCGTATCAAGATAATTTGCCAGAAATTGTCCCGAATTCTTTACCGAGAGCCTCTCGGCCGTACTGAGGGGGAGCCAAAAGCGTCAAGCGCTTCCCTGGTTCCCACTTGGGCATCTTCATCTCAGCATCAGGCGCACGAACAGCCAAAAAATGCTGAATCCGAAACTGAGTTACAGCAAAAAACTCTTCAAAGTACGACCCATTCGCGCTTGAAGCTTTACTTTCTGCTGCTATCATGATCTCTCCATGTTAACATTCATTTCTCTCGATAGGATTTCTGGACTCGATCACTGTGCCAGATCTTGGCAGCCGCATTGACAAAATTGAAGATCGATACGAAGGAACACTGGAGTGGATCTTTGAGCAGAGAAACTTCACGGACTGGCTCCAGTACGGAAGTGGGATTTTTTGGATCAACGGGAAACCAGGCTCTGGAAAATCCACACTTATGAAGTTCATCGTGAAAGACTACCGGACACATCAGCTGCTACACGACTGGAAACGCGGGGCCTTCGAGATACAAGCACACTTCTTCTTCAACTACCGTGGATCTCCCATTGAAAGGTCATTGGAGGGCGTACTTCGAAGTCTCATCACACAAATCATCTCCAAATATCCTCGATTACTGGATGATCTGATGCCCCACATCCATGCCAAAGCCGAGAAGGACGCAAATTGGATATGGTCTGTCATTGAGCTCGAAAGTCTCCTGAGGACAATGATATGCCAGACACAGCATTCCTTGGATCTTTGTTTATTTTTTGATGCTTTGGACGAGTTCCAAGGCCATATCAAGCTTATTAATAGGTTCCTGAGTGAGCTGCTTTCCATCTCTTCAGGTTCCTCAACGAGAGTCAAAATCTGCTTCTCTAGCAGGCCATGGGAAATTTTCCAAGAGAGCTTTTCTGAATACCCAAAGCTCTGTGTCCAGGACTTCACCACGACTGATATTCGAGACTACTGTGGTGGAATTATATCAACCGCCCAACCCCAAAATACGGCCCTCTATGACTTGATACCTGACATTGTCCATCGTGCCACGGGAGTATTCCTGTGGGTAAGATTGGTCGTGCTGGACCTTCTTCAAAGTACGGCATCTCTTCAGCCAAACACGGTGACAGAACTGAAAACAATATTGGCTCAACTTCCCCAAGAGTTGGACGAATATTATGAGCAAATCATATCCCGGATTCCAACTCATCATCGCAGGGAAGCATATGCACTTCTGGACCTGGTTGTGAGAGCCTCAGAGAGAAGTATACTGGAGTCTACACTAGAATACAATGTTGGGGCTGCGAGGGTAGCAGAATGCACCACATATCAGGATGCCTTGCGAATGCTCCAGACGGCTGCAAACATGAGTAGAAAAGACCAAGTGGCATTCATTGTTTCTCGCAGTGGCGGTCTACTGGAAGTATATCAAGCCAAAGATGGCCATCCCAAATTATCAGGAATACATGTGCAGGTTATGCATCAAACCGTTTTCGAATTCGTTACTAGTCTTCGCTTCAAAGAGGTCGTTCTTGGGAATCTCTCGAAGGTCACATGGGAGAACGGCCACTCATTCCACGTCAAATACCTCATGGCCGCTTATGAGCCATCGCTGCAGCGACAATTCTCACCTGGCCTGAATAAGTTTTGGTCGAAGGGCATCAGCGATGGTCGGGAGCGAATGACAGTGTTTGATCACGCTCGTTTGTCCGAGTTTACGAGCGGCCGAAGCCAGTGGGACTTCTTCCGCAGTGTTCCACATACTTTATACCGCGTCATATCGGAGGAAACAAACCCACATTTGCTAAGGCCCGCAGATTGCTTCTCATTTGATACATTTGTAGTGTTTGGTGGACTCACACTTTGCCTTCGGCGAATGGTGGCATTGCCAAGTTGGCCAAAAGCAGAAATCAACGATTTGATTTCTTGCTGCTACCAAGGCTTTCGTGTATTGAAAAGGACAGATGTCGTGGCAACAGTGAAAATACTGCTGGATAGTGGCAGCCACGATCTAGTTCCCGACCAAAACTTTCTTCCTACACTTTTCCATGACATATCGGAGGAGTGGTGGCGATCTCTCCGCAGCAAGATGCGATATTCACTCGTCCGAAAGGCTCAAGATTCACGCTTGCAGATCGCCATGTTGTTACTAAGCCTTGGTAAAACACCTCCCCTAGTATACAACACCACGCTGCTCCATGAAGCACCTCTGGCGGCTGTGGTTAAGAAGCTGCTGGACCATGGTGTTGACCCGTCTATAAAGGATAAAGAAGGCTGGACAGCCTTGGACTCCCTACTAGCTGTGGAAGAGGTTACAAAAGAAACCTTAACGCAGAGACAAATCCTTTCACCAGAAGACCGTTTAATGCCGTCTTTCGGATGGAGAACTAAACTCCTAGGTTCAGACTCTCCTTGGCTCAAGGGATTTCCAGCCACACTCGAAGAGAGATACAATATGGTGTGCCTGATAAAAGAAGCAGGAGGGCAATTCTCGGGAAAAGTGCCGGACGAGACTTTATCTAGAGGCATAAAATTATTCAGATCCGCCGGTTATGATGTATCACAGCTAATAAAGCAATTGTCTTTCATAGAATCACGTACTAGGTAGGAAAGTAGAAGAACCACAAATTTATTTTTATATTTAATACTAGTATTAAATAGAAGTGTGGGGTTTCTTATCTATTCCTCTCTGAACCTTTGAAGGCACGGATTTTTGGTTACATACCTCGACATTCATTAGGATTAAACCGAACATCTTTTGTAATAACGCCAGACAATTCAATTGGGCATTTGGAAGCTTGAATTGCACCTCGATAATATATGTGGCTGGTCCAATGCGTCAACTGAATAGAGACAATGGAATGAATTTGTTGGGCCCGAGTGCCTCGTATTACGATGTGCTGAAATCTGTCTCATTGCGGCTGACATCATTTCGTGCTAATTGAATTGAGACACGGCACAGGGGAGGATGGGTGGGGCCAGCGATCTCGGCGGCTCCGGGTTGAGTCTCGACGTGCAATTCTGGACATTGCACGAGTAAATCAGCATCAAACTCAACTTGACTCGAAAAGAAAAGACCATGGGCGACGCATCCGGCCTCCGAGACCCGACTGCCCTCATCTTTGGCGGCAATGGCAAGACGGCTCGCCAATTGACTGCCATCCTGCGCGACGCCGAAACCCCGCACGTCATCTACAGCGTCATCCGCAACCCGGACCAGATCCCGGACCTGGAGGCGATCGGGGCGAATCCGATTGTCCAGGACATTGCCACCGGCACCGAGGCGGACTTCCTCGACATCATCGAGCGCACTCGGCCCCACGCCGTGGTATGGGCGGCCGGCGGCAAGGATCCCGAGTCGGCCCGGGCCGTGGACCGGGACGGGGCCATACGCGCCATGAACGCCCTGGCCAAGTCGTCCGTACCGTCCAAGCGGTACATAGTGGTCAGCGCCTTGGATGTGCGTGACCGAGAGAACAAGCCGCTTCCGGACTGGTACACCGAGGCAGACGAGAAGCTCAGCGACCGCATGTGGGGGATCATCGGACCCATCCTGGAGGCCAAGCTGGAAGCCGACCGCGAGCTGAGGGTGGGCAATTCGACTCGGAAGCTCGACTACACCATCGTGAGACCAGGTGGCCTGGCGGAAGGGCCCGGCGAAGGCAAGGCCCGCGCGGGCAAGGTGGGCGTCCTCGGCATGATCACGCGGGACGACGTCGCGAGGATCATCTACGCGGCACTGCGCAACAGGAAGACACATGGCCTTGCTTTCGACGTGCTCGGTCCTGTGGAGGACAGCTCGTCGATTGATCAGGCGGTGGCGCGGGTGGCAAGCAAGCACGAGGATACTTTTGAAGGCTATTACTGAGCGGATTGACTCCGAGCTGTCATGACGATGGCTCAATCTTGTCATTTCTCATGTTAACCTTGTCATTCTAGGATGATATTATTGATGTTGAGATCCAACCCTTGTAGCTCTCCATCCATTATCCCGTCCAGATAGCAGGCGCCCACGAGCTCAAACCTGGGCTCTTGCGGCAACCTTCCATCGAGTGGTTTTGGGTCCCGACCTGGCCGGACAATGAACGGCGTAGAAGCACCCGAGAAAACGTAGACGGCGTCGCCAACTCGAGTCGTGGCTGGTACGTAGCCGAACAAGCCCCTCGCAGTGACGCACAGCCTTTTGCCAAGCATCCTGTGGAGGGACTGTACTACGCTTCCCACGGAGTTTTCAAACTTTGCGAATTCGTGGCTGCCCAAAGAATCTCGCCCTGCGTACTTGGAACTTTCGATCACGTCTTGGTCAAACCTCTCTTCGTCCAGCACGTAGGTTTCAGTACCATAGTCAAATCGATCGGCTAATACAGTACGCCAGAATGTGCCTAGTACGTCAGTTTGATAACTTTGTGGCGATCTTTCCAGCGCGGCCTCTAGCAGATCGACGCCTTCGTCGATGAGTGTTTCGAGCTTTTCAAGGGCAAAATGTACTGTCCTGATACGACGCCAGCATGATTCGGCTGTCGTTGGTCGTATCAGGCTTGCAAGGTCCCATACAGATGAGAGCCGCTCGACTGAGTCAATGGCAGCAGCAGATACCCCCAACAGTCGCTGTGAGCCACTGACCTCGAAAAGCGTACCATCTGTATGTGAGTAGCATTTGTATTTCCGCAGCGGCATGTGCCATGGTTGCTCCAGCTGTACGTAGCCCTCCAGCTGCCTCGGCCTCCAATTTGGAACCCAGGATGGCAATGCTGCGTTGCGGACTCCAGCCGTCTCGCCTCCGGTATATCCGCTGCCCGCAATGACAAGATACTCCACGGCACTTTCTGTTAGAAAGACTATGCGGGCAGCCTCCAGCAGCAGCTCGTTCACCTGGATGTCATAGTCAACTCTCAATTTGGCTTTGGAAACCTCTGAGGTCAAACCCAGAACCCCATAGACCCTGTCAAGAGGCATCGTTGCGTCGAAACCGGTTGATAATTCGAGGGATTTATGGAGCGGAAGGCTACCGTCTCCTCGCGCTTGATATTGGTCTCGAACGCCCGCCATTCGCATAGCATTCCTGATTGATCGGTGCGCATCGGACACAACAGATGGAGACAGGCCGCAGGAACTCCCAAAGCTGGCGTAATAGCCACAGGAAATCAACCACTCGAAAAATTCCTTGAATTCGTCCCATGGCACTGTTTCATGGCCGTAGCGGAGGACCATGCGCCTCCCGCACGCCACCTCTTGGATGATCCACGTCCTGGAGAACCAACTGCTAGAGAGGAAAGTGAGGATGCCTGCCCATCTGGCACTGTAACGTCCCTGGTGGGTCACGCCCATGAGATCGTGCAGGCCTTCTGTATCCGCAGTATTGAGAGAGTGCAGACCGGCTGCAAACCAGGGCTTCTCGCCCAGCCACCCGATGACGAGGTCTGCCTGGCCGTATATGCTGTTCATAAGTGGGATTTGCCAAATCTTTTCTTTCGTGTTGGCTTGATCAATACAAATTGCATCGATCCATAATAAGCGTGGCCGCTTGTGATCTCGCACGATGCGCAGCAGAGAGTAAATAGTCCGGGACACTGTTGCAGTTCGACCATTGACAAAAATCGACGCCTCGCCATCGTCCAGCCACCTGTAGGATACCGCTTGGTAGCCTTGCGCTTCCGACAATGGAACGTGGATGATTTCAGCGTAAACAGGACCACCGTATAGAGATGGCAATAGCCTGAGCAGTCTGATCTCTCGCGTTTCTGCACAGAGCGAGGAATATGAATACGGCAGGAGACTGTTTTTGGTCACAGATCGCCGATGGCTTTGTTGGTGATACTGAAAGGCGAGCTGTCTTGACAACTGGTAGAGGCGTGTAATTGGAGTGTCCCATATCGTTTGTGAAGAAAGAATGTACCATTGGGGATAATACTCTCTGATATACTCGGCAGTCAAAGTCCCCCATGCCCAGGCTTGACCGCCAAAGATGACCGAGAAAAGGAGGCGCCTACGCAAAGGGCTTGCTTGCGCCGCCGTCCACAATGTCTTGCGATAAGAGACGGCCCACATGAGGAGCCTCTGATTCAGCACTTCCCTAGCCATCAACTCCACGGGCATGTGCTCGTGGGTGCCGAGCCTGGGTCTAGTGGACCAGTGACGGAAAGCTGGGTTCGTGTTGACGACGTAAAGAAGTTTGGCAGTCCCCAAAATCTCGAAGAAGTAGCTGAGCCCGCCCGAGGAGAAAATGATGCCCAAGCTGAGCAGCGTTTGACCAACCATCAGACTCATGATTATCACCGCAGGCCAGAGGCTGAAGTTCTCGTCGGAAAGAATTTCCATAACCGCATCTCGTCCATAATAGACAATGCAGGCTTCCTGTAAAAAGTGGTGACCGGGGACCCAAGACGACGCGCTCCAAAAGAATAAGTCCACCGCAAGATAGAAAGGCCAGTGCAACATGAAACGCAGCACTTGATGCCGTAGCAAGCGAGACAGCTGATCTCGCAGCTCAAAGTTGAACCACTCGTGCAGAACCGGCCGGGCCATTATGCTGTGAGGCTTCGTTAGCTCTTGAGAATGTGACTTGCGATGAACGAGACATTTCTTATTTGTTTCTTTTGACTGAGACAGCTGACGATGCGCTTCGTGCGGCTGAGATGCTCATAACGAGACCAGTGGGTCAGCTGACGCAGCGCACCACTTGCATAGCCGGCCTCCTCCACCCATGTAACGAGGCCATCGTGCTCTCTTACATCGTCAAAAGGTATGATGAGTTGGGAAGCCTAACTCAGCAAATGCTCTGCTAACATGGTTCGATTGAATAATATGCCATGGCTACTTTGTGTTGACGCCAGAGGTGACGGCAATTTGCAGCCGACACTTTTCCTCACTCCTCCAATATCCATTTTGCTTGAGCAACCAGAGAATTTCAATTTAGATGCGATACGGCGGCTTCTAACCATGTGTTGTTTCTATTCTCATTGAAACATAATCCTTCTGTTTCTCTCATACCGCCGTGTTTCATGCGACTTTTGTGGTTGGGAGCCTCGTTCCTGGGGAGAAACTCTTCCTGGAGCCTGCGCCCACTTCATAGTTGACACAAAGGCTTTAGACTGAGGATAGCTCATTATTGTTGTGTGCATCTCCTTGATTTAGCAGTTGCACTCTGCACGTTTGATGACGCTTTTCCCCATATACATTCCAGAGTATTGCGTGTGGGTGGTGCTTGTTGCCATGGCGATAATCACCTGTATCGCCCTTTCCCGTACATTCCATCCATCGGAGAGGCCCAAGATCAGGGGAAATAAGGTCTCATGCTGGAATTTCAGCTCCGCTGTATACTTTGTTTGCTATCATAGTCTCTTTCCAGAACAAGCCCAGAATACAATGGTCTCTCCTCCGTAGTTCAGGATGTCATAAAATGGTAAAGTGGGTCTTGAGGGCATTCTGTCTGAGTTTACACCGGGGTCCAAGGAATTTGCTCCGTTGTCAGGTCATTCATTTGACCTGGCTAAGGTATAAATGGATGCACGTCTTTCCAGGACATGTCACTATTCACACAGCAGAACACGACATTAACAAGGATCGACCTGCATCAAAAACTATGATCACTGCTTATCTCTTCGCCGTCCTTCTCGCTGCGCTAGCGACGGGGCAGCCAACACCCGCCATCGGCCAAGTAAGATCCATGCCGGTCCGATGACACTAAGTAATAACAAAAGTGAAAGGTCACCGCGTTCGCCGGTTTGAAGTACACGGGCGAATCCCAGGTGCTGCCAGTGGATTCTCGGTGTGAAACATTTCCCCCGTAAGAAAGCCGCTTCTTCCCCTTTTACATCGGTTAACACGTGTGCTAGCGGCTCTATTAAATCTCTCCAAATCCCACAAGGATATAAATGTGTCTTTCTGTGAGTGCAAGGCCGCTTCCTGAAGCTAAAGATGATGGCTGACAAGTCGTAGTGAGGATTGCAGCCTGTTTGTGAAGAGCTTTAGACAAAATGTTCCTAACCTTGGGCTGCTGGATAAAGATAACTCCGTTTCATGTTACAAATTGGGTTCGTGATCATAGGTGTACATAGCCATGACTTGCTATTTATTTAATATGATACATTTTTATAATCTACACGACTTTATGATTAGCGACTTGTCTTGTTTGGTCCATTATTTCACTACCAGAGACTTAATTTCAGTCAATTAAGCTGATATCATTCGAATGTAACACATGGCTGTCCTGTAGAATAAGATCGGAGGTGGTGAGCTGTGGAGCCCATGGCTCCATGGTTGGATTCAAGGATTCATAATCGGAACATTGGAATATCCTTACAACACATGAAGTAGTTCCGACGTCGAGCGAACTACCGTAGAACTGATACGCTGCATGCACTGGTATTTTCAGGAGACATTGCTGGTTTTTATTTGTGATCAACGACGAAGTACTTAGCCGTATCTAACATTTCCCGAGCCTTCTCTGAACCAATCATCGGCTCCAAGCGACTCTTCTGGAGACGCAAAGTTCATGATGGTACTTTTTGTCTTGGTGTAGGACTGGTACGCATCAACCCCATTCTCACTGCCGACGCCGCTCGAGGTTTTGTTTCCACCCCACGGGCTGCTCGGGTCGTTGCGGTGGTGCGTGTTGACCCACGTAATGCCGGCCTCGATCTGCTCGGACACCCTGAAAGCCCGGGACATGTCTTGCGTCCAGATTCCGGCGCCTAAGCCAAACTCGCTGTCGTTGGCGAGAGCAATCGCCTCCTCCTCGGTCTCGAAGCCAACGACGACGATGACCGGCCCGAAGGCCTCCTCACGCCAGATTGAAGTCTGAACGATGCTATTTCCCGTCGAAGACGTCAGGACTGTAGGCTCGTAGTAGTATCCCTGAGAAAGGTTGAACGAATCCAGCTTGCTGGATCCCTGCATGCGCTCTCCACCAACAAGGGTCTTTGCATTCCCACTCGACACTGCATCGTTGACCAACCCTTCGACGCGCTGCAGTTGCTTGAGGGAAATCAGAGGGCCCATCATCGATTCCGCATTAGTAGGATCTCCAATACGTCTGCTGATTGACTCAACCTTGGGCTTGAGCTTTGCGAGGACATCGTCGAGGATGCTGGCTTCCACAATGATCCTCGTGCTGGCGACGCAGGTCTGCCCACTGGCGATGAAGCTTCCAAAGGCGATGCCGTTGACGGCAACATCTAAGTTCGCATCTTTGAAGACCACCAAGGGCGCTTTGCCTCCCAACTCTGCCGTGAGCTTGGTCAGGTTGCCGCCCACAATCTGACCAATGGCTCTTCCTGCGACAGTGCCTCCTGTCACGTCCACCTTTTTCACCAGAGGGTGTTCGCAGAGCGCCTTGCCGGTAGTGGCGCCGTATCCAGGAAGAACAGTAAAAACTCCGTCAGGGACTCCGGCCTCGCGAAGAATTTCTCCCAGCAAAAGAGTCGTCAGCGGCGTCGACTCGCTGGGCTTGACTATGACGCTATTCCCCGCCGCAAGTGCCGGAGCCAGCTTCTTTATGCAAATGAGCAGCGGGTGATTGAACGATGTGATCTGAACAACGACGCCCAGAGGAACACGATCGATGAAATTGTGTAGCTTCCCCATCGTCGGCAGAACCGGGCGCTCCTCCACCCGTATGAGTGCGGCGTAGTACTTGAACCACCTGACCAGTGTCGGAACCTGCGCATTCATCTCGCGTATCGCGCGACCAGTCTGCTCCACCTCGAGAGCAATCAGACGAGGCAGAGCCGCCGACAATAATGAGGCACATTTTTCGAGAACATCGGCGCGGTGGTGACGTGACGCCCGCGACCAGACACCCGACTTGAAGGCTTCATGAGCAGCCGCGACAGCGACTTCAATGTCCTCTGGCGATGCTGAATGAGACCTGGTTCGAAGCGTAAGAAAACTCAGCAGGCTTACGGGGTACGCTTCCACTCACGTCGCAAAGACCTGCCCGTTCGCGGGATTCTCAACCGGGATCCTGTTGGCTCGTTAGTCACATTGAGAGATGCACCGGCCTGCATCCGCAACACGTACAACTCGCCCCGGCCGGGCTGCTTCTTGCCCGCGATCCAAAGTGGATAAGGCTCTGTCATATTCGCAAATCCCGTTGCTCGACAATTTTTTGTAGGTAGAAATGCACGGGAGCTGGGAAGAAAGGCGGTCCTTGATAATATGGCGTTTGGGAAGACTGGAGCCGAACCCCTCATCGGCGCTCCCCGGCGAAGCCCGTTATCTTGACACGCCCCAGTAAATCATCTCCGTTATCATAACTTATTAGCAACACAAGCAGACCCCACCATTTTCCACAAACGTGTCACTCACCCGAGTAGCAAGAGTAAGAGATCTTTAGATAGCGAAGGCTTTGATATCCAAGAGAGACAGAGAGACCAGCCCAGCAAAGTGTAGTGGATTGAATACAGGAACACGTACAAATGTTGATGCACCCATTGAGTATTACAGTGAATTAGTCAGTTGCTAAGCTAAGGCGCTAGGGCGCCATTGTCTAGTTCTCGATCCGGAAGGTTAGCAGCCGTCTACCCACAGTCACAGGCATATCCCCTGCACGCTGTTGAAGAGAGCCGGGCCCGATGCAAATAGCATGCGGGCAAGCACGTCCTGGTGAAAGCAATCACTTTGTCGCAAATACACCGGTTGTTTTATTGAATGAAGCAAATTGCTGCTCAGTGTACCTCCAGTGTACCCAAAGCCTATAGCTCTGGTGGGTGCCGCGTTGTACTCGAGGTATTGGACTAAACTGAGTATTGGCCACCACTTTCAATCGACGGCGCTTGCGTCGGTTTCAATTTTGCTTCTCTCTGTACAATATTGGCTCAATATCTCATTTTAGTTCGTTGCTGGGCTCACCACTTAGGCACATGCAATCTGAGATGACTTTCATACACAGGCCTCTTCTCATCGCGATACTGCTAAGCAAGTGCGTATTTAGGCCTGGTCGGTATCCAATTGTATGAGGCTGAAATCCTTGCAATTTCGCTAGCCCATATTTTCTCCCGTGCTTGCTCTGGTAAATTGTGAATTGAGACAGGCTGCATTCGACGACTTAGTACATCCCGAGTGTCCTGCCCAACGAGAATTAGAATCACATTCCAAGGGAATATGGCGGATTCATCTCTCTGCGACGATTGCTGCTGTCTAGTCCTGACTGACAAGGAAATCTTGGAGAGCGGCCATGTCGTGGACGAACACCTCCCGAGTCCGACGGCGCGGAAACCCTGGTTGGCGTTTAGATGTCTGCCCAAGATACGGGACGGATTCTCCTACGATGTTTTCAGTGGGGGAGAGAATCATGAGCCTCAATTCTTCCACCACATACCCCTGCAGCATAGCCGGCAAGACGTGTTCCCTTCATTTCCGCTCCTGAAAGAGTCTGCGGAGCGGGGTTGCGCCTTTTGTGGGATGCTGCGCGTAGCGATTTTGCAAAAGAGTATGATCTCGAGCGCGGTGCGGCCTCCAAGATCTGGTTGAATCAAAGCCTAACATTGTTTAGTCGACAAATCCTCGTCACCAGAACCAAGTCTGCCCGATGAGCCTCCGGAGTGGGCCGACTTCAAACCTGATGAGGAAATCGAGCTCAACTTTGGCTACTTTCTTCAGTATTGGCCCTATAACCAAAACTCACGAAAGAGGCACCGAACATACATGGCAATCGATGCCATCGGGCTGGGGAGATTGGCGGCCATTGTGTCGAAGAAGGGCATAGGGCAGGTAGCATATAAGGATATTTACACGGATGAGTCTGA
The DNA here is from genome assembly GCA_020881915.1 of Paramyrothecium sp. XJ0827. Classification (NCBI taxonomy): domain Eukaryota; kingdom Fungi; phylum Ascomycota; class Sordariomycetes; order Hypocreales; family Stachybotryaceae; genus Paramyrothecium; species Paramyrothecium sp. XJ0827. The sequence continues at coordinate 2,583,849 of JAJFPB010000009.1, forward strand.
CCCATTCATCTTCGGGCCAACTCATGTGAACTTCACCATCCGAGTTGACGAACGAGGTATGAAACTGTCCTTGAGGTGGGCAGTAGAGTGACTAACTTGCATCAGACTCGCCGGTAGGGGGATTCTTGCAGGTTTACGACCTGGCCGTCGACAGCAATCCCGTCTCTAGCAAAGTCATTCAGCGCGTGAAGCAGTGGCTTGCGATGTGCGTCGAAGAGCACCAAGACACCTGCAGTGTTGACGACCAGTTCGAGTGTTACCAGCCAAATGCCGTACCGACTAGGCTACTCTGGATAGGCGAGGGTGAGCTTCGTCTCGTGTTGCCGAGAGGCCGTAGACACCCTGCTGGAATACGATTTCCCTACGCTGCATTTTCCTATTGTTGGGGCGACCATGTCCCTTTGAAGACAGAAAAGGCGACTATTGACGACAGGATGAAGGGGATACCTCTGGACACGCTTCCCGCTGTGTTCAAGGATGTTGTGACGGTGGCGCGGGCGCTCAACATAGGTTACCTGTGGATTGATGCACTGTGTATTGTGCAGGATGATGCCGACGACTGGCGAAGAGAGGCAGCGCAAATGGCCGACGTCTACCGAAAAGCAGTCTTCACTATCGTGGCAGCGTCAAGTACCTCCGCCAGCGAGTCGTTCTTGGTGTCCCGTCCCGGAAATGTCATCGACAGTAACCCTATGAAATTCCCATTCAAGTCTCAAAAGTATCCACAGGTATCAGGCCATTACCTTGTCAGTCCTTGCGAGGAGAAGGTCAACCACGGTGGTAGGAAAGCACTAGATGAGCTAGACGGGTCACGGTGGGCTACTCGGGCATGGACATTTCAGGAACAGTATCTTTCACGCCGGCTGATCATCTTTGGCCACAACATGACGCAGTTCCACTGCCGAGAATGGAGTCTCCGCGAAGATTGCATCGCGCGGTTTCGAAGGGAGCTCAGCGATGCGCCAATGTATAACCGGGATGTTCACGCCGACTGCGATGAGCACGAGCACGAAAACAACTACGCCATTTGGTACCAGCTCATTGAGCAGTTCTCGGCCCGGCAAGCAACTTTTCGTAGCGACCGACTCCCATCTATACAAGGTGTCGCTACTGAGATGGCGCACTACCTTGTGCAACACGGCGAGCCGGATACGTATCTTGCCGGTTTGTGGTCGGGAGATTTGAGGCAGGGACTTGTATGGAGGGTATCTCCCAATGACAAGGCGGCAAATGATTCAGAATCAAGCGATTATGTTGCGCCGAGCTGGTCGTGGGCGTCCTACTTTGGGCGCGTAGATTTCATGCCTTTGCTGACTCCAGGATTCAGCGTAGGAGACGTAGTCAAGGCCGAGACAACCCTCCAGACGGACGAAAACTTACTAGGCGCTGTAATGGGCGGTGTACTTGTCATTCACGGCCCTGCGATGTCATTCGATGGTTCAGCAGACCCCAAGATTGCAGACATCTGCGGAGATGGAGATCCGCAGAAGTTGGCAGCTAGTGGAGGCTTCTTCCTCGACAGACCAGTTGGTCTCCGAGACGAGTCCTTGCAAAGGCCCACTTGGCTACTGCCTATTTGGGCAGCGCGACGCACAGGATCATTGTGGAAGCTATCGGGCCTTATACTTGAACAATCTGATAACATCGAGAACGAAAATCAGTTCATACGAATAGGTTCTTTTGAAGGGAAAGAGCAAGAATTTGAGGACATTTCCTCGGTCCTTGACGAGGGTGGCTGGCCACGAATGTCTTTCGAAATACTCTAAGAGTAACTGTTCAGCAAAAATATCTACTATTGTGCTCATCACCTCTATTTATACAATACAATCCTTATCATAGGCTTTCATGACCCCTGCTTTCTCGGAAGAGGTCGGTGAGGATTCTTGGCTGACCGTTGCCACACTCTGAGTGATGACCGTCGGCGTTTTCGTCTTGGAAAAGTAGGCTGCCACCTCACTGTCTTCAGAAGCCTCGCTCTTTTCGCCATCAGATCTTGAGCTCACTGAAATATCGCTGTTGACCCTCAGATAAGCGAGTTTATTCGACTCTGACCTTTTCAGCACCGCAAGGTCGGTCGCAGTTCTGGTAATTGGGATCTCCCAAGGACCCAAGTTCCAGTCCTCGACGCCAAGCTCTTCGTGGGCCAGACGATGCAGTTGCAAGGCCTCATTCGTGCACCACTCCATAATTGCATAACCGGATGACCTAGGCATGAAGTGCTTTTGGAAACAGGCTGTCAAACGTTCCATCGTAGCAGATATGAGGATGATGATGGTCCCCGCGACAAAAACGCATAGCAGTCCCAGCATGCTAAAAGAAGTGTACGCCGTGGTTCGTATTTTCTGCACACTGTTAGTAAGTTTTCAACCGCAGCAGACTGTAGAACCGACCTGACTATCGCAGACCTGTCGTCGTTCGCTCGCGTCTGGACGCGCCACAAAGTCGGCCAGGGCTGGAACAGCATCCAAGTTAGGCCCACGGGAGATTTCGGCCAAGTGGAACTGCAACGTTGCCAAAGATGTTGAAAACCAATGAATAGCATCACGATGCCACGAATTGGCCTCCAGGCCGTTTTGCAACCCGTTTGATAGCATATACCTCGACGCCAGAGCTTTTTTCCCCAAGTCAAACACGATGTTAGATGTGTACGTCAACAAGCCAATATACCACAATGATCCGAAGAAACCCGTATCTATGTGTAGATGTTCCGAAATTTTCTCTGTCGTGTCGGCCGCCGAGCCCAGCCCCGTGCAAACGCCGCTTTGGCATGCTTCATACTGTATCACGCATCCCATTGGCCATGCCGGCTCATCTGCCTTAAACAGCGCAAGCGTCACCTCTTCACCAAATTCGTCTGCTGCAATAAAGAGCTTTTGGGTAGGCGTGGTTGCTCTGTACCAAATGTCTGGGGAAGCTTCAGGAAACTGAACTTCGTTTGGGTAAAGAATGACAAGCTCCAAATCCCCATTTAGCCCTCCCAGTTGGGGAATCGGTACAAAGACTGAATCTTCTTCCACAACAAGGCCACTCGAGAAAGAAGCATAAAGGCTCCTAAAGGAGTGTCAACAACATTTACATCACGTAGCTGTGGGGAATCTTACCCAAGATGGTAGTCTTGAAAAGGCTCCACGAACAGTGTGGTCTGTGAGTTGGCACGCTTCTTGGAGATATCTGTATTGACTGCAAAGGTACAATTGCAATCTGAGTCCTCCGTGGACGAATCACCATACTGGTATCGTAGATAAGTAGTGTTGTCAGAAACATATGTCGACTTGTAACCTTCTGTGACCAACGGAGCGCAATGCATTTTATATCGGAACTGAAACCTGGATTCAGGAGGCGAGTTCAGGCCCAGGTCGAGATGACTGTCCATCAAGCCAGAGTCGAGGACAAGGTTAGAGTCTTGAGAAAGACAAATCGAGCTTTCGAAGGGGCAACTCGCATTTGCCACAACGGAGAAAGGTAAAGCTGGGCGTATGAAAGTTGAGCAGTCATTTCCATTCAAGTCTGACTCGTAGCAGCGCTGCGCATAGTCTGAGGCAACTTCTGTCCTGCGGCTGTCATTGGCATCCCAAAGGAGCAGCGCATCGCTCAAGTTGAACTTGTCGGGATCTATGAAGCCGCAGTTCGAGCCTTCAATAAGAACCTCGTTGCCTTGCGCTATGCGAGAAGACAAGCCAGAGGCAATCGTCAGACCAATCGTAATCAGTAGAGTACCAAACAACAGCGGCAACAGTCGCCGCAATGGACGACCGCCAATAGAAGACATCCGCCAAGCATAAGTCAGCTTCAATAAAGTCATGAAGCCGCCGGCGGGACTGGTTGAGTTGCGAAGAACAACTTGTCTTTGATGATGAAGCGCATCCCTTGGGTCGTTCTCGGAAAGGAAGCCGTGGAGGATGAAGCAAAGAATACGCCAGAGTTGGGTACCAACAACGGCAACGAAAAAGGCCACAAAGGCGATTAGTAAAGCCCCGTCCGACTTGGAGATCGTGAGAGTGCTGCCAAAGACTCGGCCATAGGACCAGTTTGTCCAAACACCCAGAAAGACAGGATATGTTGAACTAGCAGTGTCCATTGTATCAAGAAGGAGAGACAAAGATTCTGTCCCCAACATAAGCGTAGCTACCCCAAGGGCTAAGGGGATTATAATATTCGCCAAAGTGCGAGCCTTGTTGGATTGCTAAGGTTGAATCTAATACCCGAGGCCCCCAAGCCCCCCTGCAATTGCTAGACTGGGCTCTACCAGTATTCGGAAGACTCAGCTCATTTCGAGCTGGTGGGGTTGCGTCCGATAGGTGCAATGCTTCCTAATTGGTTCAAATACTCTTCTGCAGGTTCAAGCTGAGAACTCACCCATGCTGCCAAAAGGGGTAGCTGAGAAGTTTCCCACTTGTCTGGTCACATTCAAGAGAAATGGCATAGTTGACTGGTAATAATTGATCAACTCCAGTTCACGACAGACGTAGCAGACAGCCATCTGCCGCGCCATTTCACTCACCAAGATCCGGTGCGACAAGTGCGCAGACCAACATTGTCGAAGGTTGCAGCATCACGTTGGTGAGTCTCTCGTTAGGGCTATCCAGATCCTTCACGATAAGGCTGGCACGAACCTGGGGCCCCTGAAATTTCCGGGGGATAGAGCTGACGCCCGAGCCTGGTGCCAGAGCCTAATGCCAAGATTGGCACAGCATGCTGAGGCTTAACTATTAGGCATTTTTCGGATTGTAGCCAAGGTCATATCACACCTCCAAAAAATATAGAAACATTAGACTCTAAAACATGCTACTGTAGGACGCTGATGCTAAAGGGCCAGATCACAGTTTATTCTTGTTTGTTCTCTCTGCTTCCTCCCATTACTTTAACGGAAACATTTTATGACCTTCATTCTCCATGCTTATACAATGCTTTCCAATTAATTTCGCCCCTGATGAATACGCTGGCATAGGACAATTGCCATCCGTTCAAGGAAAGAGTTAATCCAGCCTTGTCGCAGCTTCTTCTGGCCTGGCACCCTTATCTTTAAAATAAGGAGACGCTGTCATCCCACCATTTTCGACGGACATGAAGTCGTACGAATCGATTGTTCCAGTTCTGACGTCGTAGTGGGCGTGCTGACCGTCAGAGTTACCAGAAGATTTGCAAACATCGAGGTATTGTGATTGGGGAAAAGACTGCAGCTTGCTGGAGCTACCCTATAGCTCTTAGAGATAAGATCGGGGTCTCTGAAAATCCTGTTTCTAAGTAAGAAAGCACAGCTTCCCCATTAGCAAGGCAGGCATGAAATTCACATATTTTTCACCAAGTTTAAGCTTCCCCTTAGATCAAATGCGCACATACTACTTGAACTTGTTCTCGGCTAGTGTTGGGTTTGGTGACGAGGTCTCCATCTTAGCGCACTCTAAATTTTTAAAAATCTGGGCCAAGCCAGATCAGGTTGTATTCCATTCTAAAACTTGTACCCAGATGATTCTCGCTGGGGATGGAAATGGCAATTTGAAATATTGCTAACCGTCTTTTCTTGTTTACTACTTTCTATGACTATTGAATGTTTCATCAAACTCTACATGATTGCACAACTGCTCTCCTCCTCGTAACTTCCACCGCAACCGCAACAATTATCGAAAACGTCAAGGCAATTGCATTCACAACTATCGCAATCTTCACAACATCCAGAATCGGCGTCATTTTCTCCGTCGTAAGCTCCATGGCTACCGTCCAAGAAGCCTGGTTCGTAAGCTGTGCTGTACCCTGGCTCGTAGTCAGCACCAGCCTTGTCGATTTCCTCATTGGCAGTGTCATTCCCATCATTGTCGGTTTCTGCAGTGCTATCCTCATCGTCGATTGATTCCAATTCTTCCGAATCCTCTTCATGCGTGCCGTTTTCCTCGGCCGATTCACGCTCTATATTGTGATTTGAGTTATCGTGATTGGAATTATTGTTTTGCACCCAATAATTCATCTCGACTTCATTGTTGACGTAACTGATGTTCTCGACTTCGTTGTACAAGTAGACCGAAGCAACGGCGGCTGCAACTCCACCTACATTTGCCGCTGGGACGGGTCTCGTGTGTGATGACTTGGCAACAGTGTACTCCCGGTGAGAGCTTCGAGGGTGTTTGGAATTCTGGTCGTTGGAATGGTTGCCTTTGTCATCTTGCCCGTGGCCTCCTGGATGGCTGGGTCGTGCCATATAGGATTGAAGTGTAGCGGGCTTACCATTAAGCTCTGTTTTAACGTTTCTTTCTTGGTGTTTGCTGGAGCTTTGTTGGTTTTTCGCTTGTTGCCCATTGTGTTTACCCTGTTGCTTGCCTGAAATGTACTCCCTGGTATGTGCAGCCTTGGAAGCTTGAGCATGGGCGGCTTTCATGCTTTGTGCAAAGGCGCCCTGTTCTATCCGACTCGCCTCGGCCGCTTTCATTGCCCGGACAGGCACTGGCTGCTCTTTAACAAGTGGAGGAATGACCGCTGCCCGTGGGACCACATGTTGATACGCTAGTGGCCCGTGAACCAGATGGCGGTCTGGGTTTCTTGTCGACGAATATTGACTTTGGGGTACAATTTGTCGACCTGACCCTTGAGTGTGTTGAACTCCAGGCCGCAGCGGCATATCTGTGCCCACCGGAACGGACTTTTTGGATGGCCTTAATTCGGTGGTCGATAGCACACTGCGGTAGAAAATTGGTTAGCAAGACGCATTGCCTGAAGATATCCAGCTGGAAGAGTTCAAGAACCAGATGATTTCTGTAATACCTGGATTTACTTACTTTTCCATGGCGAACGATAATACTACTAACGAATAATTCTAGAAACCTGGAGTGAAGTTTTATTTCTCTGAACAGAAATTCGAGAAAGAATTCTCCAGAATTGGGTTGTGCAAAATTCAGAAACAGGCCTACGCTAAACGTTATGGCTTGGAGTAGATTAGTAGACCTCTGCACCACTGAAAACTCAACCCTTATGGACAGAGTCTGTTTGCTCGCTTGGGTATCTTTCGAATCATAGCGCCTTCCAGCTGAATCGAAGCGGCGCAGCGGTAGCTATTCCTGTTTGTAGCCGACCAACAAATGCGGCCTACCCATTCATCCTTCATCTCCCCCTTACATGGCTGCAGGCCGCTGGCCTCAACAGAAGCGACCGACATTGATTCCTTGGTCGCCTTATCGCCACCTTAACGTAGCAATTTGCACTTGAGCAGAAATTCTACTCAAACGGGATTGAAAGCTGTCTTGGTGACACTTTTACGGTGCCTTCGCAGAGCCTGGCTGGAAAGTCAAATGCAGAAAGCGGCCGATGTAACAGGGCCATTAGCCGACATTTTAGCTGCGACAGTGGCGTCCTAGAATGCAGCGTCGTATTGCTTCCCCTGGCCAGTAGGATGAGAAGTGGAAGCGCTGACACGAGATAGTCTTCATGCCTTTTTCTGCCGGTCGCATGAGGCTTTTGCACAAGTCAATCAAGTCCACAGACCGCTTAAAGTGCTATTCCACGCCTTGTCCCCAAAGCCGCATGAAAGACGCGAGAAGGAATCGAGCAGCATCGTAGATTGTGCGATTATGGCATGCTTACTCAAGCACGGTTACAAAGAGATGACTGTTATGAGATACGTTCGAGCGGTACGATGTGTAAACTAGAGCGAGATAATCGCGGGAAAATAGTGAGATGGATAAACATCTAAGTTTCATTGTCGCAGCGATGTTAAGGGTTTTCTTTTCATTTTACCTCAAAATAAATCCAAGTTCCATCTCGAAGGAATAATTTTCTTACAAGCAGCAGTAACTCTCCTCCTCTTCGTTCACGTTTCCACTACCTCTGCATCAAGGTTGGCATCAACCTACTGGGCTTGATTAATACTGTGTTCCTTTGGGAACATGTCTAGCCGAACGAGTGGCAGTACTTGCTACGTAGGCAAAGTATATGACAATGAGGATTCTTCGAAGCATCTTGGACGGCGTGTCTCTAACGACTGATATGGAGGGCCCAGTCAGGCCACGGCTTGCGTTGAGAAGACAATATTCTCGCTCATTGCGTAACACGACTCCGCACATCTGCTGATAGCCCCCAAAATATCATCCTTGCGTGCCCCAAAAAATCGAGGGATTTTCATCTCCACAGTGATCAGTTTGTATGAGATAACCTCCACAACGAGGCGAGCCTCTCTCTACCACCAAACATTATGGTGTCTAATGTTAGGGAACGTGACGCCTACATCCATTGTTACAGTTTCAGCCACCGCAGAAACAGCAGCCTTATTGGGTGTCCGCGATGCCATGGATGTGATGAGGGCCGTCAAGCACGAGTACCGCATCAGAAGACCGCAGGCTGGCTGAACACCATACACCCAACGCTTACTTGGGGGCCGAAAATGTGCAGGCCGAGAAGGCGATGAGATGGAGCTTCCGAGAAACCACCGCTCTATCATACCGAGTGAATGCATTGTAACCCAACGCCAGCCTCACTTTGGATGAGGCTACATAGCCGCCATCTAAGCCAGGACATGCAACCCTCCCATAACTTAAAGCACATCCTTGTGCATGAGGAGGAGAGAAATCATTCGCTACTCCTAAGTGATAAGCGCTGATCGCACGGGATATCCGACAAGGCTCTGATGCTAGCCAGGTGTAATCAGGCTCTTTGTGGACTTTGTCGACGCATGGCATTACAGCTGGCATGCATGTTACTAAAATATCCACAGAGTCTCATGCAGGTCTACAAGGGGATCACTTTTGTGCACTTTCTGCTGGGTGCCTTCGTATCCCGCAAAGTAGCCTCAGAAGTGTAACCAGCCGCATCGATGAGGCTCGCCTCATGAGCCGAAAGCTTGCCTGCTTGTGTGATGGAATTAAGGCTGGGGACAATGGGTGTGCACTTCATTGTGTATTTAAGACGTGAAACATCGCGCTATTTTCCCTGTGGAATCTTTAAGCGCGCTCACAAGGATCGCCTTGGACCTTTGGACTACGTCTTCTTCTCCTTGCAGAATACCGAAGCACTCGCTTACATCTTTCGGCAACAATGGCAGGAAAGAATGGTTATGCGTTTCGCTGGCCCCAACGAGGACCCGACTACGCCCACCTACCCGTTCAGAAATCAAGAAAGAAAGGATCAAGTCAGGCAATATTTAGCTAACATTTCAAGCCCTAGTGACTTCCAAGTTCCCACTAACCTCTTGATAGAGTCATCACTGCTTATTACCTTCTTCGTTGTCGCCTCATTTCTTGCCGCAATTATTTTAGAAGGTCCGTACCGACTTTCCAAAGTTACTCTGGCACGCTGCTAATGGAAATCGTAATAGGTCTTGTGGTTGCCGGTTGCGGAGACAGTATCAAAGGCCTTTACCTCACCGAAATTACCAACAAGGATACACCTGACATAGGGCTCCGTGTCGGTTACCTAGGTAGGTTCATGCAATGTACAGTTATAAGCTCTAGAAATGCTAAGAAATTTTCTGCTAGGCGGTTGCATGGTACTTAGTGGGAAGAATCTCCCACGTGATGACGAGAAAAACAACAGTAGCACGAGAGAAGTCGAGCTATTCTGCGACCAACTCATGGTCTCAAAAGACCAAGACGAGGCCATCGAAGAAATGACCGAACAGTTCACCGACAAGTACGGCGAAAACAAGAAACAAACTGACAAGTATAAAAAAGAACTGGTGATCCTGGTTGCCGCAGCCTCTCGCCTACAGAAAGATTACTTCCATTACGGCTTACCTATCGCCTATATTGTGCTGTTTGCACTGGCCGGTATCATGCTCATCGTCTGCGCAACTGCCTCGTCTAAGAACAAGACATACAAATCAGCCTTGGTTATCAGCGTCGTGATCAGCGGACTTGCTTTTGCGATTGCTTTATCGAATCTGCTGAGTTATCGCGGAGTCATTAACGCGTTTGTTGAGAAGGGGCCAATCGAATCGAACCCTGTTGGTCCAAGACAGAACAACGAACCCCGTGCACCCATATCCTACCATCGCAATGAGACATTCTGGCTCTTTCAGATCGCCGTCCTCTCTTTAACCACAATTTTCTATGTCATTCTTAGCGTGGCCTTCGTCCGTCGAGGCTAAGCTAGAACGCTTTAGTCGCGGCTTTGCAGCCCTATCCAATTCTCGACGGAAAAGACCTGCACACAAACAAATTCTGAGGCCTTAACATAATACAAGTAAGGTTTCCTATGGTGAAGGTTGGTTACATGGTTGGCCGATACGAAGGAACTAATGACAATGGTCACTTCTGGGGGTTTAGTTTTGTTCTTTGAGTCACAAAAATTGTTCTTAATATCTATTACTGTCTAACTATCAATATTTCTTTTCCACATTTGAACTGGATTGACCCTCTACGCCCTTCTTCCTTTCGATTGGGGCCAAGGGGTGAGCAAAATCCAGTCCGTCTCATCTTGAGTCTTACAGCGTGACTAACCAATGCTAAGAGTTGCTTATTCATATTGAACAATGAGCACGGAGTAAGTTTATGGGTTTAACTAAACCAGGCAAAGGACCCATAGTGAGATGTTACCGTGCAATCAACATGCCGCAGTAGCTGTCGGTAAATCGACAGCTGCAAGGGTTCAACACAACCTCTCAGTCCTTCCTTAAACATCTTCAAGAGCTTGGGACAATCAGGTCTACCCAATCCAGTTCCCATGATACTAGATGACAATAGGCCTGACTAATAGACGACGCGTGTGCGCCAGGATTCTTCTTAGCGTGACCGAAAAGGAAGCCAAGGCGCACCAAGTCTTCTTCGGATGTAGATCCCTGACAAGTTGGTGGATCTCGGCTGGTTAGTCCGGGGAACTGATCATGGTAAGTAGAACGCCGATTTCCATTACAAAAGAGAAACCCCCACCGCCGCGAATTTTTTTCGCTCTTCTCTGACTCTTTTTCTTCCACACGGTGATAGTGTGAAATCTCCCAACACACTCAATTTCACCACAACTTGATCAGTGTTCCCGGGTCTGCGGGCGGCACATGACCTTGCCGCAGAAGTCCGATAACGCAGAGGACAGCTGCCTAAAAAACCACTCTATTTCCATCCCAGTGAACCCGGCTCTCGGTTCTGACAGCAATCATGGGGCCGATACGCTGAAGAGTCCCGAGAAACGGCAAACACCCCACCTTGCCAGCAACAATACTCCACTCGGCGATCAAGAGTATGGAAACACAACTGATGAGGAGTCCGATGAGAACTTTCCTGAAGGAGGGCTGACGGCATGGCTTGTCGTCCTCGGCTCGTGGTGCGCCATGGTGCAGATTTTCGGCCTCATCAACACAAGCGGCATCTTCGAGTCGTACTTCAAGACACACCAGCTGCAGGACTACAGCCACTCTCAGATAGGCTGGATCTTTAGTCTCTACCTGTTCGTGGTCTTCTTCATCGGTGTGCAAGTTGGCCCGGTCTTTGACCGCTACGGACCGAGGCTTCTCGTTGCTGTAGGCTCTCTGCTAGTCGTCACAAGTCTGATGCTCTTGAGTCTATCAAAGACTTATTATCAGATCATCTTGACGTATTCAGTGCTCGGCGGTCTGGGCGGCGCTTTGCTCAACACGCCAGCATATGGCGCAATCGCTCACTTCTTCAACGTCAAGCGCGGCTTTGCCACTGGCGTGGCCTCAACCGCTGGTGGAATCGGCGGACTCGTCTTCCCGCTTCTTCTGCGCCATCTCCTTGGGCCAACCGGCGTTGGATTTGCCTGGAGTTGCCGCATCATGGGCTTCATTATGCTAGTTCTCTCTGTGCCGGCCAACCTCTTCATCAAGACTCGTCTTACAGCGACTTCAGGTAAAGGAAATGCAGCAAAACCTGCATCAATCTGGCCGGACCTGGGGATATTTCGAAACAGTCGATTTGCCCTGGCATCGGCTGGATACTTCTTCATGGAGTGGGGTCTCTTTGTTCCGTTAACCTATGTCATCTCATATGGCACTGCCTATGGCATCTCCACCTCGGACAGCTCTTTGATGCTTTCTCTGCTTAACGCAGGTTCCGTGGTGGGTCGGTTCCTGCCTGGGCTTTTGGCAGACATGTTTGGCAGATTCAACGTCATCATTGTGACCATCACGCTCTGTGCCGTAACAGTCCTTGGCATCTGGCTGCCTTGCGACGGCTCGCAGTCCATTCTCATCGCCTTCTGCGTGCTTTTTGGAGTCGCTAGCGGCAGCAATCTTAGCTTGATCCCGGTCTGTCTTGGTCAGTTCTGCGAGTCGCAGCATTTCGGGCGTTACTTTGCCACGGCCACAATGCTCGCCAGCTTTGGTACTCTCAGTAGCGTCCCCATCGCCGGGGCCCTGCTCGAAGTTGGTGATTTGGATACAGGATGGAGGGCATTGGTGCTCTTCTCCGGCTGCTCTTACGTTTTGGCTTTAATCTGCTACGGTGCAGCTCGGGTCATGACTGTTGGCTGGAAGATAACCACCAAGTTCTAGGCTTTCATCCCCTCAATCCTGGCGCTCAAGGCGGAGCCAATCTCTTGGCAATCAGAGGCCAGGAAACGATCTCGGTATCGTTTACAATATCCTCCCTCACAACCATTTACAGCAGGGTTCATTCTCTTATGATGAAACGGCTCTAAATACAGTCGAATATCTAATCGAAATCCCAGACCGCCTGTTCTTGGGAGGATCAATCATTTATCATTCTTACAATCCCAAGTTGCCAATCGATTCGCTCTTTAAGTTAGGCATTTTTACAATCAAACCAGATTAATTATCTCAACTCTCATTGTTGTTACCGTCAAGCTGTTTGAGTTGTTGGTTCTTCCTTGCCTGTGAAGTCAAAGAATTATGCCAGGCTGTAAATCATTTCAATGATTATAAAAGAAAGGAAACAATGAAAGGGTAATAAAGATGTAAGCAATGATGATAAAATTAATGGAAGAAAGATAACTCCAAGCCAGTAGAGGGTTACTAAGAAAATTCGGAACTAAACGTGAATTGACATTAAATGTAACAGCTGCTCTGCACATTGCTCGTTGTCACAACATCAAAAGTCTCCAAACCGTACAACTTGAACATTCTCCCAATCCATAACGAACTGGACCATGTGATAACCCCCTGTCTCAGATCTGGAACTGCGATGCGTTCACGGTTCCACTATTCGTATCAAACACCAGCTGAAGACCAGGAGTAACCTTTGGCTCATTGTAGGAAAATTGCAAGAAATCTGCCGCCAGTAAGTCAAGAGTCCTCAACAAAACTAGGAGGTTATACTCACCAGATGGGCCTTGGACGCCAATAGTGCACTGCCCCCCCTTATCCACTGCATCGTAGTACTTGAACTCTACCACGCCAGGCTTTGCTTCCTCCAATTTGACGTTGAAGTGGAAGTACTGGTCCTCCTGGCCATACCGAGTTACATACCATTCGATAACAAGGACTCTGTTGGGGGCCTGCCCGGTGACCTCGTAATAGACCCCGTGGGGCTTTCCGTCGACAATCAAGAGGTCGGTCCAAAATGGGAAGATGGAGTAGTCAGGGATGCCGTCGCGGTACGGCAGGCGCTGACCTGTGCGTTTCGCGCGGGCGTTCGTATTGTTGTCGAGGCACAGCATACCGTTATCTGTGATCCAGAGCCTCGAACTGCTGTGACCATACAGAGTCACTGGGAACTCGACGTCCAAGTTGTAAAATTCGTCGTCCACGCGACTTGTGGCACCCTGCAAGCTGCCCACGATGGCAATGGGGTTTGAAAGAGTCTAGTGGCGATTTAGATGCAGCTTCAAGGACGCTCTGGGAGAGTTAGAACTTACCACGGAGTTTGGCAACTCATGTTCTTTTGCCTTTCGTGCCTCTTCTTCTTGCTTTGCCCTTCGGGCCTCCTCTTCCTCTCTGGCCTTCCTCTCGGCTTCTTCCCTGGCCCTTTGTTCAGCTTCTTCTTGCGCCTTACGAACTCTCTCTTCTTCAGCGCGGCGCTCTTCCTCTTCTCTGATCTTTGTTCTTGTTTCCTCTTCAATTTGCCTGCGGGCGACAGATTCTTGAGTAGGGCTCGGTATCCCGCTGTAGGTAGCCACCTTGGCGCAGAGGTCCCACTCGCCGATGACACGTCGTGGATGGAAGTAGACCTTGGTCACCCAAGAGTCATCCACGACGACGGCTGCTACAGCTGAGAGCGGCACACCGCTGCGACTCGCCGGTGAGAACGTCCCAGGGTTATTGACGCTGACAGAGTGGAGCAGCGGGGCCCAGCCACCGCTGTTGCGGGAGTACGAGATCTCGAAGACTTCATCTTTGTCATCAGTGCTGTAGATACGAATCTCAAAATACGGGGAGGCATAGTTCCAAGCGACAGCCGTAAGCATGGCTGATGGAGAGATAGGAAAAGAAGGAATATCAACTGTGATGATGTTAGTTTGTGATTCGTTCGTCACAAGGGCCGTGGGATTGTTACCAGGAGCCCATGAAACATGGTCGTCCGCGTAGGCTGCCCCAAGCAGGTCCGTTGTTTTGACGTAAAAGACTCTAGACTCGCTCCAACCTCCAGTGACCGCTGCCAGAGGGGTTCCTGGCTTGACGGTGTTTGCACTGGCAACCTCAGCTTGGTCAGCGCTCCAGCCGGTTCCTGATACGTAGACCAGTTCCTTGATGGAGTTGTCACTAGCTTGGTAAAAAATGTGAATTTTTGAGTCGTCCGAACGGACTGCCGCAAGCTTTGAGCCAGCTAGTGGCACAACAAGAGGGAAAAGAGCCGCATCAACGGACTCGCCCTCTTGGAGTGGAGTAAGCTTCCATCCTGGAACGGGTGGCACTAAGCTACCTGGATCGGGCAGAGGCGAATCGAAACTGTCTCTAATTTCGGGGTCAAAATGAGTCCAGTTTGTGCGCTTCATTCTGTTAGCATCAAACACGAAGTTCACAATAAAGTTGACTTTACCTCTCGCAGCCTTCCCTCGTTATCGACATAATAGACCTTACTCTATGAATTGATTAGCCTCTCAGGCCCTTGGTCTCGCTCGGGCGCTTCACCTACCTCCCAGACCTTGGTGTCGCCTTGGCCTGCGTCTGTCCACCAGCCAAGCGAGGCTACAGGGCTGCCAAATGCAGCATCATCCGCGACAAGATCGTCATTTGGAGCGTGCCACCCTTTCTTAGTGCTATACCTGTTCTCCTTGACTAAGAAGGAACCCTGGTTGTAAGCATAGATGGAGGGCTCAGTGTGGTAGACGCGAATGAACTTCTCCTGGTCAGGAATTGCTTCGTTGGTTGCGTTGGCCTTGCAGGCGCAACGTCTAATATCTGGGGGATTGGGAGGGTAGAGGAAGCTGGTGGCCGCCAGATGAAGAGTGGTATAGATTGTAGAATCACCACTGCCTGCGTTAACCCGCGATTGAGTCACCATTTTCGGAACTTTCTGTGGTTACTGTGCGTGCAATGCGTGCAGATTTAAAGATCGAGCGTGCTTCAAAGTAGAAGTAGAAAAGTTTAGTTGTCCCTTTTTTCCAAGGCATCTTTCTACTGGAGGAGGACAGTCTTTTGTATCGTTTAGCAAAGCCTCACCAAGGCTCTCGGCTCCGCCTGTTCAGCTGTTGCAAACTTGACCGACTTTACTACAACGGTGCATCTACATGCTTGGCACAGGTTACTGTAGCGTCAATCTACCAATCGGAAATGGAGGACGCCAGTAAAAGTGCCGTGTTGTTTTGATGTGACTGTATGTCGTGAGCGCTTCCGCCGTATCCGGCCTTGATTTTCAAGACGAACTCATGTTGGCGAACCCTCACCGTATGATGATATGCGAGGGCTCGAATGTGTCTTGAAGAGGCCAGCTGAATTTCCTTTTTCTGCCATCTAAGCGACCTCGGAGGACCCTGCGTGCTTCAAGAGAAAGGTCTAGGCCGCCATGGCGCTTGTCAGCATACATGCGGGGACTATCATATCCCCAGTTTGTACATTCAGCTTACCATCGGACTGCCTCCAAGTCCTTTTGAAGCCACTTATTGGCGCGCCGACATGCGTCCTGTCTCAGCTGAATGCTTGCAGCCAATCAAGCCAGCACAGCAGTGCATTTGACTGTTGTCGGCGGCAATCGCTGCAATGCTTGTCTCGGAAAAAAGAGTCTGCCACTTTCTTCAAGGAGACGTTGGGACTCCGAAGACGACAACCCAACGGCAGTCAATGTCTTGGCACTGTTTCGGACCAAAACCGGAGCAACAACTGCCGACGTAGATTCCCACGCTCACCTTGATTTGCCAATTGCTGGTGATTTTCGTGACTTACTCAAGGATGAGTTATTTGGGAACATGTAACATCGCCATGTACTTCCAATTCTACCATAGCAACAACTAAACTTGTCTTCTAGACGCAGCAAGCAAGAATAATCCACCAAAGAACCAGTGATGGTGGTACTGTGTTTCCTGCCGTCACGGTTTCCTTTGACCTATCGATCCCTAGCACGAAAGATTTTTCAGATTGCAAAATTTGGCGCTAACTTATTTGTTTCCATAATCTCGAAAGGATCTTGAACACTGGTAGCGCGCTTCGTGCTTATATTGTGGGCTGGAACTTGTCATACTGGGGATAGCATGACTTGTTTCCTGCACAAAAATCGGTTCGTATATACCATCATTAACATGAGCGAATTCATGTCCAGTTTTGCGGGCATGATTGAACCTCTACGCACTTCAGGGCAGTGGTATATCCTTCCAACCAGCCAAACTTTTGGACATCTCCAATCAGAGCTACATACTTGAAGACTAATTTCGGTATATTTTAACGAATAAAGCATGGCGAAGCGAATTTTTGCCTTCTTTAAAAAGACTTCTGAGCGAACCCAACTCCCATGTGAAGGGGACACATCTCCGGCAGAATAGACTCGGGACAAGTTGATGATCTTTGTCATTGATTCTGATACACATACCTCCTGAGGTTGTCGGCCGGAGTAACGTAAAATCAACATGATTATTGCTTTTCACAGACCTCAAGTGGAATTGGGGACAAAACCACAAGGGGACATCTCGAGTTAAAGGCGGTATTCGAAGGGCACTGACGGATTGGGATTTTGGTCACGCTATTTGCTGCTAGGCATCGAAAGCAGATTATAAACCGTGGTCTTTCAAATAGCTGGCCGCCAAATAATCATGCATCATGTGCTAGCCCCGAAGCTGACCCTGTACCAAGATAAGTTCGTCCTCCAATGCTTGTACTGTATGACAAATGGCGATTAAGCCTGAAATCTGTCAAAGATCTGTTCCAACTCACCTGCTGGTACATAGTATACTATAGATTCACGGAAATCATTCCAGCACCGGACTACGACAGGCTCAGCTGCTCATCTTGCCCTGATATTGTGGTGGGAAATGGGCGTAGCAGCTGCTTGGCCCCGAGAACCATTATTTTGCGTGCCAAAAAGTAATCCCGACTGGCCTTGGGCTATGTTGTTCTGTTGGGTAATTGCCACTTCAAAAGACAGCCAGGGCCAACAGTGTACGATATACGCTGCTACCGACATCAAGACACAGACGATCGATGTCCCTAATTTATGGAATGAGGACCTGAGTCACGCCGTCCGTCGCTAAGGCTGGGCATTCCTGCCCAGTATGAACCGTTTTGTGATTGAGAGAAACCTCAAGGGGCTAAACAAAAGCATGCAAGGAAGATTGTCTTAGAGATAGATGCGTTATCATATCCTGAGACTGCACGACTTCGTCATTGCGTCAATGTCGAGTGCAAGACTGCTCGTCCACACGTGTCCATCCACGCCATCAGGGCATGTTGATGGAGACCGAGTGTGGTGGCATATTTAGTTCAATGTCGTTTGGAAGCAGTCGGCTTCATTTTTTGCCTTCTTGGAATAAGAAATCCAGTGTCCGATTGGCCGTTTGCTATTCTCTGTTCACCAGACCCGAACATGTGAGTATCAGGGCAAGCCTCCCTAGGCTATGTCCTAACACAAGAATCTCTCCATCTGCTTGCCATCTATATGATCTAGATTGCATCACATAGGCTTTCAGTCTCCACTATGAAGACTGATAACCTTCCTATTTCTATAGACCAGCATCGTCCCTGCACGGAGAGGGCATGCCAAATAGATATATGTCTCGTATACTTGAAATTGAAAAGCAGGTCATACTTTGATCTCGAAAATAACTCATTTACGCCGTTAAAGTCATATGCTCCTAGCCGCTTACAATTACGAGCTGCTGCATCCCTCTGATGGAGATGCAACGTCGCAACGCTGGCAGCCCTGGATGACGAAGCCTTTTAGGCCTCATATAATAAGCTAGCTAGACCTTTTCAAGTCTAGCCGCCGAATCGCCAGTTCAGCTTCGATGCAAGACCAAAAATAGGTTTCCTTTTTTCCTTTTTTTCTCTCTCGCAATCCACGGGATGACAATGACTCATTCAAGATGTTATGCGTCCCTGGCATGCTCGCGAACCTGCGGAACGTTTCTAGAGCATTACCAAATCCTTGCGGGTGATATAGTGCCAGTCGCCTGAGTCGAAAGAGCCGGCTGCTATAGGTTCCTCCGCTACAGACCCTTGCCCTGTTTCTCGGCTATGCTTGGCCCAACTCTGTCTCGTATCCTTCTTTACTTGTACTTGTGGCGCTCGCAGCTCGATGGTCGGAGATCATGGTGGCTGAATTGTTCCCACCAGCGGGAGCCATAGATACGAAGTAACGTCCGGAATATGCCGTCATCGTGAGAACTGGCCAAAGCAACGTATACGAGGCCATCGTCGGATACGCCGTCTCTACAGCGCATTGTTACATGACTGATTGTAATAACTCAGAATGCCAGTATATAAGTGACCGAGCCCGTCATATTCAACTCTTCCTATCATCACCAACATTGACCAACGCACTCTACACAAGCAGCTTCAAAGCCTTTCTCACAATTACACCAGCAACAGATTCACTCACCTCCTACTTTGTACTCACCGCAAACATGAAGGCCTTTACAGTTTTGAGCACAATCATGGCCGCGGCCAGCACCAGTGCGGCCCCCACCCCAGCTGCCGCAGGGCCAGCTGGCTTCAACATCATGTCTCTGCGCTCTGCCAGCCCCGTGCACCTAGGTCTTGTCAGCGCCGCCCAGAGCAACCTCTTCATCCACCTTTCCAAGCAGCACGCCACCTGCGACGGCGGTCTTCATGCTAACCAGGCCACCTTCTTCGTCCAAAACGGCGAGCTCTACCTCTACACCCCTGAGGGCAAGCATGCGCAGAAGGTCTATGTTGACCGCTCCGGCATGGGTCAAGGCAACATTGGCTACGCAACCGGCAAGGCGACTCTGCCGCGATACGCCGAGACAGTCGGTTGGGTTGTTGACGGTGGCTACCTCTCCTTCAATGGCTCTGGCCTCCTTGCATGCCCCAACAGCACCGACGGCGCTTGGAGTGTTTGGGTTTCGGTTGGTATCGAGAAGCCTCATGGGCAGGAGGGCTGCCTCGGGTTTAACCCCAGGGTCCTCCCTGTTGATAACCCACTTCAGTGCACCTACACGCAGTGATGTGGTGGTTTTGGAGGACTTGAGTAAAAGGCAGATACATGACGACAATAGACAAAAATAGGGGATCGGAGTGGGCAATACTAGAGTTTGATACACGTTTATGAGGAAGACAGGGGTCATTAAGATTTTGGGTTTGTTCCAAATAGATATCAACCAATACCAGTACAGGAACCTTTGACAGGGAAGTGACATGTCCATACCCCTGGAAAGCTTACATGGAGCTTCATCCCGATGAGAAAGTGGTGTGATTCAGTGTCGTTGGACGCTCCATGCCGATCTTGCTAACAATGGTGTGAGATCAATTTGGTTGATGTCCGATCGCTGCGCCTCAGGCTGTGTTAATGACAGTTGGGCTAATTGCATCAACTGTTGCACACTCATGTTTTCTGCGGGTTATATATTCAAGGCGCGCTAATGAGAGAGGCATTCGGGTAACTGCACGAAGTGCAATAGTCCATCAACCTGGTCAATTAAGCCTGTGAGCCTACACTCAAACGCGTAAATGCCTGGGTTCTGCCGAGGCTACTTGACCGCAGCTGTGTTCTCTCCTGGAGTTATTGATACGGCCCCTTGTGACTTGAGCCTCTTCATCCATGCTGAGCCCTGGTTTGGGTTTCAGTGGAAGCCCGTATGGGCGGAAATGACATTGGCTGTCCATAAATCTAGAAAATCTTTCCTCTTGGTTCATACTTTCTAGTTCACTCGTCTGTCAGGTCAACCACAGCAGACGCTGGATCCGACGCTGGCGGGCTCTGCAGGCCTTGTGTTGGGCTTGGAGAGGCGTTTTCTCCGTTCAATTCGCCAAGCACCTTTTCAAACAATTGCAAGTGGGCGCCGTGAGCTGTCCATTCTTGGGCATCTCGGTGATGATCTTTCGAAAATCCGCAACGCGACCAAGCTGGGATTTCTCGGCGGCTGTGAATCGCCCCCACATGGCGAGAAACTTGCTAGGCCAAAGGTATGTGTCGTTCACACAGTATCTGCGAGTATAAGATAGAACAGCGAAGATAACAATGTGCCATATGTGGACCATGGCCTCCATGCCAGTCGCGCGGACCGCGAAGCGGCTGTCGCCGGGACAGCGCTCGAGGATCTGGTCGAAGATCTTCTCGATGTTATCAGAAACCCGAACAGCCTCGGATATCTCCCTCGACCGGCCCCAGCTAAACGGCGTCTCCTTGTTCATGTAGTTTTCGACTCGAGCGAGTTGTTTCTCGAAGTTGGGAAGGGTGTCGCGCTTCTTCTGTTCGGCCTTAGCCCTGCGCCGCTCCGCTTGACGCTCCTTCTCGGCTTCCCCGGCGGCTCGAGCGCGCGTGAGGCCTTCTGCAACGGTTCGTACCTCGGGAATGGTGGTGGCCATGGAAACCATGATACTGAGGAGCTCTTCTTTGGAGAGCAGCTCCAGGCTCTCTGCGAGATCGGCATTGGCAAGCTCGACCATGCTGTTGTCCAGAACGAGATCCTGTGAAAGGGAGCTGGCAGCGACTCCATAGGGTCGCAGATTGGGAGGCAGCGTTGGAGCTCTTGGCAACGCATCAGGCGCAGCACGCTTACGGTTTGCTGGCGGCATTGGATCAAAACTAGGATCAAGTGCAGATTGTGATTTTGAGAAAATAAGGTGATAGGGAAGACTGAGCAAAGGTAGTGAGGCCAAGGGTAGATGAAGAAGAAGCAACACGCGTCATTCGGCAATTAACGTTAGAGCGTGTTTATTAGTGCCTGCAAATGCTAATCATCTCCCGTTACTCCGTACCACCAGCCACGTTTCCGACCCTGGAGCCCCACAGACCCTTGGCCTTGCAAACATCCCTGTACTCTGTAAGAGCTGATCAAGTTCGTTCCCAACAGAACCACCAAAAAGGAAGGCATATTTTGTCAACCGACATTTAGTTTAACCATTCTCAACCGCCTTTCCTCGTGCACTTCAATGCTTAGTTACAAATGACCTCGTAGACGTAACCCGTTTTATCACCGCCTTGAAGAAGGATGGCGATGACACCGTCTTTGCAGAAGGCCGGGATGGTCAAGACAGATCTAATAGACTTCATCAGAGACATTGTATCAAGTACAAGGATGACAAGAACGGTTTCTTTTCACTCTAGGCGGAGGAAATTTCTCATACCGAGCATTCGCCAAACAGGTTATTCCGATTGAACACCAACACCATATCGACACTACAGAGGCACCAACAAAATGGCAAATGTAGTAACCAGCAGTAGTGAAACCTTGGACACTCTCTATATGAAAAAGAACACAGGTCTCTACTAAGAAGGGAAATTGGACAGTTGCCTCGGTCAGTTCCACGTACTCAGAAGCGACACGCACGCCATTCCATTATCAGCTTCTTTACAGGCACTTGGATAGAATTAAAATGCTGCCCTTGCCTGCATCGTGGTCCGCTGTTCGCACTACCTGGCCAGTTCATTAGTAGGTCTGAAAACGTGCGATGCGACGGCCCCTGAGAGTCAGTGTCTCTAATCTTAAACGATATGGCCTTACTTCGGCCCTCGCACAAGACATGCTCACCTTACCAATCGCTTTTAATGCGTGATAGATTTAAATAGTCTAGAAAGTTTATAGTCGTACGGCTTCTTCCAGTTCCCGTTGCATGAAGATGCCAACTATCGGATCAGTGGCCAGCTAAAAAAAATTACTCGGGTACTAGCGACCCGTCTCACGTGCCTTGCATTTTCAAACACGTAATGAGCACCAAAGACAGTAATTGTCGCAGCAGAAAGCGGACGTTCCACCAGCAGAGTGATGGTTTCGGCCGGGTACAGAGTAGTACGAGTTTAGTAAAAATATTCGATGGCTTGCACGCGTCCTTATTGTTGTGAGACAACCACGTAAGTATTAGGCCCGCCGCTCAAACACGGGAAACGGTGCGGCTTCATGGGGAACCGGGTGATTCAAGATTTCGCCAGCCGTGTCAGATTTTTCTCAACAGCAGTCAACTTTTTGTAGCTTGTTTTCATACAAATAACCCACGGATCCGCTCATCTCCATCGATAATGGTACACTTCTCAAGGTGGACAAGCAAACAATACTCTTCTTGGTTTATTCCAGATCCCTTTTCACACACCCTTTTCTGATACCATTCCGTAACCCATGTCTCTCCCAACCTTTTTCGTCTGCGGCGCCACGGGCTCCCAAGGAGGGGGTACCGCCAGACAGCTCAGAAGCCTCGGTGCTGAAGTTCACGCCGTTACCCGCAACATAAACTCACCCAACGCTCAAGAATTACGAGATCTTGGGGTCAAGCTTTGGACTGGCGATTACGATGACTTGGAATCATTGAAAACAGCCATGACGGGATGCTCTGGTGCTTTTCTGAACTTTATGGCCAACTTTGATAATTTCGACGTCGAGATCCGTCAGGCAAAAAGCTTCTTCGCCGTTGCGCATGAAGTCGGGGTGAAGCATATTGTATATACCACTGGCGTTGGTGTTAACCAACCCGAAAAACTCGACCGCATCCCGGGCACGCTGATGTCCAACGTCTATGAGACTAAGCAGGCTATCGAGGACGAGGTCCGTAATGCCGGCTTTCAGTTTTGGACTCTTCTTCGACCAGGCCATTTCATGACAAATTACCTCGATCCGATGGTATCCATGTTTCCTCAGCTTGTCGAAAAGGGCATCTATGAAACAGCCTTTAAGAAAGGAACTCTCATGGGATCGGCCGATAATTACACAATCGGTAATTTCGCAGCTTATGCCTTATTGGACCCCTTCAAATTCCACGCCCAAGAGGTCGATTTCATAGATGAGTTTCTTACCATCGATCAAATTCTCGAGAAGATCTCTGCGGTAATTGGACGAGAGCTGAAAGCGGTGTATCTGGACGAGGAAGTTGTCCAGAGGCGTAGAGTCTATGACCCAGTTGTACAAGGCCAGCTCTTTAATTCAAGCATGACAAAGCTTGTTGATCTAGAGAAGGTGAAGAGTTGGGGTGTTCCACTGAGCTCCTGGGATGCTTTTCTTGCGAGAGAAAGGAAGAGCGTTCTGGCGACGTTTCAGAAAGCGGCTTGAGGCGCTATTGAGGTTGTGGATTCAATGGAGCCGAACGAGGTGAACAGGTTGAATCCAGTGGTATCTCAGTGCTGGGGGTTTTCTCAAGGTCCAAACGCCAGAATTGAATCGATAGTACAGATGAGTTGTTACTAGCTCAGGATCGCAAATAGTTTTGTTAACTCTCCACCCTCGATGGTGCTACAAATGACGTGGGAAGTGAAGGATTCAGCTCCAAATATGGTTCTAACTTGATGGGATTCAACGGCTATTCAATTTTGCCCCGGCATATGACTCGACTTGAAGTCACCTGTTTTTCTCGTAGTTTACTATTCCAACCCGAATCGGGTGCGCGTTCAACAATAAATAGAGCATGAAGCTCACGCTCAGCTGCGTCATATAGCTTGTAGAACATCGCAATAGCTCCATCTTCAGATCATATATTCTGCATCCGTCACGGGGACACGCACATGTATACATGGTCCTGATGCCTGGAAGGTGGTATGTTCTGAAGGTTAATGCATCTGGCCGTAACTCCCTTCAAGAAGTGATCGACAGTTGTACGAGCGACGGGCCATAGCGATTTGAAGTTCCAGAGAAGATTGACGGCCCGTTGCATTTGAGCCCCCCTCAATGTGTTTAACAAGCATTCAGAGAAACCGACCAGCGTGGAAAACTTGCCACTGGCAGCATCATGGTACCTGTATGCGTCAAACAAGAAGAGAAATGAATTTGCCCTAAAACATTGTACCACTGGACTCTGCAAATGAAAAGTTACCATTTTAATAGCCGTTAGTTATGAATGATGCATGCAAGGTCCCGTTACACAAGACGACGGCTTCCGGTACTGACTAGATAGCCATTTGATATAATCAACGCCAACGCATATCGGAACCCTGGATCAGTTTCCGTAGTTCTCCTTTCCATGTGATGTTTTAATCTTAACGTCAATAGTCATCATTCTGCTTTCCAAAGAAACTGCGCAGCTGGGTGGTCATCTGGTGGGTAAGCCACACCTTTCCTCCCGTACAAATTCTCACGATACGTGCCTCCATCCACGGCATAGCCATCCCAAAATAATCCGCGCTGTCTTAGGACAGGGATCAGATAGCTAATCACCTCCTCAAAACTCTCGGGCATCAAGGCATATGCAAGATTGAAGCCATCAACATCTGCCTCTCTCACCCACCGCTCCATCTCATCAGCAACCTTCTCGGGCGTGCCCACAACCGTCGCGCCTAGGCCTCCAATTTTGATGTGGTTGGCGACCGTGTGCTTAGTCCATTTGGGCACTTCAGGTGTCGCCTTCGACCATGCTTCAACAGCAGAACGAATCGCGTTAGACTCAACATGTCGCAACTCTTCGTCGTCGCCATACTTGGCCAAGTCGATACCGGTCCAGCCACCAAAAAGGGCCAGAGCCCCATCTTCAGAGCCGTAGCTTAGATACTCCTTGTATTTGGCCTCAGCTTCTTCTTGCGTTTTGCCGATGATAGGACACAACATGGCCAGGAACTTGATGGAGCTGGGATCACGCTGGTACTCATCCTTGGCGTTGTGTCGGATTTCCGCAATGTTCTTAGCTACAACAGAAGGGCTATGCCCTGCGACGAAGATTGCCTCGGCGTGTTTTGATGCAAACGCCTTGCCTGCCTTGGAAGTGCCGGCTTGCATAATGACTGGAGTACGTTGTGGAGAAGGCTGGCAGATGTGTGGGCCAGGGACCTTGTAATACTTGCCCTCGTGGTTGATTTCTCTAACGAGGGCAGGGTCTGTGTAAACGATGTTTTGGCGGTCCAACTTGACCGCATCCTCTCTCCACGAAGATTGCCTATATCGTTTTAATAGACGATCAGTGAAGTGCTGAACTCGCGACTTACCAGAGCTTGTAAGTCACATCCACGTACTCGTCAGCCATGGCGTAGCGATCATCGTGTTGTGGTTGCTCGCTGTGCCCCAGGTTACGAGCTGCGGAATCAAGGTAGCCGGTGACGATGTTCCAGCCCAGCCGACCACCAGAAAGGTGATCAACCGTGCTTAGCCGTCGGGCGAGGTGATACGGCTGCTCGTACGTTGTGGCCACAGTCACACCGAAACCAATGTTCTTTGTCGCGGCTGCCATGGCTGGAACAACCGCCAGAGGTTCATTCACAGGCCATTGCGCGCCCGAGATAATGGCAGGATTAGGGTTACGTGGACCTTTGTAGACATCATAGGATCCCTGGAAAGTGTGAGTTTTTCACATCTGGGAGTCAAGGTAGAAACTTACGAGAACATCGGCGATGAAGATCCCGTGGAATTTGCCTTTCTCGAGCAATTTCGCCAGCTCTACCCAATGAGAAACGTTGTTGAAATCCCACGAACGATCTCGGGGATGACGCCAAAGCCCGGGCGATTGATGTCCGCTGCAAGACTCAACGAAAGCATTGAGGATGAGCTTTTTCTTCGTCTCATTGCTTGTGCCCGACGCCATATTGAATACCTCACAACGGAATCTTGTATGTCGAAGAGATAACGATCGCGGCACACTGGTCTCACGGCCCTATGATCACTCGTTAAATCATCCCCGAATGTCAAACACGTGGGTGATGCTTGAGACTAGTTTGTCCGATCGCGCACACTAAGATTTCGGTAATCAACAGGGCCGGGATGGTGTGATTCGATCGACCGTAACGCCATCGCTGCAGCACGGCACGTCATACCAGGAAACTGGTGGGAGGGCCATTCATCCGACGCAATTAACCGGAATAAAGTTCAATATGAATTGACCATGATCAACACCTTTGATAAGACTTAAGCGAGGCCTCTCAGGGAGGAGCGTGCGCGGAATTTGTCAATGAGTGGTCGGGCGAATCGAAAGAGACAAGACAACGCTAAGTACTGCATAGAACTAACCTAGCTGGACCATAGTTTGTGGCATCATCACAGCTAATAATGTGCCACGACAAGCTTGTATCCGATGGGCGGAGAACCATCTGTGCCTGATGCAGATGAACCACAGGGACGTGAAGTGACATCCAGCTAAATACCATGCCTCGAAAGAGGATGGAATGGACTCTCATCCAGATGCTGCCTTTCCTCCACCAGTTCTGGTGCAGCGTTCATTTGCAGCTACACCCGACAACATGTCTCTCCTTGCTAGAGCAGAAGTGGAAGCCAACAGCATTGAGCCGCCGCTCTCTCAAGCTGTTGGCTACGTCGTCGTCATCGTAATCGGTTTCCTCATTGCGTTCATCATGATGTTCTTGACGCACATCTTGAAGAAGACCGTGGGGGAAGACAACAAAACAACGGAAATGTTCATGACTGCAAATCGAAGTGTTGGCACCGGCCTGACGTCTTCGGCAGTCATTTCATCCTGGCTCTGGAGCACAGCGATGCTTGGCAGTACTCTGGTTGGTTACAATTTTGGTGTTGCTGGACCATTCTGGTTCGCAGCCGGGTATGTGTCGTCCGATCTCGAACGATTATACCTCGTTAACTGTTCGTCAGATGCTCTCCAATGATTGTCTTCTTTGCTCTGATTGGCATCTCATGTAAACTCAGAGTACCTGAAGCCCATACATTGCTTGAGATTGTGCGGATACGCTACGGCAAAACCGGCCATATTGTGTGGATCGTGCTATGTCTCATCAATAATATCATTGCCATTGCAAACATGCTGCTTGGTGCCAGTGCAGCAATCACGGCCCTGTACGTTGACGCAAACTTCCTTCAAGGCGTTGGAACTAATAATGCTAGAACCGGGATACACATAATTGCGGCTACCTTTCTCCTACCTGCTGGTGTTGTCCTGTACACCTTTGTTGGGGGCATCAAGGCAACGTTCCTGACGGATTACTTCCACACATTTGTCATCACAATCATCATCTGCTTCTTCACTATCAAGACGTTCTTGGTACCAGAGATTGGATCACCGGGCGGCCTGTACGATCTTATTGTCCAGGTGGGACACGATCATCCCGTATCCGGTAATGAGGGAGGGTCTTTCCTGACCATGACTAGTAAAGATGTGAGTTCTCGAGGCATTTCAGTCACAACATCCCATTCCTGATTACAGTACAGGCCATCTACTTTGGCATAATCCATGTGCTAGCGAACTTCGGCCTTGTCATTATGGACACTGGCTTCTTCGCCAAGGCGTTTAGCGCCGCTCCACAAGCGGTTGTTCCTGGATATATTGTGGGTGGAATTGCCTATTTTGCTATCCCCTGGTGTCTTGGCACTTTGATGAGCTTTTCCGCGCTTGGACTAGAAGACACTCCACGGTTTCCAACATACCCTCGCCGGATGTCACCGGTAGAGGTGTCCAATGGTCTCGTGCTACCTTACGCCGCCATCGCTATCGCGGGCAAAGGAGGTGCTGCCGCAGTCCTGATTATCACCTTCATGGCTGTCACGTCCACCATTAGTGCGCAGGTCATCTCTGTCTCGTCCATCATCAGCTTTGACATCTACCGTCAGTACTTTAATCGTGCTGCTACAGATCGCGATGCAATTCGGTGGAGCCACATTGGCGTCGTCTTCTTCGGGCTCTTCTCGGCAGCCTTCTCCACGGCGCTATACTACGGCAGCGTCGACCTCGGCTGGACCTTGTACATGCTCGGTGTTTTGACGTGCCCCGGCATCTTTCCAACCGTCTTCACAATCCTTTGGAAGAAGCAGTCTAAAGCTGCCGCCGTCGCCTCCCCCCTATTAGGATTGGCGACAGGTATTGCTGTCTGGCTTGGCTCGGCATCTGCTTTGTACGGCGATATCACTGTCGCTTCCACTGGCAAGTCGCTTCCGTGTGTGTACGGGACCGTTGCATCTGCACTCAGTCCTGCGCTGTACTCTGTCGTCATCACGCTCATCAAGCCCGCAAACTTCAAGTGGGCAGACTTCCGGAATGAGCGTCTTGCATTCGAGGTGGCCGAAACTCAACAGGCTTCCGAGGCGACGCGGACGCACGTTCAGCATTTGTCAAGCTACGCTGCTGACAAGGCGCGCCTGAAGCACTGGGGCATGTTGGCGGCCATATGGTCGGCAGCGACATTCTTGGGACACTGGGTTCTTTGGTAAGTCTGGATTATGTTGATGCGGCTCCATGACTAATTGACCGACAGGCCACTTCCAATGTATGCGTCGCGTTATGTGTTCGGCAAAAGCTTCTTCGTTGCTTGGATCATTGTCTCAATCATCTGGGTTTGGGGCACAATGTTTGTCGCTGGCTTCTATCCAATTATTGATGGATGGAACCAACTGAGGCTGGTGTATCAAGGACTAAGAGGTTCTGATAAAAGTGGAAGTCAAACGAACGGTACGCAAAGCCCTGATAGTGATGGTTCTGTTCTTCAAACTCGGAAGGAAGGGTAAGTTTACATTATTATGTGCTGCATTGAGAAACATTGTCGGAAGATAAAGCTTCCCAGGCAAGACTAGAGAGCAACAAGTTCTATCTGACATCATTTCCTTCATTCGATGGCTTGGATGACTTGAGCGTTCCTTTCCCAAACCCATCAGACCTTCATTTCTAAAGATACGACCAGAAATCCAGCATGGGCTTTCGCACGAGGGGTGGCTTACGGCATAAATACCATCGTGCCAACCTTCCAGTGGCTTTAGAGGCGAAGATATTACCCGGCCTATGGCTCACCAGTCTTAACACCCGCACTCCGAAACTTTCGTAATGAAGGACACAATAGCTGATCTAAGTTAAGACTTAAACTCCCAAGCGAGTTGCATCTGGCGAGCATAACCCAAGTCATACAATAGTTTTGTACAAACACCTCCCACAACACAAGAGCTGCAAAAGTGCAAGCTATTGTCTTATACAATCATGTAAATTACCATGTAATATCGGATGCTTCTCATTTATGCGCAGAATTCGGGATTAGAAGCTGGGATAAAGTCTCAACAGGGGAAGAAGCAGTCTTTTTACGTATGTCAGATAGGACTGGATATGACGCTGGATGTTCGTCATTGTACGGAATTATACTCATTCCGATCGTATCGGAAGATTGCATTTTGTGGGGTTTTTCATGATTCATGTGTATCCGTTTCGTGTAAGGCTTTAATCTTGGACCTGCCGAATGGAATGCAAGCTCCAGCAGGGGGCTAGTTGCAATTTTGACAAAGCAACACGGACACGTCCCTCATGAACTGAAACATTGTTTAGTGCAAATCTATGAACTGAGTCTTAACAGAACACCCACCCGCAACGTTTTCGCTTGGATATTTCCATTTTGTTTCTCTCTCATAATCTTTTTCGGCTGTGGTAATGGACGGTTCCCTGGTGCCGTGAACCTTGAGCGCGTAAAATGAGACCTTCTGTGTTTTTCTGTATAGCGCTCGGTGGAGCTTTCACTTCTGCGGAGATGTGTGAGCGAGCGGTGTTCGTTAAGCTGCAACCGGCGGAAATAATCTGCTCGGGCAGAACCACATCTACAACATTGGAAAGGTTACTCAAACAATCCAGTTGATTGCCATCCCGGAATCAACCATGTGAGAAAGAGGGAGCGCTGATTCTTTTGCAGGACTTACACTGATTGCGAACCGACAACTTTTTCATTTGCGACACAGAAGTCGCCCAACGTGGTAATCTCAACAAAGGGATCAAGTCCTTCAGACGACATTGACATTGTCAGCAAGATCGGTATCCAACCAGGCCAAAGCACAAACAATCGTCCCAAAGGCCATGTGAAAGCAGGAAAAGTCCTCATTTCGGAAACATCTCACAAAACCTCTACACGCAAGATATCCGTGCTGGATCCCCAGACCACAAAACGGCCTCAGCGCTATTCTGACACCCCATCGGTTGATGCAACGACGAAGGCCCATAAGAAAGCAAAAACAACCTCTAGTGTGAAGAAATCATCTCAAAAAAGATCAGCATCATCTACGACCAAGGCGTCAAAGAACTCACAAGCTCGAAGCCCCTCAAGTACGCTGGGTACGATCCATACTTCGGAATCAAAGACTCCCACGGCAAGGACATCCGCATCGTCGTCGGCATCAAGATCCAGGTCTTCCACAGCTATGGCATCCGTCTCACCGCGGCTATCAAGATCAAGATCGATCTCTCCGACAGTGACGTTCAACATGGCAACAGTTCCTTCGTTGAGCCTCTCCTTATCGTCCACTACATCCTTGACTACTACCTCCGCAGCTACAACACCATCCTGTGCAGACCTCCCGAATGGATATTTTGTCGACGGTGCCCTCGCCCCTTGGTACATCTCGGATCAGGTGACGGCCGATAGCTCAGCGGTTGTAGCCGGAGGGCTTGCTGAGTATCCATATGCATTCGCACTCATCCCTTCCCAAACATCATACGCCCAAGTATACTTGAACAATTATCTCCCATCATGTGGTAGTCCACCACCAATCGTCACTCTCAATATTCGATTTCGTCTCCAGTTTACTGGCGCGTCGGAAGGATGCACCATACGAGTGGCAGTCAATCGGTCTCCAGATGATATTGTGATCATTACAGACGACGGCTCGCAACCAGGAGTTTGGCAGACGTATGAAGGGACTCCTGTGCAGGTGCAGCTGACATACGACCCCCTCTTTACTGTCAAACTTGCATGTGAGAATAATCAGCCAGAGACACCTGCTATTCTTATCACAGCTATATCAGCTTATTGAATAATTCAGCAACTATGTAATACGAACGTCATTCTGGGTAGAATCCTGCTACAACAATAATGAGCCCAGTACTTGATTACTGTGACTCCACCAATCGTTTCGCCGAGTCCATCGGACCTCCCATTGGACACGAGGACGCGGGAATGTGCATCTGCACGCCTAAACCAATGTTCCAGTCAATGAAATTGGCTTACTTCCGGCCGTGGTAATCTTGTGGCTTGGGAACACCTTTCTTTCCCCCACCCCGACGGTTCCAGAATGTTTAGTAGCGCGTGTTGACTTCGTGCGCAATACTGTTCTCATTAGGTTCTCCGTGTGCAAAAGTTCATTAGTCTCGTTGCAGTCTACGGTTTACTGGGAGTTTAGTGGTAAGAGAGAGGGCCAAAGGGTAGTTGCGAGTAAGGTTAAGACCTATAGTGCTTGTCATGATAGACGTCGGAACGGTGCCATCTAAGTCCAGCTAAGACAACAGTGGCAAATATGCAAGGCGTCAGAAAATGAAATATCAGAGTTTGGAATATCATCACACGGCTCTACAATTTGCAGACAATAAGTCTACACTAAAACATCGTATATATATGCCCAAATTTTCATTTTTCGCATTGTTTCGACCACCACCAGAAGCCAAAAGGCTACCCCCCGAATTCGTATTGTCACCAGCCGCATAAACATCAGAGCCTTCCAAATAGAGGAAGAAGACTATTATCGTAAGAAACGCATCCTGTAGAAGAGTGCCTTGGTTGTCGCGGGCAAAGATCCTGTACGTGTATGCTCAAAGCATTAATCATGCCTTTCTTCTGCGGTGACTTTAGGGTCTCGTCAAGTATTGGCGTAAGAAGCACAGGTTAAATCAGCCCTGAGGTTCTGCGCCAAAAAGCCATGATGGCTCCGTAATTTATATCATTTTAATGATTACACAATGAAAAGATTGAAGTGCCCTGCTTCAATAAATCTAACCTTTCCCCCACAAACCTTTTCAGATTGATCCCCCCGCGATATGCAGCAGCAAGGTTGCGGTATTCTCTAAGCTTGCATGGAGGAATTTCGAGCCCCAGTGGCTCCGAATTGCATCACGTGAGCCGGAGAAGTGTTAAGATAAGAGTAATCTCCGAATTTCACTATTCATGCTTCTTTCTTTTGTGCTGAGAGTTAATAATAATTTGTCAGAGGCGTGGTACATCATCAGAAGACTGGCATTCAATATTTCAATCAGCTACATAATAGGCGGCTGAACCTGCCCGAAGCGTTTTCTCAGCAAGGCTTAGACTTGATGTCACTATCCTCGCTTTTACACCTTTAATGCACATGCAACGTATCGGCGTTTTCTCGCATATAGCTGCGCCTCTTCACAGCCACAGCCTCGTCTCACGCGATTCAGGCACTTAGGTCGAAATTCTCCTACGTTTCTTCAACGTAGCCCTTCTAAAAGTTTGTATCTGACGCTTTCTTGAAATGGATTATAAACAACTTAGTCTCACCAATGATGAAATCAGGCTCGTTTAAATTACGCCCTCTTCCAGTCCAGATGCTTCTGTGGAGTGTCACCTGTTGCAAACACCTTTGAGCTCAGCCCAGCAATATGTCGCACTCTCCTACTGCTGGGGAAACCCTACCAATAAAGCCGCCATAATGGTTTCTGGAACTTTGGTACCAGTTACAGTAAGTCTCGAAAGCGCACTGAAAGATCTGCGCCAAAGAGGGTACCTCGACATCTGGGCCGACGCACTTTGTATCAATCAGAACGACCCAGAAGAGCGGAGCCAACAGGTGCTGAGAATGGCCTCAATTTACCGTTCAGCATCTAAGGTGGTTTCTTTTCTTTCGTGTGAATTTCCAGAAGACGCAAGCATTTTGTCGACCCTTTTCCCTCGTGCTCTAAAGGAGGAGCAGGACTCGTTGCGAGTACAAAAAGAATATGAGAGGCTCACCAAGTCACTACCCTCTCGGAAAACCATTTGGCCCCGAACGATTCGATCTTCGAGAAAAGATATTCCTCCGCCACCTCCGTTACAAATTGGACTTGACACTCTTGAACACGCAGGGCTCATGAGATTTCTCCACAATCCGTACTGGCGTCGGGCCAAGATCATACAAGAAGTGACAACAAACCCAGATCTAGAGATCATCTGGGGTCGTAAAAGTCTTTGAAATAGAGACCTTGGTGAAAGTTTCGCGCATCGCAGCCAAATCCAACAGTATCCAATGCCCCAGGCAGCTAATTTATCTCCAGACTATCAACCACATTCGAGAGGCCCAGCTGAACATGTCGCCTCCGTCTATACTGGAGGTCCTAGCAACGACAGCGGATACTGAATCATCGGAAGCACGCGATCGAATATACGCTCTACTTGGAAATACATCTGACGACAATATTTTTGTCCCGTTTCCAAGCTATACCCTATCAGATTCAGCAATCAATAAGGATATGACTGTACAAATACTTCGAGTTACCAAGTCTCTCGATTTCCTCCTTCTCAAGAATGGAGAGGTAGGACCGTGGCTTTTAGACTCGTTTGCTCCCGAAACATTAAGGATTACTGGAGTGTTGATCAAAGAAATCAATGCTTGAAAAAGATTAGAGCAACCCTCAAATGCCAGATGCGGCTTGGTGTAACATCTGAGGGACGATTAGGATGGTTCAATAGGAATGCAGTTCTTGGTGACAAAATCGCAGTTCTGTTAGGGTGTCGGTTTCCAGTTGTGCTTCGGAAATGTGGAAATCACGGCTATTGCATCGTTGGGGAGGCCATCATTCATGGTCTTATGTTTGGTGAAGCTATGGAATTGAATAAGAAGAGGAGGTTGGGGCCTGTCGAGTTGGTTAGTGCTTAGATTATTCAATTCAATTGCAAGCCTCTATGCAGAAAAACAAGTACCTGTTAACGCAGTGAGTGGTAGTTATTTTGATTGTCAAATTCGGTGCTTTATATGGGGTTGCAAATACTAGATCTCCCTAGGGCATCATTTCATTACAGTTGCATGCTTATCATCTACATCACGGCTAGTTGAATCGATGTCTTGGTCTAAAAGTAGTGGTTCTCAGCAAAGGTAAGTGATAGCTAAAACAATCTCCAATTTTCTTCAATGCCAAGAATCTTCAGTTTCGATATTTGTTATGAATCCACGCAAGCACGCAGAGATGTTTACTTATAGCTAGGGGCGGAAACAGAGGAATACATAAATGGATAGTACGATTCAAGGATGAATAATACCAGGGGTCTTGAATGACAGGGGGAATGTTAAAGCAAGCACAATATTTAGTTATCAAGCCCCTTTGGAAATCACTTGAGGAAACTTGTCTGCCATCACTGTCCCATGAATGTGATTTGCGAAATTCCGGCCACGGGCTGGAATGACGATGTAACTTACGGTACTTTGATGGAGTTGTAGTATAGATTTTATGATAAGATACTTTTGTATTTCCTCGACTTTAGCATGGCTTCAAGTATTAGACGAAATATGGACTTTTCGGTAACCGGTGGAAACACCATTCTGCAAAGCCCCTCATCCATCGGGGCCGCAACCGTAGCAATCAACTCTTGTAGAATAATTCAAAGCGCCGAACATCACATCATTTCCCTCTGATGCGGTGGTGTTGGAGCTTCATCAAGTCTCAGGATCAGTTGCATTCATTGGAATGTCCTGTCAAGGTTTCTGCACCAATCAGTCACGGCGGTAAACCCACAATTCTTCAAAAATGCGAGACTGGTGTAAAATGATGATTCAATTCAGCTGCTTCATGACATCTATCGCTTCACCAGGAATTTTCTAGAATGGAGTCGCCTTCTACCATGGTGCAGCTATTCTGTCAAGTTCGCTATGCTCCTTGATCGCCATGACACGCATGCGAGATAGTGGGGGCGCCAGCGACGAGCGGAGTACACGCGTAGCGTCACCATACGGTAAACAGCGTATGAACTCAATAAAAACGTTTCCGTGACATATCGACAAGTAATAGAAGAGATTGATGGGGAAAGAAGCTTCACAAATTCACTTTCCTTAAGGCGACAAGAGATGTGCGGCACAGGAATTTGCCTGCCCCCAACATCAAGAGAGGGCTCCAGAACTCGATCAAGGAACCCTGTCAATACAAACAGGTTTCAATGTCCAGCATAACACGGCAATACTAAGCATTCACCTTGTTGGATCCACAATCAAGCTCCTTTCGGCAAAACTCCGCGGTAGTCAACGGTAGGCCGACCGAAATGGGCAGGCCGGCAACAGATAAAGTGGCTGTGGAACTGCCGCTAATCCCATGTCACGGCATGGAGGACGAGCAAGTCTCCTGTTTCATCGCTAGAGCCGTTGCATGCCCATGTGTTCAATTCCAATGCGACGTCTCTAATTGGGCTCCTAGGCGGACTCCAGCTAATTGCCTTCCTCATTCCCCTCACATGACGACGATCGTTTTGTCCCTGGATTAGCGCAGGCTTGGCGTTACCTGCATTCAACCCATTGCGTTGTCCATCACTAATCAAGCAAGTCCGATAGGAGGTAAATTATCCCTCGACTTGCGCGTCCTTCGCATATTTCCCACCGAGTCTCACCTTGCGGATGTAGGCATTCCGCCGTTGGCAGCAGCCAAGCACAAGCACAACTAGTGGAGAGATCCACTTATGTGACAGTGAGCACGTAGCCCAGTTTAAGTTGTTATGATGGCTGTTTATGTCGTGCGTTGGGCAATTCCTGTGTCTCTATGCGAAACCCTGCCAAGTACGGCCCCGGTATTCCCCAGATCATAATCTGGGACGCAGCTCGAGTGGCTTGATCTCAACCGAGATTCTCGATGAAGGCTTCAGAGGAATCATTGCCCTCTTATGAAGCATTTCTGTCCACAGCATGGCGAACGTGGAAGCATCCCACTCTCGCACCGACCTCAAGCAGGGACTGCTTTGGCTTTCCCCTCCGAAAGACTCCAAAGCGAGCAAAGTCTGTGGATCCTCTCGTAAATATGTGTTCTCATATCCCCGCATTGAATCATCTGCCATCTTCGGCCCGCAAAAGAGGCCCCTCGAGGATCGACACCCCTGGGCATCCTTTATGCTCCATCCATCCGACCTGCCAAGCTCGTTGTCCCCACCGTGCTCTACTTAGGACGAAGCCAAGATCCAGGAACGTTTTGTGGGTGACGAGGTGCTGACTGACCGACCATGTAAGCGATAAGTCATCTCTTAAAGTTTTGTACGGGGACCTCGGAGCTCTGCCACGTAATGGCATGATTTAGGATATAAGCCCGCCGTCTACTCACCGCGGTCGTTGGTTCCACCGACCTCGCGTTGCAAAGTCGCATAGTTGACTCCACAGCCACCATGATGCCTCGTTCATCCCTCGTAGTTGGGGCTGCAGCTCTGGTTGCTTCAGGTTTGTGCCATGGCCAACCCTTCCGGTTCGTCATTAACATCCAATCGCAGCATCTGCTCAGTCCACGTACTGCGATGACCTTGGTCGATGCTTTGCCTCGGCCGCCGGGCCTGGTGGCATTACCTTTGGATTTGCCATTCCTGAGACCTCAACCGCCCCCTTCCAGGCCATCGTTCAAGTCACCGCACCCATTGAGGTGGGCTGGGCCGGAATCGCTTTCTCCAGTCGCATGACGAACGTCCCGCTCGTCGTCACCTGGCCTAGTGGAGATACCGTGAGGGCCTCGCCTCGAGTGGCCTTCTCCTACTCATTGCCCGGTGTCTATTCCGAAGCCACCGTCAGAGTCCTTGAAGGTTCCACCGTCAACGAGACGCATTGGGTTTCTACTTTCTTCTGCGATGGCTGTTCCTCATGGTCAGATCTGGCTCCCAACCCACCCAACTCTCTTGATCCGGCGGCGCCAAACCCCTTCGGCCTTGCTTATTCCACAACCCCAGTCAACGACCCAGAGGACGACAGCACCGGCTTTTCCATTCACAACAGCGCCCAAATCGGCCTTGTGGATCTAAACCTTGCCCAAGCTGCTGAGTTCAATGATTGGATTGGCGAACAACCCCCAGCCCCCACCTCGGCAACACCCTCAACAACATTCGTTACCTCAACCATCGCTTCGACACCGACGACACCGACCGCTACCGCACCGGGTGGTCCCCTTCCTATTCCCACATCATGCGGTTTGGAGGGCCAATTCCCCCTCGAGACTGCCGAGGGATGGGGTATTGTGAAGATTGCCGGCAGCCTTCGAACTCCGAGAGCCATGGCCGTCGACAAGCAAGGCAACCTCCTTGTTATTCACGTTGGCGCCGGCCTCTCAGTTCACACCTTCGACTCGAATGGCTGCATTGGAACATCCAAAGTCCTCATCGACCGGCCGCAGCTAACACACGGAGTTGCTCTTTCGCCTGACGGCAAGACTGTCTTTGTTTCCTCTGCGACAACAGTGTGGAGCTACAGCTATGATGCAGCATCACAAACCGTGTCCGAGGAAACTGTTGTGGTCAGGGACATGTACCCAGCATCACATGTTACTCGAACTCTGGTCATTCCTCCCGCCACGCCGAACTTGCTGGTAGTGAGCCTCGGAAGTCACACCAACCTTGACGGACCTTCCGTGATCAAGGAGACTGGAAGAGCAATCGTCAAAGTATTTGATATCTCGACTCCTCCCAGCGCTGGTTACGATTACAATACCGAAGGCACCTATCTCGGATACGGGCTTAGAAATGAGGTCGCCATCGCCGTCGACAACAATAATATGTAAGGCTCCTCGTTGCAATATGGCACGAGTAATAAACTGACACGAAACAGGGTTTGGGGTGTAGAGAACAGCGCCGACAACTTCAACCGAACCATCAACGGTGTTTCCACTGAGATTCGTGAAGATAACCCGGCTGAGGAGCTCAACTACCGTAAGTATAAACATGCAGCCTTTTCTTAAGCGACTGTACTAATGCTTACTACAGTGGGTGACCCATCCGTGTCCAACGAGGACTGGTATGGATATCCAACCTGTTACACCGTCTGGGGAGGCGAGCAGTTCCCCGATGGCAACCCAGCCACGGGATCCCAGTTCATCCCTGCTCCCAACTGCACCTTCACCGACGCGACATGCGAGGACCGAAGTGTCCGTCCTCGACTTACCCTCCAGGCCCACTCTGCTCCCATCGATGCCAAGTTCGACCCGGAGGGCAAGAATCTCTACGTTACTCTCCACGGCTCCTGGAACCGTGATACACCAACGGGCTACAAGGTCGTCACCATCCCTTTCACCACTAACGAAGAGGGAGGTTACGAACCTGTTGCTGCCCAAGACAGCAGGGACGGCTACGATGACATTGTCTGGGATCCTCAGACAGACTGCAACAGCTCCAGATGTTTCCGCCCCAGCGGAATTGTCTGGGATTTGGAACACACCCGTCTCTACGTCGCCAGCGATAACACGCGCCAGGGCGAGATTTATGTGCTATTCAAACGGGCGTAGATGGAGGGAGCAGCAGCGAGGGGCATTTCAAGCAAGCTGTATCTATTTATAAATTTGTAAATATTGTTAGTCCAATTTGACTTCGTACATATTTTGTCACCCAATGTAGCATCATCATGATACTTAGCTGGCTCGCTATGTCACCTATCATGTACCTGTTGAATCGTTGATTGATTGTTGTGTTTTATCTAGCCCTCAATATTGGAGATTTTCAGGTATCGATACGCTGAGCCAATTTGATGATAATAATGCTATAATGTGGCTTACCTTCAGCCGGAACGAACGTCGTTCATCTGATTGTTTCTCCCATGATACCACGTCTGCATGGGTTACCGAACGCATTATGCCCATTTATTGACCTCTTATCCCTGTACCTATGACGCTACGGCTCCTTTTCCTCCTCACCGTCGTCTCCATTGCAACATCTCTCACAAACTTAGCCTTGTCCCAGCTTCTTTCCTCGCCGCCTCTCCGCCATCTCGCCGTGACTCTGGTCTCCTCTTCGGCACTTTGAATATGATTCAGAATCCGTTTCTGGACCCAATTATGGCTATACAACGCAGAATGACGGGGTAGCCGCATAGGTCCTGCCGAACAAGAGCAGTCGGCCATCGCAGATGTTCTTCTAGACGTCCTCATGGCGGTAGTCGACCAGGAGCCTGCCAGGCACGAGATGGGGACGTCAATAATTTTTAGTGTTAGCGTGCTGGGCAGGGGATGTTGCCGAGGACATTATTGGCCACGCTGTTCTTCATGGGTTAGTCCAGGGTTCCCTAAGGAGCGAGTCAGCACATGGAGTGATTGCAAGACCTGGTGGGCGAACATGTCTGCTCCAACTCCAAGTACTTGCCTGGTTTATGAGGGGCCAGCCACTGTTAAGGGCTTTTGTAATGGCAATTGTCCCAAAACAAGTGTCCCAAAACAAGGGCCCCAAAACTTATTATAGTCAGTCAAGAGAGAAACTAGCTCGTCTCGATCGTAGACCATGGCGAAAGAGGTTGAGCAAATGTGGCTCGTTCAGATGAAAAGAAAGACCCGAGAACCCGGTCAAAGTGGAAAATGGAACGAGAAAAGCCGTAGACATCTTAAATACCACCAAAATTAGCACAGCGCTCTAGTATTGTCATTCGGGGCCGGGATACTTTGTGCCGGTGGGAGGTGGATACTGTCATGGAGTATTGATGCCCCTTCCCGCCATCTATTTTGAAAGTGCTCTAGTAGAATGCCAGCCTGTCTTGTTGTTGCTGTACTCAAACTTATCAATACGGAGTAAGCATCCGTTTTCAGGAATATTTACTGTGAATTTAATCTCTCGACTTAATGACTATCCCGACTTCCCTCTGAAAAGTCCACAATCTTATCATCTACGACACGTGAGTTGAATGGAATATGTTCCACCCTATTGCATTATAAGTCGTCGCTCCTTTTCCATATGATTCAATACGGGAAGACTTACCATCTGTCAAAGGCCCAATCTCGTACTGCTGCGAAGTTTCGACAGGTGTGTGGTTGTCCAACACGAGGTGTCAGGGCTGGTGGACTTTTATCCGTCCTCCAAAAATACCATTGCACTGTGGTGTCGGCTGTACAAATTAAGCGCTGTCGAATAATTTCCACGCAATGGTCTATATAATGTCAGCTGGCTTGTTGCCACAAATTTATATGATTCATACCCATGTGTAGCCACTGTAAATAATCGAGGGTGCCATTGGCATTATACATGGACATATTGTATCTTTCAGGATAAAAGCTCATGCGGATCATGTTCTGATTTGTTAGTTGTACCAGTCATCAATTGTCTTAGTACGGTTTTGGTCGCTTACTAGACAATGTAGCTGGTGGAAGACATCCAGCCCGCCAAGATAGTAACTCTCTAGTCCCGGAACTGGAATTCTTTCCACATCTTCTGGGACATCATCTTTTTCCAAGTCTTCTGGGGAGATCTTGATCCCCACTCCGTCTAATACGACATTAGCCTGGTTGATTTGGTGCAGCACGGCTCCAGACTTGGGTTGCTTACGCTTGTACAAATCTTCCCAGAGTTCATCTGTTCTATCATTGGGTACGCCCTGGTACTCCGTAGTGTCGTTCCCAAAAGCGTCATTTAGTTGGATAGTTTCGTAAGAGACTATGCTCCCTGCAGGTGCTTATATAAACTTGTTAGCCAGTGTTCAGTAGCATGAAGATGGTCAACTTACAAGGACCAAGACTAGGGTCAACGCACTCTCGTTGTGTACGGATATGTTGCACCACAAGCGCAACAATGAGAACAATATTCAAAGAGTATGACAGGAAGTTCCAGCTGCTTTGATGTCGTCTTTTTAGTAATGTGTGGACGTCGTGCAAAAGACCTTGTTCTTCTGATTCATGTTCGGATTCGGTGTCTCCCGCAGGATTCTCTGACATCTTCTGATAGTCATTGGAGTATGCCATAGTTGCTGTAACGTACAGCACGGACTGAAAAATACCATGCACCTCAGAAATGGAGGGCCTAAAAGCATTGAGTTCCCTCGAGGCAGTGGAGCGACCCAGTCAGCTGCCGAGAAGCTACCTTTGTAACCTCTTTTACCGCTTATCAGATTCTCCACCGTGACAGCCCACCACTCCCACGCCAGTAAGTCAAGGGAAGTAAAAGCGGATAGCCCTAAAAGCTGACAGCCCCTTACGTTGGTTCACCAAATTACCCTATGGGGCTGTCAGCTTCTTACTCCCTTGACTTAGAGGCTTGGCATAGGAACAAGGGTCTCTGTGATAGGGCATCTTACGAGAAATCAGTGATATGAGCCTTACTTGATCTGCAACTTCCGCTTAATAGGAAGGTAACATTCAAGAAAGCGCATGCTCAAACCATGTGCGATACCATGCGTCGTACATTTGACCATTCGGTTAACGTCTCACAGCATTATCAAGCGCTAAAGGATTCATGCAGTGGGACTTGGTGCTGATCTCGGTCATTATAACCAGCAGAAGATACGACGCTTCTCCTTTCATTGAAGCCTTGAAGTCCAGAACCCGAGGAGACCGCTCTTGGCAGCGCGTATCATCCCGCCCCAGAAGGCCTCGTTGGATTCATTACAGAAAGTCTGATAAGGAGGAGCTTAGTATAAGTATCACAAAGTCTCCAGCCCATACCATCTAAGAGACAACGGAATACTAGCAAAGACTCATTCGATTACTCATTCACAGGTAGCAAACTTCCATCCTTCACACCGCCCTCTTACCCTCTTTTCAACGCAAAGTCCTGACTCCTGTAGACCACTTACCAATATGAGGTCTTCTATTGCGGTCGTCTTACTTTCTGCCGTTGGCATGGTTGCTTCTGCACCTGTTGCCACGCAAGAGACTGTCAAAGGAAATGCTGATGCCAGAGAAAAGCCCTCTATCTGGCTGCGTGAAGAACAAACTGGTGCGGATGCTAGAGAGAAGCCTTCGATCTGGCTACGTGAAGAGGAAGCTGGTGCGGATGCCAGAGAAAAGCCCTCGATCTGGCTGCGTGAAGAACAAACTGGTGCAGATGCCAGAGAGAAACCTTCAATTTGGCTCCGTGACTAAAATGTCGATCGGAAACCCGACAGAAGAGTTAAATTAAGGTCGATTTAGGTACT
Source organism: Paramyrothecium sp. XJ0827 (assembly GCA_020881915.1). Classification (NCBI taxonomy): domain Eukaryota; kingdom Fungi; phylum Ascomycota; class Sordariomycetes; order Hypocreales; family Stachybotryaceae; genus Paramyrothecium; species Paramyrothecium sp. XJ0827. The sequence continues at coordinate 2,625,939 of JAJFPB010000009.1, forward strand.
AGTTATCAACTTAAACACTGTTTCTTTTGCGATTCAAGGTGCCTAAGTGGAGAAGGATAAGGGCATGTGATAAATACCTTTTGCGTCTGCCCTTCTTACATCCCTTTAAATTTGAAGGTCTCCTCAAATTCGGTGTTCTTGCGGACTCATTGCCGCAAATAAAAGAGATTGCGCCATTTTGTCCCCCGGTCACCTCATTCTGCCCCGAGCCCTATTGCATGATTCTCAAGGCATGATGCGGCCCCTAGAATTACAGCAGATTCTGCTTAGGGTTCGAGCTGGTCATGGATCTTTGATAAGAATTGCCTCTTTCAGTAACTTCACTGATTTGGATATTTGCTGCATTATTAATCAGCACTTTTACATGCATCACCCGCTGCCACCTTGCAATCACCGACCTCGTGTTGCTTAAAATCTGCCACGAAGCCCGTCATTGTAGGGAATATGAGAATTATTATCTCAAAGAGTTCTTACTTTCGTGCATTCTTGTAAGACCTGTTGAACGAAGCACGCCGTAGACGCGTGATCTCTTACAAATGATCCTCTTACAAATGATCAAGTGTCGAGTCTCTGGAACGGAATCCTGGGGCGCTTGAGGTTCATCTGATGTAGTCCTACCGGAAGTTGTGGGCGAGAAGGCTGTACTGTCCAAGTTGAAGTGAGGTCAACAGGAACACTTATTCAATAATGAATACATTGCCATGGCTTCCTCCACTGAAACCATATTAGAAATAACTAAATACAAACTGATGCATTTCATGGTTACCTAATTTCGTATTAGAGTCTAGAGCTGAAGAAACAACAGAACTTGCTGTGCAAAGTGAGTCGCATATTGGAAAAGGAAACCATGGCCGCTGTTGGGGTAAATAATGAGCTGGCCATTGGGAACTGCCTGCTGAATAAGGTAACTGTTCGAGGTCGGGATCATGTAGTCGTCCTGTTGCACAATGTTAACATACATTCGAATTTTAAAGCCGGTTCGAATACCTACATGTCCATTGGCCACCAACACAGGGATCTTTAAATCTTGCAGACGATCGTAAGCGCCCTCGAGACCTTGGCTTGTCTCCGATTGAGTAAAGGCTTGGCCCTGCTTCACCTGTGCCAAAAGTCCTTTGCCCTGATCACGGAAACCATTGCTAAGCCACTCAGCAGGTGTCTCGCCACTGGTGGCCTCACTGCGTTCGTGAATTCGGGCCCACCAGGCTTCGGTGGCAGCATTTCCCTCCCTGTTCTTGGGGAAGAACAGAGTCTTGAAAACATCAACGTTGACATTCTGCACACCGGCCACGGATCCAACATCATCGTTCGGAGATACGGCAAGATTAGGTCCGTAGCTTGTTCCAGTGCCAGTGAGAATCAGTTTGCGAATCTTGACCTTGGTAGGATCCGCGTTGAGTGCAATTATCTGAGCAACATAGCCGCCGAGACTGAAGCCAAGAAGATCTACCTCGGTCTCCCCGATGAGCTCCAAAAATTGAATGATATCCGCTGCAGACTGGCGAATCGTGGTAGCCACTTCACCAGTGCTTAGTCCAACTCCAGCATAATCAACAGTGATTATAGGTCGACTGGCGGCGAGACTGTTGATGAACAGTGGGTCCCACTTATCCATGACTCCGCGGAAGTGAATCAAGAGGACTAGAGGGGTGCCAAACCCCGTACCGAGACGTCGATAAGCAAACCGAGCCCCGTTTGGTGCTTCGACATACTTTGTTGGTGCTGTCTGTTGGGTGGACATCTTTGGTAGCCAGCACGTTTCCTGCTTTTTAAGAGAATGGCTGAATGCAAGTAGTTACGAATTCCGTGGTGTTTGTGTTGATCCATAATTGCAATTTTGACAGGCTAACCGACTCTTAAATGAAATACACCGACCAGCAACTGGACGCGACAAGCTCTATATCTACGTCTGTTCACTAATCCATCGGTAAGTGTTTAGTAGGTCCGAGATTGTGATTAGTGATCCATTCGACCGATTACAAAACGTCTTCAGGTGACGGAGCCCAGGACACGCCGCCTTGAATGCAGGCGGTTACTAACGTACACACTTCGCTTATTCTTTAGATTGATTGCATCACGCTTCGCCTATCAGATGTTGAGGAAATACTAATGATGCGGGCAGCTGGATCCTTTTTAGAAGTATTACCATTCTCGGCCTGATTTGTGATGCGGAGCGAATATTAATCACAGACCAGTCTCTAGACATTCTCACTGATGATTGGCCAAAAGACAGACAACAGCGGGTCTCCTTATGTTCTTGGAAGTGCGAATCAGAGAAGCCCAAAAGACTACAAGTTATCCAAGTTATCCGGCCAGAATTACTGTGGCCAACAGCCACAGGCTAGATGTTTGATACGTCAGTATCGAGTACTTTGTGCGTCACCGCCGGTTGCGGTTGGACTTCATCAAAGATTCTAAGAGTGCTGTCATATTGAAGGATCATACCGATGCAATGCTATATATATTGAAGACGCACGAGATGTTAACAAATCGACCTGAGCAACTCAGTTCATTTTCCACCGACCTTGAAGTTGGTGATGGTAAAAACACGAGCGATTTCGCTAACTTGCTATTAAAGGTACAGCGCAGGCCCAGGAGTCTTCCAGCTTATTGTAGATCCGTAGACGTCGAACCCAAATAATTAGACATCGGAATTTCTATACGACTGGGATGCAACCATACCGTTACTGCCCTTCGACTCGGCATCTTTGCCATAGTCACCTCCTTTGTCTTGATCTGCAGTCTGGCATACCTCTGGGTGGATGAAGTGCCACAGAAGTGGATGAAGTGCCACAGAAGTGGATGAAGTGCCACAGAAGTGGATGAAGTGCCACAGAAGTGGATGAAGTGCCACAGAAGTGGATGAAGTGCCACAGAAGTGGAATTATGCAATTCGAGACCGTGGGCATTGTGCGAATAGAAGTCTGCAGCAAAGTAATGTGCTGCCTGTGCCTGTCCGGATGTTGCCTGACGATCCTTGTTCTTTCTTATCAAAAGAGCTCAATGGTGAACGCCTGAGACCTTAACGTCGGAGTTCTGGTTACAGGTAAGGAGAGTTTTGCTTGAATAGACATGCCTGCGGCTTTATGAGCCCGTATTTTCCACCCTGCCCTAGTAGCGTCGAAAATAGACATAAGGAGAGACCGTTCCGGATCTGCCGATCGTGTTTAATCCTCCGCCCTTTGGTCATTCGGGGGTCACGTAATCAAGGCATTGCGCCCGAATCATAAAGTATACCACACGCAGTGCATGTCCACGAGGCAAGCCTCCAGAAAGCGATGAATAACGACAGGTCCACATTCCATGTTCATTTCCACAACCCATGCCCTTGTCTGTCTCTACATCCGGCTTCAGTGTCCTCGGAAAGCTTTTGCAGCGGTGCATGGGTGTGCGTCTTGTGTTTATTTCCCAATTCCCGAATAGGAACATTCAGCTCTATACTTCAACGCCAGCCTGTATTAAGGAATTTCAAATGACGGAACTGATGGTCGCTGCTTGGAATTTAAATCAGGCCAATACGAGGTCATCTAAAGGATGTTTACGTACCGAATCAGCCATTTCTATCCATATCTGTATTTCTGCACCGGGACAGGAAAGTCTAGACTGCCTGACCATGTAAGCCACAACGTTTCCGTTTTATTGCCTGGAGAGAAAAGAAGTGACATTTCCAGCTCATCTCGAACGTTTGTCAGGAATATTTTTGGTAGATTATGGCTACTTAAGCGTTGTATTCTTGTCGACCAACCGAGCTGTCGAAATGAGCAGACATGCATGAAGTACATTGTCATGACGGGCAGCAGTTATGTGCGCTAGGCGCTGATCTTTCTTGGCCAATTTTCTGACATCACGGTTAAATCATGAGAAGAGACACGGCAGTTGACTTTCCTGCGGGCCTGAACTACGGCTCAAATCTGCATGCAACTCGGTGAATTAGTTATGCAACGTCCAGTGGCCGACTATCACCGCCAAGAACTTTGCGCGTACCCTGAGTGAGGCTGACATTGAATACAGACTCGGTAAAGGTTCAGCCATGTCTCAGACGCCTTTACATGATGTGGTCAGGCTGGGGTTTTCCATGTCATGCAGGCTGTCCAAAGAGGAACCTGCACGGACTCCCCGTTGCAGAATACGACTCTGTTAGTGGCTGCCTGGAATTCTTTAAACGGTCCTGCAAAAGGCCTGGGGTTCCCACATTGGGCTCAAGACCGGACCTATCGGATTTGTCGGCTGCTTCAGCATTGTAGGTGTATGCTTATTCGGGTACCGACCGCCCGACTTCGACTCGCTCCACCTCCGCGGGAAGCTGAACGCAGCTAGATGCAGTCCCTTCCTCCCAAGCAGAGCCACTTTGGCGCATCGGCCGGCATCAAAAGAACCAATAGGAAAGAACACCGTTTCTCACAAGGCAGCGCCGTACCAATCACGGCACAGCAAATAGCGCCACAATCTGGTGGAGACGCACCCGGGCAAACATGGCGGTGACGGGCCGATCAGGTACGCCCAGCAAAGGTTGCATATGGACCATAGTTGTTATGTGATGTTTAATTTCGTAACGCGCGACGAATAGCTGAGGCCCCTGCCGCGGCATGATGACGATGCATCGAACAACACCACAGAAAACAGAGCTGAAGTTCTCCAAATTAGGAAGTGCAGCACCATAACGCCCACCGTGGTTTCAATATTATGCATGTTCTGCTTCGCGGTTTGCAATATCAACGGTGATGGTTGCAATATCAAATTGATCAATATCACCAACGTGACTCAAGGAAGCTTCCGGGGCAGGGCTTCTCGAGATATAAATCAGGGTCGATTTCGTGTTCAGACGACACTCGACACATCAACCACAACTCTCCCTTCCTCAGCACCGTCCTACAGATCCTCCAGGCTCATAACATCATGAAGTACACCTTCCTCGCGGTTGGCCTCGCCAGCATCACAGCCGCCACAGACATTTGTCAGAACAACTGTGGTCGTGCCGTCGCTGGAGCAGGTAGAAATCCTGCTTTTGACGCTCGTTCCTCTCTGTGCTCGGCCTTTGTGACGACAACGACAACAGTTACTGCCCCGTAAGTTTACTCCCGCATTATCTTTTCAGCTGAAACTGACTCAGGTCGTTCTACCTGTAGTCCCACCACTATCACGGGTCCTATCATCTATAATCGCAATGTCCACGATGAGCGAGCCCCCGAATTGACTGCAGCGGGTCTGAGTGCTGCTGGTCTTACTGCTGCCGGTCTTACTGCCGCTGGACTCACCGCGGCTGATGCGACCGCGGCTGGTGTTAGCGCTGCTGCCACCGCGGCCGCCGTGACCGGCGAGAAGCCCGCGTATGCCTCTGCTTGCCCCAACGCCGAAGCCTACTGGAGCGCTTGCCAGTGCATTAGCGGCGTCAAGGCTACCGTTGTGACCGTCACGGCTCCAGGCCCGACGGAGACGGTCGCAGGTCCAACTTGCACCCAGGGCCTTGAGTACGCCATCTACGGTCCCCTTGATGGGACTGCCCAAAGACAAAACCTTATCGATGCGGTTCCCTTGGGTCATCAGCATATCGATCTTGCACTTCAATTCTCCGGCGTGGAGCCTGATGTCACAGGTGTCACTCCGTCTATCGGCACAATCGTCCAGTTCACCGATGACTACACTGTTCCTGTCAGCTTATACGGTAAGACTGGCCCTGCTGGCTCAGAGATGGGTCTCAGCATTGTCTCCCACCGCGGTCATCTCCTGCCCGCCGTGGCAGGCCTCTATACCCTCTTGCTCGAGACCTCAGACAATGCCGTCTATGCCTGGGTTGGTGATACCGCTGTCTCCGACTGGACCTTAGCCAATCCCTCCGTCAGCCGCTTCTGGCCCCCCGACCCCGCCGAATCGTACACATATTCATTTGAAGTTCTTGAGGCAGACCTCGGCAAGCCTATTCCATTCCGTATCACTTGGATGAACTACGGCGGCCCCGGAGCATTCAGCGCTAGTCTGGTCGACCCTCAGGGCAATGTCATTTTGGGTGCCAACACCCAGAAGAGCCCACTTCTTCTTACTGGTTGCACGGGTATCGATCTTGTCCCAGATTGGGTGCCCTGGGCCGAAGAGATCTAGATGAGTAGATGCGCGGTTACTGTCGCTAGTTCAGATTTGAGGATAGTTTGCGAGACGATCGAAGAGGTCGCGAGGATCGTTGATAAGCAGAATGGTGAGGTGAGGCAAAAGGGAAACCCAAACAGGAGCTATTAGATAGTTGCATCAGTGAATACACAGCTCTTTTTCCTCCTGTTGTGAGGGTATGCCGATCCATTATTTCTCTATTGTGTAAGGATAAGTGTATCTTTTTTTAGACTCTCGAGATAGTCACTTGCATGTCGAAATGTTGCTGAAAAACTGCATTCGCAAAGGAGCCTAAAACACGGACATTTGGTACAGGGTAGTTGACTTTGACGCGACCTGAGCGGCCTTTCATCCCTTGCGTCGCGAACATAAATATCCTTCTAGGACGCACTACCCAGACTAAGCTGAAACTTCAGTCAAGAGCCTCGGTTGACACTTGTCATATGAACTACCATCTCATAGCAATTTCAAAGGGTTATGAGTTGTCACGTCTGTTTTGTGGTTAGGTATTAGCTTGCAAGCCGGGGTTTGTGTTAGATGATCAAGTAATATCTACATCTTGGAGAAAGGATCAGCGATGTACACGGAAACATTGTCTGCAAGTCATACTTTAGTTCATCAGATATATGCTAAGCGGGACAGGATTTTCTCCCTCATATCATGTCCTTGATATTGGCTCTTCTTTTCTAGAACATGCCAATCTAAGCCCCAATAACATACCTCATGGCTGATTATGCCTCTTAAAGGTTTCCCATCTGTGTCCAGGCAGAGAGAGTCGGAACTACCAGGAGAGGAAGCAATGCTGATACCTGAGCAATCCTCACGACATCTTTGCCAAACCACTTTTTGAAGCATGAAGATGGGTGGCTGAGACCACGAGGCCATGGTCAGATGTTGGACTGTAAGTTCTTAAAACGGCAATGTATGATATACAGCAGCCGATCCCTGTAGCAATCTCTTTCGCCTGTGCTGACCGTAATTTTGCGGCTCATGAGGCCCGGATACTCGGTCCGCAACCCTGGTGAGCACACAGCCCCGCGACATGGGTGACTTGGTAATACGGAAATTTCAATAGGATGACAGGATCATTCCATATGCAAGACGCCCAGATAGTATCTTCTACGCCTGCACTAGCTAGGTAAAGATTCCATCCGAAGCATTTGACGAGCTAGTTGATGAAAAGTTCCTCTGAGTGACTGCACCGGGCTAAGTTCCGGTGCATCCGCCAGTCAGGGTGCAGAATTATACTGGCGCTTTCCCCTACACTGCAAGCCCAGTGTGAATCCTTGCGTCGTGCTACAAGGGTGGCATCACGGTGAGCAAGTAGAAGTTCTGCCATGTTTGAGCTCGGATCAATCGGCTGTGGAATCTGACAGCACCCATGTGCGTGGCTCACCGAAGCGTTCAAACAATCATGCTAAGGACTAGGTTTCACACAAAGGGTCCCATGGGAGCCATGTAAATTGAAATAGACACCGACTTTTCATCACGTCCCCAGAGACTTTCAAGCGAGAGAGAGGACTATTTAGCCAGGCTTGTTCTCCCGTCCAGAAGTCAAGATTCCCTGAGAGCTCGGCAGCCACCTTCAACACTCAAAAGCTGGTGCTGACTTTCTCCTCTTCCTTTAAAGTCGATTTCCCTTTTCCTTCGGCTCCAAAAGTCAACATGAAGTCAGTTCCTATTTTGGCCGCCGCTCTGGCAGGCGTCAATCTTGCCACGGCTTATCCAGGGATGGGCAAGCAGCTGGAAGACATCCAAAATGCTGTCCACAAACGACAAGAAACAAGCACAGAATTGATCGGCGATTTGGAGACACTTGCAGACGAAGATCTCACTGAGACTGGTGCAATTATCAAGGGAATCCTTCTCGGAACCGAGCCGGTCATCGTCCACGACCCCAATGAGCAGCCGGTGCCGCCTCCGCTGGGCTCGGAGGAGTGCGCCGCTGATAAGTGCTGCGTCTGGAAGCATATAGCCGAGGAGATGGAGGCCAGCATGGTCGGCAATGCTCTGCGTTGCAACGATCTCGCCAGAGGGGCTGTGCGTCTTGGTTTCCACGATGCTGGAACGTGGTCTCGTAGCACCGGCCGTGGTGGCGGCGCTGATGGCTCCATTGTCCTTGCCAGAGAGTGCGAGGATCGCCCTGAGGATAACAAAGGTCTCGAGGAAGTCTGCAGCCAGATGCGAGTATGGTACGATAGGTGGAAGGGCTACGGCATTAGTATGGCTGACTTGATTCAAGTCGGGTCTACTGTTGGTGCTATTGTGTGCCCACTAGGTCCTCGTATGCGACTCTTTGTTGGTCGTAAGGATAGTAGCACCCCTGCTCCTAGGAACATTATGCCCTTCCCTGATCAGTCTGCCGACGAATTATTGGACTTGTTTGCAGACAAGACTCTCAAGGGTAATGATCTTGTCAACCTTCTCGGCGCTCACACCGTTAGCCAGCAGCGCTTCCATAATGTCGCCCGCGCCAAGGATCCCCAAGATAGCACACCTGGCGTCTGGGACGTGCTGTTCTATAACGAGACCATCAACCCCAATGCTCCACAGCGTGTTCTACGGTTTGAGAGCGACGTGGCATTGGCTAACGACCCTAGAACTGGCCCGCTGTGGCATCAATTTGCCAGGGGAGGCGAGTTTGCACTTGGTTGGGCTCCTGTAAGTACTTTCCGGGTATTTGAGCATTCCTTTCATTGAAGCTGACCGTCTCCACAGGGATATGCTAGAGCCTATATTCGCGTCAGCATGCTCGGCGTCTACAACATCAATGACCTTACCGAATGCACTAGTGTGCTTCCCAAGGGAGTGGCATTCAGCGATCTGCCTCCTGATCCAGCTCTATCCAGTTTTCTGAACGGCAAGAAGCAGGACAAAGAAGCTGCTGATGCTCTATTGGAAGGAGACTTCATTCCCACTCCGGATGCTTAGAGTCATGAAAAGCTTGGGCATTTGGTTCATGAGATGGAAGATGGAACAACAATTTGTGTCATAAAAATCTCAATATAATTTCCCAGAAGTCCAAGAGGCTGTCGGCTCACTTGCTTCCACAATCCACGCTGTCTAATTCACGCCAACTTAGTGTCAAAGAGATGGGAGAAAAGGAAGAATTCAGAAGGTGCAAGATGGTTGAAAGGGTTTGCTGGAGTTATATTCCAGTATTATCTTCATAACTAAATCTGCAAGTAGCATGTTTGTCTTCACTCATGCCGAGAATGTTGGTTCTGTACGTGATCATTTTTCCAGCCGGGGTTGCTGCGAATAAGCACCGGCCACCCAAACGGGAGGACGCCGCAGCCTCCGTTGGTTCCCCATCTTGATTCTCCGCACATCCATCTCCTCTTTCTGCCCTAATTTGCCACTAAAGCTCATGACCAACACAAGAGGCTAATAATGGAGAGTAGCACTGTCCCCACGACCGATCCAGAAGTGTTGGCTGCTCGCGCATTGATCAACCGTAGCACCAAATGGGCTAGCGATCAAGGCTCATAGCCTCTCATGGTCTAAAAGCAGGTAGGTGTCGAGTCGCTTCGTTCCGCGAGACGTATCCCGATCGCGCCGTTATCTGTGCCTTGCCTGGCGATCTTATAGTTGGAAGCTGCAAAGTTGGCTGTGGTTTCTTCGCATAACAAGAACTACGTATCTCCAATTGTACATATCGGGGCTTGGCAAAGATCTCACGCTTTCACCTTGTTCTGACGTAACGCGGAACCAAACGAGTATTGCGAATGAACCGATTGGAGGCGGCCTTATCGTTGCTGTCCTAGTGATAAGGTTGACGCCACGATCAACCCCCCGATCCGGTTCTTGTTAGTGTGCCAATGGTTCTCTTTTCCTCGGCTTTTCTATGACCCTAGGGTGATGCCTGAGGCAATAGATCTGGCGAATTTAACAATCGTCATTCCTCTCTCTCCCAGTTTCCCCGCTTCTGTCCCTTCCACACCACAGTACAAAATCCAAAAAAGGGCAATTCTCTAAATACCATCAAGCCATATCTCATCATGTGCGGAACTGACTGCCAGTGCGGGGCTACTTGCTCGTGCCAGGACTGTCCTAAGCATCCGAAGTGAGGCATACGAAATGAGACTGTAGGTGTCAATGACCAAGTTTACGAACGAGATTTTGGGGCTGACAATATCTCGTACAGACGCATAAGGGGAAAAGACGTATCGTTGGGGAGGTAGTCTTGTGATCTCAATCGTGTTACCATGAATAGGACTGTATTTGATGTTGAATCTTGTGACACTCTTTGGACAAGTTGCCTGGTTTGTACCACTGTTTGGAGGTAGGGGGAGCGAAAGGTTAAGTAGAGTTATCAAAATAAAGAAAATCATATTCCTGAAAAAGTGATAATGCGTGAATGTTCAAGCATCACTCTACATGGCCACGAACGAAGGGGGGGGCAGTGCTATTCGAACCTGTTGTCCTTAGGGGCTGGCACGAGTTGCTTGAGTACAATCTGATAGAGGTTAGGTAGGCTGTAAATTGCACGATGTTGTCGGTTGCGCTGTCGGATTCTCCCAAGTGCGGTAGATAGTGGAGGCTGTTGCAAGGCGAATGTAATGCTGAGGCTCAACAGCTTTCAAGATAATACGCCAAGAAAGATGCCCTTGTCTATGTTACGAATGAGGCATTTTAAAGCTCACAGAGTGGAGATCTCCTTATCAATCAACATCAAGACTCCTACGTCTATTGATGCTGGTTCTCAAGGTTTCACCGGGCATATCCTTGCTCCGCCCCTCGCGGAACGATAATGCCAGACAGGACGTATCTCTGGACCTATTTACATCAAACTTTTGCCTACTGACGGCTTTGCAACCTACCATCGAGATGTCCAGGCTGTCTTACGCGGAGTAGATATCCCTGTCCGCTCATTCCTACCACAACACAATCACTTATATCCTCCTAGCGAGCCTTATTGGACCTGCCTCGGCAGAAACAAGTCTTCAGGGACGATAGTGGCGATAAAACAAAGCAGGCCATGGGGGACTGCAATCTATACTGATTGAAGGACAGCACTGTAGCTAACAGCATTCATCCCGAGTCCTCCTCCCGGCTCTGCTACTGGTATTGAGGAAGAAGACAAGGACAGCAGCGTTCCTAATGTCGCTCCGGGTGTTGACACAAAACGAGCAGGTTTTCGAATGTCTTCAAACTCGGCTTCAATTCACCTCAAATACAGGAGACCGAAAGGGTCATGGATCCTGTTCGTAAAGGAGGGCTAGCACCATTAGCTGATCAGCCCTCCGATTCCGTGCCTTTCAATTCCTCGTAGAGAATTTTGGTTGTGATCTGATGGAAGAAACAAGAAATAGCCTTGGGATCTTGACGCGATAACAGTTTACTCCAATTTTGAAGTCGCGCGGCTTTACGTGTAAGCCCCCGGATTATTTTTCAACTCAAATTTGACACCCTGGGCCCAAGGCAAAACTGCCGTTTCCCAACCAGGCATAAATGTCAAGCTCTCGTATATCGCTCTTTAGTCGACTTGCTCTCAAGAAAATACGGCAGAATCATTTCGCCTGGGTTCAACCTCGGGGCAGTCCCACGCCAATAACCATGGCGACTTGTAATAAAGAAGGCAGGTGTGGCTACTAACAGTACTAGACACAGAAGTCGTAAGTCATGACGCCAAGCGCCATAATCAGTGTATGACATGCGCCACCGAGCCTGTTATGACAATGACTCATTGTCCGAATTAAGAATGGATAACATCCTTAAGCCGGGATCCCAGAATCTAGCCTCCAACAACAAGCCAAACGCTAAAGAGATTTGATTGCCACTAAGGCATAGTGAATCCCGTATGGATCAATTTAGACTCCGTTGCTGGACGTGGAGACGTCCAATGCAGTGAACGAGAACGCGGTGGGTGCAATTTTGAGGTGATGTGAGGTTGAGTCCTCTGATCTCTCACCTGTACTTGGCGCCGAATGTGGATCATCGCAATTAACCGCTTGCTGGTGCAGGGGAATTTTCATGGGATGCATACTTCGACTACGCCGGTGGCGTGGTACAAGTAATACCAAGGCAGCTTGCAAAGGGCTCTGCAACTAACTAATAGTCGAGCACGGGGTCGATGCCGGGCAGATTTTTCCTGATCCCGCTCGGGTTGCTGGTCCCGCTTCCTGATGCACGCACCTCGATTCGGAGTTGACTCCGTTGATTCGAGCGGCTATTGCAGTACGAAATGAATCCCCAGATCTTCTTCCGGATAATTCAGCCTTGTGTGGCAGCTTCCAATTCGAGCAAGTTCTTTGGAGGTAAAGCCGCAAGCACTGATTCGTGCGAGTATAGGAAGGTAGAGGAAGCCTTGTACCCCATGAAGGGCAATACTCCTTGTCGGTGAACGGCCGTCGCCGTCAAGAAAAATCGTCGACCCGCCTGTGGGCTGGTATTCGAATGAACCAATGCGAGATGTGCCGGCTTGACACAGGAGAACCCCAGCCCAGGGATCTTGGCTCCGCTCCTAGCATGGTAAGGTCTCCCGGCTAAAAGAGTTTACCAAGAACATGTGATTACTCGGGTTCAAGCAACGGGAGTCGACGTTGACAGAAGTTGTTCTGTCTAGAATTGTTTTCATGCGTAATGCTGTTTCCAAGCTTGAACAAGCTGTTACCAGGTTCATGGTTGATTGTATAAATGATTGCCACAACCCGCCAGGCTCATGGAGACTTGTGTGGTTCAAGCCCGCAATTTTACCAAGCAATTCCATTAGAGACCAACTCGGTTTTTAGTGGGCATCATGGTGTCTTTATTCAAGGTCTTGACAGTGCTCATTGCAGCTACGCTCGACTCCGCCATGGCGGGGACGGCGGGTTGCGGCAAGTCTCCTCCAGCGAGCGGCACCAAGAGCATTGGCAACCGCCAGTACATCTTGCAGGTTCCCAGCAACTATAACCCCAACACCGAGTACAAGCTCATCTTTGGGTTTCACTGGCTCAATGGCAACATGAATACAGTTGCTCCACAGTACTACGGTCTGCGGGCGCTTGCCGGCGAGACAGCCATCTTCGTGGCTCCCAATGGCATCAACGCAGGCTGGGGCAATGGAGGTGGATCCGACGTCACTTTTGTGGATCAGATCCTTGAACAGGTCCAGAGCCAACTTTGCGTTGACGAGAAGCAGCGCTTCGCCGCCGGCTTCAGCTATGGCGGCGCCATGTCGCACGCAGTTGCATGCGCAAGGCCAAGTAAGTTCAGAACGAGAATGTCCCTTTTTTTGTTGCGTACTGACAAATGTTTGAGATATCTTCCGTGCCATTGCTGCTTATGGCGGTGCTGATCTGAGTGGCTGCGCCGGCGGCAACACTCCGGTGGCGTACCTCGGCATCCACGGCATACAAGACAACGTCCTTCCCATTGCCCGAGGCCGAGCGCTCCGTGATCGTTGGCTGCAAGTCAACCAATGCGCTTCGAAGAACGCTCCAGAGCCCAATGGAGGAGGCCACATCAAGACTGAGTACAGCTGCCGTCAAGGCTATCCTGTCTGGTGGGTCGCGCACAGTGGAGGCCACGTCGGCGATGCCAGCGAGAACGGCGTCAATTACTTTGCCCGCTATACTTGGGACTTCTTCACCAAGGCTCTCGGTAACGGCGACGGCGGTGGAGGGCAGGACCCGGGCAACCCTGACCCGGGCAACCCTGACCCTCCCGCCAACTGCTCAGCCAAATGGGGCCAGTGCGGTGGTCAAGGGTGGGCCGGAGCAACGTGCTGCGTGTCTGGGAGCACTTGTCGGGCTCAGAACCAGTGGTATTCTCAGTGCGTTTAGTTCTAAGAGCAAGCGGCAACTGTACATATCTTTGAGTTGTGATTCATCATCGATCGGCGCATCACATGCGGCGATGGATATTCTCGGACAGATGCATCCTCTGACGAGCGATCAAAAATCTCAAATACCTGAATGCTCAGAAAATCCAAATGACAAACGCAGGGAGAAACCCATCAGGATTTTATTAATATGTGCAAGCTATGACAAGTGGTGCGAATCTTCGCCCTAGGCAACAAGGACAGTCGCTTGAGAAGGCCTAAGTAAACAAGACTTGATCATCTAGAGCCAGGTAACTAACACGCTTTTATTGTAAGAAGGTAATTAATGAGAGACTTGGAACACTTAAAGCTGATTTACGATCGATAAACTTTTGGAATTCTTCGTTCAGGCATCGAGAGATTGGTGCTTCGGAGGCATGACATTTACTCTCGGGCTGAGTCTTGGGATGGTACCTGACCCCATCACCATGTCTCTTCTGGCCAGTGTTTGTTTCCGAGCCATCCATCTGTCTTGGGTCGAGTCTTTCTCTTCATGAAAAAGTGCCATGCTTCCATTCTTCCTCGTTTAATGCATGTCCTCGCTATTTGTCTAGTTTGTCTCAAGCACTTGAGCAATTTCATGCTCGCTTGACTCCAGGGTAGCTAGACAAAAGGCAAAGGCACGTCATTTCTGCCACACCCAGGGTTTGCTGTGGACGCATGAGTTCGGCACACAAGATTACAAGTGTACCTGGCCTTCAGCCCTATAGGGTGATGCGGCCTCAAGCGGCAACTGAGCAAGCCCAGTATTGTGGAAGGTCTCGTTAACGACTCGACAAGGGGCCAGGCGGCCGGCCTTAAGTGAGTAGTCGACTGCGTCGCCTCAGACGAGCGTTGCACCCGCCAATACTTGCCCCAAGCATGACTGGCTGAGAAAGTCTACGGAGACGATGAAGCTAAGAACTCGACATGGCATCTTGTTCTGAAGTAGAGAAAGGCCTTCCCCGAAAAAAGTACTTAGTGAACGTATCACATTGAGCCGGTAATGACACCAGATATCAAGAGTTGGGCCTAGAGAGATAAGACAGCTCATCCGAAAAATACCGATAAGTGGCTTGAAAGGACGTTTGATGAGTGCCGAACTTGTCCCTCGATATGCAAGTGCCAAGCTGAGTAAACAGAGGGGCCTACGTTGACTGGTTAGGGATCCAGCACGAGAGGAGCTGAGTGGTGCATACCGAGGCTTACATGCATGTTTTCACGCATGAAGGCGTAAATCGTTACCTAAATCAGACTTTCAGCTGCCCTCCGTCAATATTTGTGTTTGGCACATAGGTCGCAATTCGTTGAGGGGCGGCATGGGCTTAAATTAAGCAAAGTGACTGTGTCGGAGAAGGAGGATGCAATACAAAGAGAGAGCGGAGCCGCGAAAATGGCGATTCGACTTTACCATATAGATTCCCGACTCCCACCGATCCACTTGATATCACCAAATTCTTGATCAGCCATTTGGTCTCACATCAATCTTCACCACGATGGCACACGAAGAGGACTGGGAGACGGAGCCGTCAAGTTCATCACAATCAGACACAACAGATATCGACGAGTCCACCTTAGCACTCCTCGAAACACCTTTATTACTTCCCGTACCTCCCGATGCGGCATGCCAGGGTGATGAATTGTGCGATATCTGCAAGGAGCTAAAGCTTGCCCCAAGGAGCTTTGTGGTGCTGGAGGGCGACAAGGAGTACAACAATGCCAACGAACCTGACGAGCTGAATATTTCTCTGGGCAAAGTAGAGGACATTGCCAAGAAGACTAGCTGTCCTCTTTGCCGTCTTGTGTTAGTAGCCCTCGGAGGGGATAAAGTACCATTCCGTGAGGATGGAGAGTCTGTAATTGTCGACTTGAGCTGGAATACCGACGGACCAATCCCGGATGCTGATGCACCATGGAACCATACGCCAGAGGTTCGATTACTGCGCCCTTATGCTCGTATAGCCTCTGGAGACTTTCTTCGGTCTAACACACTCAACCTTTTCCCTGAGATCACCTTGCTTGCCAATGACTCGCCCACGTTGTCCATCTCCTATTTCGTTCGCCCTATACCGAGAGACAAAATCGACTTTGGGCTTGTGAGAAGATGGATGGCGATCTGCCGCACACGCCACCAAAGATCGTGTCGGGAGAACCCTGTTCTGAAAGAGCTGAGGCGGTCACATCCTGCTATTGAGATTCCAGAGTTTCGATGCATAGATGTCGAGCAGAAATGCCTAGTTCAGCTGGGCGCTGGTGAACGATACGCGGCTTTGAGCTACGTTTGGGGCCGCAGGAAATTCTTTAGAACCTTGCAAAACAACGTCGTCGATCTTGAACGACCGGGCGCTCTTACTGAAGACAAGTATTCCTATCAAATTCCCCCAACAATCAGAGACGCGATCCATGTGGCACACGAGATAGGCTTGAGATACTTGTGGGTGGACAGCTTGTGCATTATCCAGGACGGTGACGCGGAGCACAAGGGTTATGCTATCAAAGCCATGGATTTGGTTTATGCCGCAGCAGATATTGTAATTGTTGCAGCTGGTAGTACTGATGCGTACTCAGGCATTCGCGGTATCTATCCAGGGTCTCGCGGCGTTCGACAGCCTATTGAAGAGATACCGGCTGAAGACAACGAGACCGGCCAGGCTTTCCGACTTGCCTTCAAGACAAGATGGCAGGATGGGATTGAGAGGACTCCGTACTATACAAGAGGATGGACGTGAGTGTTGTTGTGGCATTTTCATTCCGGATTACACAGCTGACTGGTAGCAGATTCCAAGAGACACACTTTGCTACCCGATCACTGGTCTTCCTTGATGGAAGGGTCACATTCAGATGTCAAGCAGACAGTGACTGGCAAGAGGACCTGTTCGAGCCCGAAACTGAGACTACAAGTGATGAAAATGATGATCACAGGCCTTTCGATGACGATGATATTGGCGAATATGAGGGACTCATTCAAACTTTCTCGGACAGAGTTCTGTCATTTGATTCAGACATTTACAATGCTTTTGCTGGTGTGTCTCGTCAGCTTTCGTTCCGGATGCATTCGAACTTGGTTCACGGCATACCGGCTCGTTACTTCGACTGGTTCCTTCTTTGGTATCCACTCGCTGATCAGACTCGTCGGCCTAATGCTCCGAGCTGGTCCTGGTCTGGGTGGATCGGAGGCTGCTTCCCTCGCATCTGGGATTGGTATGAGAGAAGCATTTCGAGTGTGAAGCGCGCCATTCAGCAAAGAACATGGATCATTTGGTATCAACGTTCTGGGCATGACACTGAAGCTTGCACGCTTATTTTCGAGCATGGGAAAAGCCACAAAGGCTCATTGAAAAAGACAAATTTTTACGGCGGTCTTACGCATCCACGCTTTGCCTTGGATTGCACCCGCACGGAGCCAACCATCAAAAGATTAAATGGCGGCGATGCAAAGCCCCCAGTATACTCAGTGGATATTCTCAACGAACAACCAGGCTCGGGATTTCTCCAATTCTGGACAGTGTCCATTACACTTAGCCTCAACGAACCCACCAGCATCGATGATGACAAGGGACCATCGCATAGCAGACACCGACTCGGAATCTACGGTCGCACTGGCCGAGAGCTTGGTACCATTTCAGTTCATTCCTGGTGGCTAGAAGAAAACCCAGTTCCACAGGAGCGTGAGTTCATCTTGATCTGCGAAGGGAGGGATAAGAGGGCTGAGGTAGGCCGGGCCGATGACGATGAGGAAGGATGGAGGTACATGGTCATGCTCATTGAGTGGCATGGTGAGTATGCTGAGCGGGTTGCCATTGGATCTATTGGCAAGGAAGATCTTGAGGAAGCTCTGGGAACGGGAATAGCTTGGAAGGAAATCATTCTTGGGTGATAAAGTGTATGTCCAAATTGCCGCACTTGCAGTTGGCCGAGTGAATACCATTTACGCTACTTATCAAAACCAAGAGGGAAATTCCCCATTCCCCATGGCGTCAAAGCCCTATATACCCGGATTGATACATCTAGTGGAACCTCTCAGCAACAGTCTAAGTCAATTGACTCGTAACGTCCAGCCACTGTGACCTGTAACTGCTAGAATTTGGCAAATACTCCTCGTGAGAGGATAGTTTTAGTAGATTTAGACCGAAATTCGGCTAGGTAATGGGGTGTTCAACCTCCATCGCCGATTTAGATAGTCGGGGCTTGGGTGGCCCAGTGAATTACCTCCTGCATGCTGTAATCAGGAGAAGACTAATGGCAATAAATCAGACTGCCGAAAATATTCAGAGGTCTGCTCGTCCTATTTATGCCTTTGCTAGATCTATAAACAGCATTATTGTTATTCGTTTTTCAGAGTTAGGCACGGGAACCCTGGTTCTTGAATTTACATTTCACTTTTATGGCACACTCCAATGTTCAGGGCAGGATTGGCGAGGAAGCTGTTGCTATTATAGGCGAGAGTCTTATAGAAGAAGTGGGCTATTCCGTCTTCGTCACGTTCAGACGCTTTCAGGCGGTACTACCCTGAGACCCTGCAGCTATGATGGCCCGCCCACGCTCTGTTCAAGATAATTTCCAACAGGTGAAAGTGATGAAAATCGACAATTCAGTCATTTCTGTCACCCCAGCCTCCAAGATTTATATCCACGACGCCTTGCATGGTCCGTTGACCTAAAGGGTTGGCTAAGATTTGTGGATCTAGATTCTCGCAGATCCAACAGTCTGGGTGAAGCAGGTGAAAATAGGGGTATCCGGGGCCACAGTGACGGACTGGCCAGTACAGCCAGGCTGGCTGAAGAGGGTGACTATGATTTTTTATGAGTAAAATTAATATAGCATTGCTAATAGACTAGCATTCCACGTACCTGGTGATGTAATGTCGGTGACCTGCCTGACCCTCCAGCTAGGATAGGAGCCTACATGAGTAGCGGCCGCTTGGCAGACTCCGGCATTCTGGAATTGAGTAAAGACTTGAGAGTCTTGCAATGAGCCCTGGCAGTTGGGCTGGTTGAAAAATTGAATCAAGAAGATGCCAAATGGCTCCTGGCGCTCCTCGAGGACGGGAGCAGCAGTAACGCCAATAGTAGCGACAGCAAGGCTGAGAAGACCAGAGAACTTCATTTTGGATAAGAGGCGGGATATAATTCAAGAAAGATGTCTTAAGAAGAACCGTGATGGAGACCTGTTGTGTAGTTTCAAGTTTTTGAGATAGTCATGCCATCTTTTATACTTGATATTTTTACGCTACTTCTTGGTACACCGACATTGTCTCGGCTTGTAGCACAATAGTGCTCTCCGAGATCCTGGTAGGTATGGGGCATGAGTGTACGACCCCGGTCATGTAAGCTATACCCTGACTTGGCAGTAGGTGTTGACCATTATTGACAAATAGCAGGCCACATGTCAATGTTTGCTATGAGTGATTTTTTGGTTGGCATCGTGATATTTTACCCCTAGTAGCACGAAGCATGAAACATTCATGTAGTTACTTTAGCGTCAATCATTTATTCCCGGAAACCGAATGAATGCCCTATCAGTCCGGCAAGTGGCAATAGAGCCAGTGATGAGGAGGAGGCGAAGACCCTGTATGGTACCCTGGCAGTTGAGTATAGGGGTAGAAGGTCGTATTTCTACATATCATCTGCCCAAAGAATCCATTTGCTGTTTTATTTGACCAGGATTTAGCTCCGGGGTTTTGTCTCTATGTTCTTGTCTCATATCGATCAGAGGCTAAGACAGCTCTACTCAACAATGTCTCGAGTAGTTGGCAGAATCTACTTCCGATCCAACTATTGAAATTCATCCATTTGCTGGCTTACGTCTGCCCAGTTATGCTTTAGGCTTCACGCTGATGGATGAGTGGTGCAAGAAGAGCGAGGTAGCATCCGGGACAAATACCCGACTAACCGCTCTGTATGACGCTGTCACGGGAGTGGCAAATGGCCACGCCAAGAAGCTATTTGGAAAGACAAATCTTTGCATCACAGGTTTTGGCAAGATATCTCAAACAAGCTTAGTGAAAACAACTTCGTATAAGCCATCCTGCTGTCGAACATTCAATCATGTGGGTCAAATTCCCCCTGGTAAACAATTTTTTCTGGCTTTCTTACCCGATTGAGTACTACTTGCATCTGGGTTTCTGCATCAGGGCTTCTGCATCGCTCTCCCGTGGCCAAAGAATTACTACTTTTGGTAATAAAACGAAAAGCAGGCAATGAAATGGTATCTTCGGCAAGTACACTGCGGCGGAGCGGCTCCCCGTCAACATGGTACTATGAATACGAGATTGGTCCACATAGCCGGACCTACCGGCCGACGGAAGCGCAGCTTTCGAGTGGGTTCGCCATATCGGAGAATTGCGCCGTTACTAGGAACGACAAGGCGCAAAGCAGATCGGTCAAATGGTCAATTAATCCCTGAAGATTGCCATCCTTGTCATTTTGCTTAGAATATCTACCTCGCAAAGGCGTATGACCAGCTCAAATAGATGTAACTCCGGTGTGATGTCCTCACAAGCCACTTGATGCGCAACCTGACGCAAGCGAATGAAAAACTCGTAAACATAGGAACAGTATATTAATGGATTGGATAGGCCGATATGGATCACTGTGTCTCTGTCCTTCTGGTAGCATCTTTCGCTCGTTTTGCAGTGGACATATGTTTATGATGCTGCTAGTCCAGACAACCAAGTAATACAAATCGCCCCTAGTAAAGTTTAGACTTTCACTTCGAGATCGGATAGCTTTGCAGAATAGATTGAGCTGAGCATTTGCACATTCTAGCTTAAGGGACAAGAAAGAAATCCTTTGCAGGGATTCGTCGGTTTCCAAGCTGAAATAATACATGAATAGATGACTTCTAGGTTAGAAGGGGTGAGGCTGGATATCTCACGATACAAACCGTTCCAGTGCAGATGACCATAAGTCAAGAAGCCCAACAAGTTGAAAGCCTGGCAGTTCATCGTTCTCACTTGTCTTGCAGCAAGAACTGAAGTCTTTGCAGTGACATAGTCACATAGTCAGCAAGTCAGTTTGGCAGTGTAACAAGTCATACCCATTGAATGGTGGATAGGCCATGCCAGGAAGCCGGTGAAGTGCACACATGTGAGTGTTTCTCTATGTTCTTTCTGCCGATTTGACGACTTGCAACGCCCCTCTTAGAATCTCTCAAGGGTCTGTGGTAATCCAAAAGCGATTAACGTGAGCAGTGGGATCTTCAATTCCCTTGCCTCTGCATATCGGATAACGATGGCATCCCGCAGCACTCTTCGGCGTGCGCTCCTAGCTTTGCTAGCATAGCTTGGGACAAGCCGCCCCGCATGAAATATCCTGTGCCGCGACGATGGTCAATGCAGGGCTCCAGAGCCCATCTGGCGTACTGCATTTATGCAGCCTAGGGCAACCCTGTTTGCTTTGTTGTTCCACCTACTAATGCCTCATGAATTTGCCCTGCCTCGCACAAAAGCCATCAAGCTCAGAAACCACAGACACAACGGTGCATGGAGAGCCGGCCTGGCGTTAGTCTAGTTTGTTAAAAACATCCTTTTCGCTAGACGACGCAAAATGCATACGGTAACATCGTATGCAGATGTGACAGGGCTGAGAGACGAACCTGGGCGTATTATTGCTACTTTGAGGCAAGACTAGTGTCATGAGGTTTGGGTATTTCAAGTGGACTCAAGCACGCCAATGACCTCGTAACGATTGGCTGCAGGAGAAGCATGGTGCAAGGTCACATGATCGTTCTCCGAATGTAGTAATTGGCCCTCGACCTTAACATATTTGAGTATCAGGGGCGGCCAAAACACAGCTCGTAGATATAAACCCTTAGACAAGTAGCTGTTGCACCGCCGCCTTCAAGATTGAGGAAATACATCATTGCAATCGACTGAAGTGCGGTATTTCTTTCGAACCGTCTATAAGCGCCCTCAATTGGACCTTCGATCACGTGATATGCTGTGGCGTCCTCGCTTCATCCGTCTTGATTGGGATGAACTGACAAAGTCCCTTGATATGTGTCTTCGTCCAAACACCGCTTCAACGAGAGAAATTTCATTATCATGCCGCCAATCTCGTGAGGCCACGTTTTCCCTCATGAAGTAGGATCGGTGTGATCGATTGATCCTTGGCGGGATGCACCTCATCTGCTGTGCCGCAGGGTAAATGGGCCAATGTGGTCACCAGGATCAATAGTTCCAACAAGGGCTCCTGAACCTTGTATTCTTTGTATGTCTCAACCTTGGGCTAGCGACCTCAACACTATCCCGTGCCTCAGTCATGCATCTTGGATCACTTAGTTCAATTGTTGGCGCGTCGCGTTCATTTCCGGCCACGAGTATCGTGACATTGTATTGGACAGGGACACACTGAGAGCCTTGGCTAGCGTCTCAAGGACCCTCAAAATGCTCAAGCGAGTGAAGTACTTTAGTATTCATGTCGCACAAGAAATCCTTAGCGCTATCACAGGATAAAGTGATGATAAGTGAATGGTTTACAGGAAAAGGTATATTAAGCTAGATTCCCGACGTGTATTCAGAGTGAAAAGACAAGCTCCGCACTTCTCAAACCCTGCGCTCTCCATCCACAGCTTCTTGTTTATCGCCACCATGCGTTTCTCCCTGCTCACAATCGTGGCCTTTGTTGCCAGCGGAGTCGTTGGCTCTGCCATCCCGCATGATCATGCAGAGCACGAGCACGACATCCGGTCCGAGGACTTGCACTCTTCTCCGAACCCTCGCAGCCAGATCGGAATTCGCGACTCCTTTGATTGCCAGGGCAGCAGCGTTTGCGGCACCGTTCCCGTTGCCTCTTGCGATCGCGCCGTCAACTTCAACATCATCCGAAATAACGATGTGAACTACGGCGCGCCCGGGTAAGCATCCAATAGCTCTCCTACTCGGCGACAGCTCGCTAATCCATTGAGTCTAGTTCCGGCCGTCGCTTCACTGGAGCCTGTAGTGCTCGTACTAGCGGAGGCACAGGCGGCAACCCCGGATGTGGAGTCTTCATCCAGGGTAAATCTCACTGCGCACGTAGCGGAAACGAGATCTGGTGGGATTACCAGCATATTCGAAGCAACGGCTGCCGTATCTGTGGTACCAAGCACTGGGGTGATGGATGCATGACGACCATCAACTATGTTTCTCAATGCAACCAGTACTAGTCGATGATTGTGGCTTTGCTACATGGTGATATCGAATCATGGTGGAATCATTCATCTCGAATTCCTCATCATAGTTTCCTCAAAGGGAATTAGATTAGAACGAGAATGCGCCCGAAATTGACCCTTTGCCAACTAGGTACGGCAAGCATGAACACAAGGTTGAAAACCCATACCGCTTCGTATGGAAACAAGTGAATGTGTGACTCTTATGCAGCCCCAGGAGTACAAATTCAATTTGGCGAGATGGAGCCGGCTACATGAGTTCTGCAGAAGCCTCCGAGGTTCACTAAATTGTTGAAACTGACCTCACGCTTCCAGTTCGGGTCGACTGAGTTACTTGCTTCAGGCTGCTAAAAGATATGGCTAGTATTTCATAAATCAATCAATCTAACCTGGCGACTTAATCATGTTGAGCCTTTACCGTTGAGGGTTTTCATATCGAGGTCATCGTGAGGGGAAACATAGAGGCACATATAATAAATTACAGATACTATTTCTCTCCGAGAATTCGCATGTTGGTCTATTGTTACCTAAGAAATTAGGTATCATTAATTGATCAGGATCTAGCTACAGGCTATGTATTTAGGTCAGAAAATAGTAAAATATCCCATTAGATGTTGCCAAGGTCATGACCAGTGCAAAGCTCTTCTCGCATAGAAATGTGGCTAGGAGCGAATAGCACAGGAGCTATCGCAAGTAGCACCTCTGCTTAACCTCAAAGTTTTGCGCAATAATAGAACATAGTAGTTGTAGCAAGATAATTCTCACACGAGAGGCTTAGGCAATGTTTTTCATGCATCAAAGTTGATGGTAACACAAATCTAACAATTGACATGTATCAAGTTGAATATTATGCAAATAGTTCATTGCACTAGGTTTCGTTGACCAATTCGGTTTATGTAATTCATGCAGGAGCTTTGTGGTCTCTGGAGAGGCGAAATGCGATAACTAAAAATAACCTGAAGATGAAACAGCACGTTGGTTGTCGCTGACAGGATTCTGATCCTTACATGTAAGCTGGCCCCCATGCGCATTTACGCAACCCCTTCATTACATAGCTCAAACGAAGTCAGCATCCTTCGTTCATTGAGTCCTATGATGTGATGACTGATTCTCCTCACAAAACCTCACAACAAACAAGTGAAGTGGATACTTACAATCAACACCGCCTTTGCACGAGTCCATCTGAAGCCTGTACCTGACAAGACCTCACTATGCCTCTGTTCGGGGAGACTTCAATGCTCCAATTTGCGCACTGGGCCATTACCGCCATCAGTTTCATAGCTAGCTGCCTGAGCAACTTTCTCGATATGTAGGTCTATGGTCCAGACCAATAAGCTACCAGGGCTTATATCCCCTCCAGTGGACAAAGTTTTTTTCCGCCGAATGGTCACCACCAAACACATCTGGACGGTCATACGACCGGACGCGTTGAGCTATGGGTATGTTCTCCATACTGCCCGTAACTCTCTTACTCTGGAGGCTCATTGGGGTTCAAAGGATGCACCTTTCCCTCTGGGGCCAGTGGTCCCCGCTGCCCTAGGGAACCCGCCGCAACCATTCCGGCTGCTACTTGACCTTACATGGTCCGCTCTTGTTGTGCCAAGCGCAGAACTCGATACGTCCGATGTAGATCCTGGGTTTCTTCTGCGCTACTTCTCAAATAGGTCTTCTACCTTTACGCCAGGCCAACAACGCGAAGAGATTTCGTACGCTGGTGTCCGTTTTAAAGGCAATGTGACCTCTGATACTTTTCGGATGGCCGGCATCGAGACTTATCAACAGTCCTTTCTCAATGCAGACTCTGTGCGCGCAATATGGATCGACTTCTGGACTCAGTACGACGGAGTGCTTGGTTTAAGCCCTAAATGGAAGTCCTCGGATGGCAACGGCAAGGACCTTTTGCCGTCACCATGGCATTCAATGGTTGAGCAAGGCCGCCTCGAGCGTAACATCTTCGCCATTGAAATGCCCAAGGGTCCCAGGAAACGCCTAGGAGGTAGCCGCACTGGTGAACTCAGCCTTGGGGCTGTTAATGTCGCATACAAGTCAAGCGCTTTCATGAGTTTACCAGTCATGACACACGATGACTATGACCGTATCTGGGCGGTGCACGCAGAGTTTCTATCGTGGGGCAACGAGACCAACCAAACTATCGTAAGCTTGCCCCCTTCTACAGCCGCCGTCTTCACCACAGAGTCGTTTATCGGCCTACCTGGATCGCTAGCGGAGCAGATAAGACGCTCCGTCGACCACTACTGCGATTTCATGTCCTGTTGGGTGGATTGTGCGCACCGCGCACACATGCCGAACCTGACGTTTGGACTTGCTGGTCAAAATTTGACCTTGACGCCCTATGACTACTCACCAGAGATGGTACAGGACGGGGCCAAAGCCTGCTCTTTTGACATAGTATCGACTAAGAACATGTACGGTCTACATTCCCTCATTCCGCCAACCGCAGTGACCTTGGGGACCACATTTTTGGCAGCGTTCTACAGGTATATTGACCTCTTCTACTGCCTGTAATGAATGTTGAGCTGACCCAAGCGCAAGTGTGTTTGACGTGGATCGAATGGAGATCAGATGTATGTGAGTTCATCTCCCATCTTTTGACTTTGAACTGACGATTGTAGTGACGAAATCCTTAACATAACACTGTACCATCGAGCTGGCAAATTTACAGCGACGCAGTAGTAATAAACCAATCAGAGCTACGGAATGCAGTGCTCGCCTCGGGCACCCGGTAGATTGAGTTCTGCAGTCAGGAGAGTACGAATAAAAGAGCTTAATCTACCATATCAGGATGGCAAGTCCATTCCCATTGCTTTTAAATTGAGAAGCATCTGCGGCGCGCATCGCGCAGAATCCCCTTTCCACTCCTCCACATGTCCATGAAACACTTGGCATTGTCCCTGTGGCTTGTGATAGGCCCCCAATTTTTGCGGCTGTGCTCGTACGCAATCAGCCCCTGTTCTCAATCCCAGGCACCCTTTTCTGGTCTGACGGTTTCCTTCTGCACTACCGTATCGCGTCGTTCACGTTCAAGGAGCCGTAGCTTACCAGCCACTGGATGAATCACTGACACGCAATGCCATCCAGCCTTGGCGCCCACAAGTCATGCCCCGAGAAGTCTACGCCCTCACAGGGGTCTTCAGCCACAGAAACCGGGAGGCCGTACACCCGTCTCCCCACCGAGATCTATCTGATGATATTTCACTACTTCGACTATGAAGACCTACATAACCTCCGTTACGCAAGCCCTTTCTTTCACAATCTTCTCTCTCGGCGCTTAATGCGCAGTTTAATCGACGACTCGGTCGTGACGCACGTGCTTGTCAGTTCCTGTCGTCACTGCAGCCGCTTCGATCCCTCATTCAGTTCGCTGGTCTGGAAGACACGTGAAAGACTGGCGCTGCGACAGCCATACGAAGCTCTATGCAAGGACTGTGCATATGCGTTACGCCTTCTCTCACCCAAGTCCATCTGGTATCTAGAGCCGGGCGGTCAAGACCGTTCATTGTGGGACACCCGGTTTTCTAGAGACTCTCCGTGCGCCATCAAGCAGGAGGCTTGTACTTGGTGCAGTCGACTACATATCCGGCCAGGTTCGACTCAAGCATGCGCCGAAGCATTTCAGCAAGCCAAAAACTTTGGCTACGGCGCTCGACTATTCAGAGGCCTGACTTTCCTGGTCTCCTTTGTGCTGGGCTTAGTATATTCACGGGACATTGTGGGCGTTGCGGTGAGCGGCTCGGTGAGTATCATTAAGATTTGCTGAAGTCACTGGCAGCTGAAGCCCGCTGACTTATGGTGGTAGTTGACAAGTCTACTCATGGTGATGGTCTGGCTCATGGTGCTTGCTGATCCGGATCGCGATCCTAGCACATCACGCGGCTATTATACAAGACAAACTCATCGGGTAAGCTCGATTCCTGCGCAACTCTGTGCTCGTATCATCATGGTTGCGTTGGCCATAGTTCCAGTAGTGTCAAGCACGGAAGCAGCTGCCCTAGGCAATAGGAGCTCTGTCATGATCTCAACAGTGGTCCTGAGCTATTTTCACCTGTGAGTAGCAATCCTGACATTAATGTGGCAGTGCACCTCGCCTAACCGTGTGCATTCATAGTCTGAACTGCTCGGTTACTTTGATTGGCCTCTGTATCATATGTAGTAGCTATGATCTCCGCATCGTCCAAAGTCGAAAGAACTTGCCTTTGTGGAGCAACTTGGCAAAGTTAGGAGCTCAATTCTTCGTCTTTTTTGCCTACGCTGAAGCCCTGATACGGGAGCAAGTTGGTTACAATGAATCTAGGCCGACCTTTGAGGTACTGAAGCGAGATTTTCTGCGGTATTGGCCTGCGTTTGGTAACAATCTGAGGGACTGGGTGTCTCGGGAGGAAGGAATGGCTAATTGGGAATTTTGTTTGACCGCGGCTATAATTACACTTCCCTACTTGGCAATGGTCTGCTATGACCTTGTAGCTGATGTCAAAGCGCGCAGAGCAAGAAGGAGGCAGGGAGACGGGTGATGACCCAGGAGAATAGGGGTTCGAAAAAGTAGATTGTCGCCAGGTGAAGTTCGGGCTTCCTTCATCCTTTCTCCAAGTCACAATTACTAATGTTCTTCAAAAAAGAAGTTACTCGGGAGTGGATGGGTAACATATGGACTCTCAAGCCAATTGGGACCTTTGACATTGCTGGAATTCCGGATCTCCACCCGAATGGTACCATGAGACTTTTGCCGTGAATCAGGTATCTGCAGGGACTCATCTAGGATCTAGCTATCTATAACGCGCTCTGGTGGCCCTTCCAAATCTACAAGTCGGGACATTGGCTTTGTTTGACGATGTAAAACTGATCCAAGGCCCTGACAAACGCCATAAAGTGAATTGTGAGCCCAATGGCCATTCCTACATGGAAGATCTGATGCGACTGGCACCAGATATCGAAGACACCAGGCTTCCACGACTCGGTCACTCGCAGCTGGTTCAGGAAGCAGTGTCAGCCTCAACTTGTAGATATCAAAGCTATAACAGAAGGAACGAGGCCACTTACCGCGTAAATAGTCACGGACACTAGATAGGTGAGAAGAGCCAATCCATAGAGCGACGCTCCATACTCAGTCGATGCCCGGGACCAGCCAACCTGAAAAATCTTGATAGCGATGGGGTAGAATGCCGAAGATGCCATGATGGAGAAGACCACGCCGCGGAGTGGTCGCATCCTGTGGGCTTGGAAAGATTTCACGAAGAGGACCAGCATGGCCGCGATGAATTGGGCAACAAGGTCAACCTGAAATGCGTGATTTAGCCAGCAAGCTCCCTCGAATTTCAAAGAGGACAGACAACAAAGAGATGAAAAAGAAGACCTACGGCAATCCAGGTAAACTTGGCCTGACGTGAAGCGCACGGGAAGGTGTACCAAAGGCCCGGTGGGAAGCACCCGGCCGTGACGGTGAGGATTCCCACAAAATCGAGCTTGAGGCAAAAGAAATGCGTTGCATGCGAATGGTTGGACAGGACATGGTAGGTCGTCGAAAGAAGGTAGCAGATGGTCCCG
This sequence comes from Paramyrothecium sp. XJ0827, assembly GCA_020881915.1. Classification (NCBI taxonomy): domain Eukaryota; kingdom Fungi; phylum Ascomycota; class Sordariomycetes; order Hypocreales; family Stachybotryaceae; genus Paramyrothecium; species Paramyrothecium sp. XJ0827. The sequence continues at coordinate 2,654,536 of JAJFPB010000009.1, forward strand.
CCAAGGAAGAACAGGAAGAAGACGATTGCGTCGTCGGCGCTGGTGGCTTGATACCGCTCCTTGGCGTGCACGCTCCACCACGAGCCCAGCACGACCATCCAGACGGCGGCGAAAAGGTGAGTGTAAATGTTGCCCGTCTCGTTGTGAATGTAGCCCATGCTCTTGATGCACTCCCAGTACGAGTTGGTTTCAGGCCGCCAGCCTGAGAGGATGAACTCATTGTCCTTGGCCCACTCGGGCAACTCGTCGAAGAGGAGGAGAAGTTGCGTCTTGGCCTTCTGGAGCAGGGCGGTCGTGTCCGAAGTGTCAAGGTTATGCTCCTCGGTGCTGTCTTGGTGCACTGCCGGCGACGCCATTCTCTGCCTCACGGTGGACTCCATCATAAACGAGACAGTCCTTTCTGCAACGGGTATTTGGGATCTAGAGGCGACAACTTGCTTTTGCTCTTAGGCCAGTAGAGAGGGACATTTGGGGATAGGCCAGATAGGCTGCCTGCACCTAAAGGGGTTCGTATCCGTTTAGGACAGCCATCAGCGGCCATATGCAGTTAGCCTGCAGTAAGACATTTCACACCTTCCAAAGGCGGATAGTAATGGCTTGGCACAAGGGCTTTCACTTTCAGCCGCTCCCTGTGGTAGCGCTGAGATCATGATGGAACACGCACAAACTACAAGTATTGGACGAAAAAGTTTAGAAACGAAGTCTGCAAATGGATACTTGGCTGAGTTTGTCAGCGCCAAAGTGGCCCTGAGACAGACATACTTCAAAACAAGGCAATCCAGATACCCATTGAGGAAACTTCGCAGCTCCAATTTTCGCTTTTAGTGAGTGCATTTCATTGCTAGCTCAACCATAGCCTAGCAAGCCTAGCTTCGCTCAGGCCGTAAAGAATACAAGCCTGCGAGCAAGGCTGGTCCACAATGGGGGCAGTACGTCCTGCGTGTTGGACCGTACCCAAAGCCGGCCTAGAGCTTTGCCTAGGGACCAGCACAATCAACGAGCTAATCTCTAAGACACTTAGCACATAAACTCATGTCGATTTTAAGAGCCAGTATTGAGGATGTGCAATCCGAGTAGCCTCAGAATTTATTTTCAACTTGACCGGATACTTATACAAAAAAGCCCCCAAAGCTTTTCCCATCCTCACTACCCATGTCAGATTCCAAAGTCATACTTACTCCGACCGCTTGACCGAAACGTACAGGGGTCTGTGTTATGTAATCCCAGTGCCGAGAACAATTCGCTGTTCAAAATGGTTGCCGAGGTAAAACTTCAGATGAAGTTTGACCTCCAAATTACACAATTTCGCGATAGTGCACCTACCATTTATCCCCTACTTCACATAGGCAGTGCACGAACTTTGACCATTTTTTCACTACGCCTACTTTGAGTCCAGCCGTGTTCGAGAAAATTTTGCGTTTATGCAAGACGCACAACATCGACTTCATCGAACATTTTGCTCAATCCGAATGGCCAAGTGGTTTCGAGGCTATCCTGCGGATATCCACCACCTCGGTCAAATATATTTCGAAAAGTATGCAAATACCGCAGATAGCTCCGTTCCCTGAAAAATCGACGTCAAGTCACGAGCAGTGGGTTTAGTAGAAGTTGCCAAGCAATGCAAACGCAGAAATGAATCCACATGGAGATTCACATGTGAGCATCATGTGCTTGCAAGACTGAGGTCTGAGGTAGTCTGGTAAGCATGGCTAAATATAGAGTATACTTAAAAATCTTCGACTGGCCTTGAATCTATGTAATCAAAATTGTCGAGGACGCCTGTGGCGATCGGAGATTGAGGTAACGCGTGATGTGAAAAATCCTGAAAGGGCCAATGGAGGTATACCTGATTGCAGCAGACATAGCTCAGCCACTATAGCCTATGAACTCATCTAATATATCTGCTTAAATTATATATACATTTCCCATAACAAAGGCTTTCCAAATCTATGTTTTAGCTTTCTAATAAAGTATTCTCTTCTAATTAGCGCCTTAAAACTAAAGATTATATATTAACCTACCACAAGGCTTATAGCAACCAGTAGCTCCATTATAATTAGTAAACAATCTCAAGGTAGGCTGCTTGTCTATCGTCGCAACGGGCAGACCGATAAGTAGCGTTGAAGACGTCGTATATACTTTTACAATGCTAAATGCTTCTTTAAGGGCTTCTTTAATAAATTTTAATAAGTGAAGCCTATCGCCAAAGTAAGACACCAGCAAGTCGCAAAGTCGAAGGAGTTAAGGAAGAGGCTGTAAATATTTCAGAATGTATAAGTTATCTAGTTCCAAAGTTTTCCCCCCGTCTTTCAAAGAGTAAACTCATTGCGATTTCAGTTCCTTCGTCGTCATTAGCTTCAAGAGTCTTAATAGATTTAAGCTCATAGCCTTCAAAGACTTCTCGGTTGAACCCAACAGTATTGAGGTAAGAGTAGTTATTATCCAATCCAAGAAGTACCCTAAATTGCGCCCCTTCCTCCCCAGGTGCGTCCTTTTTAAACTCCGCAGGCTGCCCTTTTTTTCCAACAGCAGCATGAGCTGCCGGGACAACCTTTTTGGCAAGTTCATTTTCGACGATATCTGAGATTAGATGGAGTTCTTTAAGGTTATCCCACTTTCCGGATCGCTATAGGCCGCCTTTAGTATATATAGTCAACGTAAATGTTCATAGAAACTCACTTACCATGGCAGCCTCAAAAACAAGTTGAGAAACGGGTACGGATTTCTTCTCTGCTTCTGGATTTGGCACCCGTTTACGCTCTGCGTCCTGCGCCCAGCCAACGTCTGGCCTGTACATATATCTGTTTGCATCATTTTCTCTATAACGCTCGTGTCCGACAATAGCTAGGTTGTCGTCGTCGTCGTCCTGGTTGTCCTTGTCCTCGTTTTCCTTGCGCTGCTTGGCCCTGCCAAAGCTCATTCTTGCCACAGGAAAACCGTCACCTTGGATCGAGTTAATTCTATAAGTCACCCAATCATCCGTTGCTTTGAACTTCTTATCGAGGCCTAAAGCAGGGATTGAATCGCCCACACCATTGAATTTGTCTGGTTCGATCTGGTAATTCTGGTCTATACGTTGAGTCCACTCAGGGTTTGTACTGGTGGGATTTTTCAGGCGGTCGACGCCTGTACCGCCAATGGTCCATAGTTTCTTCTCTGTTTCCGTCAAATCATCCGGTATTTTCCGGCTCCCGCAGCCCTCGGCTCTGCACCGTATGTCCGTTTCTTCCGGCGATTTAGGTTTCTGATCCGGGGTTTTATCCTTGGGTTTAGATTTTTCAGGCTCGCGGCTGCCATCATTGCTGGGTTTCTTGTCGGAAGGGCCATTGTGGCCTGGCTGATTGCCATTGGGATTTCCCGCAGGAGGTTTATCTGTACCAATTTGAATTGGCCGGGGCTTGCTGCCGTGAACATTGGCAGGTGTTTTGCCTGGTCCAGCACCAAAACCACCACCGCCAATCTTGATTCCGCCTGGCCTACCTCCAATGCCGAAAGGAAATCCCCGAACATGATGATTTTTAGAATCCTCATATACTTTTCTCGTATTATCAGTTACCTTCGTGGGATATGATCATATATTGCAAGGTGCGTTCTTACATTCCAAAGTACTAATAGTAGAGCTTGAGATTGCCCTGCCGGAGCTCTCGGGTAGGCTTCCCAGAGCAGCCAAGGTAAGTAAGAGGCCTGGGACGTGGAGACGCATGATGAAAGATGTAAGATCAAGGTGCCAACGAGATCAAATCAAGTGACAGCTAAATCAAATGACAGCTATTGGACTTTAGGAAAATGGATGTCAACGGTAATGATTGCTGCTGTGTTGGAGAAAAATTGATGAAGGAAGATACTGAGGACGCTATATGCCTGGTTTATAAGAAGTCATCTCTGGTGTTGGTAGAAAGGAAAGCCCCCAGAGCTTCAAAATATATTTAGCATCACCGAGTTATTGTTGTTTATGTTGAAACAACAAGACTAATAAATTCAGTTGTAACACGAATCTTTACCCGTCTCACTAACACAAAATCTTACCCATCTTACCAACACGACCAATCTGAAAGTAATTTTAGAGTCGTGTGTCTAATGTTGGTAAGACGAAAAGCCCTTAGAGCTTGAAAATATAATTAGCATCACAGAGTCATCGTTAGTTACATTAAAACAAGCGGACTAACAAATTCACTCCCAACACAAATCTTACCTATCTTACCAACACGACCAATCTGAAAGTAATTTTAGAGTCGTGTGTCTAATGTTGGTAAGACGGAAAGCCCTTAGAGCTTGAAAATATAATTAGCATTACAGAGTCATCGTTAGTTACATTAAAACAAGCGGACTAACAAATTCACTCCCAACACAAATCTGAACACATCTCACCAACACGACCAACCTAAAGGCAATATTAGAGTCGTGTCTCTTCAAATTGAGAGAATGCGTAGTGGGAGAAAACGACAGAGTAGCCGCGTGATCCGTGTATTCCTTGACTAAAGACCCCAGTCGGACCCCAAAAGCCCCCATTCGGACCCCATTGTGCGCGCGCATGTGCCACATGAAACAGCAATTGTTAATAAGGTATTTTAAGAAACTCAGCTTCGAGGAGGATTGATGGGTCAAGTCCTCCACGAGGGATTTGATCCAGCTATATGTATTCTTAAGCGTAGTTGGCTAATGATCAAAGTCTCCGTGTTAGAGCCAAACCAAACCTATACATCGGATGTTGATTTCCGCTGTTCATTCTCCGAATTTGTTTTGAAGCTCCATTGTCTCGCCATCCAACTCGCAGTACTATGGAGCTGCTAAGTTTGCCTGCCGAAATTGTGAAGGATATCATTTCCTCCATGGTGCAACAGCTGGGGATAATAGAATCCATGAGAGTTCGTCTCACATGTCGTGAGTCTTATCGATTAATGGGTCAATGACTTCTTCAGCTAACAGTTATAGGTCTGTTTGCCCACGAGATCCTTGATGCTCTTATTGCATCCCGGGTCATTGAAGCTGTATTTGAAAAACGCAAGCATAGACTCAATAAGCAACATGGAATCATGGCGCGATACTTATGCCATCGAGTCCGTACCGATCAGCCGCTGACTCATCCATGGGTTATCACAATCCGTGAGACCTGTAAGATGTTAATGGCACATTATGAGAGCTTGGGCCATGCCGGTCAACAGACCGAAATATTGGAGGGAAGAATATGTCTGTGTCTAGCAGTGAACGCAAGTCATAATATCTTCAAAGTTCTTACAGGACACGACGAGGACGACAAGGCTCATTATAACGGTGGTACTTTAGAGAATTGTCTTGCAATAGCAGCATGGATAGGAGATTTAACTTTGGTCAAGTCTTTGCACCGCGGTTCAGACCCAATATCGTTCTTCGGAAGACCATCATGGGCCGCAGCTGCAAATGGCCATATTACTATATTGCAGTTTCTTTTCGACCAGGGTGCCTTACCGTTCGAGCCCAATTTTACGGTTGGGTACGGCTTCAGACTCTCCGCATCTCCTATAATAGTGGCATCATATATGGGCCATACAAAAGTTGTCCAGCTCTATCTTAGAGAAGCATATTATAGTGAAGAGGCGCGCTGGGAGGAGAAGGCAGCAATCCATTTTGCGGTAATGGCGGACAAGGTCAACACCCTGAAGCTTTTGTTGGAACACTCGCGAGATTATTTTAGCACCATCGAATACCTTATGGAATTGGATAGTGGACTTGTGTTAAGCTCGCACCTGGGTTGCATCAAATCCGCCAGGCTCCTTTTGGATCATGGTGCAAACCCTGACGAGTGTGATTCAGGCCAATACTCATGTCTACAGAAAGCAGCAAAGGCTGGCTACGAACAAATCGTCAGGATGCTGCTCGATGCCGGGGCATCGACCGAGGCACCTAAATATATGATACATCGCACCTCTCCTGAAAAAATTAAGAGGTATAAACGAGAAGACGCACTGACACTCGCTAGATTAGGCGGTCATACAGCTATCGTTAATATTATTGAAAGAAGACAAGCAGGGCAGCAGGACCGAGCGAGTAGAGTAGGGTTAAACTGATGAGATTTTTATTCGAGTTCAATAAATCACTATTATTACTTACCTGGGACCATGATGACCACTACTAAAGACAACCAGCACCGAATTTCGTAACAAGGACCGAGTAGAGCGTCTCATACGATGACTTGGAGCCATAGGTAAGTCGTGATAAAGGCTCTTGCCCTAAATCCTTTGGGTGACTACGCAAATTCAAAGTATAGCCCACCAATACCAGCCCTCGCATCGACCTCCGTTATCAACGAGTTTGCACTCGAACGCAGAATCCACCTGGCCATATCATGTGAGGAGGTGCTACATCATCGTCGTCTCTGTGTTCTTGAGTTCCCATGGTGAGTCAACCAAGCGCTTCAATTCTAACACCCTGGCGCAAAGGGTTTGGCTGGCAGACGAGGCCGGAGGGGTACTATGGCGCCAAAAGGACCTATGACCCATCCCGAATTGGGTAGAAAGATTGTGATGAAATCCGCTAGCCCCCATTACTCACCAACTATAGCTGCCAATGACAGCCATTTGGGTGATCTTCCCAGCTAGAGAACCTAGATGCATAGCAAGCGAACGGAGAAGTAAGCCGAAGGATTTACTTCGCCCTGCTAGAACCTGTTTCGGACCCTTTGATGGACATGCGCTACACTCCATTGCACACGAGTGGCTTGGACAGAAACGGAAGTGCGTGCGAGGATGCCTTGGGTTTTAAAGGCCAACAAGGAGTTATTCAAGGGCTAAATCGGATGAATAAAGGCGAAGTAAGTGGAGTAAAGCTGGTTTATAATATAACATAAGATACATGTTACCTGTGTTGCCTAAGGCACCAGCTTGCTACTCTTATTATGGATAACCTACTTGATTATAATTTAAGCTATATAAAAATAACTTAACTCTTCCACGCTTTCCCCCTTGGAAAGTTTAGACAGATAGAGTGCCAATCACTATATCAAACCAAGCCCAAGGCAAACTGTAAGCTTGTGGAACGTTCTTAACAAGACTGGGCAACACACGGATATTGCTTGAAGAGTAGCTTCCTATCGAGCGACTTCTTCGAGTGGGCGTGATGTTGGAGGGGTCGACTTCAGCGTAATGGGCAAGGATCCATCGGTGGTATCGGTAGCATTCCACAGGATCGTCCAGACTCCATCTGTATCAGATGGGCTTGCGCTCCAAAAGGACTCCATCGAGCCATCGGATTTAGTATGGAAAGCGACCGTCCCGTAGAAGTCGAAGCCATCTTTGACTTTATCGGAGTTCTTGGAGGTGTCTTCGAGCTGGACCTTGTGGGAGGACGCGGATGGACCTGGAACAGTGAAGGTTAAGTTGGACCAGGTCGGTTCACCTGTAGTGGCCGTTGTGTTGGGGGAGCCAAACCAGACTCCATCACTGTTCTTCGTAACTAACAATAACTTGGTCAATTTGTGATTTCTCGTGTCCTTCCCTGGTGGTGGTTATACTTACAGACAACAACGGCTGTCTCAGTGTCATCGATGCTACTAGCGTTGACAATGAACAAGTCCGCTGCAAAATCACAGTCAGTCAATTCCTCGGAATATATCGATCCTTGGAGCAGCATACTTCCCGTCGACATCAATGGTTGGCCACCGAACCCTTCACCATAAGCATACAGCTGGAAGGATTCAACGGTAGCTTGACGTTTGTTCAAGCGAGTCGTAGTGGCAGTCATGGCAGAGGCAAGGAGTGATTTGGTGATGAGCATTGTTGCGGTGGTTCAGAACTTGTCGGATGATAAAGGCAGACTAATGTGAGAAATGAGCGATTTGTACGATGCACCAAGGAAGATGGAACGGAAGTTGTTGGTCTTAGGAACGTTCATCTGTTGGAAAAGAGCTTTGATATAAGCCGTCGAAGGAGTACTACGCGTACTGGAGACCCCAGGCATTTCGCCTTGGGCAAGTTGACTTACACGCTTGGGACAAATGCCGATGTCTCCGTCAGATCCGGGCTGAGCCCATATTCCCCACATTTCAAGATGGACGGGCGTGTTGCACATACCGCCGAACTCGAAACCCTGAACTTCCGTCCCTGCTGCGCCATTCATATCACACATGCTATCATTTCAAGCCTCGTCATCATATAACAAAGTCTGCTATCGGCCTCGGTGTGTTAGCGCTGGTCTATTTGTCAAAATTGGAAAAGGGTTGCTTTCTAGGTCAGGGTCAGCCTCCTTACCCGCTTCAAGGTGCAGGGGTACACGTCAGCCAAGTCGGCATGTGGGAGCTAGTTCGGGTCGTGCCGGCTCCCTGCTAGCCTGCAAAACGTGTTTAGTTCACCGAGAAGATTGACAGACGCAACATCGCTTTTGTCGCTGAATTGGGAAACTACGCCCGTGGGAAGCTGATCCTCGTCTGAAATTCTTCGCCCAAAAGCTGAGTCTATCGGAGGATAATGCAGAGTCATGGTGGGTACGTAATGCATTGGGTGATGTGAATGCAGCTAGGCTTGACGTTTCAGACCCTGAACTGCCGGCAAAAGGCCAAAGCGTTTAGGGGTGTGGTTGACGGGACTTTCCACGTTCACAGACGCTTAAATTAGTCAAAAAGGAATCCCTGAATGAGATCCACCAGGGCTCCATTCTTGGTTTGAGAGTAGTACTATGCTTCGCAGCTAACATGAGGTAAGAGACCCTTTTCTGGCGGATACCACCTCGAAATAACCCTGATCTTCAGGGCACTTGTCATCGGAGCACTGATCTAAACTGAGTTACGCAATCCCATGGTACATGCAACAGGTCTAAGCCTCTTTTGATTGACCGGGCTCCAAGGATGTTGAAGGATCATGAGGACACATGATGGACCCTCGACGATAACGCGTAGATGTGACATGGTAGACAGCCACTCATTGCGACTGTGACGGTCAAACGCATCTCATCACTTCCTTAACTCATGTTCGGAAGTTAAGCAAGAAAACGACCAACCGAGGCACTGGGAATGGCGGAGGGGAGACTGGCTGTCGCAAGCCGACTCCGCCCTCCTGATGCCGGGGCTCAGACAGGAGGTCGACTCCCTGTTGCAGGCAATAGACCCGCGATCAAGAAGCATGGGATGCCAATGCACGATTCGAACCGCTCGCAATCAGAGGCTCAACTACTTAACAGCAAGCAGCTTCGCTCGTGGTTCAAAATTGTCACTCACGACCCAGCTCAATCTACTTTCATTCGCTACTCGTCTCTAAGATCGCCAGCCCAGGCGCTTTTACCTTTTATTAAGACAATCATTGCCTGACTCACAATCGTCATGATTCCCTCCTTGTTCTTCACCAGCGTTCTGCTAGGCGTGGCGGCCTCCGTACCTGGCTCAGCCAAACAACGGCGAGCGACGTGTGAAGGCAACACTGCGTCAACACGTTCGGAATGGTGTGACCTCTCCATCAGCACAGACTATTGGACTGAGCCTGTAGATACAGGGGTGACTAAGGAGTACTGGTTTGATGTAACTGACGTTACTGTCTCTCCTGACGGAGTCAGCCGCAGCGCTATGGCTATCAACGGCTCCATCCCTGGCCCAACCATATTCGCCGATTGGGGTGACAATGTCGTGGTACACGTCACCAATCATCTTTCCACCTCTCTAAATGGTACCAGCATTCACTTTCATGGTATTCGACAGAACTATACCAACCAGAACGACGGTGTTGCCGCCGTAACTCAATGCCCCCTTGCCGTTGGCGAGTCCATTACCTATACTTGGAAGGCTACTCAGTATGGCTCCAGTTGGTACCACTCGCACTTCGCCCTCCAAGCCTACCAAGGCGTTTTTGGAGGCATCGTTATCAACGGCCCTGCTACGGCCAATTATGATGAAGACCTAGGCGTTGTCTTCTTGAATGACTGGGACCATCAGACTGTGGATGAACTCTATGCCACAGCACAGAGGAGTGGCCCCCCTACACTTGACACCGGCCTAATTAATGGAACGAACGTCTATGGTGCAGATGGAGATGACTCGCAAACTGGCAGCCGACTTAACATCTCGTTTACTGCTGGAACTTCCTACCGAATGAGACTTGTGGGCGCCGCTGTTGACACGCACTGGAAATTCTCCATCGACAACCATACCTTGACTGTTATCGCAGCCGACTTGATCCCTGTCGAGCCGTACGAAACTACTTTCGTCGACATCTCCATGGGTAAGTGCTTGCGTAAGCTCTCATTAGCGTCCAATACTAACCCATGCTATCAGGCCAGCGATATGACATTATCGTCACAGCGGACCAACAAGACGTTGCCGATAACTTCTGGATGCGCGCTATCCCCCAAGCTGCCTGTTCTGATAACGACAACAGCAACAACATCAAGGCCGTGGTCTACTACGGCGACTCCCCTTCCACTCCTGAGACTACCGGGTACGATTATACTGACAGCTGCGATGATGAGACAAGCAACCTTGTCCCTTACGTTTCTAAGAATGTCGAGAATTCAGATTGGAGTGCCCTTGAAACGGCCACCGTCGGGCGCAACACTGCTGGCGTCTTCAAGTGGTACCTCAACAGCACCAGTCTGCTCGTCGACTGGGCCGAGCCAACCTTGGGACAAGTCCTAGACGGCGTCACGACATATGAGACGGAAAATGCCGTTCTAGAACTCAGCGAGGCCAACCAGTGGGTATATCTTGTGGTACAGACCACCCTTGGTGTGCCCCACCCAATCCACCTCCATGGCCACGACTTCTTCGTCCTCGCACAGGGGACTGGAACATACTCAGCATCGTCCGTAACTTTGAACACCAGCAACCCCCCTCGCCGCGACACGGCCATCCTGCCGGCATCAGGCTACCTTGTTATGGCTTGGGAGACCGACAACCCCGGCGTCTGGCTGATGCACTGCCACATCGGCTGGCACACAGCCGAGGGTTTCGCGCTGCAGTTCATTGAGAGATACAGCGAGATCGCCGGTATTTCGGACACGGGCGTTATGACCGATACGTGCTCAGCATGGTCTACTTTCCAAGAGGAGAATTCAATTGAGCAGGAAGATTCCGGTATCTAACACAAGATACAATTGTACGTGTCTGCAGTCATGGCCACCTGACCAGATAGTAGGTCTAATGATAAGAGGAAATTTCAAATATAAGAGAGGTCAAAAAGATTTAATGTGTCTCATCATAGTTGACCATTCAGAGCATTTAGCCTCTGTTCAGGCGTCGTTTGCATCGGGATAATCTATACTAGCTTTCCTCAAGAATTCTTGCTAGAGGGTAGGTCAGATAGTCGTAGTTGGCGGCTTTATTACCCAGGGATGCATCCGACACCGTTCAGCTTCAACAAGCTTTCGTCCATGTTCCTGCATGACCACTGAGGAGTCTTTCCACTAGGCGTTGTGATGCTAATGTTTTCGGCTCGGATGTTATCACATGTCTTCAAACAAAGTCAGCTTTAGTTTCAGTAATCTCGGAGGTTTCATCGTAAGACTTACGTTGGGAGTGCTGCAAATCAGTGAGCCCACAATCGGATCGTACTTTTTGGAGATTGTGCCGTAAAAGTCCTTGAAAAAGACGTCCGTGATGTTCATCTTCGAAGGGTACAGCGCACAGCGAGTGGCGTTCCTCTCTCCATAGCATTGATCGATCTTAATAGCACCATCGTTGTTGTCGTTGTGGAAACGCTCGTAGGTAACGTTACGGACGTAGCCAGAACCGCCGCCGCCTCCGAGGCCGGGCTGGAAGTCGGTCATGGTACCCGGCCACACCTTCAGTCGTGCTCCGTCCGTAGCGTTGCTCAAAGACACATTGAAGATATACAGGTTCTCGACAATGTCGAAGAACTCGGGGTATTGGCCCAGCGAGCCCACAGAGATACCGTGCGAAGAGTTGCACACAAGTCCTAAATTGTTTGTTAGTGAAAATCCTTGCTGACAGCAACGCCAGGTACGTACCCTGGACAATGACGTTCGTGCTGTTTGGCTTGAAAGACACACAATCATCATCATGATCAAGATATGAGTTCTGAATGACGATGTTATCAGAGCGGTAGGTATCCCAACCGTCCAGGTTCTTGGCTGGGTTCTTGCTACTGGAGCCAGCCTTGACTTGGAAGTCCGAAATAAGAACATCAGAACTGTTGGCAATGAGGTTGTGCCACTGCCCACCGAATGGTTAGTCGTAACTAAAATTTTGGCCTGAATGTACTTACGTTTGGTGAGTTGAGCATCTTCAGCCCTGTAATGGAACCTCCGTGCAGGCCGTCCGTGATGAGAAGAATGGGACGCTGAAGAGTCGCGTTCGTGGCGAAGCGGTCGTACCATTTCTGCCCTTGCCCATCGATCACGCCCTGCCCATTGCCGTAGATGTTGATGTCGTTGCCACCAATAACCCACATGCTGGACGATCCCTGGAAAGGAAACTTGAACGTCCTGGGCAGCCAGTAGTCGATGTCATCATGAAACTTGATGATGCCTGTGATGGCAATATCGACATGGTTCAGGAATCGCAAGTCGAGTGGGCTTCCAATAGTGTATTCTTCATCCAACACCACAGTACCACCGTTGTTGCATTCTTCAAAAGCGGCGAGGATTTTGGCGCTGTCATCCTTACCCTTCGTGCAACTTGGCTTGACGAAACAGGTTTTGGTTCGGGGCGCGGACACAGGGAAGGCTTTATAGGGCTTCAATGGAGTAGCCTCAATATCAGGGCGCTTTGGAACCGACCTCTGCGCATTGGCTAGGTTGCTAAGCAGCAGGGTGGACAGGAGGAGGAGGTTGGAGAGGACCATGATGACCTTTGATTTCCTTCCGAAAATTCCGGTGTGCCTGAATACGCACCGTCTTCAGAGGAGCGCTACCCGATTGATCTTATAATCACAAGTCCTCGGCCTCGGCCTATGGCACATGGCGAGCGGCTCATGGCCTCTGAGAACGACACTTTCCGCGGGTCTGGGGTAACAGACTCCACTCTCCGATTCCCTGGAGCACCAATACCCCAAATCCTCCGTATTTTCAAAGCTGACATCGATTTTCCCCTGCAGTTGGAGGACGGCTAATACCTACGCCTTCGTATTTTGGCTAAATTGAAGATGCTAGCTGGAAACGGAAGAAAGTCGGGGTAGGTTGGGGTTTTACTCCCTCGATCCACTTCTTCGTCGTCATGGCTCGATCCTGCGAACTTCAAATTCGATATCGGGGTCGCTCAGGATTCCTACGTGGCGGGGCCTGGCTATTTTGCCTTCAATATTGTCCAGGGTTGTGATGATTGGTGGAAAGTCTTCAGCCCCTGTTGTTTTCGGTGAATTGATAGGACGAAGAGACACAGCCTGCACGGACTGATACATGCATCTCAGGGTCAACAGAAAACCCAGAAATATTAGGCAATCCTGACGGTTGGTTATTATGGAGGCGCAATTCAGAAATTGATGCATACTGACTATATATAAGTCAGGCATTGTATAAAACGACGCTATAGAATGAGCCAGAGAACCCAAGAACCAGCTGGAGTTCTGGAGAAGAATTGGCACAACATTCACATCCCAGATATAAGACGGTGCACTAGGCTAATAGGCTTGCATCAGAGTCCTCCATGACATTTATTTCCATTCGTAGAGTTGGCAAGTTTCTATGTGTCCAAACCTTAACATAGAAACAAGAACCAAGAATCTGTGCCTATTCTAAGCAGTCGGCTGTTCCGCCTCGGCACTTGTTCTTCAAGCGGGCTTCTGGCCTGGAACTGGTTGAGCCTCTCGATGGGCGGTTCGACGTCCTTCCCTGATCGCGGAGTCATTATAGTTGATGCAGTTCTGAGAGCATAATTTTTCTATATTCACGATATAGAAGTGAGTGCCACTTGGCTAAACATTAATTACTGCAGTACACCACATGCCCTAGCTTAGTGTCTCGCAATAAACATGCTATGGGATATTCGCGGCTATTTCAAGATCTTTCCTGTCATTCAACTCTCTTAAAGTCGGTCAAACAACCAGATCAACGGTGCGAAAGTTTCGAGGTGCACGCCTCGTATGCTTGTTGGTTGCTATAGTCATAAATCCGTATCTGATGCTCAAGTGCTTCCTGCGGCCGTGCAAGCATTGTAACGTGCGCATTGCTTCTTAAACCCACCTTTGCCTCACCATGCCATTTCGGGTCATGGAGAACATTAATCATCCAAAACTCCTTGATAAATCTTGCTGCTTTCTCCACCTCCCAGCAGGGATTAGCGGCAACAAAGCCAGCAGCCACTAGGATTGCGAACAGCTTGAAGAAATGCATTGCAAGGGTTGGATGAAGATTGGAATGGTCTATTGCTTAACGATGAAGTGACACAGAGGTTCGTCTTATAGTTTTTGGCCTGAGTGTCGACTCCAGGAACTGAGCTCTAGGCACGGATATGGCAATTTCGTTTGCTTCAGCCCCATAGGGAAAACAGGTAGAATGAGGCGCACATTACAGAGGACATGTCTCCAGTAAATTTGTGGCGATTGACGAATATGCATGCAGAAATATCATTGGATGGAGCGCGTTTGAAGCCTGATTGATCGATATCAAGGGACCAATCACCTGCTTGCTGACCCTGCTTGGCACAGGTTGAAAGCCTATTCTCATGAGCAACAGGCCTTTTCACTGGAACGACCAGACGTCACATGTCGAGTTAAAAAGCTTTATCGGTTGTAGGACTTAGCGCTCTGCACTTACGTCCCCAAAGCGTATCCAATAGCCCATTCTCATGAGTAGTAGGGTCCGAATGGCAACACGTAGGTGTGCCATGTTCAGCTGATAAGTTCGTGATGAAAACATGCAGGAGTCTGGTCCGCCAACATGGGACTGTGATGGCTTCGCGGCTGCTATAGCAATTATGTCCTTTTAAGAAAGTCCAGGCGTAGCCAACTCCCGTCGCGCTGAACGAGGAGACTAAGAACTGAGATCATCTCAATGGCTCAGGATGACCAAATGCTTGACGGTTCGTAGGGAAGGAGCTGGCTCGGTCGATGCGAGTGGTCAATCGGCCCCTGATCCCTTGCCAATTGAAGTACCCCAGTACGAAGGATTCATCGACCTTTCCTCCTTAAGGTTGGTTTTTCCGCCTTTTCATCCATAGAGGCTGTTGTGGGATGGTCTTGATAGCTCAATCACTCTTGATTCATGCTATGATCCTTTGCTGGGCCGTATCACTGCTTGCAACACTAGACTACTCTTAAATCTTAAGAAACAGACTCTCCTTGTCCCACTCGATTCACCTCAT
This sequence comes from Paramyrothecium sp. XJ0827, assembly GCA_020881915.1. Lineage (NCBI taxonomy): Eukaryota > Fungi > Ascomycota > Sordariomycetes > Hypocreales > Stachybotryaceae > Paramyrothecium > Paramyrothecium sp. XJ0827. The sequence continues at coordinate 2,669,750 of JAJFPB010000009.1, forward strand.
CGAGTACAAACGGAAACACATCTGTCCTCGCATTAGTACCCATCCAGCAATCCAAATGCCCATAGCCTGGCACTACCCGCCTGCGGTACTGAATACCCTCTTTGCATCCAGCGGACATTCCATTTGTATCGCAGAGTTGCTCGTATGTTAATTCTGTTGCCGCTGGAGAAATAACAGCATTGTCTCCTCCTACAAACAGCAAAATTGGAAACCCACGGAGTCCCATGATATTCTCTTTGGAAACGAGTGTTTCAAGTGCGGGCCCGTTGCTCATGACTTTCTTTTGCTTACCCATGAGCATGAGTAATCTCATCATGGTCATGTTAGCGGCGCCAAAGAAGCAATCTATATGACGATGCGTTGCCTCGTTCATGTTCCCATGGTTCCAGCAGCGACCAAACAGCATTGAAATACGGTGGCAAGTTGCATTATTGCAAGTTTCGTGAGTGGCGACGGGCAAGAAGCGCAGAATCTGATCCAACAGTCTTTGCCCAGCAGGAGCTTGTCTGGAAGCTCGGCAGTCGAACCAGGGTCCGGCAACCGCGCTATATATCCGGTCAGGAGGTGCTGGTGAGACCATCTTAATGGTGTTCGAGACACTCCAGATGGGGTTCATGAAGACCTGGCTGCATGTGAGGCCGAGGATCCAGGAGGCTGGAATCGTACCATCCAAGAGACCAGTAGCGAGAGCAACTGATCCCAGGCAATGAGCAATGGTATAGACTTTCTTGCCGTTGTTGATCTTCCGGATATGCAAGAAACAGGCTGCGATATCAAGTCGTGCATCGTAGGTGGTCCACTCTTTTTCAGAGTTCCCGTTTCGACCGATACGGAGTGTCGGCACAAAGACCCGGTGGCCTGCGTGTGTGAAGAAGTGGACTGCGTTGACTTGGATCGTGGGCAAAGAGTAGATTTGATGGTCAACTGCCCCGCCAGGGATCATAAGAATATCCACACCATTGTTTGGCCCAGGCTCGGCCTCCCACATGTTCAGATCTATGCGCGCCCCGTCGCTTGCTTCGACAGTGTCCACTCTGCTTGCTGGGGCATGATTGAAGTGCCCCCTGTCTCCGTCTATCGGGTACTCCAGCCTACTGAACGGCTTGAGAAACAATAAAAGTAATTGACTTGCAAAGTACCACAAGAAAGCAAGGGTTATTAACAGCCTGTCCGGTAGGCTCTGCGTATTCGGGGTCAATGTGTATAGCTCGCGGCAGAATTCAGAAGGAGTGAGATGAACCATGCCCATCGCCACGATGTTTGTTTTCTCAACACTCGTCCAGTCATCTCCCAAGTCTTTGAGGTACGGGTCATGTTCCGTGACTCTGACATATAGCGCGGTGGCTGCGTGCCATAGTCGACGTGGATTAAATGCGACAGATCCATCAATCACCTTGTACCCGGTGAAGTGAAGACGGCGCCCATTGACGCCTGTCACGTCGAACTCGTACACAAGCCGTTGCGTGCCTGATCGTGTGTCATCTGGCTTGAACAAGTCGATGCGCCCATCTACAGCCATGAATGGCGACCCTTCGATGGCTGGACACACAAACGTACTTGCCAACCTGCCTTTAAGATAAGAATCTTTTCTTGCTTCCCGCACACCACAGACCTCGGCCGTCACAAAAAGCCGTGCTCCATCGCCTCTTATTTTGCCCTGGGCATAAGCCTCGGCGCAAGCGTTTTCTTCTCGGCCAATGTTTGGCAAATCTGACCTTTGGGACATGAACCCTTGCAAGCGTTCGCTGAACTCAATTTCCGAATCCATATTAGACATCCATGCGGGACCTTTGTCAAAAGCTCTATTGTGCTCCGGTCGACCAAACAAATCGAGACGTCCGTTCTTTTTCTCGTTGATGACAAGGTTGTTCCTCTTGGCATACTCGGCAACTCCGCGCTCTGCTAAAGCGGCAATCGTCGCGAGAGGATTTACACCAAGAGCGCTTGGAACTAAAGCCCCATCGACAATGATCAAGCCTGGGTAGGCTTCCGAAGTCTTGGAGCCTACGAACAGTTGGCCTAGATGGTTCGTCACTCCGTTTTGCCCGCTGTTGTCTGCAGACATGCAAGCACCACTAGCACACTGTTAGAGTATGTATCGTTAATAAATTTACACATGACTCTACTTGCCCTAGAGGATGAACTGTCAGCTGATGCCCGTTCATAATTGCAAAGGGACTGTGTATTAGCGTAGCGCCGATGGCATTAGCAGCGGTCTCCAGAGAGATGTTGAGCCTCCGAACTCGGTCACTGTGGCCAACACCAACAAACTGGAACGCCAGCTTATCATCCTCGAGGTCAAGCGTTGCTTGGCTACCTATGGCTTGATGAGTATTGATCTCTGCCGTCGGATAAGGAGGAGCTACTGTCGTGGGACATTGCAAGGAAGACCTGTGTTGCCTGCATGGCGCTGTGCTGGGCGTACGGGCCCAGCAACCTGTTTTTCCACTTCCTGACGACCGAATGAACAAAACCTAGAAGCTTCCGTTTCGGTGCTTGGCCATGTGGTAGAACATCCAGCATGCCTTGGATGTAGGAGGAGAGCGCCTGCGGAATGGCGCCCTCTTGTATAACGTATCCGCCCAAGGAATGGTTTGGTAGCGAACGGGCATCAATCATGGAATTGATCGTTGGTCCCACGGGTCTGTGCTTGTTACTTTTTTCTCTTCCGATAGCATTGATGTCGGCATCGGAATTGTACCTGCGATTAGTTAGACAAGATTTGAGATCCACGGTACGACGCATTACCCAAAGGCGAGAACATCGCCATTCCCACTCATTCCCCTACCTACACAATCACTCATTTCTAACCCCATAGCTTTACTCCTTAGCAAAATCTCGGTAGTGCCAATGGAGCCAGCTCCGAGGAAAACTGCATTCTTTGCATGGACCCACATGAGATTCTCGTAGACGGCTTCCCGTGCCTTACTCCTACTCGGCCCATGCCAAGCAAAGTAGACAAGATACCCACCACGGTGATCTTGCACCTTTTCAACGTAACGGACTTCGCACTGGCAGAACATGTCCGCGCCCCAGTTCCAGGCATCTGCCAGGTACGTGACTAGCGTTGTGGACTTGGATCCATCGTTCAACCCAGTGCAGTCTTGTCCGCTTGACGTCGAAGCTGACATTTCAACACCGCAACTGTTTGTACCTGGTCGAAATCGAGTCGTTTGCGGCACCCAGCTGAATTTCTCGACCAGGCCCAGCCTCTCGGCCTGGCGTTTCAACACGGCCACCTTTTGGGGCATTGGTCGATCATCTGGGTATGTTTCAGGCTCCAGCGTGGCTCTGACTTTGTCGTAGTCTTCAGGCGACGTAGTTGGCAATCAGTGAGATATCCTACACAGTTACTCGCTTAACACTCACAGGGAGCAAGGCAATCCGGATCGTTTCGTATTTCGGGCGGCCAAACATCCATTGATAACGTTCCCGCATCTGCTGCAAGAAAAACGTTGGCGTTGATTAAGCTCGTGCCGCCAAGGCCTAGGATCGGTAAGACAAATCACATCGTAAAAAGTTAAGAGACCCACCGTTACCGACCAAGGCACTTTGCCCACGACCAGATATGAAATGGTACAGCCCCGTTGGATCTTGACCCTTGGCGAATACGTCGAAGAATGATCCCGACGACCGTGCCCCTGAAGAATGCAGTTCTTTTCTTGCTTGCGAAAAAGTGACTGGATACTCACCCGGCCACATCTCTCGACCACGCTCTAGCAAGCAGACAGACTGACCTGCCCTTGCCATCCGTGAAGCAGCTATGCTACCCCCGTAGCCTGATCCGATGACAACGCAGTCGTAGGATACATGAAGTAGATGCACGGGCTTAGAGATACGGAGAAACTGTTTCGCCTGCGGGCGGTGTTTCTCCTTCGGCTCTTGGTTCTTCATCTCTGGCCTGTCAGTAACTTGGGTCTGCAGTTTTTCTGAAGAGTTTCGAATACCAGTGGCCAAGATGTTGGCTCATGGCTGATGGTTGGGTATATACCCGACAACTTGCGCCCAGGTATCTCAAACCAGAGCAGGCAGCCTTCGTTCAGCTCGGGTATTTGCACTTTCTAAGCCTTTTACTCGCCATGGATCTCGCTTAGCTGGACTAGTAGCTTATCATCGTATCATAAGCAGCACAGTACACAGTCGTACCGGTCAGCTTCGTATAACCTCCAATCAGATGGTATGCCACGCCGCTACCCTGCATCAATGGCGCTATTGCGAACAAACCAAGGGCAAGGTGAACATGGGCTTCAATAGCCTATTGTCGTTTATCACTGGAAGAAAGTCTCTATTGAAAGGGTCCTCAAAAAAGGTTGACTCATTGACACTCTCGATTAGGAAATCCGCCCGCCACCACCCAAACACTACACAATATGACATACCGTAGAAACACATTGAGTGATTGTGAATCCTTCTAGCAAGGGTAGCATCACTTGATCGTAGCGTTATATAACATGTCACAATACCAATCAACAGACCCCTTAAAAAAAGAAGAAAGAAGAAAAGGGTTTGGCATATAAGTGCATCCGATCGCGCAGCTGGGACCATCATTTGCCACCATATGACGTCTTATCAAAAGTAATAGAAAGGGGGAAATTGACGGCCCATACATTTACATCCCCGCTTTGAAGGAATCTAGGGAGTTTTGGTTCATTAGGAGTTTCTGGGCTGATGCTGACGCTAATGTCGATGCCCATGCCCGCTGGACTCTCTACTCGGTCATCTCCGTATCTCGAGTGGCCAATGCGCGGCTTTATGGAAGGGACCGTTACGGAGTGCCAACTTTCAGATCCGTACTCCTGTTTTAATCTGTATTGGAGCAACGAGGAGATCGACAGAGTGACAATGAACCCATCAGCTTCAGTACTTTGCGAGACCATTGAGATTTCGGATGAGATGTACACGACTTACGACTCGAACACCTTGTTTTGATTAAGCGAGACCGAGGGTCAAGTATGGGATGATTTAATCAAAGTTGGGAATTAAAAAGTAAATTTTGACTCGCATCCGATGCGCAATCTTCTTTTTACGTCATTTATCGCGCCATGATGTGGAACATCTTGTTTTGGCTGAACGTTTATATTTGGAGTAGTTGGCTCCTGTATCAGGACCAGCTTCACATTGAGTGGTCGACAAGAGTTTAATTGCTCATTGCGGGAAGGGCCCGGAAGTGACTTCGTGTAGCAAGAAATTGTCATGACATGATATATAACTGGGTCATTTATTTATCCATTGGAGTTGCTGTATTTGATAACAGCCTGTTGGTAGTTTTGTGTCATGACTAAGAGTGTCACAAGTCACACAAAGTATTCTGTAGGCAGCCCAAGATGATGTTTGGCACGAATGGTGGATACTTTGCCTTGGCCGATTGGAATCACTTGGCACATCAACCCACTTCGAGAGACGACTTAGGATCTTGGATTTCTATTAATATATTCGTCGCATGTTTGATGTTATGCCAGGATCAGATGCAAGACTCGATGATGTGATGTTACGTATAATTGCCTAAACCCATCCCGAGGAACCATGACAGTTCAAGAAACCTGTCTCACTTCTAAAACTCTTCTTTCTCTGTCAAGTACCACTTTCACATGGGCCTTCCCGTCCGAAGGCGAAAAGAATGGCTGATCCTCAAGTTGATCCAAGTACAGTTCGTACGCAGGCATATAACCCCGCACAAATTGTATCACCTCTTGATCCGTCATTCCTGATCCCAGGGCTGTTTTCAGCGCATGTTCTTGATCTAGGCGCCAGTGGTATACATTGTGTAGATTAGCCGTCGTCAGATGTAGCAGTCCGTCAAAATGGGAGCTCCCCAAGACAGCCTCGCAATATCGACGAAGGTTGTCGTTGATTACCCGAAGGTGCTCCAGGCGATGGGTGCACAGTGTCCTCTTGGGTAGATCTCCTCCCGCTAGATTTGTCTGCGGTATTGTTGCCTCTTTTGCAGCCGCTACTTTTGCCTCCAACGCGTGGTCTGACAAAGGCTGAAACCCGACGCACCATCCCTCGAAAATGACGACATCCAACCGAGGTTCCCGTGGCACTGCCTCCCACTGTTCTTTGGGAACCCGGTCTCCTTGACCAGCAAACCTACTCTTGTCGAAAGCCGGCAAGAAAATGGGCTCCATCGTGCCACTGTCGCGAAGAGACTCAAAAAAGATCTGGGCCAGCACCTCGTCGTGGGTGCCCGGCTGCCCGCGAGTCCGCAGAAGCGGGTTGGTCGCGTTGGCCTCTCTGATGGCCATTAATGTTTTTCGATCATGGTAAAAATCATCGAGAGACACGGTACGCGTGTTGATGTTATGCTCATTGTTCAAGGCGTCGGTAAGCTGTCTCGCCCAGGTAGACTTGCCGCTCCCCTGCAAGCCAGACACGGCGAGGATAAAAGGTCTAGGAGGATTCCTGGTCTGGTGAATATGTATCTTTGGGAGGAATTTCTCAAGAACCCGGGAGACAGCTTCAGAGTCCATCTCAGCAGTACACAGTGGCGACAAACCAAGACATCGGAGATCTGTTGCGACGCACAAGGAATTTAAGCGTATGCCCTTTCACCAGCCATGTATTTGAGTGATCTTGGTCACTCTTAGGGAAGTTTGTATAGACACTAGTGGGACTTCTGCAAATGCGAAAGCCAACTCCAGTCCTAGGATCGGGTTCCTCGACTAGTGTCCGCACCTTGGCCAGTTCGCGCTTAATGATTATCCCGCCACACAACAAGCACGGTTAAAGTTATCGCCGATGGTTGTCCTTGCTTGTTGAATTCAACCGACTCGGCAAGGAGACCAAACGTCAATTCCCCTGCGACCAGTTCTAACTCTATTCCCCACGATTCGCTTATGGAGGACTTCAGCCATATCCACATCCTCCCATTCTCCAGTCCGGGGCCCCGCGTCCCCGCGTCTTTAGCCCGCCATGGAAGCCCTTCATCTGATCATTACCTGAGCCGCCTTGCGTACGATTCGCTCGGCATGTCACCACCAAAGCCGTTGTTGCCATCCAATGTTGTTAAGCGGGCACTCTGTCCCGACTTGAGAGATGCAGCCACACACCTGCAGGCCTCTGGGAGGGGGTTAAGGTTGATCCTGGCACTTGGACGAGTATAAAGCTGGCCATCTTTCCCGTCTTATCCACCAGTCTGGCTGCAGGGTGGCGACGCATCTGAAAGCTGGAAACGGCTGCTAATTCTTACACCATTGACCATTGTACCATTCCGCAACAGACATGACTCCCACCACTGAGAAACCGGAAGTCACGCTAATCGACGATGTCGGCCTAGCGAAGGATGACGGCGTTCTCGACAAGGCTCCACTCGGACATGGCAAAGTGGATTATTCTGGCGCCCACGAGAAAACAGACCCAAAAGAAATTGCACTTGTCAAGAAGTTGGACAGATGGATCATGGTGGGTCTTTCTCCATAGCCACACGCAGGGACAACAGCTAATAATCGTCGATAAGCCTATGCTCTGGAGCATGTTCTGGCTCAATTACCTCGATCGAAATGCTATAGCACCCGCCAGACTCAACAACCTCGAAAGGGACCTCAATTTGAGCAGCACGGGTAGGTCGTCACTTCACACGTACATCCGAAGCTCTGGCTAAAACTGCCACAGAGTATCAGACATGCGTCAGCATACTTTTCGTTGGTTACATTCTGGGTCAAATTCCTTCCAACATGTTCTTAACGAGGACTCGACCGAGCCGATATCTTGTCAGTCATTCCGTCCATTCATGATTGGCTTTGAAACAAAGTACAAGCCAGAGACTGACCTCTTGCAGGGCATAGCGATGATGATATGGGCAGTCGTGAGCGCTATCACTGCTCTGTGTAAAAACTTCACCGGTCTCCTGCTTGCGCGATTCTTCCTTGGCCTAACAGAGGCACCATATTACCCCGGTGCTGTCTATATTTTATCGATATTCTACACCCGGAAGGAGATCGCGACCCGAATCGCTATTCTCTACACGGGCAACATTTTAGCCACTGCCTTTGCAGGACTTATTGCTGCTGGGGTCTTCTACGGCATGGATGGCACCCTCGGCCTAGCCGGATGGAAGTGGCTGTTCATCCTGCAAGGCGCTGTCACTTTCCTTGTCGCTATTGTTGGGTTTTTCTTGTTGCCCGACTTTCCGCTCACCACGAAGTGGCTGACCGAGGAAGAGCGTCAACTCGCCCACAGCCGTATGGAAGAAGATACTGTGGGTAACAAAGGGGAGACGGGCACTTGGCAAGGATTCAAGCAAGCTTCGAAGGATCCCCTTGTATGGGTCTTCGCCGCAATGGCGCACATGCACCTTGCAGCCAACGGTTTCAAAAATTTTGTGAGTGAAGCAAGCATGCGCCTTGCATCCGTTGTGCCTGTACTCTAACACATTGCGCAGTTCCCTACTGTTGTGGAGACGCTTGGCCTTGGCCAGACCGTCACTCTTGTCTTGACTTGCCCGCCATATCTGATTGCCGGAGTCGTCACAATTCTCGTATCATGGTCATCAGGAAAGCTCAACGAACGCACCTGGCATATCACAGCTTCCAAAGCGGTCGCAACAATCGGGTTCGTCGCCGCTGCTTGCACCTTGAATTTAGCTGGCCGCTACGTTAGCATGGTCATCTTTACCATTGGTACGTATGGCGTGAATAGTTTGATTCTTGGGTGGTGCGGTAGCGTTTGCGGGCAGACAAAAGAGAAGAAGGCTGTCGCAATCAGCATCGTCACTACCACCATGAACATTAGCTTCATTTGGACACCGTACCTATGGCCAAAGAGCGATGAGCCTCGTTACGCCATTGCTATGGGCAGCAGTGCTGGCTTCAGCATCGCCACTGCGCTGTTGGCGTGGCTCGCCAAGTTCATCTTGGTCCGCCGGAACAAGAGACTCAGAGCTGCGGATGACGAAACCACAACTTTCTACGTATACTGATTTGGCTTTCTTGGAATGCTTTTGGATATCCTGTAGCATTAGTAATAGCATCACCGAAGGCACGGTAGTGCTGGATGTGACTGAAAGGCTAGCTCTTAGCAACAATGATGCTTGTACTTCCGAAAGTTTTCTAGTGGTAATGCAGTTTATGCCAATAGTTCGAACAGGTTCTGATTATGAATATACAAGCTCTAGGATAGGACTATATTCATCATGTTGGCCTCTTTGTTTTCTGTGTCCCTAGACATGAACCCCGATGCATAGCACCAACTAACGATTAAGAACCCTTGGCTTGGCAGTCGAGGCTCAGGTCCGTCTAATTGGGGTCTTAGAATCATTGGTAGTCGGCAGCCAGGGACGATAAATAGCATGTCCCCCACTTCTACGTCTGTTGGACCAATGCAAAAGAATCCCTGCCGCGTGCCAAAGGCCTTCCACCCTCCAATTCGCATGCCAAGCACTCTATGGTAAGCGTTGTGACTGATTTCCGTCAAGTCCGCCTGCGAAGTGCTTTGTTGCAGCCATTGAAGCCACTCATCGAAGTGCTTAAGGTATTCGGAACCTGCTGGCAGTTCGTTAATATCAAGACCGAAGATTAGGTCCATGGCCAGGTCATGAAGCCAAGTCTGCCGTGGGACCTCCGGTTGTTGCTTTTCCCGCAATGTCAAAATTTCCTGCATTGCAATCTGCAGCTCTGATACAGAGCTCGTATCAAACTCGGTACAGGTGGCAACCACAGTATCGAGACAATTTGCTTGAAGCGTTAATTGATTAGGTGATAGCAGCCTTGGCTGCTCCATCAAGGGGCCACCTGCGTCCCATTGTGCAGCATCACATACCACATACGGCTCAGTGAAACTGAAGTGACGAAGATCAGGGACCCAAGTTGGTAGGGTAGGTGATCGCTCTCTCTCTATTCCTGCGAGCGCGAGGAGGTCCAGGGATGTACCATGACAAAGCAGAGCCACCGCGGTCTCTCGATACACCCTTTCAACAGTCTCGCTGTATTCTGGTTCCTGCCCAACCGGAACCGTGTAGTCCGGCTCCGGCACTGGCAGCGTGCAATCTGCTATGCCTCGGAAAGCAAAGACAGAATCTCTGTGATCCGTAGCCTCGCACCGGAAGGCCGCCTGCAGGAGAACCTCCCACCTTGTTGCAGTACGTGTTTCAAGAAACTGATTGCGGACGGATATGAGTCTTGTGACACTCCATAACCCCATTTGGGCAGGGTCATCGTCATCGTAGGCGTCCCAGTTTTCGAAGAAGGCCCAGATTGCCCAAACACACTTAGAAAACACGGCGAAGCCTTCGATGTACTCCCCACACATCATCCACACATTATTGCTCAGAGTGACCTCCTGGATCACCCACGTCCGGCGAAACCAAGGATGAGCCAACATTTGCAACAGCATTTCGAGTTCGGCATGGTGTTCGTGGGCGAGGTCCTTCCAACGCTCATCTGGCCACGATAGCTCGGCTGTCGATCGCATAAAGTGAAACGTAGCACGCGTATTGGGAGCACTCGTGCCTAGCCACAAGATGACTCGGGTGGCAGAAGAGTAAATCTTGTCCATTATGCCAACCTGAGCTGCTCTCTCTTTCGAGTCGCTTTGGTTGATGCATAGAGCATCTATCCAAATGTTGAACGACGACCACCGCCGGCACATCGCCCTCAACAAGTCAGTCAAGTTTTGGCCCAGCCCCAGATATTGGCCGTCAGAAAACCCAATTCTCGAGACGGGCTTGCCAGGCTTGTCCCACGTATACGAGACGGCCATGTATTTCTCGCGGTTGTCATGATCCAGGTGGACAACTTTAAAGTTGAAAACAGGCTCACGGCTAGCGCCAGTAGTGAGCACCTCGATAACCCGAATATGAGGCCCTGGAGAGAGCGGTTTATAGGAAAAGTCCATTTTGGCATTGGCACACGAGAACTTAGGCGTTGTTCAATGACATTGCTGCTACTGCCTAGAGACAGTATATATCTCAACATCTCACCGTGAGCCTGACAAGGTGGGGTTCGTTGGAACTAGTGGGTCTAGCATCCTACAACAGGAACGAATAGGGTCTCCTCTCCTGCATCAAGCTGGTTGGCTGGCCGCATGACCGGATGACCCTCACCCCGGTTTCTATAGCTTCGATATCCGGAGTGAATGACCACAATGGCTTATACTCGACTTTATTGGAGGCCATTGAGGTCACTCCCCTGGTTTAGCTTTCTTGTATGCTTTTTCTGGGGTAGTTGGAAGTAGCATGATGAAAATGTGATAAATTATTGTTCAAGTACAAGCTGGTGCTATACCTAGCAGCTTTTTCCGCCCCAATAAGCCGATTGTCTGCAATAGCCTGACTATGCGGCCATAAAGTCTTGTCCAGACTTGATATTAATCTTGAGCTCTTTGATGGCCGTTTCCAAAAGTCCTTGCTCGTTTGTTGAGAGCTCGCCTATGTCCAACGCCTTGGTAGCCCCAGCGGTACCCAGCTCCAGCTTCACAGCAAAGTAGTCGACACCCAGCTTGGCAGCGATTTCCTTGCCGCCTGGTACACCTGGAAGATACACATAGGCTTCTTCTGTGACCGCTTTGCCCGCTTTGGCCGCCAACAAAGCCTTCACGAACCGGAAGCCGGCGTAGGCCATGCAAGTAGTTGCACTGCCGGCACCCTTCTTGCTCTGGACAATCTCGTCGCCACCAAATTGCACTCCTGTGTAAAAATAAGCATTTGAAGATAGCACGTTACCAGAATCTGCGCAAACGTACTGTGAATGACCTTTGCCAATGTCTCGTCGTCCACTTCGACCTTGGGCTCCGATTGGCTGTACAACGGCAGGATAGTGGCACCACTATGGCCTCCAATCACGGGGACTTTGAAGTGTTTTGGATCGACGTTACCACCCAAAGCATGGGCGATGAATGTGGATGCTCGTACTACATCTAGCGTCGTCACTCCGAAGAGGCGAGTAGGTTCAAAGACACCTGCCTTTCGCAGGGCCTCGGCGGCCACTGGTACAGTCGAGTTGACCGGGTTGGTGACCACACAGCTGATAGCTTGAGGGCACGTCCTTGCTACCTCAGTGAAGATGTCACGAATGATGCTTGCGTTTGTCTGTACAACGGTGTCAGTGAACACTCCATCAAAAGTCGTGGTACTAGAGAGCAAAACCAACTTTGAAGAGGTCTAAAACGATAATTAGCATGATGTGACAAGTATGCGGTCTTAAGGTTGAAAGGGTAAAAGCACAGAGAAATAAGTTTCGGGGGACACTGACCGTCTCTCGTCATACCAGGCTTGCGCGCAATGCCAGCGGTAACCACGACGACATCGGCCCCCTGCAGCGCCTTCTTCAAGCCGTCATTTTCAGGCAGATAGCCAGAGACTTTGGCTCTCGTATCAATGTGGTTCAGGTCTGTTGCAATCCCTGGTACATGAACAATATCATAGAGAGAAATCTCATCAAAAAGGTCGCTCTTCAGTGCATTATGTCAGTCGGGGGCCATTGCAAGATGCGAGGATTGTTTGAGCAGGCAATCTAACTTACGCTCTTACACAGAAGACTCAACGGGGTGCCAATCTGACCCGCAGCACCGAGAAGAGCAATTTTAGTCATGTTGGTAATAGTAGGAGTGATATGAGTGGTTTGGGAGGCTTGGGCCAGTTACTCTATGCAGGGTTTACAAGTCAAGTTTAATAGTCAATCAGCATCGGCCGTTTACGGGGAGGGGGGGGGGCGGTTTGCACAATCCACCCGGTGTTTTGTCATGCCGCTATATGTGTGGGTCGACGATGCGGCATGACTTTGACGGGTAAATCTTTGGCCGCCGCATCCGCTCCATAATTCACGAACTTAGGCGACTCAGGAGAGTAAAAATCTGTTCTTTGTGATTTCAAGATTTTCAAATCGACCCATCTTGTAAACCTGCAATTGTCTCTGCCCCAGTTTCATCCAGTGCGTGGTTCTTTGCTGTGTGGATGGGTGACACGGCGCAACGTAGCCTACATCAAGGGCAATTGGTGGGAGTGCCTCATTCAGCAAAAGTGTGGAGTTCGTGAATTTACATCGCTCGGACTTTTAGTCCGTTTATTTGTGAGCTCGGATGAGTTATTGCGACTATTCCTAGGTGATATGAAGACAAACGTTCTTTAAAAGCGAAATTGTTAGAAATTTCCCAGCATTAGAAGAAACTCTTCACACTACCGTGCGAGTAGGTGAACTTCGACGATGCATCTTGTAAATTTACTACTTATCGTAGGTGATATCGTACAAGGTCTTGCATGGTTGATTCCATTTGATCACGTTTGGCCTGGCCAAGGTATTTTGCACCGATCTGTTCTATTGTCTTGCAAGCAGTTCGGAATTTTATTTAAACACATTCAATCTATTCTGTGCTCTACACGGTTCCCAGTTTGATGTCCAGCCAAATCTGCCGTATCCTGCTTCAACTAGGCGAAATAGAAACATTCACCCCGATCCATTCGTGAGCTTGGGCTGCAGATGGGCATGTTCAGGAACTGGCGACAGCAGAGGCAATCCTAAAACAGCTCTCCTGGCATTCTCCATGGCCCACGTCTCCATCTTCCCCAGTGTCTCCGTCGTATGCGTGCCAAGATGTGGCACCATTAAGGCCCGGTCTTGCCTTAACAGCTTTTCGTTTATCTCAGGCTCGCGCTCGTAGACGTCGAGACCGGCTGCAGCAATCTTTCCGCTCTCCAAGGCGTCGGCCATGGCCGCCTCGTCGATGATGGCGCCCCTGGCCGTGTTCACGATGACGACGCCGTCCTTCATCTTTGCGATCTCCTTGGCTCCGATCAGATGCGTTGTGTTCGCATTGAGTGGCACGTTGATGCTGATTATGTCGCTCTCGGCGAGCAGCTTCTCAAACGAAACGTACTCAGCACCCGCAGCTTCCTCAACTGACACGGGTCGACGATTGTGATAGCGCGTTATTAGCCCAAAAGGGTCGCTGCGTTTCTTGATGGCACGTCCGATGCGTCCCATGCCGAGAATTCCGAGCACTTTGCCCTGAGGATCGTGGCCAAAATCAATACCCTTTTTGAAATTGCCTGCACGCAGAGAGCTTAACGAAGGGTTAAGCTGCCGCAGCGCGCCGAGCAAAAGCCAGATGGCCAGGTCAGCAGTCGCCTCTGTGACCGGGTCCGGGGCGTAGGTGAGCGTAATACCACGCTTCGCGCAAGCCTGGGGGTCTATCTGGTCATAGCCGGCGCCATTGTGGCAGATGTACTTGCAGGTCTCGGGGAGACGCTGAATGAAGTCCTCATCAAATTTCCCAGCAACCTATTCGTGTTCTTGTGAGAATGGGGTAATATCATCGCTGCTGGGTTGGCATCAACTCACTGCGCCGCTAGCCGAGGTCCTGTATATGACGGATATGTCCTTGTATTTGCCCCCAAGGTCGGTGAAGAATTCGTCTCTGGACTTGCTCGTCACCACCTCGGTATGTGCAACATCCTGCAAGCTCTCATAAAATGGCTTGGCGTGCTTCACAGGATTGAAGAACAGGATGAAAGGCTTGCCGGTCATGGTGGTGGCTGAGCGAGTCCAATGTCTAGGCAGCACACGAGAGAGCATTCACTTGGGCTGTGGAGGTGGTTGATCGATAGGTGGTAGTTGTCCTCCTGAGTTCAGTTGGTGTCCCTAGTAATCCAGAGCTTTCCATACGTCAATTCAAATACGCGGGGATGATTGAGCTGTTCAACATCTTTTCTGTCAACTCGGACGTCGTCTGCTTTCCAATCCCCCGAGCTAACGTTGAGTCAGTCCCGCCCCCACAGCTGGGGATGCGCGGCATTGACTTTGGCCGGGGAGCTCCCCACCGAAGTCTTCCGTATACGGCAAAGGTTTCTACCGCCAGAATGATCCAGGGTTGGCGTCACTCGCACCGCGTCTTGGCACACCCCGTCCATCAAGCAATTTGGCGTTCTTGAAGCAGGTTCCCCACAGACATCTCAGCTCTCGCAAGACAACAGAGTCGGGACGACGGTTAGGAGCTAAAACAATGCCAAGGCAGCGGAAGAAGGAGCTCGAAGAGTGCCAAGTATCAGAAACTAAATGAACGGGTTTCTAATGGTGGCTCGGCACGTGAAACCCCATTGCAATTGCCTTGTCCCCTTGAATCGGATCATAGAGCAAAATTCTTCCGTCTCAGAGCGAATCACACATATCATGACTGAGTTCCGGGCTTTTACTTTTTTCGTGAAGTCAACCCTGTTTCGATTGACTCGGCATAACCCCAGATGTTGTATGTAGAGAAAAATTACTTGGTATACGTTAAATGATATGACAAATGCCACCCTCTTCACCACAAGAACTCCCTCTCAAATTCTACCGAAAGGAAGGAGCTTCTTGTTGCACTTTTCTCCATCCTGTCATCTTCTGTGTCAGCAGGCCTCGTAAGACGAGCCGCATAGTCACTGTCGTTTTGGGCAGCCACAGCCAATGGTGCTGCAAGGGTTTCATCAGCATGAATCAGACTCGATTCATCTTCCACTTGCTCAGTAGCTGCTTGGTTCGGACTCATAGACCTATTTGATGCAGAATCATTTGGCTCGGGTTGCTGCGCATCTTCGTCTGATTGTAACGTTGTGTCCGGGGTTGCCGAAGTTTGCGCATTTCGCAGTCCTGATTGATAGGATGCCGCTGGGTGCATCTGCCATGCTCGTACATCCTCGAGACTAGTCAAAGGATAAAGTTGCCAGACGTCCGGGTCTGCATTTTCTTTATTCTGTGATCTTTCCAAAGCAGCCGGAGATGGAGCGTCACGGAGCGACGAGCTCAGCTGCTCATCAGAGACAAGAGGCAGGAGGCTTCGAAGGAGAATTTCAGTGCGCCGCAGCCTGGCTTCTAACTTTCTTACAAAGTGTTTGGGTAACCCCCTGGTTATATATCGTCAGTGCACAATTTCAGTCAATCATGTGCAGAAATTGCAAACGGTCAGGAAATTGTTTGACGGGAATAATCAGCAGGAGTCGCCTACCGTTTCTGTCGCCTAGGCCATTCACAACGGAATTCATGGCGTCTGCACTGATCACAGACAGGTCTAATGCATGGTTCAAGCTGTCAGTGCCAGGTTCGAGAGATTGTACCACAATAGTATTCGAGGCTCACTTTTCACCGCTACACTGTCCTGATTGTTAGCATCAAGACTCTTCGTTGCAAAGACATGCGAGAGAGACAAAGACAGAACAGATTCAATTTGCCTCCGAGTCAAGCACTAGAACTTGAGCGGATATCAGCGGTTTACGCACGGGAGGCAAGGGCTCAATTTCATCGTACTTTTTTCTTCTTGGCACGACAAACAAAGCATGCGCCCCGGTTTCGTGGCCCAGGAGCCTGGCGTGACGTTGACCCGCCATCCATTCGGGTATGTTGAGGCCGGGCGTGCAGCAGCTATGGTGTGCGCACTGTACGGATAGAGAGGGGCCGCCAGAATCCCAAGGCATTTGCCCTCTGATGTTGCAGTCTGCGTCTTATGGGTCCCCAATTTCGTGTGTGCAGAAGAGGCACAGATCGCTAAGCCGCAACTTGCGGGGTGGCGGTTAAATATATGCCGCCAACTACAGCTGTGGGGATTGGGAATGACGTGCGGCGGGAGAGCCACTTAACGTCATCTTTTATGCCAGTGGCTCAGTGGCTTTGGTTTTGGTGTCTCACATCTGATTGTGGAATTTGGCTTCAGGGCGTTGAATGCACAAACAAGTGTTACAAGATTTGGCAAGATCTTCCTATTTACCCCAGACAACTCTCGAGCCAGTCTTCCATAGAACTCTTTTTCATTTTGCAATCTCCGATATCATCGACGAACCTGTCAAGTTCTTGGCGCCGAAAGGCTCATCCTCGCTGAGTCAAAGCCTAGTCTCAGATGCAGCCTTACAGAGTGCGGCAGCACCTTGGCTGTGACATCCATCCTACGGTGTGGCACGGCGGTCGCCAAAGAAGGGTATACCTTAAGTCGTTGGCGTCAATATGCAGAGAGTGCTAATCGCCCCTGCACTCGGGCCAAGACATGATTCGAGCGACTGCCTGGGCGCCAATGACGCTTCACGGCGCCCTGCTAACTTATGCCATACTCCCACCAAACCTGTGCAAGACGCAAGGTAAAAGGCAGCAATGGGCGGCGATCTACTCGGCTTATCTAAAGTCAGGCTAGACTGCTTCTACCAGGCGCCGCAGCCGATGCAGGAAACGGAAGCCATGCCATGAAGTCTTCGAGAAACTATCTCGCTGCGAGCGCATTCTGCATCAACATGGTTTGTTGGATGTTGCTAATAGATGGCTCTGGTTGTTTCTTTGGCTTCAACACTTTGAGATCAAAAGTAAGCGAGGGGGTAAACCTGTGATTTATATCTTGAGGCGGCTAATCTTCTCGTGTCATGGTCCTGCCAGCGTTCCACACCCATGACGATACAGTTTGGTACAACAAGTTAATAGACTAGATGAGTGGCATAGCTATTCAGTATCGAACAGCTGAGATGCATGTGTCGATTTGTCATTAGTTTGTAGCCTCTCGTCAAACGCTTCAGCCCAGAAACCCAAATTCACCGTCCCAGCCGATATCGTCCTGGTTGATAACATGGATGAGTGACTCCCAGGTGGCCCCACCAAGTATGTCTGGCATGCCACCATCCCAGTTGCTCATGCTCGGTGCATTCATCCACAGTGTATTATCGTTGCCAGTACGTGCGTCAGGGAAACCTGTCACGTCCAGTGCCCTGAAGTCTGGCATGATATTGGCCATGGGCGCTTGACCCGGCCCCAGCGGAGCTTGGCTTTGTTGATCCTGCGGCTGTTCATATTGCTCGAGTGTCGACATTCCGGCAGGTTGTCCAACCACAGGGCGCACCTGGGCTGATCTGCCGGTAGATCCATCAACAACACCATTCAACCCAGATGAGGGCAGTCCAAGCGAAGATCTCCTCAGCTCGTTCGGAATGGCATTTGGCTGTAACCCTGTGTCGATCGAGTGCAAGGGGTGACTCGATTGTATATCAGAATGCATGCGTCTCCTCTTGGGAGCCCGTGCCTGCTCAGGTGAAGAATAATCTGCTACATCACGCGGGAACTGCTGGCCAGTAGACTCAAAGCTGTTCGAGAGCCTAGAGGTTGGTGTTTCTTCAGGTCGGCCATTTGGTTGTACGCGCTTGTTCTGTTGGAGTGTTTGCTCCAGTTCAGACAGAACGGCGTGACAATTTCGGGCGAGGGGCCAGCGGTCTGAGATGGCGGCCAAAACATCTAGACACATGGCGATTTCACTATGACCATTTCAGCATTGAGTATCTCATTAGGTTTGTTGTATCCTTACCCTTGCCCTTTCTCTGCGGGATGAAGCCGCAGCTGGCACGCGAATGCGATAATGACACCGGCCATCCAGACTGCTGACAAGTGACCTGGCCAAAACAGCGCATAACCGGCAGCACGCAGCTTTTTCATAATCAGAATGATGTCGCGTGACAAATCGATGCATGTTTGCAGTGCGGACTGAAATTCGGCTGACGATGGTTCCAAAGAAAGCCAGGGGCGGTAGATGAGGAGGCGCAGCTGTTTGTTAAGAAGGATGAAGAAGGCCGGTGCACTCCAGGGCTGGCCTCGGTTCTCGCGTAGTATCGAGTCCTCCTGGGGAATACTGAAGTCCTGCAGATCGGAGGGTAATGAATTCCACCACGCATTCAGATCAGTCCGCAAGGCGAGCACCGTGCTGGAATTGATGGAGCGGATATGAATGGATTTGTGGAAGAGCTCAAGCGCTCGGCCCAAGAGGCGAGAGTAGTCAACCTGGGCAGAAAGTATCAGGTGGCGTTCGGGTTTCGGGTCCGTACGCTCCCCATCTCTCTGAAGCGTCGATGGGGTGCTTAGGTCTTGCTGATCATGATGCGCGCTCGCTAGGATCGACCTGTCCGGGGATCCCGGAGCCGCAACGGGCCGGTGATGAAGCTCAGGACCAGCGAGGTGGCAGACGTCCACGTCAGAGTCCTGAATGCCCAATGGGTGCCCGAGTGCCTGGGAGAGGAAGCGGTCGACGACGTACATGCTCCAAAAGAGCCGCTTGCGGATATCACAGTCGTCAGCCGAGAGCTCAGGGTAGCGCACGGGGCAGCGGTGCAGTCCGGCCAGGAAGATGGCACGCGACAGGAGGCCCGCGACGACGACGGCGGTGCGAAGAGACATGCGCGCCACGAGGAGGAGCTGGGCGGCGAAGAGTGCCTGGATGGAGATGATGTCTCCCTTGACCGCCAGGCCGGTTAGGCATGGGAGAACGCGGGCCGGACCATCGATTCTAGAGGCACTTGGCAACTCAGCGCCACCGTGTAGACTTGCCAGGTTGAACAAGCACTGCAGAATGATGACCCGGGCGAGGGGCAGGGGCCGCTGGTTCACGGCAGGCTGGCTGGTGGCCGTGTCAGAGGGCTGCTCGTCGACGGCTGCGTAGAGCGCCTCGATGTCCTTGGCCACGGTTGGCCCGTGCAGGAAGGGAAAGAATCGATGCCAGGTCTGGAAATAGGTCATGAACAGCTCCTTGGCGACTTCGCGCGGAGGCGGGTGGCCGAGATCAGCCGGGATGCCGGGCCCATATCGAAGAGCGCCCGGACCAGGGCTGAGAGGCCGGGACGGGGCGGCACTGGCCCGACCCGGCCGGCGCGATGCGGACGGCGCGGCCTGGTTGGCGTCGTCCTCATCGGCGACGATGCAGTCCTCGGGCGAGGGGTTGCCATCGCCGTTCAGCACCGACGACAGACGCACATCGGCGTCGGCAAAGGCACGGCGCACCGTGTTCACGAAGTAGATGCCGCTCGAGCTGCCGATGAACTGGCTCCGACCGTCGCCGGAGGTGCGCAGCGAGCCGCGCTCCTGGACCTGGGGTGACAAGGATTCATCGCAGGCGGAGTGGACAGAGTTCCGCGGCATCGGTCACAGGCGGCATCGCAACGCCGGATGAACAGGGACTTACAACTTGTTTTACTGTGAGTTGTCGCAAGGGCTCTCTGTTTGGGACCGTGAGTGGGCGGTGAGACGCGGCAGAATAGCACTCGTCCCCATTTGGCAATGTCCAGCTTATACTTCAATTCATCCTCAACCCACTTCACGACCATTATGACCACAAATTTTCCGAACAAACAAATATCTGAGAATGCAAGACATAGCTTCTAGTAAGAGACCTCATAGGTCATTCAATCGATTTTCAGATTGCATTCTATGCCATAAACCCAACAAGAGGCTATGCCGAGGTCCAGGATAGAAAGTGCACAGCTTTAGGGTAGGCTTCAAAGCATGGCCGTCGAACCAATGGCAGCCGTCGTCTCCCACAGACTCACGACTAACCTATTTGATCATAATGCCATTCCTCGTTGACTTTGACAGTCGGTCATGACTTTAGCCGCTTGCTTGCCACGGCGGGGGTCGATCGGCTCGGCATTATTCTTTGCCGCCACAGCCACTCGCCGATCCCGTAACTATGCTTCAGAATCGAGCGTCTTCGGGACCGTGCTTCTACAAAGCGGCATTCAAAAGACGCAGGCATAGCTTTTCGCTGCATAGATCATCTCCAGAATCTCAACACCAATCACAAATCTGTCAGCATGTCTTCGACTCCTCTGAAAATTGCTGTTATCCCTGGCGATGGCATTGGC
The DNA here is from genome assembly GCA_020881915.1 of Paramyrothecium sp. XJ0827. Classification (NCBI taxonomy): domain Eukaryota; kingdom Fungi; phylum Ascomycota; class Sordariomycetes; order Hypocreales; family Stachybotryaceae; genus Paramyrothecium; species Paramyrothecium sp. XJ0827. The sequence goes on from JAJFPB010000009.1 coordinate 2,690,307, forward strand.
ACGGAGGTCATGCCCTACGGAGTGCGATGCCTCCAAGCCATCGGCAAGGTCTTCAACATCGCGCTTGAGTTCAAAGAGTTCGACTTTGCAAGCTGCAACTATTACAAAAAACACGGAGACATGATGCCAAAGGACTGGAAGGAGACCCTCAGCGGTTTTGACGCCATCTATTTCGGTGCGGTTGGCATGCCGGATCTTGTTCCCGACGAGGTCTCGCTATGGGGCAGCTTGCTCAAGTTCCGGCGCGAGTTTGACCAGTACATCAATCTCCGGCCCTGTCGATTGATGCCCGGCGTCAAATCGCCCCTGGCCGATCGCAAGCCGGGAGACATTGACTTCTGGATCGTGCGGGAGAACACGGAAGGCGAGTACAGTAGCATCGGCGGCAAGATATTCGAGGGCACGGAGCGCGAAACCGTCATGCAAGAAACCGTCATGACACGCGTCGGCGTGGACAGGGTCCTCAAGTATGCCTTTGAGCTGGCGCAGCGGCAGCGGCGCAAGCGCCTCACAAGCGCAACAAAGAGCAACGGCATCAGCATCACCATGCCGTGGTGGGACTCGCGGGTGCGAGAAATGGCCCAGAAATACCCGGACGTCAACGTCGACAAGTACCACATTGACATCTTGACGGCCCATTTCGTACAAAAGCCAGATATGTTCGACGTCGTCGTCGGCACCAATCTCTTTGGAGACATCCTCTCCGACCTGGGACCAGCATGCACAGGCACAATAGGCATAGCCCCCTCGGCCAACATCAACCCTACCGGCAACTTCCCCAGCCTCTTTGAGCCAGTCCATGGAAGTGCGCCTGACATTGCTGGGAAGGGTGTAGCGAACCCCATCGGCATGATCTGGGCGGGCCAAATGCTCTTGCAGCATTTTGGACACGCACAGGCTGCAGAGGCACTGCTGAAGGCCATAGAGAATGTTCTCGCGCGCTCTGGGCCGGAAATCGTGACGGCGGATATGGGAGGCCGTGGAAACACAAAGACTCTCGGCGAGGCTATCGAGAGGGAGATTCTGACGTCAAAACATCTGCTGCGTTCAAAACAAGTGCCAGACAGGGCTAGATTGTAGTTGAGGGACGGAGAATGACTGAGACGAGTACATAGAAAATGGTAGGAATACAAGACAATGCTTATAACCGCACCAAATGTCAGCGGCTAGGACCGTAACTTCGTAATGATGAGCGTTCGAAATTACAGGGTTTGTAGAATTGAGGAATGGTCCTCGAGCACACTGACAAATGACTCCTTGGGAGAGCAATTATCCAAGATCCTGGCGACCTGACATCTATGCTTCACAGATGATTCAAACTAAAGGCTCTGAGTACTTCAGCAACCAGGATATGTTAAATTTAACCTGAAGTTCGTTACTGGTACTATCTATAAAACCACAAGTAAAGTAACCCTATTCCTCCATTCCTCCATCGCAACGCCCAGAGTAAACCACAATATCGAAATATTTTTCAAATCCCTTGACACAAAACTATCGCACACTATATACAGCACCCCCGGCCAACCCTAATACTTGCACTCCGGATCATACGAGTCGCAGTCGTAGTCGTCGCACATGTGCGGCTGCGGACAATGGCCGCACTGGCCGCCACCCAGGACGACCTCGTACGTGCCGCCGTTGACCTTCTTGTTGTCGAGCTGCATGCACGTGATGGTGTCGTAGTCGCGCGCGAAGCTCGTCAGCTCGGGCGCCCAGCCGTCGCCGGCGACGAACGAGATCTTGCCCAGGTTCGAGGTGGCCGAGGCCTTGATGCCGTTGGGGCAGTCGTCAAAGTCGAAGATGGTCCTGTCGCTCGACCACTCGACGCCGTCGCCGCTCCGGCACACCTCGACGCCGTTCTCCCAGATCTGGATGCGGGCCACGTCGTTCTCGAATGGGCAGTGCTTCATGAAGACGTGGATGGCTACGCAGCGAGGCTTGGGCGCCGGAGCAGGCGGCTGCTCGGTGGGCTTGGGGCCCGGGACTTCCCACACGGCACATCCGCTCGTTGTTGCGACCGCCTCTCCGTGCGGTCCGCCGGTGATCGTCCATGTCTCGCTCTTGATGCAGGTGCCGCCAGACGGGCTGGGAGCGGGCCCAAGGGTCGGCAGGCCGGGGAGATGGCTTGGAGGCGGTTGACCGAAGCTTGCGCATGTGGTTGTGGTCTGGCAGACGCCTCCTCGTGGGCCACCGTTGCACTGCGTAACAGTCGCCGAGGAGAGACAGACCTGGCCAGGAGGTGCCGTAGGGTCCGGGTTGGCTGGCAGCGTCGGTAGGCCAGGCAATCCTCCACCACCGCCACCGCTGCTGAAGAATCCGCCGCCTCCACCGTTATTTCCACCGTTATTTCCTCCGTCGTTTCCTCCGTTGTTGCCTCCATTGTTGCCTCCATTGTTGCCCCCATCACTGGTGGGTGACGGTCGGGGCGATGTGAAGTCCGGTGGCGTACCGCTGGGAGCCGGGTTACAGTAATAGCCGGAGCATAAACGACCACAATTTTCCGTGCAAAGGGGCCCAGGCTCTCCAGGTTTGTAAGTGACAGGAGGACCTCGGGGGTTGGGTCCATCTCCCCCGGGCGCTCCGGGTAGCTCACAAGACTGACGGACGTGTACGCCCCGTCTTCTCATCGACTCACAATCAGACTCGTCCTCTTCCATTGCAGGACGGGCCTGACCATTCCAGATGGTGGCCGGTCGGTTAGAGCCAGCCGAATCAAAGTCGACATTCCGCGTGAGCTCTACTATAGTAGACTTCACCTGCGAAGGCATCCATTCTCGGGGAGTCTGAGGAAGTCCGCGGAAGTATGCTACAAGCCCAGCTACAAGAGGCGCGGCTAGACGGAAACTCATGTGTTAGTGAGCTAATATCCGAGTCTTGGGAATCCGGACGTACCATGTGAAGTTCCGGACGCGGTAGTTGGGTAGTTGGCGAGAGCGCCGTCATTTGACCGTGGAGCTGGGAGACCATCGCCAGGTGCCCAGACGTCGTGGTGGCCAGAGTTGGAGGCTGCTGCGTTGCCCTTTTTGTCGGTGTGACCTACTATAATCATACCAGCAAGGAAGCTCCTGCAGCTCTGTGGGTAGATGTCACTGGAAACTGATGTGTATCCGCCACTAACAACGAATGAGATCCCGTGGTTTGTCTCCATGCGTTCCATAAGTAAACCTTTGCAAACGACCGGTTAGTTGAGCACATTCATACTGCGGCAGAAGACGCCGGACGTGGTCAACTTACAAAGCACTGTCAGGATCTCAGGGTCATCGGCATACTTTGCCTCAATACCAAATGGCAGGGTCACAACAGCCTGGAAAGGAGCTAGCAACGGGTCATCTGCGATCAAGGTCATTGCTTCGACCAGCTTTTCGAACGCCATAGTTTCCGAGTTTCTGGCATATACAAAGGCGAGCTTCGCTTTGGGAGCAATACTGAAGCCTTCACCGACAGCATACGTCGACACGAGGTAACCATGCTCTGCATTTTTAAGAGTGGGCGGGATTATGGAGCCCCAAGTGGGGGGTTCCAGTTTTCTTGGGCTCGCTTCCGCATAAATCTACCACGAATCAGCAAAAAGAAGAAAAAAGAATGAGCAGTCTTGGTGGAAATGGCAACTGGGTGTAGTGGGGTGTCATTCAACGGGATCTCTTACCTTTTGTCCCTCTCCAAGCCAATCTTGGTTGACGACATAAACAGTTTGCCCGGCACCATTGCTGTTGTCGAATGCGTGCGAATACATGTCTGAACTTGGCAAGTGAGGCTCCACGCTGAAATCCTGGAACTCAAAGTCTCTGTCGAAAGGAAACCCCCCGGGCATGGAAATCATCGAAAGGTACCACTTGTCCGTTGTGTCTAGATCGCGCTTGTGAAGATGTTCGGCATTGGTAACATTTCCAGGTCTTTCGACGGCAAATGCTGTGACTTCTTGTTCCTGGAGAGCATTGGGGTCGTCAAACGAGACGATCTCGCCGACTCCCGCTGGAGCATTCTTTTTGTTCCAATAGCTTGTTCGGATCTATTATAACATGCTTTGTTAGTACGAGAAACAGACAGAGGATTGAGGCGCTTCAGGGAATCCTTGACTCACCTGATTGATCACATTGGTCGTGAAATAGCTCTGTGAGAGCGGACCGATGCTCTCTACAAAGAAATAAGGTGTGAAGCCCAGTGTGTTGGACCGGATCTCTCTCCATCCGGTCTTGAGGTTGAGCTTCTTCTCCTCGTTGAGCTTCTTGAAGGCTTCGTCTCGCTTTTTCAGCATGTCTATGATGATGGTCCGATCGGAGGCACTTTCTGCGTCCATTGGGATGATAAAACCTGGTTCTCCGTTCCCTTCACAGCTCCAGTCTAGATCAGCCCTCTCTCTCAGGTCAGCTCTCTCGTCCAACTCGTGGCTCTCTAGGAGGCCGGTGGCTTCAGCCAGCGGGGCGACGTCTCGACGAGTTAGCTGGCACGCCCTGACCGTCTTTGTAGCCTCAATGTCGGGAATGTTGCAGCCCGTGATGGTTGCACACTTCGACTTGACTTGAGTTGCCGTGGTCCTTGTAAGACCGTTGGAAACTGTTGCGAAAGAGCTGGTGGTGAGACAAATCGAAGCTTCTGCCGGCGTGCAGGCTGACGGCTTTGGTGGAGGAGTGAACTTTCCACCTGGGCCAACACTAAAAGTTCCTGATATCAGCCTTGCGTTCTGCTCCGAATCTCACGGACAGAACATACGTAATCTTGGGCCATGGTGGCAGGGTCCCCTTGATTGTCATGCCAGGGGGCAGTTTGATGCGGTTAATGGGTGGTGGACCACTGCAAAGGTTTACGTTAGCCCTCATCTCGTACTGTCCGTAACACTTGCAAAACTTACGGGCCCCAGATTCCAGGAGGCATATTCCATTCCCAGCCAAAGAAGGAGATGTCGAACTCCGGCCAGCTGATGCACAACTAAAAGATATTAGGACACGAGGTTGTCTAGCTATCTCGCTCAAAAGGGCAAATGCTTACCGTAAAGAACCAAAGCTTGCAAGATGCCTTGAAACCCGGCCCGTCGCCATCGTCGTCCTCGCCGTTCTCGGCCACTTCTGTTTCCACTGGCTGGATTTCGAATGATTCCGGCCAAGTCGGGACTGGGGAATCGTCCTCCCCGGGAGGCGTAAACTCTGGCTTCTCGGTTGTAGTAAAGGTTACACGGGGAGGGATGACCGGAGGGGGCGGTTTTATTACAACGTTTGAAGTGACTGGTTTACTGCCACTCCTGGTCTCCTCTGGACGCGGTGGTGGAATTCCGGTGATGGCAGGCCAGGGGGGCACTTGAAGGGTTCGCACTTGCGTCTCGCCACCAGGTATTGTGATGGTTGTTGTGATGGGAGGGATGCTGAGACTGGCTGTGGGGGTAAAGGTGTATCCATCTTGTTGACCCTCCGTAATGTTGACATTGTAGTAATCAATCACCTCCGTAACGATTGGAGGGATGTTGATGGTAACGGTGGTCGTGGTCCCGGGAGCAAGTTCAAGTGACGTCCTGTACGGAGGAATAGAAATCGTTGTCACGGAACGGAGAGGCCGAGGCGGCAGCACAAATTGACAAGGGGCTGAACACTGAGCAGGGGTACCGGAATACACCTTCGGATCAAGATAGACAACCTCACCACCGTCGTAATCAGGCCTATACGAAGTTAGTTCACATGCGGGCTCTCGTGAGAAGGCACACATACCCGCCCGAGCCGGGGACCTGGAAGTCAATGGACCAAATCATGGTGCCACCAAAACAGAGACCGTCTGCAAATGCCTTCTTCGCTGCAAAGGTCTCTTCATCATCGTAACCGATCCATTGATCGTCCCAGGTAATTTGTTTCATCATCGAATCCGCCAGATATTTCGGCTTCAGGTTTTTCCTCTTAATCAGCTGTTCGATCTCGACAAGTGACATGACGCCCTCGAAATTGGTGCAGGGCGCCGGCTTGCTTGGTCCAGCAAATGGACAAAGAAGATCGCTACAGCTAGGGTCGGCCAGGGTGTAGCCGCGGCCGTACATGGCAAGACCAAAGTTGATTTTGGCAGGGTTCAGGCCGTCAAACCAAAGAGGAATGGTGTTCTGGTAAATCTCACGGATATCAGCTTGGCCGCGAACCTTCTTACCCAAGGCTAGGACGTCGGCATCCCATGAGCCGTGCAAATCTAGTAAGAGGTCAGCACGAGTTTTACTTGGAGTGCAATGAGAGCATTACCATAAGCCATAAAACCAAAGAAGTCAACATAAGGCTCCATAGCCTTGCCGTCAAACCATCGTAGATACCAGTAATCAGGGGCCAGCGTCAAGCTGATGCCGTACGCGCTGCCGTATGCCGCTCTCATCTCCTTCAAAAGCAGGGAGAAGTTCCTAACGTCAGCAAGCTTGTTGCCACCTCTTTCGGGTGCACCAGGGTATTCCCAGTCAAGATCGACACCTTGGAACCCGTACGTATCCATGTACGTCTTGGCTGAGGCAATGAAGGCGGCCCGGTTTGCCTTGCTGGCCACCATTTGACTCCTGCATGATATTAGTACGTTAGACAACGACAAGAAGGAGTTAGTAGCTACCATGTTTTGTGAGTGGCAGCCTCTTCGTTGCTGAAATCAAAACCTCCAATTGCAATCCAAGTCTGCAGCTTGCCACCCTTGGATAAATCCGTAAACTCCTTCATCAATGGGATATCATCAGGATGCATAGGCACGACTTGGAACGTGACCGGGTCGATAGAGGCGAAGGAGAAAAAGAGGTGAGTGTAGCCGGTGGAGTCGATTTGCTTGGGCGTCACTCGATTACACATACGAGTCCTAGCATTCCAAGACTGATAGTACCCGATAGTTCGGCCATTGGTGCTGCCGCCGCCCTTTGCACACGACGGTGGCCCTGTAATCGAGCAGGAGCCATATCCGGCTTGACAGGGCAACGTGCCTCTGATGGGATCGGCGTTGTGGCAATACACGTCCGTGGTCTAGATAAGTCAGCATGAAGCCACGAGCGAATAGACCAGATAGTACTTACGCCACACCATCCAGTTGCACTGCAGCACAGCTTCATACCGCATGGCATCTCGCCGTTCTCACTGTGTTCTCCACACATGGCCTTGGCATCGCATTTCGACGTGCAGCCCTCGCCGCAAAAGTCCGGGCCAAACCCACAAATTCCTTGAGGGCCACAACAACTAGAGCAGTGTTAATGCCGGAATGGTTCAAGCTTCATAGGTGAGGAATAGTCTACCTGTCGTCAACACATGGACCGTCACGGCAATAAAGTGGTCCGCTGTTTTGGCTCTGGCTCTGTCGCGAATACAGGCCCCGGGATGTCAAATTGCCATCCGAGTAGTCAAATCCCACAGCAGAGGTCAACTCCTCCGTCATGATAACGGGGGGTGCCTTGACTGGGTTTTGATGACCCGGGCTGGGCACATATTGACTGGACAATGCTGCTAGAATAAGTTAACACGGAAACGTTGGCGAAAGCAGGGTTCAATTGAAGGCAATCTTACAGCTGCCAGATGCACGCTTGAGGTTATCGTGCTGGTTTCCATTTGGATTAATTCGGGAGTATGAGGTTTTCCCATAGTTCAGGGCCAAAGCCAAGACGAGGAACAAGCCCACAAAGGCCAAGACAGCCCGGCGTGCTATTTGCGACGGCATGACGGCTTGGGTGTTTAGCGATGCGATCCTTTGGCGTGCCGATGTAGCCGCTGTCTTTATATCGGCTCAGCTTATCCGGCCCGGAGACGCCTTTGACTATCTGAAATGGACCCCCTTAGATCTAAATCCTTCTACTAGGATTTTCAAGCCCAGAACGGGCCGATATATCAGGAAAATTGGGGAACAGTTATGCGCCCTTCTCGACATGGGCTAAGTCCCGAGAATGGGCTTTCCGACCTCGTAGACTAGACCTATTTGCTCTTCGATTCTGCCCTTGCTCTCATGCCACAAAACCGCGCTATGATACGAGTTTTGGGGGAGGGTTCCTTTGGAGATGGAGACTGCCGGGATCGCTAGGCCCTACAGGGTTGCTTAGCTCGGCTGGTACCGACTCTGGTTGCGGCCTGGATTGGCCGTGTGCTATTTGTGGTGGACCTTGTTGAATCCTTCGAGGCGCGGCTAAATTGCATGGACCCCCGACTATAAAATTTTCCCTGCTATTAACTTTAAAATCATCCTTGACAAGTCAAAGGGCCGGAAGATATGGAGGGTCGGTTCAGAATATTCAGGGGCAATTGGACAAATTGCACAGCAACTTGTCGACCAGGCCTTCTTTTCCGATAGTTCTGGCTGCACGATTGGCCACACTCAGCTCAGAGCGACCCGCCCCGGTGTCCCGATTCTCAGGCTCTTACGGGAGAAGTGCGAGGGTTATAGTGTACCAGTATAGCTTTGCCTTGCTGACTGGGTTCAGCGACTCCTAGTGTCTCGCCTTCGGTGCTCACCTTTTTGGGCCTAAAGTCTCGCCGGCTTTCCGCGGCACGAGGCCAGACTAATGAAATTGCACACATCATGCGCGGCGCGATGGATTCTGGGTTGCCACAGCTCTCTCAGCCATCAGGCCATGTCCCGGCGGGCGTACTTGTAGTCTTTGGGACTATATAACCCACACATTGTACTATGAAGGTCAACCCTCTTCACCTGCCGATTCAAGCACCGTGTCAACCGCTTGACAACCAAACAGGACCCGCAATGAAGCAGGCTGTACTTTTCTGGCTGCTGCCGGCTCTGGCATTGGCCCAAAGCTCAACTAGCTCGGCTTTGCCAGCCTGGACTACAGGAGTGGTCACGGATGACGGAACCTGCGGCGGCACTACCGGCTTCGTGTGCTCTCCCACGTGGGGTGCATGCTGCTCCAAGGATGGCATCTGCGGAAGATCAAAGGCCTATTGTGGAGAGGGATGGTATGCCAGCACCCGACCCCCGTCTTTTTGGCTCTCACTGACGAACATGTCGTATTAAAGTCAACCCAAAGCTGGTAACTGTGACGCACCTCCCGTCGTAGTTGTGCCACCAACCCCACCGGGCCCAGGCAGTCCCTCCCCAGACGGTACTTGTGGTGGTACGCAACAGTTCACCTGTACAGGTGCCACGTTTGGAAAATGCTGCTCCGCATCGGGCTGGTGCGGCGATGAGGCGGGTCACTGCGGCGCTGGCTGCCAGAAAGCGCACGGCAACTGCACGGTGGTAGCAGATAACATCAGTCTTGACGCTCGTTGCGGTTCCAACGGTAAGATCTGTCTGGGCTCTGGCTTTGGCGACTGCTGCAGCTCCGGTGGCTGGTGTGGAAGTGAAGATGGCCACTGCAAAGCCGGATGTCAATCAGGATTCGGTACCTGCAGCGCCACTGAGACCGCGAGTGAGGCTCCCGCTCCTTCATCGACTGTCGACCCCAAGATTTCAACCGACGGCCGATGTGGAAGCAACGGAAAGATCTGTCTAGGCTCAACCTTTGGAGACTGTTGTTCCACCAAGAACTTCTGCGGAAAGGAGCCTGGCCACTGTGCTGCGGAAACCTGTCAACCCGAGTTCGGAAAATGCGACGCCGAAACTGGCGTTTCAACCGACGGCTCTTGCGGCAAGAATGGAAAGACGTGCAAGGGCTCCGGCTTTGGTGATTGCTGTTCCGCGTTCGGCTTCTGCGGCAAGGACAGCGGGTTCTGCGGCGCCGGTTGTCAGATAGAGTATGGCACATGCGACGCCAGCGCTGGCAATGTGTCCACGGACGGAGCCTGCGGTAGCAACGGCAAGACTTGCACGGGCTCTGGTCTTGGATCGTGCTGCAGCCCCAACAATTTCTGCGGTTTGGAGAAGACTCACTGTGGTCCGGGATGCCAACCCCTTTTCGGCCACTGTGACGACTCTTCGAGCAATGTCTCGATCGATGGCAAGTGCGGAAGCAACGGCAAGACATGCACAGGCTCGACTTACGGCTCCTGCTGCTCCGCCCAGGGCTTCTGCGGAGACAAGGATCACTGCGATGCCGGTTGCCAGGCAAACTTTGGTAAATGCAACGCTGGCGCAGGAAACATTTCCGTTGATGGATCCTGTGGCAAGAATGGCAAGACGTGCAAGGGCTCAACTTTCGGCTCCTGCTGCTCCGCCCAGGGCTACTGCGGAGACAAGGACCACTGCGACGCCGGCTGCCAGGCAAACTTCGGCTCTTGCAACAGCGGTGCAGGAAACATTTCCACTGACGGAGCGTGCGGCAAGAACGGTAAGACGTGCAAGGGCTCGACCTTTGGTGACTGCTGCTCGGCCCAGGGCTTCTGCGGAGGCAGCACCAACTTCTGCGGTGCAGGTTGCCAGAGTGGTTTCGGAACCTGCAACGCCGGCGCTGGCACCATCTCTACCGATGGTGTATGTGGAAAGAACGGCAAGACTTGCAAGGGCTCCGGCTACGGCGACTGCTGCAGTTCCTCCAACCAGTGCGGCGGCTCCAGCGACCACTGCGGAGCGGGCTGCCAGACATCTTTCGGTACTTGCAACGCCGGCTCTGGCAGCATCTCGACCGACGGCAGCTGCGGCAAGAACGGCAAGACTTGCCGAGGATCGACCTTTGGATCTTGCTGCTCTGCCCAGGGCTACTGCGGAGGCACGTCCGACTTCTGCGCAACAGGTTGCCAGTCTGCCTGGGGCGTTTGCAATGGTGGCTCTAACACCGTGTCTACCGACGGTTTCTGCGGCAGCAACGGCAAGATCTGCAAGGGATCGACCTACGGCGACTGCTGCTCTGCCCAGGGCTACTGCGGTAAGGAAACCGGTCATTGCGGAGCAGGATGCCAGCTCGCGTACGGCACGTGCAGCAGTGGCTCCCAGAGCATCTCCACGGATGGAGCTTGTGCCAAGAATGGCAAGACGTGCAAGGGCTCAACCTTTGGCGATTGCTGTTCTGCGTTCGGCTACTGCGGCAAGGACAGCGGTTTCTGCGGTTCTGGATGGTAAGCAAACTCGGCCCCCCTTCAATCTTTGAGATTTTCGAAGCTAACATGGTAATAGCCAACGGGCGTATGGATCGTGCTCTTAAGAGCTTGATACTTCGGGCGGAATAAAGCAAAAGCGCCAAGTGCTCATTTCTGGGAGGGGAAAAACCAAAATATCGAGATCACTTGAAGACCAGTACATTGTAAATTATTTCTTCTACTCATCTATATTTCTTGAAGACTGTAATCTCAACACAGTCAACAATCACAAAAACCATCTGCTTCTACCGGTGATATCAAAACCCCTCGTAGACTTCTTAATCCCCTGATATTATTCAAATACCATAGTTTGCATGGTCCCATGTTGGTGTTACGCGCCGATCGGGCTGTTTTTGACTTCATATAGAAGTCTTTATATTCAGCCTCGAAATCGGCGATATGAGTCTCAGCTCTATGGTTGACCAACGCATTTCTGGTGCGATGGATACACACTCTTCGTACTTAGTTCTTTGTAGTTGGACTACATTATGTCTTGGCCCAGTCGCACAACCAGACAGGCGGCTTCTGACTTGTCATAGTAGTCAACCGATATTGACTCATGACCTGCAAAAAATCCTCCTAGCCGCATCGAAAAGTGGACTCTTTGCAGTGGTGCTCTCGTTTCTTTTGAAGCCGTAACAACTTGAATCTTGTAACCTTGGTTAAGCATATAGGACGTAAACATACAGCTTGCTTTACCTCGGTAGGGAATAAATCCGAAACCTTGCGTTACATCTGTTAGTCCTGAAGGAAAAACAAACTTGGTAGCCTTTCTTACCCTTGCCAAGATCACTCACTGGTCCACGCTTCCCGCACCGCATCCAGTCATCGGAGGAACCTCCGGAAGATCCACTACAACGGAGGATCCACCTTTTCTCCCGGCCACTCCAGATAATACAAGCTGCACACGTTAAAACTCTCGACCTTTGCAGTGACATTTCTAAGCTTGGCTCATGCCTCATCATAAGCTCCATGGTCAGATGATGTCCCTGCTTTGCCCCTTGAAACGACATGGATCGTCTCCTGGATGGGAAGCAATTATTATATATTTGCATCCTTCCCCAAGAACCAACTAAGTTCTTCTGTTTAACAGCCCTTTGGGTGTTTTTTTCTTTCGTGGACAATCACTCTATCAACCATAACCACATCGCCTCACCATGTCAATCAATTCAACAACAGTCATTGTGGTTGGCGGAGGCCCTGTTGGACTGACTGCGGCGCACGCTCTAGCACAGGCGAAGATTGATTTCATTCTCCTGGAGAGTCGTCCGAAGGTCGTCCTCGATGCTGGTTCGAACCTCGTACTTACGCCTATTGGGCTAAGGGCCCTCAGCCAGCTTGGCCTTCTACCCGCCCTTGACAAGGTCACCACGCCATTGGTGAAGTTTAGGCGATTCAATCACAGTGGCCGCGACATTGGGGATCTCATGTTCTGCACATATGTCAAGGAAAGGTTAGTACCCATGACTCCCCTTTGCCACGCCATTCGCATACCGCCAGATCTAACTCGTTCTGCTAGTCACGGTATCTTTCCAAAAGTCATCAGTCGTCATGACTTGATGCAAGTGCTCTGGGATGGTCTTTGCCCAACAGACCAAAGAAAAGTCTATCCGAATAAGAAAGTAGAAAAGATCTCCACCAACGGCGAGGGTGCTGTCGTCCATTGCACCGATGGTAGCTTCTACAAAGGCTCCATGGTCATTGGTGCGGACGGTGCTCACAGCGCCGTGCGTCGCCAGATGCGGCGCCTTGGGCTTCTTGAAATGCAACAGCAGAAGGACAATAAAGATGATTGTCCTCCCATTAGCCTCAATGAGGAGAAACCATTCCTTACAACATATCGCTGCTTGTGGGTCCGCTTCCCATCCCAAAGCGGCGTCGTCGCCGGCGATGCAGTGGAAACGCACGGCAAGGAAGCCACTGTACAGCTGTTTGCAGGAGAGCATTCAGCTGTAGTGGGTGTCTACGAACGTTTGAGCGAGCCCACTGTTGAAAGCCAGCGGTATACGGCCGATGATGAGGAGGCGCTAGTAAAGCGCTGGTCAGATCTTCCCCTGAATGGGAACGGATTGACCTTGAAAGACGTTTACGCAGAGCGTCTACAATCCGGACTGGTGAACCTCGAAGAAGGTGTCCTCGATCATTGGAGCTGGGCTGGGCGAATTGTTCTTGTCGGCGATGCGGCACACAAGTTCACGCCTTCCACTGGGGCAGGGTGCAACAATGGTCTTGTTGACGTGGCTGTACTTGCCAACCTGCTCAACCGAGAATACAGCACAAAAGGAGAACCCGGGACTGAGCCGTCAGAGGAACGACTTTCCATGGTCTTCAAAGAGTATCAACAGTCCCGCCAGAAGTCGGTGAAAGCTGCCTGCAGAAACGCCAGCATAGCTACAGCAACAGCGACATGGAATAGCGCCTTTTATTGGTTCTTGGACAACTGGATCCTGCCGAGTCTGATGGTCCAGAAATACCTGGCTGGAAAGCAAGCGATTGTCACGTCTAAAACACCGGGCTTCGATTACATGGAGACTGAGGAAGAGTTGGTTGGTAGTGTCCCGTGGGTGCTTCCTGCGGCATAACCGAGTTTCTGTGTCTGGGGAACACGACAACAGCTCAGGGCGAAATGTGTGATTTGCAACTAAGGTCTTCATGTACTGCATATTTTTCAATATCAAGGACTTGTTGATTTTAGGCGTTACATAAGGGAACTTCAAGCAGATTCTACTCAAGCATAGTTTAGTGACGCAACAGATTTGGAGTTTGTGTGTCCGCCAAAACGAACCCAGCTGGGTGTCCGTGTGGATCACCGCCGGAGCAACCTACGGACGAACTCAAATCAGTTAACCTCAATATAGTTAGGGCGAATCCCATAGTTCCTTCAAAAAGGGCAACGCGCAATTTTGCATTATGCCGACCAAAATCCGCTGACCGTTCCCTCCTTGACTGACGGAACGAGCGGAACAACGTCAATTGAGCCGTCAAGCATTTCAAACGGATATCACAGCTGGAATGGAAGCGATGCAGCAGTTACAAAGTCCCACTCGAGCGAACGTCCCAAGGGTATGTGAGAATTGCATCCGGTGAGTGTCTGCCCCAAAGCTCTGCGTCTGGCATCTAACGTGCGTCATATCAACAGGGCAAAAGCCAAATGTAAGCCTGCCGTTGGCGAGGTCACGATTAGACGAATGTCCAATTGAGTGAACGCGGTTAACGATAACCCAATTAGGCGATGTGAAAAGACCAGAATGTTCACGTTGCCAGAGCCGCGGTCTCTCCTGCGTATACTCTGCAGTTCGACGCAAGCCTGGCCCCCCTCGCGGAGTGGCGCAAAGAAGAAGCAGCGCCGTGCCGTCTCATTCGCGCGCAGCCCTGGCCGGTGGTTTGTTCAATGAAGATAGTGTGTCGATCCATTATTCAGTCGCCTCGCCGCACTTGACTAACACGGAACGCCAAGGACACACGAGCCGCGCGATATTGACATCGCCAGCTTCAGTCGGAACCAGTGATATTTTGGGTCCTTCATCAAGAAAGGCCATAATTCCAGCCACGGACGAAGTAGTTTTGTAAATAACATCCTTTGGTCATGAGATTCAGGTGCTCAAATATCTAATGAATTCCGCACAGGCTCGACAGGTATTTCTCCGTCATCCACAGCAGCTGTCCGATTTTCCCACCAGCAAGATATAATCCCACATTCCAGGCTTCTTTTTATAGCAGAGACCTGATTCTGGCCATATGCCTCGTCACAGCAAGGTTGACATCTTTCGAATTTACGTCTGCCACCCTTGATATCGACCATCAAATCAGTGTTATGCTCAGCCAAATATCAGTCGAGGGGGATCTTTGTGTTGAGAATCCATCGCTTGACAAATTCCGCAAAGCATGCCTCCTCATATTTTACGAATCTCATCAATTTCCAGGTCAACAAGCCCGTATGCGAGCATGCCTCGTGATCTGCATGGCCAAATGGGTTGGGCTCGATCACCTTGAGGGTCTTGCAGATTCATGGCCTGATGGTAGTGACAGGGCTCATAATCTGGAAGACTGGCGATTTATCTTTTGGTGCATTTATCGACTTGACACCTTTGTTCACGTCCCAGCAGGCACGTCGTGTCTCATCAATGAGCAGTTCCTGGCTACAGCACTTGTTCAAGCTTTGGGAGAATCCAGTTCCCCGGGCGAAGCAAGGCCTCTGCACGGCCGAAAGCTATTTTTACCGCGGCAATCTGGCAACCTAGCAGAAGTTGTGCGATTGATTCCTTCATACTCCTCTTCCACCTCCTCATTCAACATTTCCGTTGTTACGTCAACTTTCTTGCGCCAGGTTGGCCAGGTACTCTGGGGCCGCGGGATCCGAAACGTTGAAGAGACGGCCGCTTCCATCGTTGAATGTAAGCGCCAACTCACACAGCTGCGACTGGCCCTCCCAACAGGATACTTGAATCCCCAGCGCAATGCTTTCGCCAACGAAACAGGGCCTGCACATCACGAAAGGCTAGTGACAGTTATGCATATGCATATGGCGCGGCTGCTTCTCTCAATCTCGGAGTGTACAATTGAAACTGAGTTGCAACAGTGGGACTTGGGCTGGCAGCAAGTTTTGGAAAGTTGCCAAGACATCGCAGCTGTGTCAGAGCAGTGGAACACCGCCTATACCCTCCAAACCAGTCCTGCCATCTCAGTTGTACTCTTTACTGCGTTGCTTTTCTTCGATGTCCAAAGAAAATCCGCTGCAGATCATGCAGGTTTTAACTCGACTGCTATTCAACACTTTGAAACGGTACTTCTGCTTCAGCTAGAGCAGTTCGCTCAAACTTGGACCCTTTCAAGGCTTCATACCTGTGAGCATCCGTTACAGAATATTTTTTATTGATACTAATGAGACATGGTAGTATCTCTTAATGGGTTCAGAGAGTCTCTGAAGGGCCCACTTGATTATCGTCAAGTTAAATCGATACTGGCTCGATTTGAGGCACCCTTACACCCAAGATGGTTGCAGTTCCTATCCTCTGGAACAATTATTACATAAAAGCAGGGAAATCCGACCCGGTAGCGCTTCCATCCCAGGCCTGGCCCCTCGCCATGTTGCCTGTGCCAACCTCCAGGTTGCCAGTCCTTATCACCACTCGCCCATTACCTAACATTCCAGCTTGAATATGCATATATCTCTCTCTTCAAATTCTCTTCTCTCCTTCGTTTTGCGCCCATCCTTCTCATCTTGTACATCAACCTTGTGGCCCACGGAGGCGCCAAAGCTAAGCATCCGAGCTCAAAGTCATCCGGAAGGGGTAATCCGACCTCCCTTATTCGAGTCTTTCACTTAATACGAACGAATTAGAATTCTTATAGTATATTATTTGAAGTGAGTAGAAGGCATGAAAGTGTGTATCCTACCGCCTCACCGTGATCAAATTTACTGAATAGTTGTCGGATGCTAATCGTGTCAGCCATAGTGCTTTTAGTCCACGAAGTCGCTCGAACGCAACTACGAAACGAATCATTTGCATTAGACATATGATCAACTGCGTTCTCTTGGTAAGTTTCCATATATTGCTCTACCCCTTATGCTTAATCCCCGATCTGACATAGGCTCCACAGGCTTCGATTCCTTACGGATTACCGAAAAGCTCCGCCTACTAATTGGAATAGTCGTCTTTCGGAAGATGATATGGCTGCATATAGATAAATCTTCAAGATAATTGAGCTGCCTATATAGAAGCCGGAGATGATAATGAAATCCGATGATCAAATTGGGAGCCATTTATGGCAAAGAATTAGAACCGACTGTATGTCATGAGCGAGCAACTGACCTCGGCTACCCCATTGCATCCAACGAAGAGAAAGAACTAGGATTCACTGAAAATATTCATTTGAAGGATATAATCTCTAATGAGACACTCCAGTTCTAAGTGCAACTGCGAATACCCTTATCGTCCTTGTCAACTCATTTATGCCATATAGAAAAGTGGACAAAGTCCCAGAATCGCCAATCATGACATACCCAAAATGTCCCCCCAAAGGGCTGCCCTGTTCCGGCTTAGTCTCAGGGACGGCAGTGTGTGTGACCGAATTGCTGACCATGGGCGTTGATGCTCGGACTTCTGCGAACTCCGATGTGCGCACTGATATATCTGTGGTCACTTCCGCGTGTTTGATCTGGCGTCGTTTGCCCTAGCAAATGGGTAACCGGGCGCCGCAGATGTCCGGTGGTGCCGCGCTGCTACGTCAGCGATGTAACCTAGCACTGTTTATATGAATTAACAAAGACTTTATGATTATTCTACTTCTCCTTCTATATACGTCTTGTTTTGATAGAAATATTGAATACGCTGATTAAAACTGACAATAAATTGATTACCACAGCTTTTTGAACCATGCGACATGTGGCTTCGATCCTTGCAGCTTGCTAGCTTGTTGTCGACCACTCATCTTGCTGGTGAAGTCAAATCAACTGGAAGCTGAAGCGGGTAAGACCAACATCTACCCAGGCTACCAGGTTGCTTCTGATAAGCTCGATGTTCACAATGCCCCATCACTCCACAATAGGCAAGCCGCCGTCGCGGCGTGGTTTCGTATCTGGGATTTTGGACGCAGATATGGCCCTCCCTCCGTAATTGGCCCAACCGTTGGATTTTCAATTTTAGTCTGGTGCGGTGTGGTAACCCGTCTGAACACAGACATCAGGGCAACTTTCTAACTTCAATCTTCTACAGAAGGACTTTAGAGCCCTGGCTTCGCCCCCAACCTCGTCGCCGCAGGACTCATCCCCTTGGCTGTGCTAAGGTGCAGGGGGTGTATCTGCCTCCACATCACCCCTGTCCATGATGTTAGTATATTGAGGAACAAGGAAATCCCTGTCCATAGAAAAAGCTATGTAACTGATTATGACGATGCTTCCACAACAGATAATGCTGCCGTTACTAGCTATCTGACGATGGAAATAGACAACGATGCCGCCGCGGCTACAGTGGCCCCCGAGGAACGGATTCCTGTTACAATAGACTATAGCCGGCGCGAGCAGGATATTGATAACACATGCCGGCCGGACCACAAGCCAACAAGCCGTACAGGGTCACATTTTGAACCCCTTAATGTTCCATATTAACCCCTTAAGGTCTGGGACCTTCTAGAGACACCTTTGAAGCTATTCCAGCTTTTCCTACCCGAATCCCTAGTCAGTTAATGGGCCGATTACATAAATAGCTCTGCCAACGACCCTAAAGATGAGCCGGCCGATGGGAGCCATTAGAGTCAGTAGTACGAGACATCTGTGGCAGAGATATATATCTAGATAGCTATTACGATATCAATATCTCTATTCAAGGCCCCCCGATTCGAAGACTATTGGAAGGTGCCGATAGACGGGCATTTCGTCCCTAGCTTTCTATGGATTTAATATATGACTTTTGATTGGTTTTTTCTACTAAAGAGATAACTTTAAATTAATGATCTAGATACGGTCCACCATGGAATTCCTCGTCTATATAATAGGGTCAACGAATAGGCCAACCACATTATAAAAGCTGCTATAGCTGCTGTTGAAGTTGGCAGCGATATTGGTGTAGATGAGGGCATGGTTAAGTTCGAAGGACGGTCCAAGCAGAAGGTGATGATCCCATCTAAGCCAACGCCCACAGGGATCAAGGTCTAGATCCTAGCTATTCAAGGCTATATTTTATACTAGATTTAGCATATACCTAGATCCAAATACGGTCCCATTGGTGTAGAACGCCCATAGCAAAAGCCCTTAAAAAAACAGCCCTCGAACAAGCCATCAGATGAGCTGTTAGATGAGGGCTCTGACGATATGTCTGACAATATGTCTGAAGATATGTCTGATGATATGTCTGATAATATATCTAATAATATATCTAATATCTCAGAGGGCCCGGGAGATAATGCCTTAGATAATATTAATGAGGCCCTAGATAACAATAAGGCTCTAAACCCAACCCAAGCTGTCGTTGTTTTCCTACTAAAACAGCTGCCGCCTAATACATATTATGTCTTCGTTAATAATCTCTTCTCATTGCCGCAGCTCTTCCGGCAGCTACAATAGCTAGGCATTGGAGCCACAGGCACAGCTCATACAAATAGTGGCATATATAGGGACCTTATCAAGGCAAAAAAAGACAACAATAAGGGCCGGAACCTATGGTTATGGGGCCATCTTATAGCCAAGGCCATAGCAGATAATAAGATCTAGATATCTAGAAGATCCTACTAAATTTCCCTACTAATTACTAGATATCTAGGTCAACTAAATCAGCTAGAAGGATAATGCCTTAGTGTTGTTTTTAACTACGGTTTACACCGGCTAAGAGACCCTCAATAATATCCGCCGGCGGCCAATAACAACAAGGGCTCAAGCCCGCTTAATTAAACGGCTCTTTAGTACTAAGCCCATCTTAAAGCTAGATATCCCGTCTATTGCAGCCGATTATAATAAACTAATGAATGCCATAGATAGGGCTGATCATCTTCGGTCTAATAGGTATCTTGACCGTCGTTAGAGACGGGGCCCTGCCCGGGCTCTGACCTGGTCCTTTATCCTATCTGTGGCTCTATCTAATAGCTTCATCTTGCAATAGCAAGGTCAGCCAAGCTGGAAGCTATATAGGGCCCAAAGTCGGTTCTAATAAGCCTTAGTTGACGAGATTTTCCGTATGTACGGAAAAGATGGGATATCTAGAGAATACTATTGAGCTGGTAATGAATCTATTCCTATAGTATAATATAATTGGATAAATAAAGAGAAAAGAGCCTACTATCTAGCTTATTAGGGCATCTAAATTGGCCCAAGGTCAAGGAGCTTAACGTAGGCTCGAAAATGCCATCAAAATAACGCCCCTTTGGCTACATTAGATGCGAATAGCATCAATAGCCGGGCTGGCCCTGAGCCCCCAAGGAAGAAACAGAAGGTAGGAATATAGACTCCACATGGCTGTGATGTATATAATGTAGCCCTTTGTAACGACGGAAAATACTGGGACTTCTATTATAGGCAAAATTACTAGGCAGATAATATACCTACATTTTACAGCATTTTAATTGGATCAGATCCATGTCCGATATACCCCCTGCACCTTAGCACAGCCAAGGGGATGGGCCTCGTGACTGTGTATACTTTGCTTGTTGTTTTTCCAATCAACGACAAGATTCTTCTCGAACACGAGCGCATTGTTAGTGCTACAAAAAATGGTGATGATACAGGAGCTTCAAGCTGGGAGATTGTTAGGGAGACAATCAGCGACTGGAGGAGAGCAGACATTGTACGACTGCGGTTGGAGTGGGGTGCCGCCATTTTCGGCGCCATTGCGATTCTGAGGAATTGAATATTTTCTTTGCATGTTCTATTCTGGGTAATGCGAGCCGAAGAGCAGGATATCTTGACTTGAAAAAGCCACAGAATTAGGGCGATACATTAGCCTGATAGGAAGTACCAAATCCTCCAACATCGTGAACGCCGCTTCTATAACTAGCTCTTGCAGTCACCCATCCAAATGAGTCCTGCAATTTTCAGTGTGTTTATTCGCTCCTTGTGTCGCAGGATCTAGTAAGTGGCAGCGATAGGTACCACATTACATACAAGGGAATCAGTAACCAACATGGCTAATGGTTCAGGGCGCCCATCAGGCACCAAATTGGAGACTTAGTCGTGATTTGTATGGAGCAAAGTGCTACGCCGCGTAAGGTCATAATCTTAAAAGATGTCGGAGATAGGGTGGTCATGCATTGTAGGAAGTACGCCTTTGTGGGTGAAGATTTTCGCTTGCGAGAAAACAGTTGAGTAAATATTCATACACCGTAGTCCCGCTGCACTTAAGAAATTGTTTTTCTTGTCTAGGGAACTATTAGATACTATTTCCATTTCCTATCTATGGCTCGTTGCCACGCAGCGCCTTTATCCGCACTAGTTGGAAAGTTCAGGTCGTCCCAAACGTCGCGGACTCTTCGGTCAGAGTTATCCATTGGGGTCTCTTTTCGATCCCAAATATCACGAAATATACCTATACTTGCACCAGATTCCTCCGGGTCAACGCGTTGATCATTCTTCTCATCAAGTTAATGGGAAACGGGTCTGACGTTGGTTGAGGGCTTGTGAGGAAGTTGACGAGGGCTTGTTTCTGCTCGGGCACTAGCCGACAGATCCTGTATGTTACATCTGCACGATCGGGATGCAGATAAATGTCACCATATTGTTCAGGGCCAGAATCCGGCTCGCGCCTGTCGAATAGAACGACTCCTCCAAAGATACCGGCCCTCGGCCCAGTAACCTACCATATTTGCAACACCCCCAGGGTATCGTTTGTAGTCCCTGTACCAGAAGTGATTAAACATTGTAGGAGAGGGCCCATCAGGATTCAGTCCCTAGTAGAAGTTATCTGACTTCGGCGGAGTCCATTCGGCAATCTCGGCATCCTTTTGGCCCCCCAATCCAGCTTAAATAGATGCATGGCGATCTGATGAATGGATACAGCGACCAGCTCAATATGGCGCGTTTTGAACGAGCGCGACCCCGGTGCGGCAGCACGGTATTCAAGTAGCAGCTGAAAATACTTAGGCCAGCTGTGCATTTTCTCAAAAGAAGAATAAAGCCTGGGCTACTTTGGAACTAAATCTCAAGATGTTCATTGAAATATTTTAGCGAAACTCAAGAAATTTCTGTAGCACGCCTAAGCAAAGCTCTTGGTAGATTTCAGATATGGGATGGTTACCATGATGAGGACCTTCCGCTGAGTCTTTCCGCAACATCCGCCATTGGAAGCCCGTTGATGATCTGGCTGTACGTAGTCTCAGCAATCTGTGCCGACAGTACTCTCGTGACGGCGCGCTCTAATTGCTCGCGATGATCTCCGTCAAGAATGTCCACTGGAAGCTGTTGAAGGCTCTCTTTGGCCTTCGTATTGTAACCCAGTGACCCCATTCTCCGAGCGGCATGAAAAGAGGAAGGGCGAGAAAGGGGATGAGACTAGTAGGTGCCCACGCACAGTCTTCGACAGCTATCACTACGGTAAGTCTAACAAAGGTTAGCCTCAAAGTTACAGATCTCAGTAGTAGCTGTACAATATGATGCCCTTTACTACTCAGAGCAGCCTGGAATAGTAGAACTGCCATGTTGCTGTTAACATATGCTACTCTGCCCCTGATTTGAAATAATTGAAACACGAGGCTGCGGCAGCGTTGAGTCATGTTGTACACTCACCAACATCACAATTCATTATCACACGTTCACTCAACTTGATGCAACATTTTGTGTGGTCTTGGCCACTCTTGATTACTCGGCAATCAGACGCTGCGCTTGGGCTAGTGATCAAATGGAGCAAAAGTTTCAAGAACTCATCTTTCACATGCGCCATGGAATGTCTCCAATCAATGTAGATAGTTACGTACGTCTGGCGGGATATTTTTTATCTCTTGCCCCATTTACACGAACAGTGGTTCTCGGGAGTCTTTGGTGGACAGAAACCGAGCCCCGTCTCACAGTAAACCCCCGTTTCCCGCCTTATGCTTTGCGTACCTTGACTACATGGTCTCGTGATTGTGGCGGGGTTCACAAGCCCGATGCTTGGTCCTAACTGGTCACGTAATGTCTTCAATTTTTCACATTATTTATCTCTCAAGGAACAAATATGAAGAACAGCTTATTGCGCGGGATTCGGAAGAGTGGTGCTTAAGGCTTGGAATCTTCTTTTTTCCAAGGTACTTGTAATTGAGTTGAGTCAACAAGGACCCATATGAACCTCGTTCTACACGTAAGAGATGAGGACAAGTAGAAACCCTTGGGCAAATCCCTGTCCCTGGATCCTCTTGGTTCGTTTTACAACTTTGGGTATGTGCGGAAGCCAAAGCGTGAGTCTGAATTCCCAGCTGGTCACTTTCCTGGCTTGCTGCTGCCTTTCAAGAACGATGGTTGTGGGGTCAGCCCCTTCGTTTGAGATCCTGATTCATCGTTGCGTTGCTCAAAAAGTCCAGGGAATGCAAGCCTGTCCGTGACCGTCGGGGCACTTTTGAGGTAACGTTCTAGCATAATTGGAGCCATTTTGCCCTTAGGCCTAGTCCCATCATTAGCTTGTCCTCCTTCTCCGAGAAGGGAAAACACCAAGTCGGACATACGCGAAGCCACTGGTCGTGGTTGCAGGTGGATGAGACTTATCAAACATGATAACGGGATTTTCCAAAGCTAAATAAGAATTTAATCAAATGTCTACGATGCCAACCGTTTTGCGCTTCCACATCATTATATATTTTTACCTCTCCAGTCCTGGTGACAAGCATGCTTGATTAACAGTTATAACACTCTTGTGTGTTTTCAAGCAGTTGAGGAAAGCGTGTTCTTGGAGTAAAACCAAAAGAGCGCAGCTCTCGCTGCCAAAAATTATCTTACAGCACGTCGCTAGAAAACGCACCCGCCTAACACTCCAGTGTTATTCTCTTTTGATTGGCTCTCCATCGGTCCGTCTTGATGGGAGGGGCCAGAGCCAATGATACGCGAATAACACAATCGTGACGGTGCTGGACGAGCACCGACCAATCACACACCCTCGACGGGTGATGTGCGATTCTGTCAGAGCCTTATCCTGCTGTCGAGAAAAAGCCTGTGCTCGAGACAAATTCGCTCAAACATTTCGCGAATCGAAAAAAAACCGAGTTTCCGTCTTGAGTAGCTGGCCATGCGTTCGGCGGCATTTGAAGCTTGTAAGAATATGCTACGATCCATTCCGCTGAAATGCGAGTAACACTTTTGTGTAAGACGAAGATATATTTTCGCAGCTACACCAGAATACTAAATATGTGTCCCTGCAAAACCCGCATCCTAGTGGACAAATCGGAGGAGTCTCTCAGTCAAATCCTAGCTCGGGGGCAACTTCGTTGGCCCTTGCCCGAGGCGAAGTCTCCGGTTTGGGGAACTATGAGTTCTCCGAACTATCCGATCATTCCAAACTATCGACAGCGGAACCTCAGACAAGCGATTTGATTGGCAATCATCCTAGTATGTCTAAAGACAACATAGCCCTGAGTCCACCCTCAACGATCATGTCCAGACAGAGCTCTGCCGTCGGACCTGGAATCGTAATCATGCCCGAGACATTGCCACACGTCGGATTTGGCAGTAAACCTTTCTCGCCGATTGGTCTGTCTCAAATCTGGGGCCTAGACTCACCACGACCCTCAACCTTCAAACGGGATGTATGCCCAATGGAATTGTCTTCTGGGATCTTTCCAGGCGCTTATGCCTGCACTTATCCAGGTTGCAATGCTCTTCCGTTCCAAACGCAAAATCTCCTCAATTCACACGCAAACGTACATAGCTCTGCGAGGCCGCACTTTTGTCCAGTTAAGGGCTGCCCGAGGAGTGAAGGTGGGAAAGGTTTCAGGCGCAAAAACGAGATGATTCGACATGGGCTTGTGCATGACTCTCCTGGTTATCTATGCCCGTTCTGCCCCGATCGTGAGCACAAGTACCCGAGGCCAGACAATCTGCAGAGGTAGGTTCATTCTTCATTTGGCCCCTTTGTCCATATTCGCAAGTGGCAATAGTGAAGCAGTGTGGATTGGAACCGAAAAACAACTGACATACTTGGTCAGGCACGTGCAAGTCCATCATGTAGATAAAAGCAAGGACGATCCGCTGCTTCGTAACGTTCTTTCGCAGCGACCAGGGGGACCTAATCGTGGTAGGCGAAGAAGAATTGGTTTTGAGAGCAGTCAAACAAGCATCAAAGATTCGTTAAGTGAACCACTGGCCAGGGCTCGAACTTTTCCAAACGGAGACTCCTTGGACAACATATGTACGCCGACCTTTTTTTCTCCAAACGCCGCAACTAAAACGTCGTCGCTTCAAAGCATTGCTGATGCAACTGTTTCAAATGGTCTGTCCGTGAACTCAACATCCTCCGCCTCGAAAACCCCGGAGATAAGTCATTCATCTCCAAAAGAAAATATACTTGAACACATGGCCGAGCTTTTAAAAACGCATTTGGAAGAAAACGGACAAACAGATCCGGCTCTTCTAAACAACTTCTCACAAAAAAATGAAGTATCATCAAATCGAGATCCCCTTGTATCGCCACCGCCTTACATGAATATCACCATACCGGAGTTACAGGATGAGATCGGCTCGTTTTTGGGGGAGGATGAATGCAACTCACTTTCTGGGGAGGGGAAACATGAGTTTCGTCATGACTCTCATCCTGCAACTCCAACGCTTGAGGGCGAAGACAAGAAGACAGTTGCGGCCGCTAAGCAAATGTAATCACTTACAACTTTGAGATTGTGCACATCTAAGCTAATTGAGTCTAGATTTACAAGGGGGGAGGGAGGAGGAGAACTACGGATTAGCGGAGGAGCAAATCTTGAGCGAGTTCGAGGAAGCCGTACTAGGGCGGCCTGTTACAAGCAGTGGTGTGTCCGCTGGTGCAGCTGCGGAATTTCACCTCGATCCGCTTGATGACTGTAAGTATAAGGCATGTCCGTCTAGCTACGAGCTGCATGTTTTCTTTTGCAAAAGCTTTACATTAACGCCTCCGACAACAGCGATTCTTTGTTTTGACTGCCGCATGCTAAGCTTTCCGCACATGTCCTTGGGCCGTTTTCTTGGATGGTACCATCGTACACAGAACATTTGCATCGGTTATTCGCTTGCGACAAGTACCATGTTCTACGAATGGCATACGGGCATCAGGACGAGTCGAATCGAGTACCCGTTTGCTGATGTACAATCAATTTCAATCACCAACTCACCTGCGTCGTACAACGGGAAATCGACTGTTTTGATCTCGTTACTTCGTCCGCTTGAAACTTATACTTGGCGACCGAATGGAGAAAACTTGTTAGCCGATTTTGATTTAACAGAGCACGGGGTAGGATCTTGGAAGCTAGAACACAAGCTAATAGGAAAAATTCGCCCGTATTTTGAGAGCATGATGGCCACCAAGCACTTTATCGACCGTCACAGGACACCAAGCCTTGAAATTGGGCAAAGTCGTTCTGCTGTCAAGAATTGCGAGACT
The DNA here is from genome assembly GCA_020881915.1 of Paramyrothecium sp. XJ0827. Classification (NCBI taxonomy): domain Eukaryota; kingdom Fungi; phylum Ascomycota; class Sordariomycetes; order Hypocreales; family Stachybotryaceae; genus Paramyrothecium; species Paramyrothecium sp. XJ0827. The sequence continues at coordinate 2,716,270 of JAJFPB010000009.1, forward strand.
TACACCGACTCTGGTTATGCTTCTTTACGGAACGCGAGACCCATCCACAACATACCGGACGGCCAGCCTCGGCAGAATGAACAACACAATCCAGACCAAAATATTCAATCTGGGGCAGTAAGCCCAAAGGCGCAATCTACGCTTGACGAAGGAGATTCGGATGAAACAAAGACAGTTTATTCAATTGCAACTACCATCAATCCGCACTTTTCTCAGGAGTCTATCACATGGGTCTGTGAGGACATATACGGTAACCTCCAACATACGATCGACTCCACAGGCTATGAGGAGCTGAGAAGCCGACTTCCGGGACTTTTAAAGGCTTTTGCGATTCGGTTTGGTGCAAACATGTCAGACCCATCAGGCCTACGAATCATGCATTTTGTCTACAAGCATAACGCGCAAGTTTGAAATCCTTAACGATGGCTCAAGAGATACTGACTCTATGTGTAGTGACATCATCTCCCAACTCAATTCTCTATTCAATCCAAGTGTTCATGATCAGCCTCACCGAGAGCGAGATCCTAGTCCCGAAATGACATTTCTTGAAAAGATGAAGCTATGGGGGAATATCCCGGCACAAGCTGAGGCAAGTGACGCTAATCTTGTGGCTGCGACAATCAGCATGAGCGAGACCTGGGATTCGCTAGATGATGAAAGTGATAATGAGGATCATAATATGTCACAAGAAATCTCCTCATTCAGCAAGACTATCCTGGATAGCGAAGCTTATCAATGGTTGATTTCGGCCTTGACGAAGCAATCTTCGACCTACTGTGGAGCATGGCACCCAAATTTCATGAACGACGAGATCCACGACAAAATCTTGCAGAAGCTCCCAACCGGTACTATCAGCCGCAAAAAGCTTCCACGGACTTTGAAGGTCACCTTCACCATTGCGTGGGATCGAATCCTCTCACGGATCCGTCAAGAAAGAAGCAGGGGCGGAACACCGAAGCTACAAGTTACTCTGCCAAGTGTGAGAGGGCTTACTGGTCCATCTGATTACGAGCTTCAAGCAACCACAGTTGAAGAGTACTTCCAACAGACTTGGCCGAACGGAGGCATTGATCTGGTAGGGGCGCTTCAGAAGCTGCTGGTTGAGGATCTAGCCGACGGTTCAGCCTCTCGTGAGTCTCAGAGTCCCCGAGTTTGGATGAACATGCACATACTCACATACTTGTAGCGCTGAGCGATGGTATTGGCGAAGTTGTCATTGCTCGTCATGGCCATCAACTCCGTGTCACCGTGTCTGGTTCCGCTTACCTCGTAGCGCAATGTGGAGAGCAACTAGCCTGGCTAGTATCGGTACTTCAACCACTCAATCAAAACACTGAAACATACGTAGCTAGTGTTGAGGAGACTAGCACCTTAAACTTCTCAATACGAACCGAGTCACAGACCGACACGGGCAAGATTTCGACTAGAAAAGGAAGGACGGGACCCCTGCAACTACTCAGCAACAGACTTGCGCCTTGCTGCATTGCTCGCGGGTTCCCATTGGCACGACGTCCCGAAGGCTTCCTGGGCCTCGAGGTTCCATGGCTGGATCTCTTGGCAATAGCGCAAAGACCAAAACTGGTCTCCACTACCGGCTGGAACCACCACACTCACCGTCTTCTCCAAGGATCATATGCCACGCTAGAACTCACCAAGATAGCTCAAAAAGTCTGCCTATGGCATGTGTGCAGTCCCAATCATCCCACGTGTGTCTGTACAGGGCCGCAATCAGGCAACACCAGCCCTGCGCGAATCCAGACCATTACATTTGAAGAGCTCGCTCTCTGTCGACACATCATTGATACTTGTGAGGACGACAAAACTATTCTCCCTGCACGAACGAACTCTTCATCACAACAAAACAGAGCCCGAACGAGTTCACAAGCAGACATGCAATCAGATACTGGTTCTAAAAAGTCAAGAAGCTTTTGTCGTGGGAGCTCAACTGATTCCAGCTTGCTTGACTCTTCCATTGATTCCGACTTACTGTCGGTTTCGAGCTTCTCGCAAGAATCAGACCCAGACTTGCTTTGTAATGCAGACATACCAATATCAATTGTTAATGATGTGTACGAAATTCTCATCAGTGAATACCGTTCGCACGCATCTAGCCCGGACCCTGTTGATGGTGGGGACAAGAGCACTGGCGCTGGTTCATCAACCACTTCCGGCCCGGCTTGTCTACGTCCAGCAACTTCTTCTGCGCCTGTTCTGCCAAAATCGCTGAAAAGGAAGAGCTCTTCCCGAGAAGACAATGGGGACGAAGACGAAGATGGCTCTCAAAAACGGCCTACAAAAAGGCCCAAGAATCAGCAGGATGCGTCACAAACAAATTTCGCATGCCCCTTCTGGAAACATGATCCGATTCGATATCACAAGTGTTTCTCCTTGACTCTAAGCACTGTATCGCGAGTAAAACAGCATGTGGTTAGGAAACACATCGGACCGAAACTATATTGTCAACGCTGCATTGAAACTTTCAAGAATCAAAAAGATTACACTGCCCACGTTATGGACCCGGCTGGCTTGACATGTATCCCGAGCCCATCGAGGAGACTTGAAGGCATCACGCAGCTTCAGCAGGAGCAGCTATCTAAGAAGTCTAAGCAGCCCACCTTCTCTGAGGCGGATAAGTGGTTCGCACTCTGGAACATTATATTTCCTGGATACAGTCGCCCAAGCTCGCCATACCTGGATGGGCAGCTTTCTGAGGACTGTGCACTCTTCCGTGAGCATGTGGCCAACCGAGGACCGCAGATCCTGATGGAGACGGTGCAGGCGAGCGGTGTGTTGAAGGTGGAGTTGACCGAGGAAGTTCAAAATGAGGTCCTCCGCCAAGCTCTGTGCAATGGGCTAGAGACTATTGCTTCTAGTTGGACGCCACCACAAAAGTCTTCACGAGACATATTCTCAGGAGGACCGTTCATGAAGGCGCCGGGGGGTAGCTTCGTAGAGGGCACTCGAAGTGCGACACCTGTTGGCTCTGTGCCGGACAGCGGCGTCTTGTTGGCGAGCCAGGACTCGGACAAATCATCATCCTCGTGTACCAGTGACCACAACAGGCAACAAAAAAGCCACCTCGGAGCCGTGTTTGTTTCAGATGAAGATCGCAATCCAGGACGAACCGATGCAACGATTGCTGTGACGAACGGTGTGATCCAACGCGGTGAGACTAGCACCCTCCTTGACTCGTTTGGCGCTTTCAAACCGGGGTCGCCATTGCTAGAGTGGCAGGGCAGCTTGAATACCACAGAGATGGACGCCTTTGGGTTGTTTGATGGCGACGATGTCTATGTCGGAGGATCCGACCCTTTTTCAATGCCGAGCCAAATTGGTTTCAACTGGGAATAGGACGCCTTGCCTATGACGATTGCGACACCTACTCCGGAGTATCAGGGTAGTTATTGTATCAAGGCGCATTCTTCAATAAGAAGTAAGCCAACGGCTCGTCAGCATCTAAATGTTCAAATTGGAGCTGTTTAACGGCACGTAGAGTAATCAGTGAAAAGTCAAGACCACTGGAGTGTGTTGATCTCTAAGGAAAAGAAAACACGAAATCCAATCAGCAGCAGTGGGCGCGACCTCCTACTACTACCATTACCATCGCGCAGTTCCATAGGCGTTCCAACCATCACCTTTATGAGACCACAGCTTTTGGTTTGGAGGCACCAACAACGTCCAGCCTGGTTCAGGAGCAGTAACAGTCATAGCTCGCCAACAAACAGAGCTAGGTAGTTTTTGGTAAAATATCCTCCCATCTGGTGTTAGGATTGGCCAACACCTGCTCCTCAATGAGATTATAGAATCTCTGATACGTCTCTTCCCATGAGAGGTTGTAGTCAGGCACCAGACTAGCCACTTCCGGGTATTTATCAGACCCAGGATGCCGTATATCTTGTCTCGCTTATCAGCTGAAGTTCGATACTGCATGGAGTGTACGACATCCAACACGGAAGGGCCGTTACTTATGCTCTGATCCCTCGCAGACAGCGCAACGCTCTGCTCAAGCAGCTCTCGTAGAGGCCGGAAACCAACGTCCTTGAGCTGCTCCTCCCAGCTGGGGGATATCTCGGCCAACTCGATCTTGAGCAAAAGGCGTCGGGCCGATTGTCGTGCAAACCAACGGATCGAGTTCTTCCCGACAAACCCTTCAAGGGTCCTGCCAAGTGCCGCCTCTCGTATTACCCAAATGTGTTTGAAGTAATCCTGGCTCAAGATGTTGTGCAAGCTAGCTTGTACTTGGTCGGGGTGCAAGCGATTCCATGGGCTGTTGGCGCTAAATGGCTCGTCTGATGCGAGGTATGAGAGTATTTCCATCCCGACCAGAAAGTGTGGTGTGGGATCTCCGAGCCAAGCGAGTACTGCCATTGACCTGGTGGGATTTCTCCACGTTGTCCGTCTGCTTGCTGCATAGTGCGTCAACCTATAGAACTCGCGGCGCTGTTTCTGATCTGAGTGTTCTTAATACCTTGTCCACGTTGGCGGTTATGGGCAGATAGAGACCATCAATGGAGATTATCAGACTGGGTGCCGGCCGCCCATCTGCTAGATAGTGAAGGCCACTGCCCCAGACGTACGATACGGCCTCGTACAAGCCGGCAAACTTGGCCCAGGTTGGCTCCAAAGAGACGAGCTGTCAGAGGGTCGTTGGGTCTGCCGGGCAACAGCTCTAATAGCCTGATCCCCCCCTGCTGGAGAGGTAAGTATCTGTAGAGCTTGTCATGGGGTATCTGAAACAAGAGTTAGTTTTTTTGCTAATCGCCATTGTCTTGACGAAATGCAACGCTCACATCTTTAGTGGGCGATTGGACGTCGTTTGAGTGGTCCTCGGTCAGCCGGAACCAGATCCCAACAGAGAGTCGGTAGCCTTTGAAGCCAAGGATGTGAAGGGGAAATGTCAGGAAATACGTGGAAAGCTTCCACGTGTACGTGATACGGTCCGTCATTGTGAGTTTCAGGGTCTTCGTCGACTCGCAAACTCTAATCATCACATATTGATGGGGCAACCTTAATTGGAAGGCGCTGAGACTATATATTTCAACCTCTGCCTACCTTAGTTTTCTAGCTGCAGACCAGCAACTCTCCAAAATAAAATCTAGAAATAGTCCCATGGAAGCATTCGCATCCTCATCGAATAACATCTTTCAACTCCAAAGATATCGAGTCAGTCATGGCGCCGATTCCCTCCATGATGACCCGCATCTTCGCATCTGACACTGATGTCGCATCCCTACCGACAGTCGACACCTTCCCCAGAATCCTACTTGTCCGGGAGCTGAGCTCTCTGTGCACATCGCTCTTCGTCTTTGGATTCTTCATCAACATCTTCATATGGCCGCTTCTTCCCTCGACGTCCGAGGTGATCAACTACCGCCTTCTCGCCTTGTCATCTATTGTCCAGTTCATGTTGGCACTACAATGGATGGGGCACGATACCACTATCTTTACGGACATCGATGACACTCCGCACCAGCTCTTTTGCAGGGCTTGGGGTTCCTTGATTGGCCCCTTCTTATGCTGCTTTGCCACGCTCGGTTTCATCGGGCACAGGGCTGACAAGTGCGGCAAGAGACTCGCACAGGAAAGCTTCACTGTTCCTGCGAAAATTACTCTCGGCATGACCCAGACTGTAGTGCCCTTCCTTGAATGGTACCTCTTCAATCAGTCGACGACGTACTCTCATATAGCGGGGTTAGCTCTTATGTGTGTTGTCATGGCTTGGAGGCCGGGTACTCGGCTGTGCGAAAAGGGGTACTACCACTTTACAACGCGTCGTATCTCTTTACTGTACTGGCTACCGCAAAATGGTTCCAGTGTGGAGTTTAATCCTTGGCGGTCATACTTGCTACGCATCATTTGGGTCAGCTATAACTTACTTCTAGTTTACGTCCTACTAGTAATGGGTAACTGATTTTGATGGATAAAATTGCTTAGGTTGCTAAACCAGGCGGAAAGTGTCGCTGTTTAAGGCAGTTTGAGCAGTGTGGCGAGTCCAGTGGCAATAATGAGCCGTCTTCCCATCGCACACCTCGCTGGCTGGACATTCGTGATATAGGGAGTCGTCGCCCCTCTCGCTCTGGTCAAATTCTCGACCCACTTGCTGTCCACAATTCTCGTTCGTTATGGCAAAGAATCGACGAGTATGAAACTGTACAAGAAAGAGGCGAAATCCAAGTGTTGAAGGCAAAAGAAGAAGTCAGTGGTCCAGGTGGTGAACAGGGATCTGGGGATAGCCGCCGGGACCAGGATCATCAGGCAGTAGGTCGCGGGGGTACCGACAATGGCAAGGCTGTTGTTCAAATATCCGGAATGAGTGCGTATCTTATGCCCTTTTTCGTACCGTGTTTGTAGAGGGATCAAAAGCTGAGCAGGTCGCCGGAGCGATGCGAGAGAAAGTACTCCAGCCCAAAGCAGCACAGACCAGACGGAGGTGGAGGCCGGCGTTTAGACGGTGGTATCTGAGTCGTTTGTGCTTGTTCCTTGTGGCCGGGTTTCAGCTCTCATCTGGGGGTTGTATTTGTAAGAAGGTAGAGTAGGCTGGGGAAAGGTGCTAGGAGCGACTAAGCAGCATCTACGAGGAGATGGGAGATAATGCCAAGGAGAGTATAAGTGTGGCACAATGCGCTCAGCGAACTATGGAGGTTGACTTGTAATTGAGTAATCTCCAAAGGCAGCCATTGATAACTGGCGTAGACGAAGAAGTGGATGCGTCCAGTGGAAAAACCGCATTTGAGAAATCATTTGGGGCGTTTGATCAAAGACACTGATAGTTCGACTTTGCCTCTGCCGTCTAGAAATGCTTCCGATTCGAGAGAATATCTCCGGGCTCATGATGAAGAGATTTGACTGCGCGTACTTGAAGAAGTTATCTGAGAGGAAGGCCATCACTTCTCGTAGAGGTAGAGCAGCGACGAGGCTAGGTCTCAGGTCGTCGAGGTGGCTGTTAGGCTGTCAAAGCTGAAGTGATGGAACGCCCAAGGGAAGTTGACATTCTCGTCTAAAGGTAGCCCAAGAAAGAGTACTGACGCTTCTGGTACCAGCTCCTCTCATGGATATCACCGGCGACCCTTCCTTGGACGCTGTCACTGAATGCCCAGGAAGAGAATGCTCCGTCAAAGTCTGCTCGCTTGACAATGTTATAGTGTGGACCTTAGCATCAAGAAGATCCTATCACGCCTTACGAGTTTTGCCTTGATCGTGTACATATGTCTGCGGCGTCGGTACATGGTGAACAACGGTGCAGTCCTGAAGAAGATTGACCGCATTCTCTGCCGTTGATGCGATTGTCAACTTCGTCCAGGGTAAGTACGCCTGAAATCACCGTCAAGAATCTCCAGGCCTTCCTGGAAATCGAGCCCAGAATCAGTGTCCAACGGCGTGGCCGCCAATAGATCTTGACAAACAGTCCATTGGTTTCGCAGCTGTGTTCGACATGGCAGCTGATCTTGGCATGACCAGCCACCAATCCTCCTGGTCTGTCAGCCCCTTCTACTTTGGACAGCTCGTTTCTGAATACATCTTCATCTACACAGTCGGCAGGAGTACGTATTCCACTTCCAGCAACTCGATTAGTTCTGCCAATATTACGGGGTCCATGGTGCACATTATCTATGATCATAGCTTGACTCGTGGTATCCTCAAGAACCAATCTATAGTAGCAGCCAAAGAGAGGTCTGAGCCCGGTTCAAGGTATTCACGTTGATGGAACTTCGTAACATTTCGTCTGCGGTTGGTAGGTTTATTCTGACCGTTGACTCTTCACGACTTTGGGTGAGAAAGACACCGCCAAATATTATAAGGGTTCTGCGAAGGCGATGTCAAAAGGAAGAGCGACTCGGTGACAGCGCAAATTCGGTGAGACAGATTTAGACAGCCTGCTGGAGGCCTGTACGCATAGCTGTGGTGTATGCGTGTGTGCAGGTGACTTGCCTGGCGGCCTCGTGCTCCAACAAGCTAGCAACTTGTGCAACGCTGGACAGCAGCAGCTACGGACCTGCGGTGTACTTCTGCACCCTGGTTCTATTCGGGAAACGACATGCAGGTATGGCTAAGGTAGTCATGGTCAGGAACCAAAATATTGGAAGGGTCAAACGGTTTCGTCAAGGAAAGAGTGTCACATACGTAATTCAAGTGGTGAATCAGGTAACAAGGCTGGCGGAAGATACATCGGGGTCCATGAGTGTCCGAAAAGAGTAGGAATCAAGCTTGAATGTGCCTTCCTATGGGCGACGAGAGTAAGTAGAAGCAAAAAACATGTAGTCGCGTCTTGATTTGACGCTTTTCTCCTTTTTCTTTATCCGTTCCTATAAACCACCAAGCCCCATCATGATTTTCCATGATATCATTATCAAAGCGAAAAGCGTCTGGGCTTGGCTCTTCGACAAGGCCGCGCTCAAGACTGCGCTACAGGCTGCTATCTCCCCGACTGTCCAGATTCTCTCCGCCCTAGCTTTAGGCAACCCCATCGGACCCCTTTGGTACCCAGTCACGAGCTTCGTGCTCGCGTACTTGATCCATAGGTCGTTGATGGACAGGGCGGATCGCGTGGTCGGACAGGAGGGTCTTGAGGACTGGGTCCTTCCGGATGACATCTACCGTCTGTACTACGCATGATCAGAGCCCTTGCGTGGCGAGTATCCTCTGCGCTAGACAGATCCGTATCCGTGTTGTGGTGCCGCGTCAAGCAGTACTGAGCAAAGTCTAGCCAGCCGGCAATCGACAAACCTTGGCACACCTCCTGGTACCTGGAGGGCCAGCCAAGGACCCAACCCCTTTCAAACTATTGTTGTCTGCGTCTGGAAAGGGTCATATTCGAGAAGTATCAGGTATGACAATTGTAACCTGCCCAGAATTCACGGAGCCTATAAGCACCATTGCTAACTTGGCTAGACAGACACCACGTTGCTATATCATCCGTCACGCCGAAACTTCTTGGTATCGCCTTCATGTTGGACGACTGTTACTCAAACGCAAACGATACTTTTTGACAGCCAAACAGTTCACATAAACGATGATGCGTGGAAATTCAATACAGCAAGCGGCCATGTTTGACAGCTTATCCACACGCCATCTTCTCTGCCCCTAGTATGCTCTCACCGTCATGCGAGCTGGGCAAGATATCAGCCCCGATCCAGGGACGGCGGGCAGGCATAGCCTCAGCAGCTATTGATTCGAATGTTGATGCTTGATGTATCCCATGGCAATTCATCTCGGCAATCAACAGGATGCTCATTCCGTTAAGCCGGCTCGCATGAAGCTTTGTGGTCCGGTCTCGGCAGAAGGGTCGGCTACGATCACTGGTACTCAAGAGCATGGGACATCTTGTTCGACACCGCGACATCAGTTATCCCTGACGTAAAACAATCTGATGATGGCATAATTCTCGGGAGGGCTGAAAGAGCACTATCCGGCGCTCCAACACGAGATAGCCAAGACGGGGTTAGAAAACCTCGAACATTGCCTCCTTGACACCAAAGGTGACTATTTTGATACCTGGTCCGAGATGAGGATTCGGGGGAACGTACCAAACTTTGAGAGGAGAGCCCTTACGTTGGCGGATTCGGACAAGGCGATGCGCCTAAGCAATGTTTGAGATGTAGCCTTTGGAACTGAAGGGGCGTATTTTGCTGAATATTTGGATCTCGAAACGAAATCTGTCTCGTATTTGGGAATCGGCTTAAGGAAGCACTATCCTCTCTTACATGGGTGGCTGACTGCCAATACAAGCTCCGTGATTATTGTAAGTTGGCCAACAGATCGAACTTGAAGCACCAGGGGCTTACTATTCGACAGCCAATAGCCCTCAGCCATGAAACCCAAGATAACTTCCTCCTCATGTACAAAAGCTCTACATCTGGGTTCGGTAGCAAGTATAGATAGGACGCCCAAGAAATTACAGATGAGTGTGCAGCTTGGTGGGACGAGCAAATGTCCAATCTTGAGGGGTTTCATACAGCAAACCCCCCTCTAAATGAGATCAATGGCGGCAAACCCATCTTGTATCATGTCATTGTTAGTGACGGATGATAATCTTCGATCCTCCAAGAGAGCTTCAACACCAAAGAGACCATATCGGTTCCGAGACGAGAGTGGCACAGAAACACGCCACAGTCACAGCTAAGAGAACGAAATACAACAAACACACTTTCTTATGTGATTCTGTTTGCTTCAGGGCTTAGTAGAAATGTGCCTGCTGTGAGCGGACGGCGTAAGAGGAAGGCAAGCATTACGGCGGCGACAAGAGCCTCAGCCACAGCTATGGGCTGCTCAGTCAGGGCTTTGGTTGGGGCCCGCTGAAAGTTCCAGTTTGAAAGCGGAAGTAGACTTTGGTGAGATGGTTTTTTACCAGACACTCTTGGCCAATTTTTTCTTCACTTTCTTTTTTTTCACATTTGGCTCCCGGCAATTCTTACTAAGACTAATGAGTCCAATACAAGCCACAAGCTGTTTCCAGATGCCCGACCACGGCACAGCCACCACAGAAAGAGTCTGCCTTATCACCTACTGCCAACTCCGAAAGATTGTTCATTGTTTCTAACGTTCAAAACACCCACTCTTCTTTGTGTTTTGCCTTGAAGAATACGTAACTCATCACGGGAGGCAAAGAGTCTAGACGAGATACACACGATAAATCTCAATCCAACTTCACGTATCCGCCGCTCACTAATCCCACGTAGACTAGGGCGCTTGATTTCAATCCTGTGACAGGAGATGGGCACAATCACTACTCTTATCTTTCAATTGAGCTGGATGGTGATTGGGGGCCTGCGGGAAATGGCAGTGACAGTCCAGCCTGCTGCCGTACTCAATATAAACCACCATCTGGAGATCTCACACGAGAATGGTGCTGTGTATATTGAACCCAGTAGCCGTCCATGGTATACCAAAAATAATGGTCTTCTAGCTGGAGAAGTTGAAAACTCAAGATGAGAGCCGGATATACATGCGCAGATTGTGAGGAGCGAAAGCCAGGATAATCCAGGTTGGCCCAACCAAGTGGTGGCGCCCAGGAGGCTTGGGGCAGGCTTGGCACAACAATGGTGGATAAATGCTGCCTGAACGCAGGCCAGTTGGCGCAGCACAGTTGAATTTGATCTTGCTGGATCTGCTTGTCACTTTAATGTGAGTTGAGAAAGTCGGGAACCCGCGGAAGCCGACTGTGGAGACTCCGTGGACCCGGACCCCGGAGTTTGTTTTCGTGCGGCGCCGGCTCTAATTCTGCGGGGCACCCCCTAAATTCAGCCCGTCATTCGCCCTGGTTTACTTACGTTTTAGACCCAGAGCAAGCGCCAAGCACCTTCGGAGTTTCGTACAAGACTTTCAGGCCTGTGGCAATGAGCCAGCATGCTAGCATCTAAACAGCGAAATTACTACCATCTGCTATGACACGCTTCGTCGAAGTATCGCAATCAATGTCGGCATTTCGGTCCCCCGGAATGGGCGTTCGCTCCGGGAAGAGATTTTCCCAGCTAGAGAGTACTTAATGACTTCTTTTCTCACAAAGTGGTATCTGGAACAAAGACCCTCGACCTTAATATCTCTGCAGCTTGTCTTCCATGTCTGTTGCCCATACACCATTCGGTCGGAGTTCCCCTGCTTCATCACGAAATCCCATCGGCTACGATCTTGCAATTTGTCGCCTGCCCTTACCCTCTTTTCTTTGAAGCCATGGAGAACAATATCCGCCCTCCAGATGGCGACGGTCGCGCGGCTGGACCCAGTTCCAGTTCGCAATCTAGCTGTACCCTTGAAGCGGATGCGTTTCCAAGAGAGCTATCCGAGGAAAACGAGCTCGCTACCGAGGAGTTACATAATCTGGCTAGACGATCAACGCATGGATCACAAGCAGGCCACAGAGCCCTTTTCCCCGTCCAGGCCGATAGCGCGCTTGACCCAAACAGTCCTCATTTCAACGCTCGCACTTGGGCCAAAGCCTACTATGCGTCTCGAACTGCCGCTGCGGACCAAATCAGACCTCGGACATCGGGCCTTGCCTTCAAGAACCTCAGTGCCTTTGGTTATACCACAGCTGTCGATTCCCAGAAGACGGTATCACACATTGTCCTTGAGGCCGGGAGCTACCTAGCGAAGGCGTTCGGCCAGCGCAAGAAGCAAAGGGTGGACATCCTGCGTGACTTTGATGGTGTCGTTCACAAGGGGGAGATGCTGTGTGTGCTGGGCCCTCCTGGATCAGGTTGCTCGACACTGTTGCGCACCATTGCCGGGGACACGTACGGCTTTCATCTTGGCGAAGACCTATATCTCAACTATCAAGGGATACGTCCCGAGCAGATGCGAACGGCTTACCGAGGAGAAGCAATCTATACGGCGGAGACAGACCACCATTTCCCACATCTTTCTGTCGGCGACACGCTCTATTTTGCTGCTCTAGCCCGATGTCCCAAGACTATCCCCGACAAAGCATCTCGCCGCGAATACGCCGAGCATATTAGAGATGTTACAATGGCCATGTTTGGTATATCACACACAAAGGATACACGTGTAGGCAACGATTTTGTGCGAGGCGTGAGTGGCGGCGAAAGGAAACGCGTCACGATTGCCGAAGCTGCCCTGGGTTACTCTCCATTACAGTGCTGGGATAATAGCACACGCGGCCTGGATAGCGCAAACGCAGTTGACTTCTGTCGCACACTGCGCACTCAGGCCGATGTAATGGGCTGTACGTCTTGCGTCTCCCTATATCAAGCCCCCCAGGCGGCATATGAAGTAAGTGAAAGGATGTGCCTTCGTGCAATTTGGTGTACTGACTTTAAGTTTCAAGGTATTTGACAAAGTCATTGTGCTATACGAAGGCCGGCAGATCTTCTTCGGAAGAGCTGACGAAGGCAAGTCATACTTCGAAAGGCTCGGATTTGTTTGCCCTGACCAGCAAACCACTCCGGATTTCTTAACATCAATGACCAGCCACGAAGAGCGAGTGATCCGTCCAGGCATGGAGGGTAAAACTCCTCGCACAGCTGACGAGTTTGCCAAGGCTTGGAAAGATAGCTCGCATCGTTCCAGACTGCTGGAAGAAATTGAAGCGTATGCGAGCGAATACCCGTTTGACGGCGAACATCACCAGGAGTTTCTTGCATCCAGGAGAGCGGATCAATCTAAATCACAACGCCAACACTCACCCTACAACCTTTCTTATTGGCAGCAGATGATGGTCACGCTTTGGAGAAGCTGGGTACTCTTGCTGGGCGATCCTGCCAATACGTTAACCATGTTGGTTTGTAATGTATTCGAGGCTATCGTCATTGCGAGTATCTTCTACAACCTACCTCAGAACACGTCCAGTTTCACCCAACGGACATTCCTTCTTTTCTTTGTGGTCTTGATGAACGCCCTCGGTGGTATGCTCGAGATCATCACACTTTACGCAAAAAGAAGGATTGTTGAGAAGCATTCACGCTACGCATTTTACCATCCAAGTGCCGAGGCGCTGTCCAGCATGGTTGTTGATCTCCCGTACAAGTTGGTCAACTGTCTACTCGTCAACATCACAATCTACTTCATGTGTAATTTGAATCGAGCGCCCGGGCCCTTCTTCTTTTTCTTGTTATTCTCATTCACGCTTACGATGGTCATGTCCATGCTTTTTCGGTTGATGGGATCACTTACGAAAACCATGGAGCAAGCCATGGCCCCTTCTTCTGTTTTGCTGCTGGTGCTCGTCATATATTCAGGTTTTGCCCTTCCACCAAGCTACATGCAGTCTTGGCTAGGTTGGCTGCGCTGGATCAACCCGGTATTTTATGGTCTGGAAAGTGTGTTCCTTAACGAGTTTTTTGGAAGGGAATTTCCATGCGCACATTTTATCCCCTCCGGACCCGCCTATGAGTCGAGCGCTCCCAGCGAAATGGCCTGTAATGTGATCGGTTCAGTTCCTGGCCAGCCCTTCGTTGAAGGCGGCGCCTATCTCAAAGCTTCACTCGGATTCGTCATATCCCACAAGTGGCGCAACCTTGGCATTATCATTGCTTTGATGTTTTTCTTCATGGCTCTTCATCTACTGGCGACCGAGTACATTGTCTCTGAGCGGGCCAAGGGCGAGGTCTTGATCTTCACGCGGAAAGCAATGAAGAAGAACGCTAAGCAGGCCCCTGCTGATATGGAAGCTGGCGGCAATAGCACTGCAGCCGAGATCCGAGCAACCGAACACACTTCCGGAACTTCGGTGGCTCAAAAAATCGAGAAGCAAACGGCAGTCTTCCATTGGAAGGATGTATGTTACGACATCAAGGTAAAAGATGGTAACAGGCGGATCTTGGACCATGTCGATGGCTGGGTTAAGCCAGGTACTTTGACCGCTCTCATGGTAAGTTGAAGGATTTTGATCGGGCGCAAATCTGTCGCTGGTAGCTGATGAGTAGGGTCTTTTTGCTAACAGATCGCAGGGTGTCTCAGGGGCCGGCAAGACTACGCTGTTGGATGTCCTAGCGAGCCGAGTTACCATAGGCGTGGTGACGGGTGACATACTTGTTGATGGATTCCAAAGAGACTCTTCTTTCCAGCGCAAGACGGGCTATGTCCAACAGCAGGATCTCCATGCTTCCACTTCAACAGTTCGCGAAGCCCTGGAATTCAGTGCCCGGCTTAGGCAACCATCCCACTACACGGAGAGCGAAAAGCTTGCCTACGTTGATACTGTTATCGACTTGTTAGATATGAAAGCCTACAGGGATGCTGTTGTCGGTATGCCTGGCGAAGGTCTTAACGTGGAACAGCGGAAACGTCTTACCATTGGCGTTGAGCTTGCTGCCCGACCGCAACTGCTACTGTTCCTTGACGAACCTACATCAGGTCTTGACAGCCAGACTTCATGGTCAATCTGCAATCTCATGGAGAACTTAACCAAAAACGGACAGGCGATCCTATGCACTATCCATCAGCCATCCGCAATGCTGTTCCAGAGGTTCGACCGCTTGCTTCTCCTAGCGAAAGGCGGTAAAACTGTCTACTTCGGACCTATTGGCAAAGACTCTCATATTCTCATGGACTACTTCTCTCGCAACGGTGGACCGGAGCTCCCGCGGGGTGTGAATCCAGCGGAGCATATGCTTGAGGTTATCGGTGCCGCTCCTCGATCGCAAACGACTGTTGACTGGCCAGACGTATGGCGCAAGTCTCCTGAATATCGTGAAGTTCAAGCCGAGTTGGAAAGGTTGGTTGGCAGCTCCTCCACAACCGAGAAAGCGGTCAACAGCACGGCAAGCGGCCCAGACGCCTCCAGCTTTTCCGAGTTCGCTGCGCCGTTCTTCACACAGGTACTCACAGTTACTGGGCGCCTTTTCAAACATTACTGGCGCAGTCCTGGTTACATCTTTTCAAAGTTTATTGTCACAGCTGGCACGGTAAGTCCCGCAGGATCTAGCACCGGTCAAAGATTTATTGGTTGCTAACTCTTGCGGTCTTCAAGGCTCTATTCATCGGTCTTTCGCTCCTAAACAGTTCAAACACCACTCGTGGTCTCACAAACCAGCTATTCAGTATTTTCATCTTCCTAACGGTCTTTGTGTCAATTGCGAATCAGATCGGCCCTTTCTTTTGTGATCAGCGAACACTCTACGAAGCGAGAGAGAGACCCTCAAAGTCCTATTCCTGGAAAGCTTTTATGATTGCAAACCTTACCGTCGAGCTAGCATGGAACTCTGTAAGTGGCAGCACCCTATCCTGGGCTTCACAAAATCCACGAATTGTTCTCTGTATGCTCATACCCGAGGTATACATGCTAACTGATTGATCCATCACAGCTTGCTTCCGTCTTCGCCTTCATTCTCTGGTATTTCCCGGTTGGACTTTACCGAAATGCCGAATGGACCGATCAGGTACACCAACGTGGCATAACCGCTTTCCTCTTCGTTTGGGTCTTTTTCATCATGGCTAGCACTTTTGAGCACATGCTCATTGCCGGGCTTCCATCTCCTGATATAGCTGGTGGTGTTTTCAATCTTTTTTTCATCTTGATGTTCGCTTTCTGCGGAGTTCTTGCTGGCCCCGACCAGCTGCCCGGGTTTTGGATCTTCATGTATCGTGTCAACCCTCTCACATACATCGTGGAAGGGTTCCTTGGCACAACCCTCGCCAATGCCCCGGTCAACTGCGCTTCAAACGAACTCCTTACATTTGAGCCTTCCAGTGGCTCTACCTGCGCTGAGTACATGTCGGAGTATGTCTCAAGTTTAGGTGGTTACGTCACCAACGAGTCCAGCGCAAGTACCGAGCAGTGTCACTTCTGTGCGATGAGTAATACCAACGGCTTTCTGTCCGGCCTCAACATGAGCTTTGATAATCGTTGGAGGGATTTTGGTCTTTCATGGGCTTATATCGTTTTCAACATTGGTGCCGCGGTGTTCTTTTACTGGCTGGCGCGTGTGCCGAAGACCAGAAAAGCGAAGAAAGCGTAGAGTATCGGATGAACATGGTTTTGGATTTTTACCATCATAAGACAGGAGTTTGTGGTCTACACTACTCTCAGTTCGGATGTTAATGAGGGCAAGCCAGGGATAAGACAAGCCACGCAATAATCCTGAAGCTTGAGAAAGTCTAAAACTGTCGGCTACAATCCTTGAAGATGGACTAGCTTCAACAAAGGATGGTACAGAAGAAAGGAAAAGACAAAAAAGGGATTTGGGAAGAGGTGATCGGTAGTTGGCCGCTAGGTCTTGGTTGTTACATTTCTCTCTACCTCAGAAGCATAGAGCATAGACTTGGATGCTTTGCATTTAATAGCTGAATTTCAATTCATTGTAAACAATTGGTGTGCCAGCCGAGGTGCTTCACTAATCAATCACGTCTGTCCTTGACGAAATCCATATTGAAACTCGACTTTATCGTTCTTGATGCAATTGTGGACCGACAGTTCTCAGTCACCCAAAACGAGGGCCTGATTTTCAGTTGTGAGCGATGAATAAACAGCAACAGCCTCTCACCATGCCGAACTTCAGGCTGCTCATAGGAGACTCTTCTCATACTGCCCTCACTTCGTAGATGTGTTGTGGCACGACTTGCATGAATGTGACATCACCAAGGCTTCTACTTTCAGTAGTTTTGGGGGTCCATACACATACGGGTCCACACACAGGGGGTTCCAATTCTCGGTCAGCGTGAAACCTTGTATATCAACCCCCGGTGATTTTCTATTCAGCGACCTAGATACCCAGTTTGTAGCCGCCCTGGACGGCCCTTTGAAACAGTTGCATAGGGTCATACTTGCGGCTAACCTCTGTAAGAAACTCCAGATTGTCTTTACCATAGCTTACCATGGGGTCCTGGAACCAAGCTGCGTAGTTTGCGAACTCCCAACGATGATCCTTCCCACGACGAATGGTGTACTCCTTGACAGATCTGTACCACTTCTCAGCGGCTTGATGCACATCGACGTCGTACTGGTCATTTTCCCACAGAGGCATGATAAAAAGAACTACGCAATGACCAAGTTAGAAGACGACGAGATCGCGAAGGAAGTCTGTAGTCTACCCATGAGATCTTCGTCGACACTGTCGAGGCCCATGATGTTGCCACCATTGGCTTTGCTTGCGTTGAGAATATGGCGAGACATGGGCTCAAATTGGAAATCCCAAGTGAGGCCTGGGACGTGAGAGACGGCCCTCATGACCTCCATGGTAATGTTGTAGATGCCTTTAATCGTGTCGAGATCATTGACAAATGTGACATCTGCCATCAAGACCCTGGAAACGGGCGGTATGGAAGTAGGGTAGTCGGCGATGGAGGTCTCGTAAACCTCATTGAGGATCTTGGGCTCCATCTTAAAAAAGGGCTGTAAGGCGGCGTGGCTGCCGGTAGAATTAGTGTCGATCAACCACAAAAGAATCTGACCGTCGCCGGTGGTTGAGTTGACAAAGTACTCAATTGTCAAGCCCTCGGAGGCGTGGATACCGGTTGAGTCATCGGTAAAGTGTTGAAGAGCATCCAGGACCTCATCAGAGCTGTCCAGTGGAACAATGGCGAGCCCACCGTAGACCTGCTGATTGTGTTGGATGACGGCAAGATCGAAGCGAGTAACAATGCCGAAGTTGTTGCTGCCGCCCTTGAGTGCCCGGAACAAATCACTGTGGCTGGTGGCGTTCGCGTTCACAATTCCACCAGAAGCTAGAACAATCTCATAGTTGACAATGTTGTCGGCCACGAAGCCAATCTCACCGGTGAACCAACTAGCCAACAAGTTAGTACTAATGCCATGCAGGCGCGTCATCGACTAGGACAGACTTACGAATAACCGCCGCCCAGTGTGACACCTATGATTTCGAAAAGCATTAACACCTGCCGTCATTCAATGGAACAAGTCCGTCGAAAGAGCACTCACCTCCAACCCCAGTGCCAGGACAACGTCCTCCTGGAAAGGCAACACCTTGGCCATCCATGTTCGCATATGCGTTATGCCAGGTGCCGCCACCTCCCAAGCGGATGACAGAACGGTCCGCTGAAAGAGTGGTTTGGTTGAGATAATTGAGGTCGATGGCCACACCAGAATCAATATTGTTGGCGCCCGCCCATGGCGTATGGCCGCCTCCCTTTATGGAGAAGGGACAATAATGATTCTCGCAGTGGGGTACAGGCGTGGCCAGTGTTCTGACAGCAAAGGATACGTCCTCGGCGGTCAGTGGCCGAAAGATACAAGAGGGCAGCAACTCTGCGGTATTCGCCCAGCGCTCGTTCCAGTTGCCGTACGAAGCGTCATCTGTCATAACAGTCTGGCCAAGGAAGGCTTTTTGTAACTTCTCACACTAGAAATGGAAAGGTTAGCATGATACAGTCCAAGCCTGAGCATACTTAACAGTACACATGTTGCGACGTTTGCCGTAGCAGGACTCTTTGTGCCGGTCGCAAGGAACGTCAGAAGCAGCATTGAAACAGAAGAGCCGCGCGAAGTCATTTTTGGTAGCTGTTTAAGGTTGTAACGACTAGGCAAGATGGACAAACATCCAGGTGTCTATGTACAGATTTGCTAGGATGCTCCGTTGGTCGCTGCATGCAAGTTATTGTCAACGAGCTGCACCTCCGGCGGATAAGGCACTGGACCCTCAAAGCTACGGTACGACGGTTGAGACTGGTGGCGGGGAGCTTATTCATCTCGTCCAAGAATTAGCGATCCAATAGCTGAGGGAGATGATCCTTGCGAGGATGAGCATCGGGACCACCCCTAACCAAATTTCGGGTCCGGACACCGGAACTTTGAGGAGTGCCGTATCCCTCGCTGTAGGGGTAGCTGCCCGCATCGGCAATGAGGCATTACGGTAGCTCGTTGATGCAGTTGACTTGTTTGACCTCTCAAACCCCGTTGAGAAAGCTCGAGTAGCCAGCGCGCTGAATGAGCCAAATTCCCTGAACACTTCTGGTGCATAGGAGTGCGTATTAGTGGTACCGAGCAGCTCTGCCACAGAAACAACTAGGGCAACTAACGAAAGGGCGCAGAGCAGATTGGCCAAGCCAGTCTGACTTTTATCTGACGAGCTTTGGCCCACAAAACACGAAAGTCTCCAATCCGCGACCTGACCGTGTCCGAGGAAAACAAACAGGGTGATAGACGCAAGTCATAAAATTGGCGATTTCTAAATAGTGTATGAAGGCAGCATAAAACAAGACTATTCGAGCCAAGCAATCTTGTATCAATGGTCTCCTTAAGTACGAAAGATCGTACATTTTAAGAGGCGTTGCAAACTTCTTTCAGATGACTCGCGTCCTACCCCTTTGATCGAGGAATATACGGAGTGGTGAACAAAGGTATCCCCTTGACCACCTGGAGTCGAGGAGGATATAGTCGCCCCGCAGTATCTTAATTAACATACCAATACTCTGTACCAGAGGTGGCTTCCTATCAGGCATAAACGTGGCGAGCACGCTCATGCTATTCGTGGGGTACCTTTTCGTAGATTGCTGAGAAGGACCAGGCATTTATAGCTCTCCGCGTCAGACTTCGCCTAGGATCACTACAGGTATTGTCCTTTTAGGTGGATCGTGGCAAGTCCGCCAGTAGCCAAATTCTTGTTGGCTGTGAAATACAGTTTTGAGTAGAAAATAGTTGAAGTGATCTACTTATTATGAAACTAATAAATAAATCCTGATACCGTGAATGTATACCTCTCCGCTTCTGACCACTCTGAGTAGGTTGGGGCACGATTTAACCACTAAGGGCTGCATTTTAGCTGATTTATTGATATCTTCATGTTGTCTCAACTTTAGCTAGTTCATGGTGGTTAGAATCCGAGTTTGATACATTCTACCTAATTTAAGGCACTCAAGTGGAGATACCTGAGTAACCACAGCAAATCCTTCGGGTGCCATCCCCATGTTCCCCTAGTGGGTGTCCACTAACGTAGTCTGTCAACGAGTAAGAATGCTTGAAGACCGCGCATAATCTCAGTATGATCCACTTGGATGTGCGAGGGCACCAGGGGGTCGAATGTCCCATTCTTGATAAGATCAGCCTTGTGTACATGGAGCTACATTTGTGGCATGAGAGGAGAAGGAAGAAAACAAGGTCATTTAGAATACTTATTCTAAGGTAGAAAATGTCTTAAATTGGAGTATACGCCCTTCATGCGCGAGCTCCCTGTCATCTTCACTCCTGCTGCATGTTGCACATCGAAGTGGATTATGCCATGGTTTCTGGGACCGCAAGTTACCAAGACGCCGAGCCGAAGCTTAGAAGCTCAGAGTGCAGAGTTTGATCAAATTTGCTCAAGTGATCTTTCCCGTGCCTCTTTCTCTTTTCCCCTGTCATCTGCTGCGTTATACTCAGCCTGTGAGTTCCGCGCGGCTCAATCACAACTCGGTCTCGTCTATCACGGCACGGCCACCAGGTCTAGCTCGCGCTCAAATACAACTAATAGGTAATTCGATTAAAGTATGGTTCAGTTATTTTGTGTCAAGTCATGACAAGACACTTTTGAGCTTATACTCACAGCGAATCTTTTACTTTGCTCTCATGTCGGACACACCGACCTGATGCACTAAAAAATCAACACATAGTTATTCCATGCTAGGAGTCAAAGAAACGCATGATGTCTTCTGCAGTAATGGAAATGGATGGCGTGGAACCCACGGCAATTATCCTCACATCGGCCGAACAGGTTCTCACATTAGTATGTCAAGCTTTCACAGAATTGTCAGCACGCAACTGAAATTCCGTCATCCCAATAAACCAAGTTGCCGTGGCCCTAATACGGTAAGACGGAGCTTTGAATCCGTGCTTTCAACCCCCACCCTTCTTATTTGAACCTAGTCTCGCATCACAATTGCTTGGTCCAACTTGAAACACATTCCTGGCCACGTAGGCTTTCATCTCTCTAGTAGTGCGGAGCGAAATCCATGTAAATGCGCCATATCTTACTAACCACTACCAAAATACATGAACGAAGGATTTTTCCGAGAATATTCTAACTATATCTGAGGTTTTATCGAGTAGATTAAGAACATAATAACTCCATTATGAACGTAGAAGATAACTAGAGAGCTCTTATAACTTGTTACAGCTTTCAGTTGGATCCAATCTCTACGCGTTACATGGACTGCGTCTCCGCACTCTTTTAAAAGTGCGGTAAGCCTGCAAGTCAAATCCTTCGAGTCCATGTGAGGGCAATGCGCGCAACCGAAGTTTGCATATATTCGTCATTTCCCGCCCGTTTCTCGGTACAACATCTGCCCAAAGAGCATCCTGTCCATGTTATTACATTCTTCATCCACAATGGCAAGGTGCACTTGTTCCTCAACGGTCCTCGAGCTTCCGCATCTTACTGGCATAAATGTGCTTGAGCTCTCCGCCACACCAGTGCTAGGTTACGCCGTTCCTCAATCTGAAGTCCCGAACCACGGTACCTTCCCACAAGCGACGGTAGACTTTTGCAATGTAACTGTAACCTTTGAGCATGCAAGCATCAACAAACAAGTTATAGTTGAGGTGTGGTTGCCTTCTAGGAAGACATGGAATGATCGCATCCTAGCTGTTGGAGGAGGCGGTTACACAACGGGCCGTCTCCGATACGACCAGATGGCCGGTATCGTGGGCGAGAACTTTGCCACGTATACTACTGATGCAGGCCTCGTCGACCCAATGAACCCTGTGACGTGGGCCCTCAACAGTTCAGGTGCCATCGATGAAGATATGATTGAATACTGGGGGAACACCTCGTTAGGCGACATGGTTTGTTCTTTCATCTTCAAGAGCTTACTTTAGGGTTTACTAATGGGAATTTTGGCTTCTAGACGGCAATCGGCAAAAGCATTGTGAAAAGCTTTTATGGCAGGCCGGCCAGCTACTCCTATTACTCCGGCTGCTCCATGGGCGGCCTACAGGGATACGGTCTCGCCCAGCGGTACCCGGATGCGTATGATGGCATTGCGGCGGCGGCCCCCGCCATCAGGCTACATGAGATCTTTATGGCTTGGCTATGGCCGCAGCTCCTGATGAATTTAAGGGGCGAGTATCCCTACGGCTGTGAGATTGACTCCCTGACGGCTATCGCCTTGGCCAGGTGCGATGGTAAGGATGGTGTTGAGGACGGTATTATCACGAACCCGGACGATTGCGACCCCTTCGATCCCTTCAAGGAGGTTGGCTCCCCAGCCAATAAGTGTCTCGACCCAAGTAACAGAAAGATCAGCGAGGCAGCGGCGTACGTGGCCAACGCCACCTGGGCCGGTATATGGGATGAGACTGGCAAGCCTGTTTTCTGGGGCCAGCACCCTGGCACTGATATCACTGGCATTGCAACTGGTGCTGGAGTGGCCACAACAACTTGTCGAGATGTTGGAGAGAACTGCGTAGGGGCGCCGTTGCCCCCGGGGCTCGACTGGCTCCGCATTTTCGGGTTGGAGAAACCCGAGTTCCCGTTCGGAAACTTGACCTTGGACACTTTTTACTCAGTTCTACGAGAGAAGAAGGACTTCTTCGATCGATACGTTGGCTCTGTGGATGTTAATCTGAGCGAATTCCGGAACGCTGGGGGGAAGCTCATCACGTATCATGGATTGGTAGGCTCACAGGTGCTACCCACTTTGAAATGAATGCCCAGCTGATGTTTCTCACAGGTTGATCAAACAATTCCTGCCGGAATTACCAGAGACTACTACGAAAAGGTCATGGCATTTGATGCTGATGTGTCCGACTATTTTCGCTATTTCGAAGTCCCTGCATTGGGCCACTGCGTCGGCAATGGTCACCCGAATTCCACATTCCAGGTCCTCAGAGATTGGGTTGAGAACGGCGTTGCTCCTGACAGCCTCCCCATTTCCCTGAAAGACTCTCACGGGACGACCAGACAAAGAATCGTGCACGCCTATGCAGGTGACGACGTTCCGATCAATGCCACGTCATATGGTCGTCCTTAACAAAGACATAGCCATCTCTGCTCATTGTTGTATAATTCTTTGACTTCTCCGACTTCTTCGACTGATATATCTAAACGATCTTGGAGATTCCAAGGGAGAGTTTCATCTATTTCCAGTGGTCCCACGGCCTAGAATTCAGCTTTTACTCTTTAGCCTCATGTATGTCTCCTCGACTGTCTTCGTGAGCCGCCATCTATGTAACTGGCCCACAGCCTTAAGGCAAGGTATTGGTATATAGGGTCACTCAAAGCGGATCAGATTTGTCGAACTTATGATGTAGCCTTTTGCAATGAGCTTGACCGCTTGGAATTTTCTCACCAGCAATTTCACTAATTTTTCAATGTCACTGGCTCTTAGCCGCGTTCAATTAAATCAGATCCAAGCTGATATTGGCGGTTTATAACAGTCAAGGAGATGGCGTCTCATTTTAACAGCCTTCCTTTTTGCGTGTGAATTTACGATAATCAAGGGCCTTCGACGAGTCCTGATAAATTTGTGGTTTAACCGCATAAGGGAACAATGGTAAGGTTGCTATCTGCGGTGATTTTGGTTTCATAGCTTTCTACGGAGCCTTCTCTTACGCCAAGCACTTCATCGTCACCTACCCTATAACAGTGCACTATCCGTCTACACACAATGAGGTCATACCAGCTTTGAGGGAGCAATTTGGGCTGTAATTTATATTCAACTTAATGCTATGCTAAAGAAGTAGTTGCCAAAAAAATATTCCTCGATCGATGGAAAATTCATAGTAATGTAGCTGGTCGGGGGAGTGGACAGACATGTAACGAGTTTGCGATTTCTTGCACAATTACACACTTGAGGGCACGGCTTCTTTGTACAGTATGTTTATCCACACGCGGCCAGAATCTTCTACTTTGTTTGTTCAAACCGTTGAAATTGATTTTTCCACCTCAGAAGTTGCGTTCGGCATGCAGATTGTCGAGAGTCTGTGAACCTGGTTGCCCAAGAGACTCGATGAGCATTTGATTCGGCCCATCACGCGCAATGGGAATGAGAAAACTGATGTCCATCCCATGATGAAGGACGCCGAAAAACACAACTCCATATACAGTTCGAGATAACTTGCGATCGTCCTCGTTGTTGGACGGATAACGATATGATCACCTGCCCGATTTGTGAGAAAAGTTTTCTTGTACGGGTCATATGAAGTTGTCATGCCTGTTTCACTATCAAACCCCCCAAGCTATGGCCGATGAAGATGATGGGCTTGAGCGGCATAGCGCTAACCAATGATAGAAGACTGCTATGAAGTGACGTTCCGAGGTCTTCCAGGGTCCGAAAGCTGTCACTTTGCGCAACCCTTGACTCGTAGCCGTATATCATGATGCGCGCAAGTGGCTTTCCGTAATTCCTGCCCGTCATATCATACGGCAGTGCACTTCTTGTCCACATGTACTTGCCCCCTACCCGTCAAGAATATGGGGATACAAGTATTTCTTCCCCTTCTTCTGAAACTGGCTCGTCAAAAGCTGGTTCAGAGAGTTTCCTGTTCCGTTTTGCAGTCTATCAAGGCCGAGGTCTATCTCAAAGGCTTTCAATAGGTTGCAGATATCCTCATTGAACTCGGTAAGGCTGGTTTAGAGATATTCTGACGTACGAACCTACACGGACCTTGACCGGTCAAGTCAAATCGCATGACAAGTTTCGCATTGCTGATGTCAACATCGCCAAACAAGACCTTTTCGTCGCTACTTCCAGGTACGCCGCCCCAGATGCGAACGAAAATCGCCATTCGTATACTGCCGTAGGTCGTCTGGATATTGACAAGAGTGCCTGCCGTCCGCGAATGATCTCCCCGAGGAAGAAGTATACACAAATTGGATACGAACTTATAATCTTAATATAAAATATTCTAATTATTTAATAATATTATTATATTTAAAAAGACTTTTTTAATTATAAATCACCTAATATAAATAAATTAAAATATTTCTTAAAAATAAATAATTACTTAATATTAATTTTATATTAAAATAATTAATAATGAATCAAATAAAATATCATAATTAGAGATTTCTAGAATATTTTATATTTTAATTTTTAAAAAATAATTTATTATATCTAAAAATTTCTTTTATTTAAATCCTTAATATTTAAAATTATTTAAAATTTCTTACATTTAGCTACTAGAATTAGCTACCATACCTAAGGTAGCCAACTATTAAGAGCTGGGTCATTTGGCCAGTTTTCTGTGCACCCAAGCATGCTCGGTAAACAAAGCAACCAGTGCCTTGTCCTATGTTGCCTCCTGCATGACTGCCTGACCCCGATCTTGTTCGGCGCCCGGGCGAAGGTATTGCCGAATAGGCGTGTGTCTTGTACGTATGGCCTCGATGCGACCTGCGGTAACGCTGCACCAAGTTTCTCCTTTGTGAACCAGCCGCTTTTCTTTTGGTCTTTTGTGTATCAGTCACAGAAAAGGGAGGAGGGCACTTGATCCAGCTAGTGTGAGTGACGGAAAAGCGATATCCTCAACGCCTCGTGTCGGAACTGCAGGGCGCGCATAGCTTGCCAATATGGCTGTGCTGACGCTGCCACGGGTTTTGTCTGGCACAGTCCTTTCTGCACTTGATCATTTCGGCTTCCTCCGTTCTAAAGCGTCGGCACCGTCTGGCACTCTCTCGCGAACCTCCGTCATTACGGATGTGACCATAAGCTCCTCATCTCTGACTGACCCGCTTCCGACCTGCTCATCGGAGCCACCACAATGGCACCGCATCGAGAAGGATCTCCATCTGCATTCACTTCAGCAAAGCGCATGGCTGGAGGTGGCGCTGGTGGAGCAGGAGGAGCTTGCCGTGGACGACCTGGTCGTGACCGATATCAGAATCGGCGGCCCGGATCCTGTCTCGGGCTCAGATGGGCCGTGGGAGAGTCGGCCAGGCGGCATCTGGGTCTTGAGGAGCAATTATGCTGGCAACATCCATCAAGTAGTGACGGGTGTAGATGTCCTTTTTGGAGCAGATGCTGTCGATCCGCGAACGCAGTGGACCCTCCTTCAACCGCCTCTGCTTCTGCACGCACAGCCCGGGCTCCCGAGTGCAAGGCTGACTGTAAGACATGGCAAGGCCAGGCCGGTATCGGGCAGCCCTCCAACGCCAATCCTGAGGGCAAGAGGGGACGGCAAGTTCAAAATGGTCCAGATATCCGACACGCACATGGTGACCGGCGTCGGGTCATGCGCGGATTCCATGGACGCCAATGGACAACCTCTACCCAAAACCGAGGCGGACCCGCGCACCGTTAAGTTTATGGGCGAAATTCTAGATATCGAACAGCCGGATCTTGTCATTCTTACCGGGGATCAGTTGCACCACGACATTCTCGACAGTCAGTCCACCCTTTTCAAGGTCGTGGCCCCTTTGATCGAACGTTCAATCCCCTTTGCGGCAGTCTTCGGGAATCATGATGACGAAGGGAGATATGCACTCTCACGTAAGTCAGCTTGTTTTGCAGTCCGTGCCAGGGCTACCGATCCAACAGACGCTCCTGTACACCACCTAACCTTCCATTGGCTAATATTTTGGCGCCATAGGTGAAGCTCAGATGTCGCTCCTGCAGGACCTTCCATACAGTCTTTGCCAGCCAGGCCCAAAGGAAGTAGACGGTGTAGGGAACTACTACCTTCAAGTATTCGGTCCTGAGCCCTCAGAGGTCCCTTTCGCAACCCTTTTCCTGCTAGATTCGCATGGCCAACTATCAAAATCGGTGCCATTCCTGGGCTACGACTGGATCAAGCAGAGCCAAATCGACTGGTTCACAGAAACTTCTCGGACACTGCGAAAGGACCGTGTGCAGGATGGGGATCATGGCCACTTCCATTTGTCTCTGGCATTTCAACATATTCCTTTCCCTGAATACGGTGATAACAAACTTATCATCAAGGGCGGCCACCGCGGAGAGCCGACCGAAGGCCCAAAGCTCAATTCCCACTTCTACGATGCTTTGGTTGAGGAAGGTGTGGTGGCAGTAGGCTGCGGGCATGATCATGTGAACGACTTTTGTGCCTTACGCCCGCAGAATAGCATACACACCGCTCTTGGCCCGTGGCTATGCCAGGGGGGAGGTAGCGGATTTGGAGGCTATGGTATGTATGGCACGAAGAGGTACTACAGGCGAGCGAGGGTTTGGGAATTTGATGCAAGCAGAGGAGGCTTGAAAACTTGGAAACGACTCGAATATGCGGAAAAAAGAGTCGATGAGCTGATTCTTGTAGATGCTGGTACTATAGTTACCTCATAAAAGAGCAGTAATATATGGAATTATATAGGACTTCTTCGTGCTTACTACATGGGTGCCTTCTATAGCTATATACTGAGCAGCAATATATCAGAATTAAATCACTTCTTTTCAAGATATTCATCAAGTACGTATTAAGATAATATCGCTATTGTTTATTAAGAAATATAAGACATCACTGAACTCCCCACATTTTGCCGCCAACGACATTTGATGAAACTGACGACTACTTGTACGTGGGAATTTTCTCATCTCATCTCCTTTCTCGCCCTTTGTCTTCAGACGCTGCCGCTCGTAAAATAGAATCACCAGATCACATCTTGGAGGAGAAAGCCAGGCGTCTGATAGAAGTTCATAGTCAAGCTTCATTCGTCGGCTCGTCCATTCTAAGCAATAGGCAGGCAAGTCCTAGATTTCTGGCGTGCATTTTACTACTCACTTGCTCGGCAACCTTTCTCCTACCATAAATCATGATACCAAAACGCTAGACTGAGGATCTATCGACCTCCCAATCGCCGATAACTCTGGCCCTGGCACACAACAAGCTTTTATCTGTTAGAGGATTAATTTGTTCAAGACGCACAAATGTCCTTAAGTATAGATTACTAATGGAGGTAAAATTAAATCCTTGGAGTAATGTAGGCCACGCCCCCTTGATGTCTAGTCGTCTTTTGGCTTCTCTCCATTCAACACCGCTTGCCTCTTTATTGGTGGAGTTGAGGAACAAGATTCTCTGGTTAGTCTCAACGAAGTCGGTCATTGCCCATTGGTCCTTGCGTTGGCGTAATCTATACTCATAGAGTGATAGTAAATCTACCAACACTATATATGCCGTGCCGTGCATCCTTTTAAGCAGGGGTTATTGCTTGGCAGATCCACTTGTTCCCTGTCACCTCGGATCTACTCCTTGCCACCGTCGGACCAGAATCCTTAGACTTCTTTTGCTGTGGAACTGATAGTGTTATGGAGCTTCTAATTATAACAAATGCGGCAGGTATATATGTGCGCCTTTCCCAGACATAGTAAAAAGCTTTCCCCCTTTTTCTCGTCAAGTAATCTTTTTGAGAGTACATATCACGATTAATACCATGAAGTTCTCTTCAGTCCTTTTCGCGTCGGCATCTGCATGTCTCGCCTCGACTGCTGCGGCGGAGGAGTCTTTTCAACAATGGTGGCAGAAGACTGCAGCAGCTGTTGGTAAGTCTAGCATTTTCTACTCCGCAATTACAACAGATACTGATTGCTATCAGCCGTTTTCCCCAATGCGACTGGATGGGAGGCAGCCGTCGATAGCCTTATCCTCCCCAGCGCCAAGATAACCTTCAACGCCCAGGAGCTCGACCTGGACGGTCTCAAGGCATATTGGAGCACTATCCCACCAATTGTTGAGGCAAACTATGAATATTTGATCCTCACCATGAACGATGCTGTAGCTCTGCCGGCAGCGAATGGTCGGGGTGGCAGTGCGTACATGACTGGCACAGAAGTAGGGTTGCGCAACGGCGCGAACAAGACTGTGACAGCAAGACAGGCGCTGTTCGCTGTCTTTAATGACGACAGAAAGGCTATTGAGTGGCACGAGGTGGTGAACAAGTTGGTGTAAAATTAGTTTAGTGCTTTCATTACTTCATCAGGCACAGCATTCTCTCCTCCCAAGGCCGCATGACTATTTCATAATCCAGGTCTAGCCGTGTCAAAATAGTGTTAGAACATGGAGGCCAAGAAGGAGCGGACTATTCAGTTCCATCTACATTCATCACATCTTCTACCAAGTCCTGGCGTAGCACACGAAAACGGACTGATACTTTTCTACTACTTGTGATGTCGGGCCTATGTCTTTGTAAACTAGACTGTACTTCAGATACCACGGGGACAGGAACACACTCCCAAACACTACTGCACAATGTTTCTCTAAGTATTCTTATTACAAAACCACTCATCTAGAATGAGACACCCCTAACTAATCCCAGTCCACTACTATAGGCTCGTGGTTACCTGAGAACTTCTGGCCACCAAACCAGACCTCAAACCGTATGTCGGCAGGTGCTACAATAACGCGAACCTCGAATCTGCAAATGTAATACGTGTAGCCTCTAGAGAAGCACGTCCCTCGCTTGTTCTTCAAGATAAGCTCGTGCTGTTGGACTCCCGTTAAATTACTTGTGACTGTGCACAATTTGTCAACGCCAGCTAACAATGGTTGTTAATATTTTCGATGGAGCACGGTGATAAGCCCTAAAGTTGTTATCATTTGGAGTGACTTACGTTGCTTTAAGCTCGCCGGAAGCTGCGACAGGTCGTTATTTGACGTCAATACTGTAGTTCCCCAGGCCCTGGTATCGTCGCCTTGAGCTAACTTGACCTCGAAAGCCTTTGTCAACACTTGCGAAGGGTCAATTGTATCGCCCTGGAATACCGGTTAGAAGAGTAGAATTGCCGTTTCGAATCGACTCTCACCTTGCGTATAATCCACTCAATGCGGTTGATTGCCCACGTTAGGTCTGTGGCAAATTCGTCTTGCACAAGATCCTCATTGATGTGTAGGAGAGGAGAGTAGAGTTCTCTGACCTTGACTCCGTAACTTGCCCTGGCGATTCGGCTTTTCAAGACCCCAACAGAATTAGATTTTCGCTTCTGCTCCTGTTCATAAAGAAGTCCCCGCACAACGACTAGCTGCGGCTCCTGGCATGGGATCAGAGAAACGTTCCTGGCGTTTGGATGCTTATAAACCGTTAAGTGCTGTTGCACTGCTTCCCTGAGATACGCGGAACTTCCGAGACCTCCAGAGAGAACGAGATATTCCTAGTGTTCAAACGTTTAGAATTTCACTTCTGAGGTGGATGTTGTTCGACTTACGACGTGATCGGTCAAACCAGCTTGGATCAGCCAATCTAGCTGTTCTTTGACTAGTTTCATGATCCCATCTAGCTGCTGGTCAAAGAGCGCCTGAATTTCTTCTCTTCTTGTGGTCAGTTCTGGATGTCCATTGTCACTCTTCAGTTAGGGGCGACCCCTGTGAGAGGAAAACCAACCTATCGAATAACATTCGACCTCCCTCGATGCGAAGTCCAGAATGGTTGAAATCAAAGGACACTCCTTCCATTTGGATCTTGAAGATTCTCTGCATATACACCTTCTCCCCAAATTTATGTTTCACTGTCTTGTAATGATAACTTCTTGCCATCTGTTGTGCACAATTCTTGGGGAGAGTGTTCTGGATGTCGGGGAATGCTGCCAATCGTTGACTGACCAGTCGCACGAATGCTCGGTCAATCATAGATGACCCTATGCCAATTCCTCGAACAGCTGCCACCTGAGACATTTCTGGGAACTCTATATCGGTTGAGATAACACGCATTAAGGCCAAGTCTGTTGTTCCACCACCAGCGTCCAATGTTAGGAACACGCTGCTTGGGCGGAAGTTCAAGGAGCTTGTCTTAAGAGTAGCGACAGAAGCAGCCTCAGCTTCGGTCAAGTCGACCTCTGCAACGTGACGAGATCCTTCGATGCCGAATCCGGCATCTCGAATGAGCGACTTGAAAGTGTTGATGACGCCCATTTTTGTCCAGGTAGTTGGCACACTAAAGACAAAAGTCACGGGCAGGGATGCCCACCCTCCAATGTGCCGCTTCCCTATCTGAGTCTCAATGCTTTCTTTGATATGAAAGTAGATCTGCTTCAGATAGTCTGTGATGAACTTTTTGGCTTCGTCTGTACTTTGAGGGGCACTTGAAAGGCCTTGATGATGCGCTGCATTGAGAAGGTCCTCATCAATGAAAATCTTGAAGAACTCGCGCCTCGACTTTCCTGGATCATCGTCATCGGCGCACATAAATCCCCACGATGATATACTGCCGTCAGTGTTGTACACAAGAGTCGTCGGGACTTTACGCTCTCCACGATCCCCGCTGCCCGGCCAATCGCTGATGACTTGCAGCGGTCTTTGCGGTGTCATCCATGCCACCCCTGATGATCTTAGCCTCCAGACAATATGGCAAGTGCCTAGGACTTACCAGTAAAGGTTGTGCCAAAATCGATGGCTACTACCACGTGTGGCTCGAAGTCTTCCATTATGGCAGATGGACCTCGTGATCTGGAGCATTGGCTTCAGAGTCTCCGAAGAGACCTGTATGGAATCAGAACTTGTTATTAAGGATCATTTTGGGATGAGGCTACAGCCACCCAAGGAGTACGAAAGGGGGACGGCACAAGGCTCCACGAAACTCATGAAATTGGGGGTGGCTGACATGCAGAAGCTGAAAGACATTTTGCAGAGGCGGCTCCAGGATGTAACCGCCCGCTGGGGTGTCGGAGCCTCGTCTTCAGAGTAGCATCCCGGCAGAGGGCTTCTCCTCCCCTACATTAATTGGCTACTTCTCTGCGTTCCATCATTCAGTCGCTTTACATTAATCCAGTCATCTTGAAAGCACCATTTAGTCGCTGGACCAAGATGCCGCCCAAAGAAAAGAGTGAAGTAGAAGTGAGGACCCAGCCAATCAAACGCCATCAAATTGAACTAACTTTCTATAGGTCGCAGCTGTTGAGGCCTTCCATCGCGTTGAAGTGAGAGGCGGTGAACTTTGGCTTGCGATTGTTGATCGGCTCGCTCCCCGCCAGGCTTCGTCGTCAACCTTGAGTGTCACGGCGTCAACTTCAACGAATACTTCTAGCGGATCTTCAGCAGCCAGCACCACTCCGGCGTCGACCCAAACGAGCCCTAATGAGCCGAGGCCTACTCAACAGACAGGTTCCAGCACAACTGCCTCTCCAGTTGCCCCAACCACCGATTTGTCTGGAACCAGTCTCAGTTCCGTGGGCTCTAACACAACAAGTCAGAATCCGAGCAGTGCAAACGCAGCGAGCACAGCCTCCAACACCAACGTAACGTCCACATCCACAACAGGAGGCAGCTCCCCCACAAATACATCTCCCGGAGGCAAGCCTGGCCTGGGCGGAGGCGCGGTTGCTGGTGCTGCGATTGGAGGTCTGGTAGCTGGCATTATAATCGGCCTTCTCGTTGCCTTTGTTGTTCTCAAGAGGCGCTGGAACAAGCGGCCCCAGACACAATCGGGAGTCGTTCATCTGGAGTCGGAGGCATGGCAGAAAAAGCCCTCTCTGAGCCCAAAAGCCGAAGAGATCGATCTGACGCAGTTCTTCCTTTATGGCTCGTCCGATGAAGATATTGCTGGCGAAGTCCACGCTATCTCCGATTTGATATACCAGCATGTCGAGAACCACTACCACACGCAGCCGGTCCCCTTGGATCCTCGCGAGCTATCTCAAGACCTACTTAGCATCGGAATCACCCAGAAATCTGGCTTGAGCCTGGAAACGATATCTGCACTCTGCATTGACACGAAGACGCGCCACATTGGCTTGAGACATGTCATCGCACACGTCCTTTTTCACAGCATTGACATCCAGCAACGCACTTCATTCTCTCTGCTACCTCGGCCCGTGGCTGGTTTCATCCCCTCCATTTCTTTGCCGCAAGCCGGCGCTCAGGCGTCCCCTGGTATGGCCCATAGCTCCCTGAAGCTAGTACGCGGTTGCACAGCGAAGAATACTAACCAGTCACCTAGAGCGCGAACTAGCATTATCTTGGTGGCGCAAGCTCTCAGCCTTGATCCTACACCCGACCCCCCATCAAAGAACACCCTTGCCACTGCAGGCGGATGTGGTATCACAGCAGGCATCAGACCTAGCCAATGCTGTGAGCCACTACCTTCGGGCCTTTATCGCTCCCGGCAGCGAACAGGATACAAATGAACACCTGCGGGCGGTAGCAATGGAATGTGCCAAGCTAGGCTATACGCTTTTCTCTCACCATGCAGATTGGCAGATTCTCTACGTCAATGAGCGTGGAGCTTCTAGAGCCATCGTCGTTTGCCCCGGTCTAGAGAAAAGGACCTTCCAAAGTGGGCAAGGCATACCTTCACGGACCTGTGTTGTGGAACCTATTCTTGCTGGGATTTGAATCAGGCGGCAGGAAACTGCTTGCGGCGGCTTGGGGACCCTTGTTAATCTCATCATTGTACTTTGGTGTTGCATAGTTTCTCTACCTCGTGTCCCTTGACTTAGTGACCTAATAATATGTCTTGCTACCATTTGGTACCCGGATACGACGTAGACCGCTTCATTTCCAGAGCCTTGTTCTTAATCAGGTGGTAAATATTGTCGCCGTCGTGTTACACTGCATATTTAATTTACGCTTGCTTGTGTGGCTTGCAAGCATTAGGCAGCTGGATACGACGCCGGCAGCCTCACTTCTAGAGCCTTGTGTTTCATCTTGCCGCTGGTGGAGGCTTGTCTTCTGGTTTGCGGCTGCGAAGCCATCAGGTATTATTTTAAACATGTTGATAATGCAAGTAAGCGCTGTGATGTGAAAGATCCTTGCTATCTTGAGAGCAAATCATAGACGAGGAAGAGTTGTTTTGTAGTTCGGCATGCACTTGCTTGCCGCTCCTGTGTCGACTACAGCATGGCAAATTGACATGCAGCCAACCCTGCTGTTGCATTTTAGCCCCCAATGAGGCTGAGATCATCAGACACTTCAAGTTGCTACCGAAGAAAACAACGCACTGTTTGCTTCCACACATGGATAACCACCAAACGCTTCAGTTCACAAACCCTCAATTTGCACAGTACGTGCTGTTTGGAGACGGAGTTCCCACAGCAACACTGCCGATACTTTGAACTTAACTGGGCTGCTAGGGCCTAGTAGCGACAACGCAGCCTCTTCTACCTTCACCGAAAGGGATAACGAATCCGAACGGGCAACACATGTCTGGCCTTGAAAGCGATCACCAAACAGCGCAGCGGCAGTTGAAACATGTCACGAGCGCCTGCAATGAAGACTTGCACATCCTCATCGACCTTCGAAACCAATGTCGATCGTCGATCTCTCAACAGCCAGCTGTTTCACAACGAATGAACAATGTCATAGCGGGAGCCCAGCTCGCGATCGCTGCGGCCCAAGAGGCCATCGCCCAAGAATGGACCGCTGAGCAGAGTCCACCACCTTATGAAGAATATGCTGTCAGCTCCTGCAACGTGCTTGAAACAATCTCCGAGGTCGAGAACCATCATGCTGCTATACTCTCCGAACTGTATCGCGCACAAGAAATTAAGAGAATCACTTCTCTTGGTGTTGGGAATGCAATGGAAAAAGGAAGCCGCAGCTTGGAATCGGCACCTGTCTTCTACAACATCGACTTGCTCTCCGATATGATGAATGAAGCATCAAGTAAGTTATCATTCTTACAATACAACTGCCGGGCCTCTAAAATCTTCAAATAGCTCGATACACGAAGCCGGCATATCATGTTGCATCCACCAATACAAGTAGCTACATGGCCCCAGTCTTCGAACTGAGCTCCGTGGTCTTTCCATCGCCGCCTGTTGAGCTAGACACTGGCGTTGATATCATTCCTCCGCCACGGAACTCGGCCATATTAGCAATCAACGAAGAGCTTGAGTCGCAGACAAAGCATGCATCGAATAGCCAACCACCAAACATTACAGACATAAGAACCCCGGACAGCACGTACGAAGAGTTACACCACCGACTGCCCCCGGTCCCTGTTCCAAGACTTGGTCTCGACAAGCTACACTCAACAACTCATTGCTCTTCTGCAGACCAGACGGGGTCAGGAATAATTGACTTGACCCCGTTTATAGCAAGGCGACCGATTGTGGAGGAGAAACAGCTCGCTCCGCCAGACGAGGATCGGAAGATAGGATCAGAGGCAAATTCAGTTTTCGAGGAGAAGGAATTCGTTGCAAAGCACGTAGTTGCAAAGAAGTCCACGCAACGGTTCTTGGTCAACTCTCAAGACCTTGAAGGCCTATCGGCTCTGTTAGGAATGTAAATGTAAATCAGATGGTAATGTGGTTCTCCTTCTTCTTGATGTTTCCCAGCTATTTTCAATCGGTGTTCCAATCATTCCCACGGCCTTTGAGAGATGTTCGTGCTGGGAAGGACATCACCGAAGCCATACTAATCAAACTGCAAGACTTACTCATACTATGCAGCACATGATCAGAGGTGTAAACACAGATGAATCAATCAGATAGCCTCCGCTCTACCAGGATCTTGAAATGCGGGTGCGGAAAGCCCATTTTTTGGACGTATTTTACACGGGTGTGCTATTTCGTGCTCTGCAAAGGGCCCGCAGGAATGTACGGTCCTCAGATGATGTGCGATCATGGTGTTGGTAGTATAGTCTCGAGGATTTATAACCTGTAAGCTTGATGCGTACATAGTTGCATGCGACTGCATCTTGCGCAAGATCCAAGCTTATCGCAATATGGATGTTTGCCCACTCTCTAACAGGGGACAATCCACACTTTCCCCTGGGCCCCATGTCGTGTGATGTCTTTCCTGTACGCCTATTGCTCCACGGCTCGAGTTCCACAACCAAGCCGATCTCGCAAAGCTGGTGTCTCATAATACCGTTAGCAGTGGCCGAAAACGTATTAGTCACGATCTTGGAACTGGGTCGTGATAGGGCGGTGAGGATCCGCTCAATACGCCGTACAGAGTAGCGGTGACCCTAGAATAGACACTAATCAAATATCACTCATCGGCCTTGTTCACAACACTCTCGGACGCCCGTCATAGGAGACGACGCAGCCAGTGATCGGCATCGTGGCAGAGTCTCTGCTCATGGAGCGTCAAGCAGAAACAACTCCGCTGCTGGCGGACGACCTGGCGGCGCCGGAAATCGTCGACAGCAAGGATGACGGCAATCTGTGGGCGGAATTCAAGCTGCTCGCGCACTCCTCAGTGCCTTTGATAGCCATGTACTTGCTGCAGTACTCCTTCACTGTCTTTGTCATCTTCGTCGCCGGTCACATTGGCAGCGATGACCTGGCTGCCGCCAGTCTGGGCGCCACGACCATGAACATCATCGGCTTCGCCATCTACGAGGGCATGGCCACCGCTCTTGACACTCTCTGCTCGCAGGCCTACGGCTCTGGCAACTTGACCGGGGTCGGCCTGCACGTGCAACGCATGTTGCTGCTTATGGCCTTGGCCACCATCCCCATTGGCGCCATCTGGATATGCTCCCCTTGGCTCCTGTCCCTGGTGGTCAAGCAGCCCCGACTCGCCGTCAAGGCCGGCTCTTTTCTCCGCATCAGCCTGCTAGGTATGCCGGGTTACGCCTCGTTCGAGGCTGGCAAGCGCTTTTTGCAGGCCCAAGGAGACTTCATGGCAGCCACGGTCATCCTCATTATTTGCGCCCCCGTCTCTGCCGCGTTGAGCTGGTGGTTCGCCTTCACTGTTGATCTTGGGCTTGAGGGTGCTGCGCTAGGTGTAGCCATCGCCACCACTCTACGCCCCATCCTGCTCCTGTTGTATATCATTGCGACTCCGTCAGGGAGACGTTCGCTGCAGTGCTGGGGCGGCTTCTCCGCCAAAGCATTCCAGAATTGGGGGCCTGTGTTCCGGTTATCCATGGCTGGCGCCATAGTCAACATTGGCGAGTGGACAGCCGTAGAGCTCGTCACTTTCAGCACATCGTATGTGAGCGTCGACCACCTCGCTGCCCAGACAGTCCTGACCACAGCTGCCTTTACTATATGGCATGTGCCCTTCTCCGTCGGTGTCGCGGCCACAACCCGCGTGGGCTACCATGTCGGCGCGGGCCACGTTGCCACTACAAAGCGCCTCGCCATCCTCTTTGCCGTCGTTTTTTCTACCGTGGGCGTCATAGACGGGCTGCTGCTCTTTGGGTTCCGCGGCCCCATTACCGATTTCTTTACTGACGATGAAACCGTCCGCCGTCTCGCTTACGAAACCATGGCAGTTGTAGCCATCTATCAAATTATCGACTCTATCATGAACGGCTGCAATAGCATGCTGCGCGGACTTGGTCAGCAGTCTTTCGCAGCCAAGGCCGTTTTTGCTGTCAATTACCTCGCTGCTGTGCCTTTGGCCATTTGGCTGGAGCTTGGTCCCTGGGATCTGAGGTTGGACGGCGCCTGGATAGGTCTGGGATCGGGCATGGTCGCCATTGCTGTCATGGAGTTAGCATACATGAAAGGAGTACGGTGGCAGGACTGCATTAATAGCGCCAAGGAAAGAGAGCACTCGGAATAGTTGATCCACACAGAGGAGTGCTCGGCACCGTTGACTTTAATTCTCTAAAGATCTAGATTTAACCCCATAAGTTTTCACAATAGACATTTGGTTATAATTGCCTAACGTTAAACCCCAGTGGTACCTGGCGACTAGTAGTCAAGGATTTCATATTGTGACCAAGGCTTGAACTTGCCTGTCTACGGCCCTTGCCGCATTTTCGACTTGTCGCATTTTCAAATGTTTGAGGGATGCTGCTGCCTTGGGTCTCTTATAAGTAGGCGATTGCGGCGTTAACATTCAAGGTGATTGAGAATCATCTAGATCAAACCGGACGGCTACCTTGCAGTGAGCTGGAGCAGACTAGACTGCATATGCTGAGCAAAGCCGGGATACCGCAATCGCATGGCCAGACGTACGCGTACGCAGCTAGGATGACACCTAATAGTATATCCCACTCATCTTCACCTGCAGCCCGACGGGTAACTCCAGAACCGGTGTTTTGCACAGTGGATATCTTGAGTTCCCGAGGACTACGTGGTAGATGCTACACCGCCAATGATTCGCAAGGTCATTGAGCAGGAGATGCGAAAGTCGAGCGACCAGCCTCACTGCGATGCGTCGCTGTAACTGGGGATGGGCGGAATGCCAGCCGCTTCAGGGTTATCGGCAGGAATGAAGATGAGATGCAAAAAATCAAGACTATCCTCAAAGCCTGGAAAACTCCAGGCGCAAAAATTCTTCGAGATCAGCTATATCCTATCAAAGTTGATAGTATGAATCGCACGGCCGTCTTTAACCAGGACTTCAATGTCCTTCCCGGAGCAATGGAAATGCCGAACCAGGAGAACGAAGTCCAGGTCGCCAAGGTAGTCTGGCTGAGCCGAAAGACCAACCCCAAGGCATACGGGTCAATGGTGGTATACCTCACTAAGGGCAGTGACGCCAGGAGACTGCTACAGGAGCCTCATGCACATCAAATAGATGGCAAGTTACTAACGGTCCCCATGGGGCACTTTAGATGGGTCAAGATGACCCCGACAGCTCAAAAGGAGGGCAGATGGCCGACCCGAAGTATGCTATGGGTAAACAAGGATGTGGAGGCGGATCAGATACCAATGGAGACAGCGGATATGACAGCAGCAATCTTGCGACTCCCTGAGCGGTCAGTCTTAGTCGTATTTACTTACGTACCAGGAAGGGACGCCCAGGCGTTCCAAGACGCATGCAACCTGCTGCGCCAGGTTATTATGTTCGTCCTTGTGTCTGAAGTGGTTCATCGATTCTGGAGCAGAAGAGTAGAGAATCCTTCAGCTATCTTACTCATCAAAGAAAATCCAATGTGCATGGCAACGCAACTCTTCGTCAGTGGGCTGGTGGCTCTGAGGATTGTTGGGCGAGACGGTCCGCATAACAAAGAGAAATAGCTTGAACATTGGCTATCCAACGGCCACTTCTGCCTCCTACAACATAACGCGTCAGCATCGACTCAAAAGTGCTTTATTCCCTAATGGCCCCACGACTGACCCCTGAGAGGCCTGGTAAGCCTTGTGCTCTGCTCCTTCATAATGTTCCCATCAAAAACATTGCCCAAGTGACCATTCCATCTAACGCACTGTCCGTAGAGTTCCAGCGATCGATGCTGTAGGCGCATGCGCCTCAAGCAGCCACAACGGGAAACGGAACAGCCGCCTAGGCTTGTGTTGCTGCAGTAAGCCAGCTAGTACTCTTGAGCAGCACAACGCTGGCCGGCTCTCGGTGCAGCTCCTGCTTTGTAACGCCGTTGCCTAATCCTCCTTATGTAATACGTCTGCTCGTATAGAAGCGCTATGTTGTTGTCTTCATCCTTACTGGGCATCGATGACCAGAAAGCACTTGTACCCTCGGGCGTAGCCCGCTACTATGACGCTCGACGCAAGCCAGCTTCTTCTCCTTAGCGCCATCTTCCTTATTAGTTTTGCTGCTGTCTTTACTTTCAAGTCTGCTGCATCCGGTCAGCGTTTATTTCAGCCACGACCCTGCCCCTCCTCGATCATT
This sequence comes from Paramyrothecium sp. XJ0827, assembly GCA_020881915.1. NCBI lineage: Eukaryota > Fungi > Ascomycota > Sordariomycetes > Hypocreales > Stachybotryaceae > Paramyrothecium > Paramyrothecium sp. XJ0827. Next base: position 2,756,009 of record JAJFPB010000009.1, read on the forward strand.
AACCAAAAGGAACTCAGGAACGGATGGACGGTCCGAGTCCGAGGCGTTCCCCTGGATTGGGTTGCCGAGCACCTTGCGATATTCCTGAGTGAATCCTCCAATACAATGGCAAACATTAAATCCCTTGCTCAGGAGGTCCAGTAAGATGCCAAGCCCGCCACTGCCTCCTTTGAAGTTGCTTCAGACGGCCTGGTTAGCTTATCAGCATAGATACAAATAAAAGTGACCATCCCAGATGGAGAACCAATTACCAGTCTAGATTTTGAGATAGCGAGGCTACCTCGACCAGTGGGCCGGAAGTTTACTGGCAACCATAGTATCTTGTGCCCGTCCCCGTGATCCAACAACCATCGTTATCCAGCCCGTTGAGAGTCAATGTTACCACCGCATAAGTCGCTGGCGGAAATATCATGGCCCAAAAACATTTATTCATATTTGTCGAGTCAGGGTAAGCTTGAACGTGTGGACTGCAATTCACGTGCACGCTGAAATTTCACCATGTTGAATGCTCACAAAATGGAAATCGCCACCAATCTAATTGAAGATTGTATATTACTAGAGGTAATGACTGATGAAAATAACAATACGAAGTAAATGAAAGCCAAGAATAACAATTGTGCGTCGATGACAAAATAGGGTGTAGCCAGAAACTGCATCAATCAATACCAGAAAATACAATGAAAACTGACTTCTTAGGCTCGCTCTTCTCTAGATGGATAAACGACTCTAGATCTAGGAGGAAAGATCGCTCGCTTCTTCGGTCAAGATGATTCTAGGGCCAGCTTCGGAAGTGGTGCCCCATGAGATGAAGGCCCCATCACTAACGCCAACAAGATCGAAACCCTCTTCGGTGCCGGGAGCCTTGCAGCGGGTGGGTTCGGTAAGGTAAACTTCGTACTTGGCCTCCCACGTCGAGCAAGTAGGGCAGACATTGAGGCGGCCAAGGTGGGTGGTACGGCCGTTGCCGGGGCGCCAGCCAGACCTGGGACCGGAGATAATGCCCTTGGTCGTGAAAACGTCAATCTGACGGGAGCCGCTAGCCTCGGTAGCGTTGTCACGGTAGAAGGCGAACTGACAATATTTACCACGGGCAGATTCGGGATACTTGAAGGTAAGTAGCGCGGTGGTATCCGCGCTGGCTTTGGTGATAGACTTGCTGATGAGACCTGTAGGAGCGAGCGAGATTGTCCCATTCGCTACGTTGTGCTTCCATGTGGCCTTTGGTTGAAAGTACGGCTTGTCGCAAAGATTGGCTCGGCCTGGTTCTTGAGTGCAGCAAGAGTTGCAGTTGCCCTTGGCTTCGCCACAGTCCTTGCATTTCTCCTTGGTTCCGCAGGGGTGCTCGCATTCGCTCTTGGTTTCGCAGCAGTCCTTGCATTTGCCCTTAGTTTCGCAAGGCTGCTTGCACTTGCACTCGGTGTCGCATGAGTCCTTGCATTTCTCCTTGGGTCCACGCGAGTCCCCGCAAGTGCACTTGATTCCGCACAAGTGTTCACATTTCTCCCCGGATTGGTGCGAATCCCCGCAATTGCACCCGGATTTGCCCGAATGCTCGCAGCAGGCCGTGGGCTTGGGCGTATGGGTTGTGCAGGGCCTTGTGGTCGTGGTCGTGGTCGTGGTCGTGGTCGTGCAGGAGCTCGGGACCAAAGTTGTGGACTCACAATCGCCCACGCAGGCGTCAGGCGTGGGCTTGGATGTTCTACAGGAGGTCGTTGGAGAACTCCAGGTTCGAGTCGTGGTTTCACAGCCCTCCACGCAGGGTTCAGGCGTCTTTGCATGATCGCACAACGTGGTGCCGGATGTAGTGTCGGGTCTGTGCTCGACAGGAGCTCCCAGAACAGAGCAGGTAGCGATAAAGGCAACGATGATAGCCCTGGAAAAGTACATTTTTAAAGATCTTCTGGTAATAAAAAGACGTAAAAATGGAAGTACAAGACAAAGGAAATGGTTGTTGACAAAGGAAATAATATCACGAGACAAAGGAAATTGTAGTGATTGTTTGTTGAGTATGAAGAATAAAGAATAAAAGTCCAATCCAAGGGGCCTTGAGGGCACTTATATCCTTGTTTCGACTTGACAAGTCTACGGCTGTTCATCCCATGTTATCCATCAAGTCAGCTCCAGCGGTAAGCTAGCACTAGGCCCCAAGGCTTGGTTCTGCTAGGGTGGCTTAGAAAGGAGAAACAAAGTTTACAAGTTCAACTTATCATTCTTGTTACTCCTGGCGGCACCGCCTCTTTGGGCTAAAGAAATGACTAGCGTGGCCAAAAACGAACTCGTAAGGCTGTGTGTGTGATGGCTAATGAGCTAGTGCGCTGAGGTCACCAACAGATTTTGATTGGAGTTGTCCGTGAACGGTAAGCGGTTGGGTTCTAGATCTCTCAGCCTCTCGACCCAGTTCTAGATTGGGCTTGTTAATACCAATGAATTGGCAAAGCATCATGCCACAGAGTAATTACAAGCCCTTCAAACCCCCAGCCTTTAGAAAGTTAAGCACTGCAGTCCAGCTTTGTGGCTGCAAATAAGCTGACAAGCCACTACTGGGAACAAAGTATCCACACGAGCCTAATTTGATTGTTTGTAGGGTTGCTCTGTCGTCATGTGGAGTGCATTATCAGCTGCGCAAGGCTTGCTGACCCTTGGCACTCGGTAGATGTAGCTTCCGGCAACTGCTTGGACACCAAGCCCCAATCAAGACTTCAAGATTATGTTCGCGCAATTGCGATTGATTCGCCTCTCATAAAAGCGTTATTGCGCCAGTCCTAGCTAAACCAGCTAAAGTATGGTCACTGGACCGGCGAATTTTGGTGCCCAGTATTAGCGTTTCGCCGCCACAGGTCAAACCCAACGATGCTTATTAGCCTATTCGAAAGTTGTTGGCGTCTCCCGCTCCTAGAGCCATACATCTCGTCATCCAGGATTAAATAGAGCTCCTAGGAGAACTAATCGGGATATGAGTCCATGAACATCTAGCTCAAGTTCATGGAATGCAAGAATCGGGATCTCCGCTCGACAGCCCCACAGCGTCTCCTAAAATAACCTTAAGCAGTGCTTCTCGTCGATTTTGAGCTATAACGTAATCCAGCTGACCTGGCGCTGCTTGGAGTTAATCATATTCCTGGACTAGTGGCAAACCCCGGGAGTTCCGAGGGCGTGGCTTGATTCATGGCTCCCAACAAGCAGTGCGTCGGCTGGGGTTTTTTTAAGAGTCTTAGGGGGTCGATGAAGCTTTCGTCCATCACTAGATCATTAAGCGTGAAAAGATGTCACGTTGCGTTTAACGTATCTATTAGTAACTCAGCTCTTTGTGCATTCATATCTGTGAATATTGAAACTAAAGTCAGATTGGGCAATGTAATTTACGTCTGGCGCTTGATGTGTGGTCATAAATGTTACTTTACTTCGAACTTCTGCTGTGTCTTAAGTAGTAACTTGTCCTTCAGGCTACCAATCCTTGTGCTCCTGTGCTTACACCTAAAAACACCATCACCTTGAGAATAGACTATAAACAGGGATGCCCAGTGGCTGATGTGACTGGACGCATCCGCGAGTGTGTTCTTCTAGACGCGTTTAGGATGGTGTACTGTAGCTTCGTCATCCTTTCTACCATAGTATCATCTCCATTCGCAGTCTGCCTTGTTCCAAGCGTACCGTATCTCGTTCTCATTCAACATGCTGTCAGCAGTCCTAGTCGCTTTTGTCACTTCGTGTGTCGTTTTCCACTTCTTTCAATCTCGACCCTCACAGCAAAGCCTTCGAGCCCTAGCCGTGGCGCAACATTGTCAGCCTCCCAAAGTTTTGCCAAATTCATGGATCAGTTCATTTGGCCTCGACAAGCTGTGGCTTGTATTCGAAGCAGAGAAAAAGCGACGATACCCGCTTCTCATGCTAGAAGAGTACGAAAAACACGGCGATACATATGCTCAATATGGAGCCGGTCTTTACACAATCATTACCCGGAACACGGCGAACATTAGAGAGTTATTGGCTCGTCAGTTCAAGCGTACGTTGTTCTTGTCTCAATCTAAATGCGAAACGTGAGTAGAGAATTAACTCTAAGGTAGCTAAGTAGGTATATTTCCTTTCTACTTAATTAAAATATATTCCGCCCAAGCTCCTTTCCTCATATTGCCAAGTTGAATTTTCACACGACCCTCACAAAAACGCTTCCGTTAACACACCCCTCGATCAGGTCCGAACTACTCTACCACCAATTAGAAGCAGAAGTAGTCTCGCGCCACGTGTTTGTGCCGCAATGAACCTCGCCTTTGCCCCGATGGTGCGTGAACCAGGTATCGATGAAGCCAACAGTGAAGCCAACTTGCGCGTAGGCATTGGTGATGGCCTGGGCAAAGATATCAACACCGTCAATAATAGGACCCCAAGGATTTGGCGAGAGATAGTATGTGTTGCTGAGCACTACGCCATTAACTGCAGAAGGGTAATGCGCATGGATCTTGACCGTGCTCTGGCGTTTCTGAGTTGCGGTATCGGCATCAGGGTTATTCCCAGCAGCCTTGACAATATCGATGGCTTCGTATACATCCTCAGGCTTGGGCTTAGGAAACTTAGCACTGGCCAGCCTAGCACCGCCGCCATCGTTGCTACACGTCCAGCCACGCCAGTCGTCGCTCCAGAGGCCGGGTACGCGGTAGATGTCTGCATCAGTGATACCAGTCTGCTGTTTAATGATGTTCAAATTGTGTTGGATCCTCTCAGCGGCGTACTGCTGGGTTGCTACCAAGTTTGCCCTTCCAAGCTCATAGTTGATGGTAGACCTCGGGACACAAGGAGGGGTTACTCCAGAGTAGGGATCCCATGAATAGAGAGGGCGGCTGAGAGCCTTCTTCGTGCCATGGCCGGCAGCTTGAGCATTTTGCAAGAGTGCCAGGCCGGCGAGGGGATCATCGGCCATGATGACCCAGCCACGCGCGTTGTTGGCGGGAAGGAACTGGATGAATTCATCCACATGACCCACAGCGAGGAACTTGGTATCGAGGACTAGTGGCTCCTGGGTCTCTTGACCCTGCAAGAACGGTAAGACTAGCGGCGTGGTGTCGCCCTCGCCGATAATAATGCGTCCCGCAGGGTAACTCTTTCCGTTGTGAGAGTATGGTGGAATAGTCTCCAAGTTACCGGTTGAATCGTAGGTTCCACCCCATTCGCTGTTATCTGACCCCCAGACGCTGGGAAAGTTCACAGCTCCGACGTCAGCGTTTCGGACATCTTTGAAAAGATAGTCGGCGATATTGCGCCTTTGGTACGATGCCATCAGAATACGGATCGTAACAGGCCCATTGGGTCCCGGAATGGTCGAGTAACCAGGCTCAAACCCATCCTGAACCCAGATGTCGGCACCACCAAGCTCGATGGGTGCTGGAGAAATGCCTGCTGCACTGCTGTGAGTCTTGACGTATTCGTTGAATTTTATAACAGAGTTGGTGAAAGTCTTTGCCACGAAGACCTGCTGAGCTTTTTGCTTGTGATGATGGGTCAGGAAGGGGGCCAGACGCAGCTCGACATAGTCAGTTGACGATAGGCTGCCGTCAGTGATGGTGAAATGAACCTTGACCTTGCCATCCCAGACGTTAGGCCTTCGGACATCACGGGCATCGATTCCCAGCTCGAGACCAGCCCTTATCTGGGCAGGGGTGAATTGATGGCCCTCTTCCACATAAGTCCAAGATGTGCCTTGTTTGAAGAAGATACGGACGCGCTCCGCAGCACCCGGCCCCGAGATGCTGATAACACCGACTGCATTGTTGCTTGCATCTGATGAAGGCTTCGTCTTGATGGGAGCCAGGTACTTGGCTTGGCGCAAGACATTGTCCGCAGCATCATGACACAGATGCATGGTCGAGTAAGAGCTGGGGTCCATTGTGGCACCGCAACGATGATCCGTGTCACCGATGTTAGGCAGGAAGAGAGCCCCGCGTTCCTTTGTCCAAGTCTGCTTTCCTGCAGTATCCGTAGTTCCCGTCAAGTCAACGCTTCCATCTCGGTTGGTGTCAGCGAGGATCGTGGCTGTGAGAGCGCTGATTGTCTGACAAGAGGCTGTTCGTCCTCAGGATTAGCGAAAGACTTCAAGCGCTGCAGATTTGTTCTTACCCAGGGCCAAGATGGCCACCTTGACACGCGGAAACATCATTGTGCTTCTTGGACAGACCTGCAAGAACGTGAGGACGTGACGAATGGCTCAAAATGAAGTGAAAACGGACCCATTTTGTAGCTGATGGGCTGAGAGGCGAAGCTCTATTTTACCAGGGGGCGACACAAGACTAGCAGGGTATGATGAAATGGAATTGCTCAAAATCAGATCATCTCGCATTCACACTAGGAGAAACTCAAAGTAGCTGGGAACATTGGGTGGCTTTTCACCCAAACGGGATGTTCCCTCTTTTGGCTTGCTAATAAGCTGACCACAGCCTGGTGCGCTCATTTCCTAGCCAGACTGTGAGATTGAGCAGGGTTTGGTCATCATCGTCAAGGGCTAATCAACCCGTAAGCAGCCTCTCCCAAGTATCCCGAGCATAGAAAATGCATCCTCACCGAGCTGAGGGGTTTGACAACAATCATGTGGTCTGAAGCGGTGAAAAGTTCATTACGATATAGATTGAACCACCTCTGAGAGAAGGATTCGTCACTATATATCTCGCTTATGTTTCATCCAACCGAGGTGTCAATAGTCTGTCCTTGGCGCCACTACCTGGCCTGGCAGCTCGAGCAGGGTGCATATTGTACTTTGAGCTTACTTCTTTTTGGTCATCGACAAACAGACTAGTTCCCAGGGCTCCATGTCCGTGTGATCGTGCTAGGCAACGGATGCTTGATCCGGCGACTTACAGCAAGGGCGTTTGCTTACCGAGGGAAGCGGACTAGGACATTCGGCCCGCGAAACCGCACGTATATCCCTGGAAAAACAGTACCTACATCAATAACCACTAGAAGGATCTTACAGGGATTGTATGAGAAATCGGATACTGGTACCCTACAGTATCTTAGATGTTTTGCTTATTTCTAGGTGAATATAGATCACATAACTGGAAGCCATGCTTCAAATGTTCCAGAGGCACAGCTTGGTTGAGGGATGATAGCAAGCTCGTTAGCAGATTAACCAGGTGAGCTGAATCTACCATGATCATTCGACTTGACATTAAAGCAAAATCACAACCAAAGTCCAAAGGTTAGTCCTTGCCCTAAATCACGATCCCATTAGCGGCAGCTTCGCACTTGACATAGAGTGTTGCAGTACCTTTTGATTCGATATCGCCCCTTGCATGACGCTTGAACTTGGATTAGTCGAGTACATAGAAAGTTGCTTGTTGCTCAGCGACCAATAACACCATCTTGCATTGGAGATGGCGAACCGCCCTGGCATTTGCGTGGCTTGATGCTAAGATTGAATATGAAGGGGTGCCGCCCTAGGTCAATCGCACGTACACTAGCTACACCACGCGTCACCGGCGGCATTTAATGTAACATCTTTCGAACTTGAAACTCATGGGACTATTATCTATTAGTCTTCTTTGACTAAGCTGCTAGTCTCTAATGCTAAATCCGTTTAACAATGGCAGGGCTAACATTGAGGCACGCTGCCACATTCCATCCCACACAGCTGTTTCGGTTATTATAGTAAAGCGTTTAGTTTTGCATACTGTGGCTATGATCAAGTGGGTTTGGGCTATGGTTGAGACTACCTGGGCTTGACCCCTTCGAGCCTGGAACGACTAGAATTATGCTAGAACGTATGCCAGTATAACCGACATAAGGCACAAGTGTGAACAAGGAATAGTTAACATGTTAGCGCAAGCCGTTCTGTGGGTTTGAGCCCAGTTCATGAGCTTTTCGGCCAGAAACACGTGCCCAGTGGACCTTCTCTTGCTCCCATCTGCTATTCCTAGGGAATGATGCTTGGACTGTTAGACTTGTATACGGTCAAGAAACAACAGTGGCAAGTTGTGCATCTGCATTCCAGTTGGGGCTGGCATTGTGTTGAGAGATTACTAAATATTCTGCACATTGATCATGCCATCACTAAGCGTGGCATTTCTCTTGATTTGGGCACATTCGAAGCCCAAATTTTAGCATCACTTCAGCTAACCTCGTGTAAATGCAACACAACCTGTCATGCACTACCTAAGTCCCCCTTGAATCTTCAAGAACACAACATGAAAGACAGTTCGAATGGTATGGAGCAATGCGGGGAAGGACTCACAATGATAGGGGGGCGGTCACGACATAGCGGGAGAGGGAGTTGACCTGAACGGTTTCTCATTCGTCCGATTGAACGTTTGCAAATCATCCTCATTGGCTGCCTTGTGGCCTAGGATGCAATGCTGACAGAACCGCAATTAGCTTAATTTTGAGCCTCAGCAGAAGTATTTGAGGCCAAAATACCATTGTTATAGGCCCTCGAACTCTTCCCACATCATCGTCGCAAATCTCACTTCTATGATTTGCGAGGTTCAATCATGGCAACAATGACGGTTACTCAGAATACGAAGCTGACAATGGACAGCAGTGAAGTGCAACGGCTCACTGCCAAGCTCCAGGAAAGACTTAAAAGCTCTAGGCAGATGCTACTAGTCGACAAAGCTGATGTACACTGCCTCCTCCAAGCTTCAGATCGCGCTTACGCTCTCGAGACTTTCAATCCAAGTGAAGCGTACGATTTGCACCTTGAGGTCATTCAGGCCTGGCGCCTCTTTATTAAGGTCTACAAGACGCCAGTAGTCACCACAGCTCGGAATATGTATACCACAATGGCAAATCTCAAGGTTACTTTCCATGAGGAAAGAGAAGACCATCTGAAGCGGTACAAAGTGAACCCTACACCTAGTAATGTGCTTGTGGACATGCCCATACAGCCATCTAAAAGGAAGATCGCCGAAGGCTTCTGGGACCTGGTCCCCCAGGAAGAGTTGACCCATGCCCCAGATCACCGCAAAGCTCGGGCACTTCCATTGGCATACGTAAGGTTTACTCTTCCATGTACGTGGCACTATCCCGTCCCCTGTCTAACATTCCTCATCATCCATAGCAGGAGCTAATCCATCGAGGCGGTGGTGTGCCGGGCATTCCACTTTATGTCTCGAGCCTACTTCTTGAGAGGCCAATCGAACGCTATACGGTGCGAAAGAAATCCGGTTTCGCCTCTCCGACTTGTTTCTCCATCCACGCACATCAGCCAGAGATAACTGTGCTGTACATACAGCCCGTCGGCGTCCCTCATATTGAGACGTTTGTGTTCCGTCCTGCAGACTATCCAACGCCTTCATTGCGCGTCGTAGCCCTTGGAGAAACTGGGAGCATGGGCTTCTCAGCCTACAACGCCGGCCCTCCAGAGCCAATCACGATCAGAGAGTGGCCCGACCGGGAGGGCAGATCGAAATGGGACACAGATCGGCGCTTCTGCTTTGGGGGACGCAAATTTGTGTGGAAGCCAACGTCGAAGCCACGAGCTTTCAGCAAGTGCAGAGATGATGCTGTTTTTGAATACACAACAGCGACGCGTAAGGCGGGCAGCAAGACGGGTGAATTGGACGATGATGCGCAACCGACTCGAATCTTTTGGAGTGAAGACAACGGCATGACCTTCTACTGTGTGGCAGGACTGGACATTATCTTGAAGGAGTATCTATTCTCTATTGCGACTTTGAAACGGTTTCTCATGGATGTTCGGGCTTTCGTCGGGGTACCAGGTCCAGGCGGCGTAGGCGAAATGGCCTTCGTGGGCTTGGGAGCTGCCATGGGGGCGATGGACGCGATGGAAGTTGTAATGGAAGTAATGGGTCTGTTTTGATGTTGCTATAAGTAGCTCCATAGTCCATATTTCCTTTGCCAACTCCTCTTTCACATTTTTTTATTTGACAGGTTATATGACTGACGAATCTATTCTTTCCTTCGCAGAGATTGTCTAGTAAGGAGAGGTAATCGAAATTTAACATATTCTATCGACTTAAATCCGGAAAACATCCCCGTAAGAATATCCTTATCCCATCTGTATTAGATGGCCAACCTTTGATAAATTTGCTCTCGCGAGACTTGATGACATTGCATTCTTTAAACATTTGGCCCGGGTTCATCAGCCTCTCATCTGCTAACCAGTGCCAAAACTTTTGAACCGAAGACCACCTCGTCGTCCGGTCAAATTCCTCTTCACAACCACGGCAGGACAACGGGGCTTTCCGGTACGCAAAGAGACTAGCAAAACCCAACCACTGCCTTATTGTGAAGCTAAAGCCAGCGTTAAAAAGAAGCCGCGCCATTTCTGTATCACCTCTGTAAGCACAAATCTCCAGGGGGCATAGTCTTGGATCGTCATTATCAACCCAGATCTCGCGGACACTGTGAAGGCGGTCTTGGCCTTTCACGTAGCCAAGACGAGCGTGCGGATTCGCTCCATTCTCTAAAAGTAGGCTCAGAATGTCCACATCTCTATTGCGGATAGAGATAATGATCGGTAATTCAAGATAGTACTCCTCCAAAGGAGGGATGTATGCCCATGAATACTGATCGTACCTAGTGATGAACTCATTCCAAGGTCCTACGAAAGCCGGACTCTTGCTAGTGAGTTGGCAAGCCAACATTGCTTTAACACTGCTGAGATCCCTATGTTGACATGCTTCTTGAAGACCATATGTGAATGCTCTCCAATGGACCGTGTGATAAATGTCGTAAAAGTATTTAGCCGAATACTTTTTCGGGTTATTGTGAAAGTTACCATCAGCGGGGTACTCTGAGTTCAGCCCCTCCTGTGCCGAATAGTAATGTTCCAGTAATTTCTTGGTAATGATCGCATGGCCTAGGCAGATCGATCGTTGGACCAAGCAGACCGTTCGTTGATCTACATCATGAGGTGGGGCGCCTTTTCCAATGCGTCGCTGCAGCAGTTGTTCAAAGATGATAGGGTCCCCCATTTGAACAGCAAGTTTCAGGAAGAAGGGATCGTATTCCTTCATTTTGCTTTTTCCCCTGCGGTTGCCTTTCTTAGGATATGTGAAGTCAACATCATTGGATAGGAGGAAGCAGAAGAGATTAGCATTTTTAGATCGAATGGCCGCTTCGAGGAATCCGCCGAAAAAGGGCTTTGACTCTCTTGTGTGCAGAGTCAAGGCATTTGGCCCATGCTGTAGAATCATTGCACGGAGCTCGGTCTCAACCTCTGAGTCTCCCACGAGGACTCGCGCCACTAGCACGTGCATGTCCAAAGTTGCCTCGGTGATCTTTGGCAGCTGTGGAAAGAACAAGGCCTGCGATTTTGGCGAGAAAATATCCCAAATGCCAAGTTCACAGCCAACCTCATCGTTAGCAACGGACAGTGAGGCGCGGCAGAGCTCTGTGAAGTATCTTGACCTCTCTGGCCCATATGGGTCGAGGCTCTTTTCTGATGCCATTTTATCCACGACAGAATGCAGAAGGGTGAACAGACTTGCATTCCAAGGTGCTGTGTGATCCCTAGGCTTCAGCATGACACACTGTGCTAGGAACTCGACTGCATCTCCACCGAGGGATATTTTGCAATTAGACGATTTAAGGCGCCGCCGTTTGGCAGCAAGGCGGAGTTTTTCGATTGACGCGCTATTCTTCATTTTCCAAAACATGCCCCCGGCACCAATTATGCTCATGATCTCGGAGTTCAAAGCACCTGATCCAGATGAATGCCCGCTGCAAGGACAAGAAAAGGAAACTCACGACACACACGCCGTAAGCGAACGACGTCAATCAGCGTAACCGCGCCATTCGATTCATGCTCGATAAGTTGATCGAATATAAGCCACAAGCAGTCTGCTGGAAGTTTCTCCAATGCCGGTTTATCCATTTCGGCAACCACGCGTGATACGCCTGGGTATCAGCAAAGCTGCTGTCATTCACGAGGATGAATGGGCAAGGTTAACGAGATCCTCCCTGTAAGATAAGAAATATGAAGGTCTATCGATCCCTTTTAAATGACAAATTCATACTTGCTATACGCAGGCAGTCCATGTACTGTGCATGACTCACTCCCATAAACCTGAATTGGGTGGCAGTGCAACCATGTACCTATGTGTCACGCCGCTAGAACCCTGCCATTTTCTTTGGTCTCAGTCAACAATCGCAGGCGCCGGACACGCGGTGTGATTTGAAAAGGAAATGCACTTACTTAGCTACCCTAGAGCTAATTTAGGGGTTCTTTATTAGTTTCTTATAGATGTAGAAGGGAGATTAGCTCCTGTTTATGCTCGTCAGGTACAAATTTTATATCTTCTTTTTATCAAGCTTAGATTTTACTTTGATCACATGATTCCATACTCAGTGATGGGCTAGTAGGTGTGGTGTTTTTGAGCCAAATCTTAGCGGTCTTGGAAAGCATCAAATTCATTCATTTTTGCGTTACTGTCTCTTCTTCCATTATCCAAAGAATAGCCACGACGCTATTGCGCCCGGTCCGGACCGTTGGTCCCAGCTTAACCGCCTGACCATCCCTCTATGTACCAGTCTCAAAATTCTGTGTCGGCCGACTACAATAGACATGGAGGGAGTGAAAGCCGCCGGCCGCGGATACCCGTGACCACTATGATTGACTCGAGTGTAAGTTCCCCTTGAATCCTGTTCCACATATCGGGCAAATATGTCCCAAGCTCCCATTTCGCAGAACCTGCCATTCACCTATGCACGCAGGCAACGACTTGCAAGGTCAAACAAGCTGGGAACAAACCCCAAATCTAGGTGCTCATTACTGATTTGGCATCTATAAGAGAGTTTTCAGGCTTTGTTTGTAAGACAAGTAGGAGCCAGCATGAGCGAATACGGTGGCGGACATGCAAACCGTCGGACAGAGTCTCTAGCCATGATCCCTGTGGAGACCAGATTTGTTAGTCGCGCGTGCATCCCAATCACATCTTCCGGGTTGACTATGATCGATTCATTCCAATTATTTAATCAGTTAATCAAGGAATGAAGCCCCGCTTTTCAACCAATGAAAGAGTCGCACGTGAAACTCCATAATAGTAGTTCTCTGCATACTATGTCTTCAGCATTGGTCGCAAAACGGCATCATGAAATCTTAACTCTGCGTGGTAGGGTCCGAGTCGAGTACGCTCATCTGGTCAGAGACACTATGTGGACACTTCGATTCAACCATGGGGGCTGTGCTTGCCAAGTTTGCGAAAGGCACGCCATGACAGGGCAACATGGACCAGGACCCAGAGAACCCCACACGGCGCTGGTGCTTCGCAACGTTGTTGTCAGCCGCCAATCCGTAGCATTAGATTTCTCTCTCAACCACCAGCTTCGAAATTCGGTTCTGAAGCATTCAAGGGGTGTGCAGTGATGACACTTGGAGGCTCTCCTTCACAAGAGAGCTTGCAACTATCATAAGATACTTTCGTTCCTCATGTACACGGGCTTCGAGCTCATCAACTACCTTTAATCTTTGGGCGAGGTCAAAATGATCCTAAGCTCTGAACTTCCATGCTCAACTATTACACCCATGTCTTCTTCCAAGCCTGGTATTTCCTTGGAATTGATGCCAGCGCGCTCTATAATGCCGTTTTAGTACTAAGTTATGCCAAGTAACAGTGGGTAACAGCAGTCTGGGATCCTTGTAGTGTTCGGCCGGTTCGGCGACCTCAGAAGATTAGATCGTTGGATGCTTTATATGTTGAAACTCGCCAATGGGAATCAGGGATTATTGGGTCCTCGAACTTTACCCCTGTGAGCAGTAGCACGCATTCGGAAATCTCTATCCAAGGATCGGGCAACGTCTATCGCATCGAGGAAACATTAGCGGTAAAGACAAGCACTAGCAGATTTTGGGTTCAATGTTGCGACAAGCTCCATCTGCCTCAATGGATGCTCCCTGATCGAAAAGGCGCGTAAGACATGCATATAAAAGGTTCTTCCTCGCTCATTCCCACGAGCCAAGTTTTTACCCAGTGTAACCGTACATCTGGATTGCTCAGCCAGGAGATTAACATGGCACTCTCGATCAGCACCACCTTTTTGGCGATGATTCTTCTCACCGGGAGGGCTGCTTTTGCTTCCTTTGATTCTTCTCCGCATTATGATGGGGTTTCACAGAGTAATAGCAGTGCGTCTGCTCTCATTCAATCTGCCATTCAAGCACTTGGCGGCCGTGAAGCGCTGGCCAGCTTGAAGAGTGTAACTTATGCGTCCGACAGGCAAGTACATGATTGCAATACCCGCTAACTATTCAGACCATCAATTGCTGACTCGTGCCTCAGACTCTTTCGCACGCGTACAGTGTCACAGAACTACAACCTGTTCGAGACAGACAGGTTCATGGTCAGCGCCGGGTCCCAAAACGTGTCATTCTCCTTTTATGAAGAGGGCTTCTCCCAAAGAATAGACCGTACTTTCCTCTCCTCAGGTATGTCTTCTATTTATCCAATCTCTCAGATGAGCGTGCCCAATGGAATCTAATGATTTTTGGTTTCCAGATTTCTTCATCTTTCTAAAGCCAGAGATGTCACACCGTGACATGTCATTGGTTTTACAGAGCGGCGCCGACGGCTTCGCCTGTCTAGTTGATGGAAACTATAATGTTGCCTATCCTGCAGATGAAACTGGTGGTTATCTGGACTGTGAGACCTGCGACTGATCTGTCACGTCTTAGATCTAGACTGCTAACGTTGATAAAGCGGCGATGGCGGAGTACCTGTTGCTACAAGCTCTCAAGTTGTCGCCTAAACTCTTCCTCGATGTGAGACAAAAGCCTCTAACTGTTCAAATCATGAGAGAACTGACGATACAGTCTCAGATTGAGAAACACTCTTCTGTTGCGACAGCTGTAACGTTTCGAGGAACGCTTCATCCTGCGGGTAGGTAGGCCTCAATTTTTTCGTGGTTGGGTAGCTGTTAACTTTCGGAAGTTCATGACCGGATCACGAACATTACTGTCGTCCTTGATCCTGAAAGTCATCTACCCTTACTGATTCGAACCTTCGAAAATCATCGAATTTTCGGACCAACGACCAGAGATTTACAACTGTACAACTACAAAGAAGTTGAGGGCGTCTTGTTCCCACTGAGTCAGAAGACCATTTACAACGACGAATACATTATAGAGGAAACTGATGTATCCCAAATTTATATTAACAGAGCATTCGAGAAGGACTTCTTTAGTGGCCTCACTCCAGAGGAGACGAGGACAACGCCCTCGCCTCCTAAGCAAGTTCCAGGCTATGAACATGCATACATTGGGGATTGGTGGTCCAACACGATCTGGGGAGGCCAGTACAGGGGGACTCTTGGCAATGCGGTAGTGACGCATCCAGCAACCGACCTGCCAAAGGCTCATCACCTCAGATTCTCAGACAGTCCTAGCATGGGCCACCTCATTCTAGAGTTTGAGGACTCCATTATTGTTTTCGAGGCGCCACCTCAACAAACGGACCTTGTCATCCAGTGGGTCGAGGAAAATCTAGGCAGACCAGTTACTCATCTCTGGGTTGGTTTTAGACGTGAAACAATCAGGTTGCCTTTGCTAATGAATGCAGGTGTCCCATCACCATCACGATCATAACCTTGATGTTGCCAAGTTTGTCAACATCGGAGCATCTATCATCGTCCCCGAGATGGCGGCATCATACTGGAGCCAAATACCCGACATCAACTTGATCACCTTCACGTAAGATTACTCAAAGATTTATCCACACAGGGACAGGAGATTTTCCCTCTGATGTTAACTGCCGAACAGGGAACAAAAGCCATACATTCATTCTGATGGCAAAATGCAAGCTCGCTTTCTTTGGCGACCCGAGGCACCACATTCGGCTGACTGGTCATATGCCATGGTCACCTCAGCCTGCCCCAATGCCAACAACAGCATGCTCGCCTTCACCGCCGACTCTTTCAACCCGGATATCTCCCTCGATAGTGCCATTGCGAACAAATGGCTTCGTCAAGCAATTGATGATGGCTTGAGCAGGAACGCACTGTGAGTTTGACTCCATTATAAGCCTGCTACTTCTTTCTAATAATGTTATCATAGTGTGATTCCAGCCCACGGAGTGCCACATCCCTTGTCAGTTGTTCTCAAAGTACTGGGCTCACCGTATCCTCCTTTCAACTCTACCAGCTTCGTGCGAGGTGGTGAGATTTGTCTTAAGTAAAGATAATTGATCTTTTATCTGCGCCTCCACAATTCTCATCTCTCTATTTGAATTTTTGACTAGGATTGTCTCGGAAATAGAGGTAGAAAATTTTATCTTCAACGTGGGGCCCTGCGTCTATTGCCCGCCTCACCGATGTCTTTTATGGAGAGAGCGCCTCGTATTTTCACCAGACCCCTTATTGTTGGTGGCTATGTCGTTTTTCGCGGCAAGTAGGTCTCTTTCATGACGCAGAGTTCTTCCCTCATCCTCTTCCCTTCCGAATTGACCGTCAGCTGGATTTGATGGATAGAGGGCCTCCCGACAGCCCGGAACGGGAAAAAACCTCGAGCCAAGATGCATTGAGCCCTTGTTCTCGTTAGAGATCATGATGGATCTGACGTGGTCTTTGAGCCACGTGAGCAGTACTGGCGTGGTTGAAAGGCCGAAATTAAGGATATTAGTACAGTGCTCAAGTCTAAGTCGGGTGTTTTTCTTTTTCTCCTTCCTAAACAACAAAAAGAAAAAGAAAAAAAATAAAATGAGTTACATCGCTAGTATAGTACTACTCCTCATACAATGTTGTCAGAAGATTTGCCTAGTGGACTCGAACGTTTACTAATTAAACTCGAAAGCAAGAGTTCTTAATGAGACATTAATGTGGCTGTTCTAAATGGTACTTGTCTGTAAAGCCATCACGTGTGTCTTAGCTGGATTATTATGCATAGACCCCATGCGCTGCTTTGTAGAATTTTGCATGGCAAGGCTGTAGCACAAACACCCCGGCCGAGGGGTTATTCGCAGCTGCGAATCATGAACCTGTCAGCATTCTTAACGCTGTTTTACTACAAAATCATCGCACTTGCTTCCATCCACTTCTACTCTCAGAACCACATGCTCTCGCAATTTCATCACATTTGAAGGCGTTGCATCTAAACTAATCTTTGCTGGTTGGGTTATCTACACCCTCTTGACATATATCTCGCAGACAGGAACGGGAGCCCCACGTCTCGGTCTCCAGGAATCATGCTGAAAGCTGGACAGTTTGAGCTTGCACCCAGGCCACCCAGCTCAAAGTCACCGCCAAGCAAAAGGTCACCGAGAAGGTGCAACAACTGCGCGAGAAGGCGTCTCAAGGTATTCATCCATTGAAAGACATCTACAGATGGAGTCCTTACATCTCTTTGTATCCGTAGTGTTCAAATACTCGCCCAGCATGTGTTCATTGTGTCAAGGCAGCCCTGAAGTGCGAGTACCCTGCATTACCGGGATCTACGGCTCAGGTGAGCATTGCTGAAGATCCTTTGTGATCAGACTGATACTAACTAGTGCCTTTTATTCATGGCAGAATCACCTTGCCAAGAGCTCGCGTAGCGGTGGTGATGACTCTTCACTGAGTCTCCAACCTGCATTATCATCTTCATCATCGATGCATCCGTCTGTTCGACTAAGCCCAGGCCTGTCAAACAGTAAATTCAGAGAAAGTGGTGGTCTCAAGCCTTTTGCCTGGGCTGATGTCAAACATCCCGAGGAAAGAAGACGAATCCTTAATCAACTTGCACAGCGCCGGTTCAGTATGTTTTATATTTCCTCTATCATGTGCGTCCTCGTTAGCCAAACAAAGAGCTAATTTCACATTGCTTCAGGAGAGATGATGTTTGGGGATGAAGGAAAATCGGAAAGAAATCTTCGTGACCATGTCAATGCCTGCGAATCTTCTCATATGCCACCATCGCCGGAGGAAGACGGAAGCTCGGACTTGTCCCCACTCCGCCGAACCGATTCATCATATCAAGCCTATATGACTCCAGAACGTGCCACGGTAAAGGCCACAACGACCACCAACCAAGAGCATGAGAGGAACGAAAAGTGTTATTCCAACTTACTCAGGTACTCTCTGCAGGATGAAACCACATATCTTGATCATCCGACCGGGCCGTCTTCAGCATACATGATGGTTCCTTCTACCTTGTCAAGGTCCATGGTAATTGAAGAGAAGAGTCATCAAAGACAAATAGATGGTACATCTCGTGGCTTCGGACGCGTGGATATATCTTTGCCTTTGGCCGGGTTTTTCAAGCTCGGAGACGAATTGCAGACCAAATTGGCAGGTGATGATAAGCCAGGTAAGTGCAACCTGTCGTTGGACGAGCATCAAGCTGAGTCAATAGAATCGTGCGACCTGGAGGAAGCGGCCCATACCGCTATAGCGGAGCCTTTGGGGGACAGCCTGTTCTCCTGGGAAAACAAACATCCTCGAAGGGATTTGTCGCTGAAAACAGAAGCGGATAATCAAACCCTACCCAATGACGAACAAATCGACATTGGAAGATTGCACACGCCCTGTGACAACACCGATAGCTGCTCCAGTCCCGAGTACTGCTCAGAGTCTACCGACTATGGCCGAAGTAATATGGGGTTGAATATACAGCAGGCTTGCGACAAGGTCATCCAAGGCATGGTCAACCGAGTGATGGAACAGTTTTGGCATTATTACGACCAGGACTGGGATTTTCTCATAACTGATATTCCTGAAGATGCTGATAACTCGACACATGATAGTAGAAGCACGAGTACAAGCAGTCAGGCGAATTCAGTGTCACAAACAAAGGGGGGATCTTTCAAGAGATGTCGTGGCAGTGGTAGCGATGACACACCTTTTGACGACGACGACGATGGATCACGCCAGCCTCCAGAAACGAATGGAGACAAAGAAACTAGTCCCAGCCTGAAACTAGCATGCCCTTTCCGGAAGCATGATCCGTACACTTACAGTGTTCACACGCACAAGATTTGCGCGCTGAGCCCTTGGCCTTCTATTTCGAGGCTAAAGTATGTACGTGGTCAAGTTTGCCGGCGAACCTATTCTGATCCACTATAGGGAACACTTATACCGCGCGCATAAGCAGCCAATTCATTGTAAGAGATGTTGGACGTCGTTCAAAGCCCAGCAAGACCTCGACGGGCACATGATAGTTCCGGCAGCGGATATATGCGAGATTGTACCAGGGAGCATGCCAGATGGTATCACTATGGAGCAGGTAGTGCAGCTACGGTCTCGGAAAAGAAGCACACGCGATCATAGCGACGAGGAACGCTGGCGAAGCATTTACAGGCTCCTGTTTCCTACTGAGCAGGTACCGTCTCCATGTAAGTATGCTCGTCCAATTTGTCCTACTGGTTAAGTTGAAGGGGGTCACAAGTACTCATGTCACAAGACTTTACGCCAGTCGACGATCAAAGTGGTCTATCGCCGGGTTCCAGAGATCTGCTCGAATATGAAAGTTTTCTCCGGACGGAAATGCCACGCTTAGTGAGAACGACTTTGGAGCAGGAAGCTCACAGTCAGATCCAACCCATCGAGCAAGCACTTATCGAAAGCTTGCCTCGAATTATACAACAGTGCCAGGAGGCTGCCTTCCGCTCATACCGCCAGAGTAAGATGAGGCGCTCAGTGTCGCTGCAAGGTCAGCCTCCACACCCTGGCGAAAGCCCTTCTGCTATTCCCGAAGTTTCTAGCAACACCGTGAGTGTACCAAGGACTAAACAGATGCCCCAATTCCCCGCAATTCTCGATTCGGCATTTCAAATACTACCTATACAGGCTGATGGAGCCACTCCTTTATTACCCTCGGACAGCCCCAGGCCGCCATGGGGTAATGATGATAATAACGATTCAGGATACGGTGGTGTCTGCAATTGCGTTGGATTTTGCGAATGTTGGTATGATCCTTGGTTAGGATCACTAGAGCAAGGAGTTTCGGAGGAAGACGCAGCTGGTTTGTATGAATGAATTGAGATATGGGCTGATCAACAATGCACCTTAAGTCACCATCTCAGTATCATAAATTGCGGTAGCGGACCAACAAATAGTATACGTCATATTCCTCTAAATTGTTTTGGAATATTGCTAAGCGGATTCTCTTTTACCATAGTCATAACTCCTGCTTTACTAGAACTATACTACATCCGCTCGTCCAAGACTGCAGCCAAAGATATGAGAGTCCTCGGCTCAAGGAACGCCGTAAGTCTTTCGGATCACTTACGCAGATACTGGTGGAATAAAATTCGCTAAATCTTGACCCAAGGCACTAGGACGTGATCACTTTAACCAAGCACCTCTTCGCTTCGCAAACCGAAGAATGTCGACTTCAAGGGTAGACGGAATGATGATTGAACTTGTGTGCGGTCGGCTTAGCCTCCGTCTGCAACTCTCCAGGTAAAGCGGAATCATGAAGTTCGGCAGGCCGCCCAAAATCTGAGTAGACTTCCGCGTACTCGCCAGGGGCCTGTCGCTCGCTTGCCTGCGACTGGTAAGGGTGTTGAGGTGCGTTCAACCGAACTCCGCGTTGCTTTTCTAGCTCTCCGGCGGCTGCGTCTTGCCGCCGCTTTCGCAAGAGCATGACAATCCATACTACCAAACCGATAATAACAACGCCGGCGATACCACCAACTACTGGCCCCGCTATCCACGCAAGATTGCGATTGGAATTTGGGCGCGGAGTGATGTCATCGTTGCTGCCAAGGTCTGATCCAGCTGGCAACAATACTGTTTGGCTCGAAACATTACTTGTGGAAGGGGCAGCCTCCGTTCTGCTGGGCGAGGATTCCGATATTGCTTTCTCACTTGAAGAGGTTGATGATTGGGTGGGTCGTGATTCAGATGTTTCATCCGTCTCTGCTGTCAATGTACCCTTGGTTGTTGTGGCTACGTACAAGTCCACCACTGCTGAGGCGGTATTGCATGCATACATGCTGTAGGGCTCTGCATCATCAAAGTCATCGTACAGAAAAATGCTCGCACATACACTCCGTGCCTGTCCACTGCATTCTTGTCAGGTTTAGAGGTGGGTATTCGGGCCAGTAAACTTACCACGTGTATTCCGTGGTAGGACAGACCATGATAGAACCGTCGGCACAGGTGGTGGCGATATCAAAAGTGGTCGCCTGAATAAGCATCAGTTCAAAGGCTCTTCAGGAGACACCACGGGCCATACCGTTACCGCCATGCAACCTCCCCAAGACTCCGACAGCGAGAGAGTGTAGCCGGAACCACATGATCTCGGATACCCTTTGTGTAGCTGGTCAGCAGAGTAGAATCATCAGGCATTGTGGAGGACTAACATTCTCCTCCTCCCGGCGCATAGCCCAAGAAGTTCGATCTGCGACCAGTCTGACGGGCTTCTATCTGTACATTGGAGCGCGGCGTAACTTTGGCCTCTGCTGCATTGTTTGTGATGCGTGAGGCATTGCAGGTGCTAAGCAAGGAGAAAGACACCGCCAGGCCCGTGGCAAGCTGACTGAAACAAAGCCTCATCATCGTTCAGGTACCGTGGCGGCCTAAGCACTGCAACAACACGCGTGAACTGGATGGACTACATTCTAGCAAGGCAGTGAGAGCATGCGCCGGACGGTGACATGGGAGTCCCGGGCAAATTTTGGGAGCTGGTTCAGCCGCAATTGATAACCGAGAAACGAGATACGAGATGGGCGATGCTATTGTGCTATAGGGTAGGCGGGGAACGAGCTGATCCGGTGGCGCAATTGCTGAAACCATGATTCCTAGAGTTACGCAATACGCTGTTAGATTCTCAGAAAAGAGTCGCTTTGAGCGCACTGTAAAATAGGGGGTTATTGCCTACCCCGTTACACAATGAGTAGCTACGAATACCAGCCACTTCCGCCGCCGAATGCTACAGGCCCAGCACTGCCATTTACGCGACTGATGCTGTTGTCACCAGGTTCATGGAGCCAACCAATACATTGCGAGCTCATTGTGGTCGATATCTCAAACAGCCCACTCGATTTTGAGGCTTTGTCGTACGTTTGGGGAACAGAACGGTCCAATGAGCCTATCAACTGTGGCGTGGACGGGAGAATTTCCATCACCTCTAACCTCGACCGTGCCCTTCGCGCCGTCCGGCTACCGAACTTGAAAAGGGCGCTTTGGGTGGATGCTCTATGCATTAACCAGGGTGACAACGAGGAGAGATCCCGGCAGGTCATGTACATGAGGCTTGTATACAAACACGCCGCACGGGTTATCGTATGGTTGGGTCCTTTGAATGCAGAAACCCAGATGGCGTTCAAGCGCGCTCAAGAGCTCTGTGCCTACCAAGACATGCTAGCTGAGGCAACTCACGATACCAAAGGACAGGCTTTGTCGCCGCAGGCTGAAGAGCTGGTGATGGAGGCGATGGCATCAGATAATGAGCAGCAGAGCTTGCAGAGCCTGCTCTCCCTATTCGAAGGCCAGTACTTCCGACGGGTATGGTGCATCCAGGAAGTCGTGGTCGCGCGTGCTGCCATTGCCAAGAGCGACGATTTGGAGATGGACTTTTTCGATTTGCTGTCACTGGTGAAGCTCGTGCTCGCAAAACAACTTCTGGAGCAGAATACGGGGCCCGTGATCCCCCAAAACACATTACAGTTCTGGAGTGTCGTATACAGAAATCGAACCAGTGCGGATAAGCCAGATGCGCTGGAGGTCCAGCATTCGCTTGGAAGAATACTTATTGTCCTTTCATCAATTCGTGATTTCCAGTCAACGGATGCCCGGGATCGCATTTTTGCCGTGCTGGGCATAACTGACGAAGGCCTGGAGCCAGTCTTTGCCGCCAGAACACCACAAATAAGCTCAGGTTTTGATACAGCGCTGAAGGGCGTGGCTCGATTCGCCAATTGGTTGAACTCGATGGGCCCTGGTATAGATGTGGCACGCCCGGCGGCCCTGAAGGCCGACTATAGCAAACCTACGATGGAGGTGTACCGCGACTTCACAAGATACATGATCCGGTTGGCCCCGCGGGTCCTGACCATCTTGTCCCATGTTCAGCGAACAAGTAACCTCGATTTCGAAGATTTCCCTTCATGGGTTCCCAGATTTGACACCCCCCGGTCCGCAAGCTTTTTCTCACTCAATTTCTACTGGGCCGGCATACCAAAAAACGGCCGCTACCGTTACTATGCTGTTATGCACGACAACTCCATATACATGCCCCCAACGCAACCAAATATACTCCAGCTTGATGGATTCATCTTCGATACCGTGATAGCGTCGACTGACCCGGTCTCTTGTCGGCTCCAAGACGTCATCCCTGTTCAGCAGCTTTGGGGTCAACTCTTCGACAACGTGTCCTTGTTTCCGAGGCCCAACTTGCAGTACGTAGATGGCAGCGACCGACTCGACGTGGCGTTTTTCTTGACGTTATGTGCCTGTGCTCTAGGTGGCGTCATCGGCGTTGGAGAGAACTTAAGTCAATTGAGTGGTAACAAGTTCACTGCGATTCAGCAACTCACCGATTTAATGCGGGCGGGTCTTCTCTGTTGGCTGTGTCAGGTGCGTGGTCTTCAGGAGAGTCAGTATCCGGATGTCGATACCGCAGGCCTGGCGGAAGATGCTCAGACAGATACCTCTGCCCAGGTCTATCAGCGCGCGGCTTGGAGCATGAGCGCGAACAGGAAACTCTATAGGACGAGAGCAGGGTTCCTCGGCCTCGGGCCCACCATTGTGCAACCCGGTGATGCTGTTGTCGTGCTCTTCGGCGGCCATGTGGCTTTTGTACTTCGGCCTGCTGGTAATTGCTGGAAATTTATCGGCGACACCTATGTCCACCACGCAGATCTAATGGACGGAACTATCACGACACGAGTTCGAGAAGGCAGTGGAAACTACCAGACTAGAACATTTCACATGCTATAGCCATTTGGTATTTTTTGAGTAGACTGTGGAGCTACTAGGCAGTTCTTTGGAAGCGGTAGTCTAGACATAAGAAAATTAATTCAGGGTATACCAAATTGTAATGGAAATCATCCAATACGGAGGCTGACGATTCTTAGAGGTAGTTATCCATGAAGACAAAGACTTCAGGAGAGCGGCAAACGTTGCAAGCCGCTTAGTTAAGTTCGGATGACTCCAAAAACAATCAATACTTTCACAAGATATGGAACTGAAAAAGCAAGTGACCGCGATACTGCAGCCATTTTATGTGCTGTGATTCTTTCATGTAACACAATACGCACCATAGATGCCCATTGGAGGTCTACATATTCAAACAGTGGAGGTGAGCCGCACGAAAATTTCCTGATAATTCTAAGTCATGGATTCTTGTAACTGGAATTGGTGAATTAAAACTCTTTGGTAGGTAGTCGTGTAATGGGTAATTTCGTGTAAATACTTCCCCTTTGTACTCATAATCATGACCTTCGTGTTCCTGACATGGCGGGTAATACTTATGCTCCAACATCATCTTCGAACAACAATTCAGGAGGAAAGATCCAGAGAAAGAGGGGGCTCGCTAATCCTCGGCGAGCACTCGGCTTTTATGCAACAGGCCACTAAGTCCGCATGACCCTGACTACCCAATTCACATGATCGTAGTTGATACCACAATGTACATCACTTGGTCCTTCTTTCCCTCTTTCTTTTCTCTTTCCAAACAATTTGACTGCAGAATTGGCTCACGGGAGGTTACTAAAGTTTAAGTCAATTTTGGTATGATTCAGGTTCTCTTGACCCTTGCATTTTGAGGACAGTCTCTAATCTGACAGCTGCTCTCAATAGTTTACCATTTTTTTGCCTAAAATGAGTCAGCAGCTACCCCCTACTGGGGCAGACAAGAAGGAAGAATACAGGGCGCTGTACGCTTCTTATATTACCTACTGTAATGCACACAACTTTGAGGCCATGGAGCAGTTCTATACCTCGCCTATCAATATCAACGATGAACCCTGGGAGCCTTCCAAGGTCACAGCGCAATTCAAACCCCTAGTCGAGGCGTTCCCGGACTGGCAGTGGGAGATTCGGAACTTGTCGATAGATGGTGGCTATCTCGCCTTGCACTTCAAGGTCACCGGGACACACCAACGCACTTTCCAGGGCATTGAAGCTACAGGTCGCCGCGTGCAGACATCGCAGTTTACCTTGTATCGCGTTGTGGATGGTAAATTCACCGATGTTTGGGATTTGACCGATTTCGGCTCGCTGGTTGAGCAGCTTCAGTAGCATTCAATAAGTTACCAACTCGTTTTCGTACCGGGTCAACTACATTGCCTGAAGTTGAACTTACTTGTAAGCCTTAAAGGCCTGCCAGATAGCTCGTTTTGTGTTGTGAAAACAGTGCTGCTAGCTATCCTGTGAAGTGTCGGAAGAGTAGACTTGATGGTTCATCTTCTATCATAGCATGCGTGTTTTTGACATCACGACAGAAACAAATCGTCTCATAAAGGTTTGCGCTGTCTGGCGTAGTTGGTCCGTCTAGAAATCTGGCCTTGCATTTCACGTCTTGGGCAAGTCCAACTGACTTTCCTGGGCCTCGAGTAGTCACGGGATATAACGAGCCTGGTTAGTACTAAATCTGAACCTGGTTGGTGCTGAATTGCTTTCATTGCTTTGCGACCACTACCGTCGATACTGTGAAGACTTTGCAGCCGACTGCTAATGCCCTGAGAAAAGCTCAGGTCGCTTTAGTCGGCAGTAATCACACCTTCCAATTGTGAGCTGGCGCTGAACACAGTGGATTTGATCGATAGTAAGCAGATCTCCCTGCTAGGAGAAAATATACAGAATCGCAACACTGACATGATTGGGGCGCGAGTCACTGCTCCGGGTAAACACAGCACGGAGGATTCCGCGGTGGAGAAGTCAGCAGCGCACGTTCATGGCATGGCTTGATGAAACCTTGACAAGGGGCGGGAAAACGGTCAGTTCAACAGATGCAGTGCCAGAGAAGGGAAGATCGTCGTTGTCCGGCCAAGGCTGGTGTTTCGAAAGAGTCGGATCGTTCATGGATGTGTCCTCACATGACGGCCTGGGAGCGCAAGAAGTCGGGGACCACTCTTCAACAAAGGGCGAGTCAAACACCAGTAAATCTGTGGAATCAAGTATCATGCTACGATTGCTTGAACCGCTATTAACGAGAGTCGCAAAGTTAGGCTAAGTATGCCTTGGGCAAAAATCCTGGCTCCGTCAAAGCAGATCTGCAAGCGTTGCTCGCATTGTGGATCAATTCACGCGGTGCGGCTGAACGCACAATTGAAAATTTATGCATTGAGCCGCTTTCAACGGAGTCAGCTCCGCGCTCTGAGCCGTTCAGCCGCTCGAGAACACTCCAAGTGTTGAATCTGTGTTCATCTATGGACCGGAATGTGATCTCGTCATTTGTTTCGCCTGCTTCACCCCGGATAATCAGCCTTGAGTGGGTTTAAGACATGGACAAAACTGGTTAAAAGGTTTTCGTCTGTGCCGTCGTTGCCTACGTTCTCCATTTTGGTGCATGCGAGAAGCGCTGAATGCCTGACCAATTGTCGAAAGTAGCAGAGATCAACCCAGCCGCATGTGGCGGCATCCCGAGTGTCGTGTCATATATAACAGCCCTGGGCTCGCTCTATGTAGACTTTATATTCTTCAAGCAGCATCTTATTAGCAATCTCTTCATACCAATCGGCTCTCAAGCTCTGCATCATGAAAGTCTTGAGCCTTGTCCTAAGCCTCGTAGCTGCGGCAGGCTTGGCCCAAGCAAACCCTACCTCACGCGCGGCCAAACCTCCCTACTTGTTCCTAGTGGGCGATTCTACTGTCGCCCCAAATGGTGGCTGGGGCAACGGTCTCTTATCCTACCTCAAAGACACCGCCAAAGGCGAGAATCGAGCCAAAGGTGGTTCAACAACAATCTCTTGGAGAGCTGATGGCCGCTGGGAGAAGCTCATCGCAGGCATAGAGTCTGTCAAAGCAGACTACGAACCCATTGTGACGATCCAGTTTGGCCACAACGACCAAAAAACCCTGACCCTTGATGAGTTTGAGAAGAATTTAGTTGGCTTAGCCGCAGATATCAAGAAACTTGGAGGAACTCCGGTAAGTGTTACACAGCCGAGTCATCGACCAATAGCACTAACACGAGTTATGAGATTTACATCTCGTCTTTGGCGCGTCGCAAGTTCAAGAATGATGCAGCTGTCCGAGACCTCAAAGATTGGCGCGACAGAACATGGGCCGCAGCTAAAGCCGCCAGTGCTAAGTTCTTGGACCTCAACACAGCCAGTACCACCTACCTCAACGCTATTGGACTACAAAATGCAGCCCGCTACAATCGCGAGGCCGATGATATTACCCACCTGAATGCTGCCGGCCAGGCTGTTTTCGGACGAATGACGTTAGATCTCCTTCTCGAGAAGCGCCCAGACTTGAAGGTGTATTTTAACTCGAACAAGAATTTATCGGACAAGATTAATAACGGTGAGTTTGCCACTGGTTAGTAGTGGTAAGAGTAAATACGAAGACCTAACTTGAGTGGTGGAGATATCAAGGTCGACAATTAGCCGCTTTAGATAGAGATTCAGCCTTCTTAGGTTGAGCAATTATATAAATCTCATGCTAAGAATAGCCCAGCCGTAAAGCTATTCGCGATTTTTTTGGCACATCCGATTAAAGTTTTGGTCGATTCTTAACAGGACATCACACCCTTTCATCCAACCTCCACATCACCATCGCATCAATGCTGGTGTTGCAGTGGCCCATAATTAGGAGGCCAATTGACCCAAGCGGGACATCTTCCGAGTAAAAGCTGTTCTGATGATCAATTGGTTGGTTGGGTGGTCAGCCCTTGACCAGCATTGTAGCAGTGGATTCAGACGCACAATCTGAGGGTTGAATTAATGGCAATGCATTCGATGCCTGAGCCCATACAAATCGGATCATACTGGGCCAAAAGGTGATGCCAGTCAGACGTCAGAGAAGCTCCATTGTATAGCTTGATTACATCTTGCCAGACACCCATTGGCAAGCTCAAGGGACATACCGACAGCTTTACACGATGCGGTTGTAATTACGAGACATGGAGTTCCGTCCTCAGATCGGGACGTTGCACATTGGTCCGTCTGATAAGGTGCTCGGCGTTGGCTTTGCCGGGGCCGAGTTTGCCGCATGACCTACAGAATGCAAGAACGACGCGAATTTCACGTAAATGACATGCGACTTTCTCCAACTCTTTGGGCGCACAATATCGTATCTAATGACTGCGGTTCGCGAAGACTGCTCCGCTCCTCAGGACGGGAACATGACCGAGTACGATTAGGAGAGTAGTGATCAATCTTGTGACCATTGGCGAGCATAGATGTCCCACGCAGTGACCAATGGTGGTTGCCTTCGGCTCTTTTGACTTTGACCTTCTCCCCAAGCAGCGGCGAGCAACGTTCAATGACGAAGTCACAGCCCTCACTCAGGGTATGGAGCTAGCCCGACAGTGAGAAAGTGTGGTTCTGAGCTTAGCTTATCCTAGCTGGCCTCATTCACGAGGACCCGGCCAATGTAGTCGGCTTGCAGACGTTGGGGAGCTTCTCGGGAGTGATGGCAGGGATGCCTCTCCAGTACAGTATTGGGTTTCTCGGTAGGGTGGATTAGCTGAGAGATCGGTTGTCTCAAGGGATCGGCCGAGACCCCCGAGATCTAGGCAACCAGCCCATCTGGTGGCTTGTGTGTTCTCACACTTGCAGCGGCTAGACGCAACAAAAGCAAGTTCATTCCGAGTTTCTGGAAGAAAGCGCGGCAGGCATCAAATCACATGCGACTCCAATGCACCGGCTTGTCTCTCTTTAGAGACTTGACTTCGGCACACGCCGAAACCCAAGGTGCGAACCTATACTCAAACCACTTGAACCGGCTGACTGGATGATGTCTTTGATTATGGAGTCTAGTGCCCATTACTCTGTTGTGGGGAATGAACTATTTACTTCACCGAGATGCCGCAAAGATGAGTTGCTGGGACCAAAACGGCACCGCTTGTCTCACTCCGCTTATCTCATAGAGATGGTGGCACAGCTGCGGCTTGGTCAGTGCCCCCATGACGATTAGTGATTAGCTCAAATGAATCAATCAATTTCTAATGTATTTATCTTAGAAGTACTAGATGATACCATTATGACGGGCATGAAGTAGGCAAGTCATTGCCCTGTATTTTGGTTCATGACCAAAGCAGGAAAAGGTCTTTGTACTGTAACGCAGGAGATTTTTTCAATAGTGCAATACTGTCTTATGAATGGATAAGAATTGCTGACCGGAACTAAGAGTCAATCTCGTTCCCGGCATTTCGGTTGGTGTGAATCGGGGTTCGTGACAGACCCATACCCTTTCATATTCCTTGGAGCTGAAGTCTTGATCGCGTACCTGAGACAGCGGAGATTGGACAAGACAGAGCAAAGGTCGCTGCCTGCGGACTAGTGGCGGGAGACGGAAACTACCGCCCCGCATAATTCTTGAGGGAAGTATGGAATATCTTGAAGAACTGGTGCGTCCGAAGCCTGCAGGTCTTGTGGCTTTGCATGCTCGACTGCGATTTGGATCTACAGTGGAAATGTGAATTCGACAGAAGAAGAAAGAATACGCTTCTAAGTAATTGGAAACAAAACATCGTGAACACACGAAATATAAGTACGATTAGATGAGTGGGACGAAGTCAGCACTCCATGTCGAGAAGCTCTCCAGACATGGATCCAAATAGGCTATACTGCTACTAGAGTTTCTCGCACGATGCATTGTGTCACTACGATGTGCTCAGTCGCCACCGTATTCTGATCTCATGTGCTGTGTTAGACTATTGACTGATCCGCCATTAGATGATGCTGTACCAAGACACAGTGATACGCAATGACAATGTCAAGTCAGCCGTAGATATCCGGCCGAGTTTTTTCGGGGCGTCGATACCGTGGTCGAAGCATGATCATTCGTGAGTCTGCATCGGAAAGGATCAATCGAAAAGCCTTATAAAAGATCTTCCTCGGCCCAAGAAAGCCATGTTACTTCTCATCCTCACACTCGTTACATTCCGCTTGCCTTGCTCCTACTAGACTTCGACCCGTCGCAAATATGAGACTTACTCCCATCATTACCGTCACGCTGGCCACTCATGCTACTGCGCTTGTGGCCAGGGTTCGTTCGGATCCAAAGAGTCCAGGGTTAAAAGAACGAACCGACTTAGCACCAAAAGTTGTCGCCGCACCAAAGGTCGTCCCCGTTCCGGGAGGGAAGGCACCTGTGAGTTTCTAGAAAACCTTCCACCAAGTATTGGATCTTTGGCTGACTCCTTGCAGCTGGGCCCGGTGGTAGAAGGCGTCGTTGAAGTAGTGGAATGCTTGGTGGACGGCCTCGGCCTTATTCCGGCCGCCCTTGCC
This sequence comes from Paramyrothecium sp. XJ0827, assembly GCA_020881915.1. Taxonomy (NCBI): domain Eukaryota; kingdom Fungi; phylum Ascomycota; class Sordariomycetes; order Hypocreales; family Stachybotryaceae; genus Paramyrothecium; species Paramyrothecium sp. XJ0827. The sequence goes on from JAJFPB010000009.1 coordinate 2,786,269, forward strand.
GAGAAGCTGGGTCTTAAATGCACGGCAAATATCCCCAAAGTCCTGCCCACGCTTCCTACGGATGTGGTGTCCGGTCTACCGGCCGCACCCAAGATACCGCTGGGCGACCCGCTTAAAGGGCCTGCCGCCGGACTTCCGAATTTGACGCCGAAGTATCCTCCTAAACTCTCGGCTCCGGCTCTTCCAGCTGTTCCCGTCAAGGTTCCAGCTGTTCCCGTCAAGGTTCCTGCTGTTCCCGTTAAGGTTCCTGATGTTGCGGGGCCGGCTCTTCCAGCTGTTCCCGTCAAGGTCCCTGATGTACCTGTCAAGGTCCCTGATATTCCCGTCAAGGTCCCTGATGTTCCTGTCAAGGTCCCTGATCTGCCTGTTAAGGTCCCTGATGTTCCCGTCAAGGTTCCTGATGTTCCTGTTAAGGTTCCTGATGTTCCTGTCAAGGTCCCTGATCTACCTGTTAAGGTCCCTGATGTTCCTGTTAAGGTCCCTGATCTGCCTGTTAAGGTTCCTGATCTGCCTGTCAAGGTTCCTGATGTTCCCGTCAAGGTCCCTGATGTTCCCGTCAAGGTCCCTGATGTTGCAGCTCCGGCTCTTCCAGCTCTACCTGTCAAGGTTCCTGCAGTTTCGGATCTCCCCGTTGATGTTCCTGCTGCCGCTCCTCCAGCTCTTCCAGACCTGCCCGTCAAGGCTCCTGCAGTTTCGGATGCTCTTCCGGCTCTTCCCGTGGAGGCTCCTGCTGCCGCTCCTCCAGCTCCTCCAGACTCGCCCGTCAAAGCGCCTGCAGTTTCGGATGCTCTTCCAGCTCTCCCCGTTGAGGCCCCTGTTGCCGCTCCTGTTGCCGATACTCCGGCTCTCCCTATCCAGGCTCCTTCCGCTCCGGTTCCAGGTCCGTTAACGGCCCCAGCACCGGCGGCCCCGAAACCTGCTGCTCCAGCAGTTCCAGTTCAGGCACCTGTTGTTGCGCCGCCAGCTGCTCCCGTGCCGGCTGTCCCTGCTGTCCCTGCTTCCCCGGCTCAAGCTCCAGCTCCAGCGCCTCTGGCCCCCGCCGCGCCTGTTGCAGCTGTTCCGAGACCCGCTGCTCCAGCCCCGGTTGTTGTTCGTCCGGCTGCTCCGGCTCGCTTGCCCATTTAGCTCCTCGCCTTCTAGACTCATCTAGAATCGGCCATGGCTGGATGTTACTCCTCGTCGGGCTGAAACAACACACGAAGTAACAGCAACAATAGCTATATTTCTAGATTTTCATTTACTAGCTCTATTTCTTTTGCCTCACCGCCTTCTAATAAGTAGTTCTTCAATCAATTGAATTCTCGGACTCTTATCGTAGCACGAACAAGTTATAGCAGTATTAGTGATGAGCTGCTAACTTGCTGATAAATTAAAGTACTATGGATTGAAACCTTGTTATTTTGCTCGTCTTGGTTGTTTTACTGCGATGATAGGACTCTCCCATTACCCTGCCCTACCTTAACAGAGGAAGGAAGCTCTTGTGTTGATGTGAAGAATAATGTTAAAATGGCAAACCAGGACAAGGCAAAACAGCACTCCTGGCTCATCTCTCCCTAGAATGCACGGCGCAAAGATCAAACCTCCATTCAGCAATGAGCTTTTTGTCTCTGTGAATGGGTATCATGAGATACATGTAGGCAGTCAAGGACTGCAATCCAGATTGGTAGATCGGCCTGCTTACTGTGCCGCCTATTGACGTAGCAATTGGGTTTGCCCAGGCAAAACGATAATCAACAACCTTGATAACCGTGATAATACATGTTTTGAGATTTATTGAGTTGCCTACGTATGCCGCGACTCGATTATGTCTGGATATTGGACTGCTAGTTGCCAGCACGATATGGCGCGAGGCTCTGCCCAGCCGAGGGCAACTCTCATTCTCTCATTGATGGGGTTGGAGTCTCTGTGCGTTCCGAGTAGCCCCCGCTGGCTCGGGGCGTGACGACTTCATCGCGTTGTCTGTCATGCACATCCATTTCCCTCGTTGAGCTGATTCGAGTACCTACCTAGATTGCTTGAAACAGGCATCCGGGCGAATAGACAGACGGCCCGGTGCCAACAGCTGCAAATTTGGTGCGATGCGGTGCCATGAGTGCTGTGAGTGGCAGCCGGCAACCAGCAGAGCAGCTGCAGTCACATGACACGCGACGTCTACAACACAGGTCTCTACCTTACGAAGCACTCTCGCCATCTCGCCAGAGAACAAGCAGCGAGCACGAGGCCATCCGTGCCGTTTGTCTGCCTCCTTCCTGCACTCCCTCATTCTGAGATGATGAGTGGACTCGGGCCCAGCTTGGGGGCAACCTTGGCCGTGGTGCGCAACGTGCCGTTCTACATGCCATCCGTTTACCACCGCTTCGCTCCAGGCGCCCTTCGACCGGTTGAAGGCGCCGAGTCGACCTCGCCTCCCAAGGCTCATTTCGATCCGTCTCACGAGGCTCATTTCGTTCCCGTCACACTGTTGACTGCCCTCCACGGACTTTCTCTCGGCGATGCTCTCGAAGAATTGCTCAGCAAAGACGACGTCATTAACCGCGGCTTCTTCCATCATCTCCTTCTCTCCGACGATGTTGAGACTCCTAGCGACGGCCTTTCCGCACTGGCCAAGTCGTGGAACATCTCGTCCATCCAGAGAGTTTCGCCCCAGCAAACACCACTTCCACGCTCCGGTCCTTATTCCATTTCTCCCAGCACCCAGGGCTTGCATCAAGCATGGCGACTGTACGAGGACACTGCCGCCACGCTCGTGTGTCCAGTACATCCCGCCCCGGACGGTTGTGGCAGGTGAGTCCGAACCATCGCATCAAGCGTCTCTTTCAAACTGCTTACAGACAATGTCCGTGCCCCAGCTTCTATGTTCCCCTGACAGCAGGAGTGCCCGTCCCAAGCCGACTCTATTTCCCAGAGCCGTCCCCAGCACTGCCGCTCTCTGGTCTGCGAGTCGTCATCAAAGACAACATCGACCTCAAGGGCGTTCCGACGAGCGCGGGCAATAAGGCCTTCAGGGAGCTGTACGGGCCAAGGCCAGAGACAGCGACCTGTGTCCAGCGACTGATCGACGCCGGTGCCATTGTCGTGGGGAAAGCAAAAACCGCCCAGTTTGCTTCCGGAGCCAATGCACGGGATTGGATCGATTATCAACCATCCTTCAACATCCGAGCTGATGGGTATCAGGACCCGGGATGTAGTAGCGCCGGGAGCGCGTCGGCCGTCGCCGCATACGAATGGCTTGACATCGCCATTGCAACTGACAGTATGCACCTCCCCCTCCCTTCTCTTCTGAAAATGCATCTTCTAATAAACCCATTCCAGCATTCGGAAGCGTCATTAACCCGGCTGCCGACCATGGTGTGTTCGGCTTGCGACCTACGTTTGGCACCATCCCGACGGATGGAGTTGTGCCCATGTCCAAGTTAGTTGATTTGATCTGGTGTAGCATTCCCAGTACGCTGACTGACACAATACAAGGAACCTCGATACCGTAGGTGTCATGTCGCGCGACATTGGAAAGGCTGCAGCAGCTGCAAATGTCATGGCCCACCGCAACAGCTCAGACACTTGTTCGGCGGTTGCCGAGCTGATTGTCCCGTCGGACATGTTCCCTACCGATGAAGCAGTCCAGGCAATTTATGATCGTTTCATTAAGCAGTTCGGCAGATTCTTAGGTATCGGGACAACTTCTGTGAACCTCAACGACAATTTTGTCGAGGACAAGGTCCTCGGAGGCGCCTCGCCGGGGGATTCTCTTGGTGATGTAGCACTTCCTCCCTGTCCAAAAAGACTTCTTGCAACGAGCTGACCGGCTTGAGACCACACCTCAAATCCATCTCTACGATTGCTACCATCATCTTATCGGTTTTCGCCAACACTACCGTGAGCAGTTCGGTAAAGAAGCATTTGCCGATCCTTACATTATCTACAAATGGTACGTATGTCGATACGGAGCTTTCAGTCACGCGACTTTCTGCGCCTCTATCAGCTGACTTTACCTGATTCCGCGGCTAATATGAGCTAACTAGGGGCCTGGGCGAAAAAGAAGCCGAAGCCGACTACAACACTGCCCTGGCTCAGAAACAGGCAGTCGAGACATGGTGAAGCACAAGATCCTACCCCAGCCATTGAGCAACAAAGCTGGTACTACACTGGGGAAAATAGTCCTCATACCAAATGGGAGAGTGAAGCCAAAATATCGTCACCAATACAAAAAGTGCGTCCCTGAGCGTGTTGGTCTTTGCTTTGTTAACCGGCGACAGCAATGAACCGTTCGAGAAAGGCGCCAAGATGAAGCAAGGATATGGTTACAAGACCACGACACTATTCAACTTGGCTGGATTGCCGATGCTCAATGTTCCAGGTACGTCAAACCTCTTGGCCAAGAAGGAAGAGGGAGCAGGAAGAATAACGGGAAGAGAGTAAGCTGACTGTTACCAACGCAAAGTCGGTCAAGTTCCATACCACTCATCCGTGACCAATCGGCAAGAATGGCTCCCCACGAGTATTTTGTTGGCAGGGCCTGCAGGTGAGACGAGATGTTTCCTTGCTGAAAGCACCAGTGATACTGACAGCCACAAAGGTAGCGAAACGGAATTGATGGAGCTTGTCAAGGACTTTTTGCAGAATGCAGGAGAGTTCAAGGACATTGTAGCCACTGGTGCCGTTGGCTATACCCAGCCGGCAAGACTATAAATGGCGAGACCTGTGGCTCAAGAGCTACAGAATGAGAACTACGGCGAATGAGGAGGAACGAGGACGACAATGTGATTGACCAAGGTAGCTGAACGATGACTACAAGTCTCCTCTAATCAGAAGATTTTGGCTGAGCTGGGACCCATCTGCCAGACTGAGGCCGCGTCGATGCCAACGCAGGGTCCGTTTTGAGGAACGAGGGCCTTCTGTTTTCCATTCGTAGGAGTTTGTAACTATTCTGCAAAATCGACGCGTCGGAACATATCCAGCCCGAGCACAAGAACAATTAGGAAGGAAAAGAATGAATCGCTCACCAGTCCTCTCCATGGTTGCAAAGAAAATGCTGTCCCCTAACTGGGTCCGCGAGCCAAATGTAGAAGGGCTTCTGAACGAAGACTTCGCCCTTGGTGTAGTCTCCCGAGCGCCCTTTGAGCCAGGGTTTGGCTTCCCGGTGCTCGGGTGTGCAGGTTCCGACTTCATCAACAATATTTTGATACCAAGACTGCGAAAGGCGCAGAGTCTGGCTCCGTCATGGCTGGTTTGCTCGATAAAAGTCTTCTTCGAGCATATTTGAGACGTTGGAGATGCCGAGGCGGTATCTGAAGAACTTCAGCTAGTACGGAGGAAGGTTAATTGACGCAAAGCCAGTCGAGTTTTGATGTGGATGAAGCCTTTTGGCAAACTCGCTTGGACACAGCTTCCTAGTTGTAGATGCAAACACATGACGAGGGAGTGCGCCGACACTTCCTGTCCTCAATGTAGTCACTATAAAAGCTGGACTCAGCAGCGACTGGCCGGCCAACTGGCAAGTTCCATCGAGGGAGTATGGAGTGTCGTTTGTGTCGAGTATGAAGGAAAACTTACTCTGGAGGACTGGTCTACCATGAACAGCGTCAGGTGTGCCAAAGACGTGGTCAGCGAGTTGTCAGATGGCAACGGAGCCTGTGGCAACCGAAAACTGCCAAAGTGGAGCAGGCCATTCGGCGATGCCATCAACTACATTCACTCAGTCATGTCGTTGGCTGACAAATCTGTCCCGTTCAGTGCTACTATATCAGCGCTTGTTTGGGAGAGTATCCGGGCAGTTCTTGAGGTGAATCAAGGAGCAATTGTTTGGGGCAGAAAGAGTACTATGGTTCTCTTCACTTATGCTTTTTCGTCTTCATTCTTTCTTCTTCTTCTCCTTCTTTCCTTTCCTTATTAGCTTCGGGACAGCTAATTTCTTCTCAGATTGTATGCATACCTCACCACATTTGAGACATTGTGACAGATTACTTGGGAGCGCTTTCGAACACGCCGACTTGGAGATGCAACAGACGCATGACAATCAATCGGCCACCCAGTGCAAGGGACAAGGCGCCTCAATAAATCTCTCCATGGCCCTCCAGACGAACAACTCCTGCGAGATCCCGTTTGGCTAGCACGTCAACTTTGTCGGCCGCGAGGCAGAGCTGGACAAAATTCACGACATTTTGTCCAGACAGGAACCTACTTTGGGAATGCTGAACGCTTGCCAACCCGCTCTGTCGTGATTCACGGCTCGGGGGGGGTAGGCAAGTCTGCAATTGCCCTCAAGTACGCGAATAAGCATCGTGCTGATTACCAGTGCATCTTCTGGGTTGATGCCGAAACCCGCTCCCTTCTCTTTACGTCATACGTCAAGGTAGCCGCATCCATCAACCTGCTGCGTCTTCCCGATCATGTGAACCGAGAGGAGGAAACCCGCAAAGTCCCAGAAACGAAGCTTCGCAGTGACCTACACGACTGGCTGAAAGACACAGGTGCGTGGATGCTGGGAGCCCCGCCAATGGTGCATGGAGATCCCGAGTTGCTGTGCTGATCATCTACGTGTTAGAGACCAGGTGGCTCATGATACTCGACAACGCCCCGGACCATGGCTTCCAGGGCGAATATTGGCCCATGGGAACCAAGGATCACTTCTCGTGACGACTCGCAGTGCCGACTTTGGGACAAAGTTGGGCTCCCCGTCAATCGCTCTCGGCCCTATTGACGATGTGTCTGCGGCGGACATACTTCTCGCATCCACCGACAGGAGCTCGCTGCCGCCACGATGCTTGGAGAAAGCATTTGAAGTCTGCCGCACGCTTGGTAATTGGCCACTAGGCCTGAGCCAGGCGTCTGGGTACATATCAGAGACCGGTATCTCTTTGGCAAGTTTCCTCAGGAGATTCGATCGCCGCGCCCGCCACACAGCAGTACACAGTTCATCAATAGCAGAATCTTCGACGCGGTACTGCAAAACGATAGCCACAATCTTTTCCATGGCTGCCAATGAGTTGGAGGAGAGTTGCGAAGAATCACTTCTTACCCTTCTCTTGATGACATTTCTCGGCAGAGACGGTAATCCCTCCCCGCCCCCTTTTCATCACTCAGTCCAGTGTCCATGATATCCTGAAACAAAATGAATTTGGATAGGAGTGCCTCTAAGCTTCTTCCTGGAACATGCGAGGCTCGTGGAAGTCTCACCTCTTTACAATTATTTGAAGAACGCACACCTGTGTGATACAAGCATCGGCCATTTGAAAACGCTGAACCTGGTCCAACTTGATGACGCCAAAGCTTCGATCATGGCACATCCTTTGATTCTGGACGCAGTCTTGCTACAACGTCAAACGATCATCGACAGCAGGCTTCCATGACCTGCATTCGAGTCCTGCACAGATTGTTCCCAACTCAGCAGCAGGCAGAGGACAATTTCGGCAAAGCATGCCTCGACGCAGAAATGTGGTTCCCGCACGTTTTGCATGTCTTCGATGTGATGAAGAAATACGGCCTACAATCTGAACACATGAATGAGCTTTATGAACTCCTAGAACGACTGCTGTGGTGAGTATGGCCCTCAACTCGTCTCCTCGACACAATCAGTCGACCTCTTTCTGTAGCTCCCATCGCGGCTAATTGTTCTCAGGGTCTTTGGATAAACGTGGGCTCTTCCAGGTTGCTATCAACGCATTCGACAACGTAATCCGTCTATGGGAGACCACATCCAATCTGAACCTCGTGAAAGTAGCGCGTATGCATGGAATTTATGGCTCGATGCTCAGGAACTTGGAGGATGCTGAATGCGCCTACCGAGTATTCAGAGCGGAGCTTGAGTTGGTCGAACAGGCTGAAAAAGATGGTCTGCTGACTCGAAGAATCTCGGCAGGGCTTTTATCCATTTGGCGAAGGCATCTCAGCAGCTCGGCAATTATTACGAAGAAGTGACGTGGTACAGAAAAGCCATTCAGCTCATAAAACAGAATGCGGACGATGAGATAGGGCTGGCAAGGGCGCATATCAACTACAGTTGGTGCCTCTGCCAATAGGACGTTAGGGTTGACTGGGAGGTGGCTTTGTTCCTTTTGAACCAGATCTTGGATGGTCGGCAAAGGTTGTTACAACCACCCAATAGATTGGGAGCAGTTCGAGTGTATGTTGGAAGTTTCCCTTCTTTTACGTGCTTAGCTATTGACATGATTTGCAGAATCTCCTTCGCATTGAGGATGCTGGGGAATATGAAACTCTGCCAGGGCTCATATGACGATGCATTTAGCATCAAGAAGAATTGCAAATGCAGCTTACGGCTTGTGGAGAGGCTCACTTCGACACCGGTGTACTATTACATCGCATGGGCTGTCATTTGGAACGCCGAGGCGACCTAGAAATGGCCAAGTAAGAACCTGAGCACAGGCCAAGAGGGGATGTAAAAGACCATACTAACGTTATTACCAGTGATTATCTTCGACGTGCGCTGGAGATCTTTGAGAACGGGTGCGTTCCCACAAGGAGACAGAGAATACGGACCAAGTACGTTTTAGGTTCATTGATGATGAAGATTGGACTAGTGACAGCCCGGCCGAGGGCTGTAGGAATCCTGGGGTTACATTAATGAGGTTTGCCTGGATTACGGTCGGAGGCGTGGGCATTTCTGGGCCGTGAACCAGCCCAAGCGGTGTTTCGCTATCACGTCACAGTCAGGGACCTACAGACAATGGAGGGAAGTCCAATGTACTTGGTGAAGAATCAGCTCCTCGGCTGACGCGAAAGTGCTTATTTCTAAGGCTGGCACTATCACATTCCTAGACAAAGTTCCTTTTCTATTAGAACGCCTCGTTTAATCTCTTCAATTAAAAAACTTTGTTTTTGTTTACCAACTGCCAAGCATGCTTGACTTGATCCCAGCTCGTGGCTTTTTCGAGAAGATTTAGGACTAACCCCCCTTTTTCTGCTTGGCAGCTTCGTATCACCTATATTAGCACCAGTCAAAACAGTCATTTGCCTTGCACTTAAGGGTTTGAGGTCACCATCCGAGAACTCAGCTTTACCAAAATGCTAGATTTGAGACTGAAAAACCATCTTATCCAGCCAGTAACAAGGTCAAATAGCATGCAGCCACCTGATCGTTGGAGAAGCTTGACCCTGATGAAAAATTGCAACTTCCGTGCTTGACTTGCTCACAGGTAAATCGAGATCCCTTACTTCTGGATGGATTCTTATAAGCTTGACCCTTACAAGCTATAGGGTAGCTAAAGCACAATACTTTCGCTGCTAATCACAATTCTACTTGTACATGCTCCCACTTATCACCATGACTTTTACTTGCTATAATTTGGTAAGTATTTCAGCTACAATTTCCAAAACTTGCGTTGCCTGGCAGTACGTACATCTTGCGCATGCCGATCACTCATAGTAGCTTGTGGCGATTATAACGAGAATCACGAAATCTGCGTGCGCCTGGCTAAGTCCAAGGCCATCAGCCCTTTTGAACCCATCGTGGATCATCAGCAAATTAGCGGATGGTGCTGTTATGTTGAGGATTCAAACTGCAAGATTTTGAACGCAGAGTCAAAAGAACCGAACCTCGCCAAAGATTTATGTAACTGTCGGTGCCACCGTTCAAACAAGTTGAGCTATGGAGGAACACTTACAAGACGTCATCTTCTCTATCCGGGCACTGCATCCTATTCCGTACAGCTAACTGGTGTAAGCCTCCACGCGTTCCCCAATGTCTGCAAAACAAACTGACAAGCACACCACTGATGCTGACACACATTACCGCCCAGGTAACACGGATGGATTGTGAAGCAAGGCGGTCCTAGGGACACAGGCCAAATACGTGACGGTGACTGTGAGATACGGAGAGGCTCTTCGCTAGATGCGTTGTTCAATATACACAGACAAGACCCCAGTCATCAACTGACAGAGGTATCCAAGATTGTCTGTACCTAACTGCCGAGGCCACCCAAAGCATACATGCTCGCATTGGTTCGGGGTGAGCTCCTCATCGGTGAAGCCGCTGCCTGTCTTGGGGTCGCGTGGATCGAACACCGCGGGCGAGACGTCGGACTCGGTCAGGAGTAATTTTTTAACCTAGATACGGAGTACCGTACTTAAAATATTATATTTAAGAACCTATTAGTTACTCTTTTAGTACTATAATTATAAAATTATAAAAATATATAATATAATTTATCTTATAATGGTATAAATCTACTGAGGTTTATAAATATCGTAGCTTAATGTCTATTATGAGGATTTTAGTGTGTCACTACTCAGCTCAAGATTATCTTTTTTTTAAATACACCATCGACAGTTAGATAACACACATGACAAAGTGTCAGTGGCACGCTTCAGTAGAAAACTGGCTCGGGCTTATATCTCGGTAATACAACGAATCCAAATTTTATAGATGGGAAGACAAACGTTGCTTTTATGTACTGTCTTGGCTAGGATTATTTGTTTCGTAGATGAAATCGTCAAAGCTAGAACTAATATCGAGCAACGAGATGAGTTTGGATGGTCATCACTGGAATCAGCTGTCTTTCGGGGACGACAATACATGATGTACCTTTCCTAGACCTAGGTCAGGGCATAATTATTATATTATATACCACTACCTTAATTATGGCGATGCGATAGAGACAAGAGAGGACCTAGTGGCGGACTAAGTCAGGATGACCTTTTCCAGAACAACTTAACTATGATTAACATATCACGCCATCCGCGCCTCACGGTATGATATTTCTTTTCTTGGCCATATAAAAATGCACCATGATCTGAGTGAATTGATCCATCGATTGTATTGTATTTACTAGAATCTAGCTCAGCTATCTCAAGGCACTGTGCAGTATACCTTCGGGAAAACATCCTTAGAACTCCCAGTTGTTGACGCTTGCCTTATAATTGGAAATACAAGTCGAATCAAATTCGCACTTATTCAGCTCAGGGTGGGCCAGGGTTGTGGGGGCGGGTGTCCAACCAGCGATCTCCGAGATTGCGGACGTTGCCACCATAGACACAGTAAAAGTGGCTTCGGCGGTGATGTTGATTAGGCGACCACATAATGAAGGGGCCACCCCTTGGTTCCCATCTGTTAAAGCACTCGTTATACCAACCATGCTGCATTGTGTAAGCCGTTGTGCCCTGTGACTTCCAAACTGCGAAATAGTCGTTAGGGTTGCCGTAGCAGGTATGCTGGTTACCAGTTTCGATCGAGCTTTGAACTGCAAAACCACCACTAAACCATCCACTTTGCGCGTTTGCAGTAAAGCCGACACTAAACGACCTCGATTGTATATGGGAGACCTCACAACCAATGTGACCAGGGCATTGCATAGGGATCTTGGCCTTGAGTTAGCTCGTTTTCTTTGACAGGGTACTGTTCAATGGGTATGGACTTACACTCAGCTGGACTTGCCATGGGTTCTGATGAGGGTTCCCATTGCCAACAAGATCGGTCGTCGACCAACCGCAACCCTGCCGCTTGTCATGTTTGCCACTCTCGACGGCCGTATCGACATGGGTCTCGTTTAGTACTACCAGATCAAACGTTTCGACCACGACTTTGCCCGCAAGAACTTCCAAAGCTGAGGTTACTTCTAGTGGCCCTTCGGGGAAACACTCTTCCAAGCTTCGCTTATCTAGTGGAGCCAAGTCCACTTCGAGGGGAACGGAAACGAGGCAATCCACGACCAGCTCGCTGGGGCTCTGAACACGATCGCAGTCGATGTTGTAATCGCCCTCGAGACGAGTGATAGCGTAGGCCGTCTTGCCCACAGAGAGTTCGCCAGAACCATTTTCGGTGACATTGAACGCAATGGGTAATTTCTCGAAGGGGCCGGAGGTCAAGGAGCCGGAGCAAGACTTGGCAATAACCTCGGTCTTTTCGGAGTTCCAGACAGTGATAGCCGCATGGGAGTGCTCGGTGCTGCGCTCAAGGACAATATGGATGTCCTGGGTCTGCTCAGCATGAACAACACCGCTTTTGGGCATGCTAGCTGCGAGAGCCAGGCAAAGTTTGTTCAGCTTCATGCTGCCGGTTGCAAAGGGATGTTCAGAAGGGATAGAGGAGAGGGTGAGGTGTGAGTCAAGAAGACGGATTCTTTTGACGCTGATCTTGTGCCCATATTTATAGTTATGATTCCGTTATGTCCCTTTCGAACGTCCAAGAATCTTGATGTTTAAGCTAGGCAGTATCTTGATTAACCACCGGACCTTATCCACCCACCCCCGGTAAATCGACCTTGCCTGTCACTCATTCCTCGCTTGTACTTACAGGCCGAATCTGTAACCTATGTTGAACTGCAAGGCGGTCAGACTTTAGTGGCACGGGTCGCTTAGACATAGTGGGAATTTCAAGAAAAGCTACTTATAATCCGCATGGTATGCTCTCGGTCTACTAACCCGGAAATGGGCAAAGAAGCAGTGGAGGCCTACAAGATCATTAGAAATGTGATGTTTGGCCGGTACAAGAACCCTGTGGAAGATTTCTAGGCTTGAACTGTACGAGAGTAAGGTAGAATCCGAATGGTAGACTCACTTTTGCTGAGGTGCACTTCATCTTCTGACACTTTTCAGCGTAATACTTGATTGATCTTGTCTGAGTGAAGTAATCAGGTGTCCACCTGCGCCAAACTCACCATTCTTCGAAGACATTGCGACATAAAGCCAAGCGTTTTATTCTTACATGGGCCCCTGTCTTTCACCATCTCTCTGGTCATGAGCTCTTCTAGTTTTTCAAAAATACATCAGAATGATAGTGTTGTGTTTGCTCTCTGAGGCCTCGGCCTTAGTGGAGCAGCGTATCTGCGAGATCCTGCAGGGGCCTAGTCGGGTGGGCCAATTAGGCCTCGTCCCGCCCCTGTACAAGAGGTAACTATATCGCCGATAAGCTTATTCTCTATGTGGATCATGCCATTCTTCGTTGTTAGGCGACCCCATTGATGGGATTCTTGGGTCCGAAAGATGACACCGCCATCTATTCGGAAGGTCATGATAGTTCAGTAAACATCCCAGCAAAACATCTATGCCAAGCCTTTATTGAATTCTAACCTGTTCCAGTTAGGTCTTTACTCAACATGCGCCTCAGTCGCCCATTGCTTATGCGAAACGATCGATTGAGTCCTTTTGGTTCTGAGTTCTTGGTTGAAGAACGAATTTCAAGGCCGGGATGTCGAGGAACCGCAGCTCAAAACCCAGACATTGATATTTATTGCACGATCAAAGCTAAGATAGTATAAGTTCAATTTTGAGTTGTCGCCTTTTTAATAGGCAAATGGCATTGTATTATCATTCCTAATGCTCATACAACAAATGGCGCTGATCCATTAATGAAACGATCGAGCCAGATACCGTTCGTTTCCTACCAGATGCTTGGCACTATGAGATGCCAATTGGAGAGGTATTATCAGTAACTACTCCGCAGAAAAATTGCTATCAGCTGTCCAGGAGGGTCTTGACAGGGCTTGGCAGAAGCTGTGCCGCAAGATCTTGGCAATAACTGTGCCGCAGGCAGGATCTTGGCAATAACTGTGCCGCAGGATCTTGGCAAAGCTGTGCCACAGGATTTTGGAATGACCCACACCTCTAACCTAGTGTCGAAGGCGTTGTTGATGAGCACACCGAACCTTGCTATGAGGTGATATAGCCTGTCGATTTGCTTCATTATTCTTTAAAGGTAACTGTCAAACCATAAATTCTCTTGTAACTTTCTAAGCTTATTTCGACACTGAATTTAGATGTATGACTTATCCTCGGGAAAGTTTACCCCCCCCCCCCCAATTGCTTGATTTCAAGTACCGCTGGTTGAGTGGTACCTCAGAGATACCAGCCTAAATTGCCTTTTAACTCAACCTTATTAGTCATAGTAAAAGTTGTTTGGCAAGGAATGGTTGATTTGGGTGAGAAACATCAAGTTACAATTTCCTGTTACAATTTCCTTCAGTATGTTTCTGACTGTTTCGTCTAGGCCCTTTGGTAGCTGTCATTCGTCTCGTGGACACGGCACTCGCCTCTCGTCAACAAGACTGTGAACAAGATGTACTGCTTCGTGCTGCGATGAGATACCCGATATCCATTTTGAGGTGAGCACATTATGCACTACATTAAACACTTGTACTCCAGATCCTGCCTTTGGAGGCGTTGTGGCGGCGGTTGTGGGACAAAGCTGCAACGCAGGAATTTCCAATTATTGAGACATCGCCAAACTTTGTCGGTTTTTACGTAATGGCAAGTAATTGATTAGCGGTGAGATCGGGCCCCAGGAAAGGAACCAAGTTTCGCTCGCCATGTTTGCCGTTCTGTGTTGGATGTCAATGGCCGTAAACCCGATTTCGTTTGACTCCAGTGAGAAAGAGACAGCAACAAACGCTGCCCCGTCTGTCTTGCTGCCGAGGCTTCAACGCGAAGTTACTTTTCAAGAGATTTTCGGCGGCCTGTGAGCAAAATTATTTTGACCTAGACACGGAGTACCGTGCTGGAAAGATTGTGTTTGAGAACATATCAGTCACACTTTTGGCACTATAATTGCGGATTTATGCGAATACATGGTTTTGATTCATATTACGACGGTGTAAATCTACTGTACGCCTGTTCAACTCTCCTAGAGAGACCCTACAGACGGAAGATAAATGAGAAGCAAACTCGTTGATACGAGCCATGATCCACAAAGGATCGCACACTAACTTTAGCTTACTGGTTTTCAACAACAGAAATGGGGTCAATCTTTAGTCTACAGCCATACACTGGCAGTCAATCCTATTGTAGACAATGCTCCTCAATTCACCGAGCGAGAATCGCTTGCTGATGCCACTGACCAGATTATGATATATTGCGCAACCGTTGGCAAGGTGAGTTTCCTTTTGCTTGAGGACTTAAATTACGAACTCAACATCTAACAGTGATAGATTACATAACAATCTGTGTGCTCAACAAGTAACCTCGTTCCAGCAATCCAAAGAAGATATCCTGTCAGAATAAGCAGCCGGGATAGGTCCGAACAAAGTCACGTGGACTAGCAAGAACCACCAAGCTGCCTGAATTGCATAAGATGTCTTTGAACATCAAGGTCGAGCTCCCCCACCGCCAATATATCGTATAGACCATTTCAATTCCCTACGACTGACAGAAAGCGATGCCCATTTCGAGATCTTGCGAAGCGTGGCTTGTCAAACTAAGATACAAGCTGCTATCACGAACACCAGACGATGCAACTCTCAAATTTCCTTCAAAAAGCCAACTTCCACAAGCTTGTCCACGTCGATATCGACATTGGCCATCTTCGTACGGGAGTTCTCTCTGATCCACAGGAACGTCTCGAGCAGAATCTTCCTAGACATGGCATGGAGAGAGAATTTGCGTGCGGTTTTGATCTTCATGGTCTCCTTGCCCAAGACATAAACAACCTGACAATCGTGTGCCTGTCGCAGCACGCCCGACTCCACTGCGTTTGGTGGGTTATTGCGAGAGATGACGTGCTCAATTCGTTCGACCAAGTCGTGAGCTAGGCCAGGACGAATCACATCATCAGCATAGCCGTGGCGCATGATTACATTGTAGCAGTTGGCGACGCCCCTCGTCCGGGTGACGACAAAGCGCTCCGCGGGATCGACGAACGGAACGTGGAGGGGACGCATGTGGAAGAGAATGACGACAGCTGGACGTGCGGCAAACTTGCGCACAAAGTGGGCAAAGCTCGGCGGAAGGACGCTCGAATCGCCGACTTTGTCGAAGAAGATGCCCAACCCAGGTACAGTGCTGACAGGAGCACCCCCAAACGCTTCAATTAGTCGGGGTGTAGAGGCAGGACTTCCACTATCTCCATTGCTAAGAAGTGCAGATGGTGGCAAGCGATCCAGGGATTCGGCCGACCATTGAGCTTCTTTGCCGTATCGCCATAAGACGAAGATGGAAGATAGAACGGCCCCAAGCAGCAGGGTGAACCAAGCACCATCAGGCACCTTAGTGAGTACCGCTGTCATGAACGCTCCGTCCAAGGCTGCGAAGACCAGGAAGACAGGCAGCACGAAGTAAGAGGGGATTCGCCAGACGAGGATTGCTACAAGTGACACCATGCAGGTCGTGATAAAGGTGACAAGAATTACGCAAACGCCATAGGCATTGCCAAGTGAAGTCGTCTGTAGAAGTATTAGGAACGGGTTCTTGTGATGATCCATCAAGGACGGAAAGGTTGAGCTCACATTGTTGTACACCGCAGTGACGATGACGGTGCCGATCATGAGCAACCAGTTGGCTAGAGGCATATAAACCTGCTCATGGAATTTCTTGCTTGTATGGACAACCTTGATATGGGGAAAGTAAGACAGCTGCATAACCTGGAGGAGAGTCAGTCCGTCTGATCCTGAAGATGAAGATGGTATTCAGTACCTGAGAAAGTAATTGAAAGGTGCTGGTAATGAGAGCTTGCGAGGCTACGATTGCAGCCAATACAGCCATGACCATGCTTAAGATTTACATGTTAGTCCTCGTTCTTACAACGCATCGGGAGAATACTCCGTACCTAAAGTAAAACGTTCCAGGTGGGACAGTGTTGAAGAAGGGATTTGTGTATGCCTCTCCCGCTTCGTCCATGGAAAAGAAGGCCGCCTGGCCCGCGTATGCAAACATGAGACATGGATAAGCGAAGAATAGCCACGAAAGTTGAATGGCAGACATGCTGAACGCTCCGAGGTCCGCAAACAGGGCCTCGACACCGGTGAATGCAAGTAAGAGGCCGCCGAGTGACTTCCACCCGTCGTGGCCGTTCCGGATGAGATATTGGATCGCATAATGGGGACTGAAGGCTTTGAGGACGGTGTGGTCGTACATGACGAGGTTGTAAATACCGGACACGAGGTTAAATAGCAGCCAAATCGTGACGATGGGCGCGAAAGCCGTCCCGAGTCGCGAGGTTCCAAACGGTTGTAATGCGAAAAGGAACACGAGGATCGCGCAACTGGTGCACTCGATTAGTACACAACAAAAGCGTGAGAGGCAGTGGGAAGAGGCTCACGAAATACCAACAATGGCAGATGTATCCAGACTAGGATCCGCCACTTTGATGCCCTGCACAGCGCCCAGGACAGACTGTGCCGGTGTGAGGACACCGTCGGCCATCACGAGAGATACACCGAGTACGCCGATTGCCTTGAGCGAGAACTGCAGGACGGTGGACTTTTCGAGCAACCGGCGGAGGCTCCGACCATCTGGCTTCAGTTCCGCGGTCAAGTACCGCTCCATTTTGACCATGCTGTGGAGCCCTGGGTCTGTCTTGACGATGTTGGTGTATCGCGACAAGAGGCTGTACAAGGCAAAAGTTCCACCCTGTCCGTCATCGTCGGCACGCAGCACAATGAAGACATACTTGACGCTGACAATTAGGGTCAGCGACCAAATAATGATGGACAAGGCACCCGTCAAATCATCCCAGCTTGGCTGGCTTGTAAAAGTCGACGAGTACACGTAGAGGGGAGACGTTCCGATATCGCCGTAGATGACGCCGGTGGATTGGAACGCAACCCAGAGCAGCATCAACCCGTTGTAAGTCTAGCAAAAGAAGGTCAAATCGCGCTTCTTGGTCAACAGACAGGTGGTTACTCTGACTTGCTTACGCTTCCCGTTCAGATCTTCCAGGGCAAACTCCCTAGCCTTCTCCTCGTCAAGAGACTCCATTCTGAGATCGGTGTTGGCAGCGACTGTTTGGAAGGATAACTCCTTGGGTCCGAGATGCTGGGCGGACCCAACGGCGTCTTCACCAGCCATTCTTGTTGATCGCGTCAGGGTAGTAGCCGGCTGGAGTAGGTGTCGTGTCGGGGTGTCTGATGCCAAGATGTCCGCAACCAAGCCGCGGATATCACGACTGTCTTTATAGCTTCTTAGCGTCAGCCACAATACGGGCTATTCCGTTCGTTCTCTACATTGCAAATCCGGACTGCCATAGAAAGAAAAAAGCAAGATAAGGTTACAGAATGTATCGTAACATTGCAAGCAATATTACACATAGCTGAGTCTCATGTGGCTGGCTACTGATAAGACTGGACAAGGGCATTACAACTACCCAGAGGCCTACGTGCGAACGGTAGAAACTACATCTAAAATGTGATTTTGTAAATGCCAAAGACGGTATTGTATACATTTATTGAAGCATAAAATTGATAGTGCGGGTCGAGGGTCAAACGCGTGCCGAGACCCGATTGGGTGATGTCGAAATGCCTCAGGCGCTGGACTTTTGGTAGGAGGCCTCCCTCGACCATCAGCCGCAGAACCGCACCATGATAGGGGTCCATACACTCATAACCAGATCAAGAAGCTGGAAAGGAAATTTCGGCCAGATTGAAAATCTTTTCTTTACGAAGATATCTGATCTTACCTCATAATCCTTGCTAAACTCGACCTTCAAGACGGGAGTCTTGAACACACCCTTTCACCTCATGTATTTGCCCTGCGGGAGTCACTGTATGCACAAGCCTGTTTTGACTGACCGTGCCTTGCTACACCCGCTTGCTCATAATTTTTTATGTCTTTATGTTCAACTCTTCTCAGAAGGCAGGCCTGGGCCCCGCATTGAAACCTTCCATTGAACATTGACGACGAGCTTGAATATTCAATACCAGAAGCTTCTGGGCATTGTTGACGTATCACAAAATGCCGGAGGCCGCACGGCCGCATTGCTCATTGAGCTGGCAGTAGTGACTGCTGTTGAGCAATCATAAGTAGCCTGAGAGTTCCTCACGGGCTTTCAGAAAATCCGTGCATGCAGCCACAAGACTGTACCCTTTATTACTTTCCGTGAACCTTTTTATCAATGAGGCCTCTGCGTTCTTACTCTACTCTCCATACTACGGCGTGGGGACGTGTTCAAGCTATTTAATATTGTTTTAAATTGGAACAAAGAGCAGTCATGGCTGCTGAACTAGGCATGCGAGTTGATTGCCTACTGGAGGGGGGTTGTTCATGAAATTATGATCATGATTACCACTTGCAGCACTTCAAAGCTGCTCAGGCCTACTCAACATGTTGCCATGTAGGAGCTGGAGGTACGGCAGCGTCCAGTGTATTATAAGACGTTTACCAATTTTTTATTTGATGATTTAAACCTGGTAATACTAGGTAACCCTGATTGTCCCATAGGCTAAGGGCGCAATTAAAATTGCATGGGCCCACGGAATTCTGGAGACACGGATCCCCCGTAATCCTTCTCCTCAATGACACAGTTACATCAGTAGGCTCGCTACTAGAGAAGTAGGGCCAACCCATTCAATTGTCGGGGGGATAGTGGCGTTGGTTGGCGATTTCTGCAAAGTTATTTCAAAGTACCTCGAGGATTGCAAGCAATGGCATTAGACCATATTTCCAGGCGATCAGAGCTGATCTTCCGCTCGGGAAATGGTTGTCGTTGTTCCTTACCAAGGCCTGGTGGGCGATGTCGCATACGGACATGGCAACAAAGCGATAACAGCTCGCGGAGCAGCTTCGTTTAGAATTTTGGGCTGAAGACCATTCTTTGACACTGACTGCCACGAATCTTCTAATCTTAACATTATCCTTGAAAGGGAGATGGGCTGAAGCAACCGAGCATCACAGCAGCAACGCGAAGAAGATGACCGGAATTTATGGTGAGAATCATGAAAGAACGCCAAAAGTCTGTCCCCAACTTGGGCCAGCTGTGCTGGGGTTAGGGTTATGAAAAAGTCTCGAATCTTTTCAGCAAGGCTCAGTAGGAAAATACGAAAGCCACACTTGGCTTACAGCCGGAGGCATAGGCATTTGCAGGCCATGGACCAACCTGAGTGGTATTTGACCATAGTATTATAGTTAGGGAGAATACCAAGAAATCTAAGTCCTTCAGAAGAATCAGGATTTTAGTTAATTTAAAAGATAATAAATTAATTAAGATTAGCTTTTGTGTTGATTCGATAGGATACTCCAGAAGGTATAGGGTAAGATCTATGCCTTCATGATTCTATCCCTGGAGGCTGTCTCGGGCTACTAGTATATTAAAGGAAGGAAAGAAAGAGGGCGAATGGTAGTATTATAAAAACACTCTGAAGCTAGAGAGTAGCCATAGGGTAGCTATATACATAGCTATTCAGACTTATCCTTAGCAGAAAAAGAAAAGTGCTTTATACTTTGAATAACCTTTTGATTAAGTGTTTCGAGTTAGTTCTGGTGGTAGATTAAGGACAACCTCATCTGCCGCACCACTTGAACATAAGATCAGTTGGCGTCACTAATGCAAACAGTCTCTTCAACAGCAATAACCCTAGAACAGCAGCCTTTGCCCAAGAAATAGTCTTTCAAGGTTTCGCTTCAGAGGATTACCTAGAATGGACCCGTAGCATCAAGACTTCTGAGCCACACATTCCAGTTGTCTCTGAAGTAGGGATTCCTGTATGACTCAGGTTTAGTGTCTGACAAAGTCCGCCTGGAGTTCCTGCCGTGGTCCCATTATCCTGCGGCCCAAGTTTAGTTGCTTATAAGAGCGCCCAGGGTGATAAGTCACTGGGGTGGTTTAAAACCATTTCTAGTGAGATATGTGTCACCTATCTGGCTATGGATGATTGGAACTTCCGATCATAGTATGATAACTGGGCATCCCCTGAAAGCTAAGAGGCCCATAAATACACGCTTAGCATTACGGGGACAGGAATAATTTGGAAGATTGGGATGTCATCAATTTTCAAGAGGCTGATTTTGGCATCATATATGTCAAGGTTTCGTGTCCAGAGGAATACTCAGCTTGAAAGAACGCGTTTAAATTCCAACAAAGTTGTGTCTAATAGCCAGCCTCAGTCCACTTCAGCCACCAATAATTTGGAAAGTACATAATTTAATATCCTTATCATGGTGGAATCTCGATCGAAGATATAGGAGACTGGCAAAATTTTTTTTTTTGGGAGGCTAAGCCGGCGTCTCATCAGAAACTGCTTGTTAGTGTATAGAATCTTTGACTGACACCATCTATCAATGTAACGTGGCCAAGCCGACGAGAATTTGAAATTTTCCTCCTCGGCCATGAGTGAATCTTGGTCCAATTGCGGTGTTCCATGAACAGCTATATTTCAACTGGTTTGTGCATGGCTGATAATGCTTGTGGTCGAGCGAACGCAACGTCTTGTACGCCCTGGGCTCGTTGAAATAAGGAAATTATGGAAGGTTCACGGGCAAACCCAGAATAGATATATTACATATCATCGGTTACAAATTCGTACACGTATCCCGGAATAGCAGCGGGAAAGCTCAGGAACCCGAGTCAGTTTTGTCGTAGTGTGTGTTACGAACAATAGTCTTATAGCAACCACAACCATTCAGCACTGCCATATTTCTTCAAGCAAAAATAGTTCATGCCAATGCAGAACCACGTTTGAGTGATACAGAGCAAGGATAGTTCCAGCCACCTGCATCGTTCAAATATTTCACCATTGTATAAATCATCAATTGTTAATATCAAGCACTGCAATCATTGACTCTAGCGCCCCCACAACAGAATCATAGACTGCAGCTTGTAGTTTTGCATTGCTCAAGTCGGTTCCATACCCAAAATCACACCGCAAACACTTTTCTGTGATCTCCTTGTACTTGGGCCCGAGCGAGGAGCTTGTTTTTGCCATTTTCCGCACCTTCAAAACATCTTCAGCCTCTAAAGTCCGCAACCTGTCGATCTGAAGGAGGGCAACACCCAGGCAATGAAGTGTCATGTTGTCAATCCCGCAAAAAACCCGGTCATCCTCGCTCAGTTGTGACAGAGAGCTTCGTGCTGGTGTCTGCCTCACATCTTCCATGGAGCAACCACCAATCTGCGGCAGCTTACTGTCAAAATCAAGCCCCACGTGTATTGTCTCCAATGACCGGGAAATGTCTTCGCCGTGATTAAAGATTGCGAGGTCTTGGAGCCGCCAGGCCTCTCCAAGCCATGGCGTAGTATGGAACCTCAGCACCGCCAACACCAGAGCCTTGGCCATTT
Source organism: Paramyrothecium sp. XJ0827 (assembly GCA_020881915.1). Classification (NCBI taxonomy): domain Eukaryota; kingdom Fungi; phylum Ascomycota; class Sordariomycetes; order Hypocreales; family Stachybotryaceae; genus Paramyrothecium; species Paramyrothecium sp. XJ0827. Next base: position 2,808,197 of record JAJFPB010000009.1, read on the forward strand.
TTAGTCTGTCCAGAGCCGAGACTGCGTCTTCCATGGCTCTGTAAAGTATTGAATCCATTGGTACGACACAGTTGATTGTCATCGTTTGCGGCCCAAGAGCATTTGCTGGGTTCTCGGTCGATATAAAGAATTGATGTCGATAGTGCTCTTCGGCACTGATATCGATATGCCCGAGGCAACGGGTTGGCGTACCGGTCGCACTCTGAGCACAACTTCGAGTGAAGTCTTGGCAAACGTCCGATGAACATCGCAGATCGGAAGATAAATCGACTAGTGTTGCAGAGGTGGATTGACCCCCGGTCTGGATTGGTTCGCTGATGGCACTGAATCTTACCACTTTTTGCCGTTTTTGAGGACGTGGCTCCTCCACGTTCACTGATGGCAGAAGAAGTCGTGGATGCGGAGCAAGGGCCAACAACCGGGACCTTACTTGTAATTGTATCAGATCGACCTGGCCTGTGCTGTGGTCATGCCCGAGACAGAGAATCGCAATGGCCAATTCCACATCATTTTCTACCTTTTCAGCTTCCAGGAATAACTTCACTGAATGACGAAGATGTGTCGCTTGGCTGCATGACCAGGCTTGTATCAACGCCTCGTGCAGTGTCTTCGATGCATTTCGAATATCGGTCCATGCTAAGACTGTCGAAGCCGGGCGTCTGGGTAACATCTCTTTCCGGGGCTTTTGTAGTTGTTTCAACTGCTCCCGGATAGTTTTGAGGTTACAATTACTTTCTTTGAGATCATCCAAATTGGCTTCGTAATTACTTTTGTTGAACGAGATCCTCAGGCTATGGCCGATACGTTTCCATGTTTTCTTTAAGCATTCATTCTAGTTCTCATTAATCACTGACTCATATGGCTGGGAACACGGGACATAATCCTTACCTTCTGCTGATAAGACTCGACAATCGTGAAGCAATCTAGCTCACCCTGGATGTGAGATATCGCCTCGTTGATTTCATGTATTGTGTCAATACACTCGTCATAATTCTGCTTGAGAATTTTCTTCAATTGATTGTTCAATTGATGCTGTTTCCAGTTTTCGTGATCTCCGTTGGACATCATGCCTTCCACTACATCATCGTCGTGTATGCACACGCGAAGGAGCAGTTGACATTCATTTTCGAAGACTCGGCGCTGAATCTTGAGCTTCTTTTTAAGTCGTTGCACTGCAGTGGAACAGTGGCAGAATGTCTCGACTTTAGATGATAGCTCCTGATAGGATTTGATGGTGAAGCCTATCAGTGGCACGACACCTAACACTCCAAGAACAAGCTCTGCCATGGTTGCGTGAGCTCTACGAGAAGCATTTCAAGTGCAACGGGGGAGAAGAAGAAGGACGAAGGCAATGTGGCTGGGAGAGGCCCCGCCGCAACCAGGGCTGTGTCGGCTGCGCCGCTTTGTTATGATCCAATCGATTCGCCCCTCAAGCCTTCAGCCCCACTTCAACTGCGCACAGAGCCTCTGAGTGAGCTGACGCTCCTGTCCCATGCATGGAATTTTGGAGTTGCTCGACCACAAATTTCACCATTCCCTTGGTATCGGCCCCTTCGTGCCTTTTGTTTCACATCAATTACATTTTCTGTATGCGCGCTATACCATGGCTCTCGACGGAGAACCATCTACCAAAGTCTTGGATTGGGTTGACGGCTGGAGAGCAGATGCTGTAGAATTGCGCAACACCAGCACTGCCAGCCAACTGACCGGAGAATGCATAGCTGTGTTCAGAAGCATTTTAAAAAGACTACCCGCCAAGTCAAATCCTTCGCGGGCTTCTGTCCAATCTATGAAGCAGAGTTATAGTTCCCTCGCGTTGTGGGAATCTGGATACGGGATTGCCGAAGGCGAGCTAGACGAATCGTTGGCACGATCCAGACTTTTGACGAAATCCATGTTAGAACTACTCGTTAGTATCAGCAAGACACTCACAAATAGTCGGTTTCAACAGGTATATTCTTCTTGAACCAAGATTTATGAACTGACCATTAGCCAGGAGTTCTGCCTCTTCTCAACATCGATCAAGAGGCATTAATCGACCCACAGGTTTTGGTTTCCATCACAGCAGAGGCCCAAAGAGATGTTGTTGAAGACCTTGATGAGGAATCTGAAGATGACAAGGAAAGCGACTCCTCCTCGGTCCTCTTTTCAGATTGCTGGAGCGAGATAGCCGAGGATTTGTTGACCGATGTCCAGTGTCTTCTCGATCTAGATCCCATCATTGATTCTCCGCCGCCTGACCGGTCGAGGACCCACCTAGATCACGAGAAGCGTGCATTTGAATGGCAACCCCACCTTTCCTACGGCGACAAGATCAAAAATAGGTTTCCGAACGCTGGAGCAAATCTTATCGATCGTCTCGCTCAAGCAAACTGGGAGCGTTTCCTCAGAACAAAAGCCTCGCGAGAACAGTGCTTAAATGATAGAGCGCATGCAGAGAAAGAGATTGAAATAGGGATTGCACTTACAGAACCTAGTTCGAAGTTCCACGATTCTGGATTAGGCACAACCGTATACAATGGGAGTGCATATGCCGAAACCGTCATGTCATACCGAGCTCACGGACGTAACTCCATCCGAGTGCCATCTCTTCCCGATGGGGCTAAAGAGGGAATTCCGTTCGAATGTTTAGCATGCGGAAAGCGTCTTATGATACGAGACAACTCGACGTGGAAGTTAGTGAGGACAATTTCTAACCCTAAGGAGTACATGCTTACAATTACCACAGGAAACACCTCTATCAAGACCTGTGCCCATGGATTTGTCATGATGTGCATTGCAAATACAGCAACCAAGCTTTCGACAGTCGCAACAACTGGATCGAGCATTTGGGCCTCGATCATGCCATGGCGCCTGAATGGAAGAGCTTCAAATGCCCTTTATGCAATGAGGAGACGGGGAACGGCAAATCTGCTATATCGCGACATCTCTCAGACCACATGGAAGAGATTTCACTAGCTGCATTGCCTTTAAGTGCAGATAATGAGGAAGAATCAATATCCTCAGGATCAGAAATCGACGTTGTGGCTGGTGGCACCGCCGAAGAGGACGAGAGTTACACAATCAAGTGCATATGCAACTTCTGCGAAGATGACGGTAACACGATATACTGCGAGACCTGTGATACATGGCAGCATATCCTCTGCTTCTATCCATCCGATCCGGAAAAGGCCGTTCGAGAGGACTTCGATCATTCCTGCGCAGACTGTCAGCCCCGCCCTCTCGATCGACAAAGAGCTGTTGACCGTGGTTTTATGCTGCAAAGATCTTCCCAAGCTTCAAGGACCCAGATCATGACAGGAGTAGCCCCCAGCGGTAGCTCAAAAACCAAGGCACGACGCGAAAAGGAACTCCAGGAGAAGAACAGGAGGTTGAGCGAGGCGGCGATGAAGATTGTGTCGACGGCAGGGGAAGGCCTCACTTTCAAGAACCCACCCAGGCGGCTTCGCAGCGTGTTCAGCGTGGATGAACTTTCCCGACCATCTGGGGCTGCCGCGGGCGATGAAGATTGTGTCGACGGCAGGCGGAGACGTTGGTACGTTCATACAGCTTTGCAGAATAGAAATAGGAGAGAAACTAACATCACACGATAGAGGAAATTGCTGCGGCTGGTTTCCCATCGTGAGTGCGAATGCGATCGACCAACTGCTTACAAAGCCTACGTCAACCGAAGCCCCTGATCCTCTGACACGGGAAAACATCGCGAACGCTGGACACAGAGAGCATAAATGACACAAAATTCCTGCAAACGCTAAAGTTTCATTTAAATCCGCGATTCTAACTCTCGAATCACAGCGGAAAATTTCATGGCGGAAGTTTTCAGCCAACCGCCAGTAGATCCGCAAGCATTCGAATGCCCGTATTGTCCATATTTCCCAACGGGAAGTAAGACAGGGTTGTATGGCGTGTACCTTAGCAAAGACATACAAAATTCTCACGGGAATACCATGTACACATGTCGGCATTGTGGCAAGCAATACGCTCGAAAGCACAACCTTAGGAACCACCAGAGAAAACCATGCCACGCAAGGATCCAATGAGGTCGTGTAATTGATTACGAACAACGATTAGCTGAGGAATCACGAACTCATAACATGTCACGGAATCCGTGGCGCTACTTTAGACAGACACAGTAGGGTTCCGTTATGGTGAAGCTGTAATAATTGAGAAGTGAGTAAAGAGCCTTGTCATAGAAAATACCATAAACTTCTGAACTTTGAGGTGATTTCAGTTGCCCTCGATGACGGCTAACTCACCACATGTACAGTGACCTAATCCTCCAATTTATAACAATGGGATATGACGTTGAAAGCAAGAGAGCCTCTCCAATAGCCTTGTGGCTCCTTGCCAGCTCACGGCTGTAGGATATTGCTAACCGTGTCTTACTCGTAGCGTACGAAATTTCCTATATATTTGTTTTCAGGCCCTGAAGAGTGCATCGCCTATTATTTGGCCAGCCTTGACGTTGCCTCGGGCTGTCAACGCTGTTATCACTGGCTTCGTTGGCGGCTACCTCACAGCTTTCGAGGGCAAACGCTTACACTAGCCCATAATCATATGGGTCCGTATGGGCTTTGGCGCAGGAACTTTCAAACTTTCATAGTTGATGCTTGATATAGGCTTACGCTGTCTTCAGAGCTGGCGTTGAGGCCATTTTTTCCATCCCGCTATCCGCCATCTTGACCAGTAATGAAGAGGACAATGACAGCGACGGCAGTCGAATCTTGATCCGTAGTCGTGGAAATTTATAGGTTTATTAATTCTAGCAACCTTCTTCTACACCAGGGCCGCATAGAAGTTTCCTGCCCACGACTTCTGAGCTGTGCCGGGTTTTCTTGTTTTTTTTTTTTTTTTTTTTTTTTTTTTTTTGAGGAGTGGGGGTGGGAAACATGCGAGCGTGTTATTAAACTTTGTGGACAGCTTCGACGCTTAGTACGAGCTTTATAGAGGCAACAAGAAGTTTTATGACACCCATCGTATTGAGTTTTGAAGGTCTCTACAGGATCTTGCGTGTGGATTTTCATTCTGTCAAGGGTGACGCAGGATTTGGAGTTATTATGGAAAGACCCTTGGAAACAAGGACTGACTACCCCAGAGACATGTCATTATAGGAATATTGTCGTCGTACCTTGTCATTGAACCGTGTCGACACATGCCATGAGGACGGCATTCAGCGTATTCCTACTGGCCTCTTACCGGGGAATTACAAATATTATATAATACTTATGAACTTTTTCATTGAGAGTTCTATATGTAAAGTCTCTAATATAATAGAGTAAGGATTTAGTACTTTTCATACAAAGAACAGAATATATTTATAAACTAATAGGCCCTATATACATAAAAGTATTAAACCATAGTAACTCCTTTACTTTATAATCCTTACTTAGAGCTTTTAGGAAAAAAAATTATTAATAGATATATGTACCTAAGGATCACATCTCTAGCAGCAGAATACGCTGTTTAGCCCTACATGGATAAGTTAGATGAGTTTGTCTTCAGGCCCACCATGATTAATTCGCTTCCTGCTGCTCCGCACCAATTTCCCAATGAGTGATCTGAGACCCTGCTTGCCGTCTACTCACGTAAATCTTCGGATGAGCAGACATGTTCTTTTATTGCGGGGCTGCACCAGAAAACCCCCGCAAACACAATGAGTTCGCATCCCTTGCGGGTAGCCTCTTCGATGAATTTGGATGTCTTGCTTATTGCGACCTCGAGGTCAACAGAGCACCCTTCTGCCTTTATGGGGAAATGCAGACCTTGCGGCCTGGCTAATGTGGTTTCCCAAAATGGGGCAGGCCTGATCTAAGAGCCAAACAATAGCTTGTTTTCTTAAGCTGCTTGGTATTCCAGGCTGTTCTCCAGGATACTGCCGCCAGTTTCGTGGCTGGGGAGGAATACGCTAGTGGAGAATTCTTGTAATGCCCCTCCAGGATAATTTACATGACTTGTGAGAATATGTATTGGACGGAGATTCTCCGGCGTGCTATCCACGATGCTTGATTAGCCAGCAAATCTCCGGCCTGGAGATGGCAGCCCACCCCCTCCTTATTCTAGACCGGGACCAGCTTTAAAACCACAGTTTAGGTGATGGACTGTCGACTAATTCTCCGCAAACTCGTGCTTACACCGAATTGGAAAAGTCTATCCTGAGCTGTGAGTCCCCGGTTTCCTCCTGTAAGGTTTTTTTCCCATGGGGAACTTGGGCACTCGGAACAAGTTCAGCTGGGGTAAACCAGCATTGACCGCCGGTGGATCCACTGCATTTACTCAATAGCTCGTACAGTAGAGTTCGCGAAGTCTGGTAGAGGGCGCCTACTTAAAGCCAGGCATCTCCGTCCATCTGGCCATGGTTCGAAGTACCAGAATTCCTTCTCGACTTAGAGTCAAACAATCTCTTTTTTCTACGTCTTGGCTGATTTGACACATTCTTCTCGCAAGTTGCTAAAGAGCACGACAACGACGGCACAATGGCAGTTTCACATGTCCCTGAGCCTTTGAACATAGCAACAACCACTTCGCCGTGGTGGAAGCAGGGCCATCTGCTCAAGCTGAACTTTATCGTGTTCTCCTTGATTCTATTCTGTAAGCAACGTGGGTATTCGGCAGCTTTACACTCGCGACTGACTCACGCTGTGATGACATAGCGTCGGCCAATGGCTATGATGGCTCCGTGATGGGTGGGCTCCTTGCCCTTTCTCGGTGGAACGAATTCATGGAACATCCTACCGGTGCCTACCTCGGCTGGATCTCAGCAATCTACTGGCTTGGCAATGGAATCAGCTTTCCAATGGCTGCGTTGGTGTCTAATCGCTGGGGGCGAAAACCAGGAATCTACGTCGGTTACGTCTTCATGGTCCTTGGCATTGCCATGCAGACGGCATCTCCAAACAAAACAATATTTACACTTTCACGTTTCTTCATTGGAGTTGCTTCAGGCTGGCTAGGCAATGCAGCACCTCTGCTCATCAACGAGATCGCCTACCCAACGCATCGGGCTATCGCGAACGCCCTCTACCAGTGCGGGTGGTACGTCGGTGGGACAATCTGTAGCTGGCTTACTTTTGGCTGCCGGAATATCCCCTCGGACTGGTGCTGGCGTATTCCTGTTATGATGCAAATTTTGATTCCGATTATTGCTCTGCCCGGCTTCATAATGGCCCCGGAAAGCCCACGTTGGCTGGTGAGCAAGGACCGTTCTGATGAAGCTTTACAAATTGTGGCCAAGCACCATGCCGCCGGCAATACCAGCGATGTTTTGGTCTTAAGTCAAATGGCTGAAATTGAGGCAGCTATTACTGCTGAGAAGGCGGCAACAAAAAGTGTGTCTTACCTCGATATGGTCCGGACGAAAGGCAATCGGCATCGCCTCTTCATCTCAGTTACGCTCGGCATTATTACGCAATGGGCTGGAAATGGTGTTGTGTCTTACTACTTACCGATTGTACTTGCGTCAGTCGGAGTGCGTACAGTCACGAAGCAGACTTTGATCTCTGCATGCCTGAATATCTGGAATCTCCTTTGGGCAGTGGCCGCAGCCTTTTGCGTTGATCGCCTTGGCCGCCGACTTCTCTTCCTTTCATCAGCTACAATCATGCTTATCAGTTTCATTGTCATCACAGGCTTAAGCGCTTCCTTTGCGCAAAGTCAATCATCACCCGTCGGATTAGCTGTGATCCCATTCTTATTCATCTTTTTTGCTGGATACGATATAGCTATGTAAGTTGCTGTCCACGCCAAGCCCAAGAGTCACCTCTGAGATAACGGAAATTATAGGACACCGTTCCTGACTGCCTATCCGTGTGAAATTTGGCAGTACAGCCTTCGCTCCCGAGGGTTGACGGTAGCATGGTGCAGTTGCGTCGTGGCTATCTTCTTCAATACTTTCGTTAATGCCATTGCTCTCGAGGCTATTGGTTGGAAGTACTACATCGTCTTCATCGTTATCATTTTCATCTTCATCTTCGTGGCTTACTTTACATATCCCGAGACACGAGGCTACACCCTCGAGCAAATGGCTGTCATTTTTGACGGAGACGATGCTGTTCCAACGCAGGCCGTTGTCCTGGAGAAAAGGGGAAGCGTCGCCACTCATATAGATAAGGTAGAAGATGCCAATTGACCTTGACGAGGTGTAACCGGGCGGGCAACATGGGTGGCATGGTTTGTCAGCATTGAAGGTTGTTATAGAACGGCTGTAGTCTAGGAAGATGGGTTCGCGAAAATGTGTTTGGATTTGTGTCTTGTCCCAGCCAGGTTCCAATTGCAATCGATTACACATCAGCCATCATTGATCGAATGTCCTTGAGAGAGAACCGTTTTGTGCACCTGTTCAAAAAGTTTTCCCTCGTCACCCTTTTCCCCCTTTCCATTACTTTGGTTTTTCACTTGGATCTCATGATTGCGCATAGTTGGGTTGGACTGCGCCATCATCCCTAGTATTGAGAGGCAATCGCACATATGGCTCAAGACAGAGGAGACGGTAACAGAAGAAAGTAGAACTGAAAGAAATAAGGAATGAAAGAGAAGCAAACCATAAATATAGTATTGAGTCATTCACTGCCTGAATATTGCCTGTGGGAGATCATTCTTGCAAGCGGCGGAAATCATACATGTCAGCTATTCGAAGCTGGTAGAAGAATCAACCCTCACCGTAGCATCTAGTTCTGTACCTCAAAAATTCACATTGTTTGAAGAGTATCTAAGGACCCCAGCTTCGTCCTTCAAGAAGAACCAGAGACTCAAGTACAATATCACCGGCCGACTTGCCTATCATGAACTTGTACTCGCCACCCCTGACCACCCATTTCTGAGCCAATTCATCATAGAATGCAAAGTCTCGCAAACAAATCCTTAACTCGATCGAGCAAGTTTCATTTGATTCCAGTCGAACCTTTTCAAAGGCAACCAGCTGCTTGACAGGGTCCTCTGGGGCCGTGTCCACGGCACCGACATAAGCCTGCACAGCCAAGGCTCCTTTCACTTTTCCGGTGTTGGTAACATTCAACTTGACAAATACATCTTCTTCAAATGTGCGAACTTTGAGTTCCGATAAGTTGAAAGATGTGTATGACAGCCCGAAGCCAAATGGGAAGTTGACCTTCTCTTTAGGCTGGCGGTCAAAATGACGGTAGCCGATGAAGACCCCTTCCTCGTACGTGACTCTCCGTTTTCCGTCAATACAATCACCAGGGAAGTTGCCAAAAGCAGGACAATCCTCGATGTTTTTGGGGAACGTGCAAATGAGATGTCCTTCAGGAGTCTGAGCGCCAGTGAGGATATCTGCAATTGAGTTGCCACACTCTTGCCCAGGATACCAAGCTTGGACCAGACCCTGGATCTGGTCCAGCCAGGGCATTGCAACGGCGACGCCAGTCGAGTTAACAACCACCGTGTTAGGGTTCGCGGTAGCGATGGCAGCGATGAGACGGTCCTGGCTTCCATCTTTTGGTAGATTGAAGCTGAGTTGATCCTTGAGCTCGGTCTCCCAAAAAGGCTCGTGGCCAACAAACACGACCGCGACATCCGCATTTTTGGCTACTTCGATAGCTTCCGGTAAAAGATCTTGATCGTGCTCCGACTCTGACATACATCCAATTCGGAAGCCGACACGACCCACTAGAATGCCGAAGTCGCCTCCCTCCGCGGTGTTTGGGGGTGCAGAATGGAAGTATAGTTTGTATTCTTCTCTCGCTTCAAGAAAGACCTTGAATTCGGGCGCAGTGACTGGTCCAAAGTAGAAACTCATAGGCTCATCGTGGTTTTGGGCCTGCTCGTAAACGAATGTGTCATTGATGGCCATCCTTGTAGGGCCCAATCCAGTGCAAGTAAAATAATAAAAGCCCGTTTCTTCCACGGTAAAGGTACCCTCAAGTGACACGTTTTTATGGCAGTAGTCCAATCCAGAGAAAGCAAATACCTCGGAGGTTGGGTGGCCATGTCTCGTCTCGACGGGCTCTGCGTTGCTCGGTTCATAAACCTTGAGCGTGAAGCCTGGCTTGCCGTCTAGGCCAACCACATTCTCGGCAATCGTGGGAAGAAGTCGAAATGTATGAGCCCCTATGATTTCACATTAGCTCTGTTCCAACATGTGGTCCATACGATGATTTGGAATTACCTTTAGCATATGAAAACTCGACGACGTCCCCGAGAGCCTTGTGCAAGGCACACCAAGGTGTGACCTTGTAATGAGCCGCGACAGCTGCGCTCCCGCCGCCATGAGCAAGGCCCATCTTGGCATAGCCGAGCAAGGCAATCTTTTTGCCACGCATCTTCTCTCTTGAAAGGGGCAAGATCTGGTTTTCGTTCTTGAGGAGAACGATGCCCTTGGAGCCAGCTTCGCGAATTAACGCACGGTGCTCCGGGTTGTCGACTGCCTTCTCTTCCGGGATACTAGTTCCATCGAAACATCCTAATCGCTCTATAAACCGAAGAACACTAGCAGCGCGGTCATTGATAGTTTGATGAGAGACCTTGCCTTCCTCCACGGCTGCGAGAACATTCTCCATCTTCCTCCACTGAGCAGGCCCGGGCATTTCAAGGTCAAGGCCCGCCTCTAAGGAATCCACCAGAGAATTTGTGCCTCCCCAGTCACTCATGGTAAGCCCGTCCCATTTCCACTCCTCGCGAAGGACCCTTCTTAGCGTAAAAAGATTTGAGTCGGCATGTTGGCCGTTAACGAGATTATAAGAAGTCATCAACGCCCGAGGGTTGGCCTCCTTGATTGCAATCTCAAATGGACGGAGATATAATTCCCGAAGCGCTCTTTCACCGATAGTCTCATCGACAGTCGTGCGATCAGTCTCCTGTTCATTCGCGGCAAAGTGCTTGACGGTGGCGGCGACCCCGGACTCTTGAAGTCCCATCACAAGCCGAGCAGCCATCTTGCCGGTCAAAAAGGGGTCTTCTGAGAAAGACTCAAAATTTCGACCGCCAAGAGGGTGACGGTGCAAGCACATGGTAGGGGCAAGAAGACATCGTGCGCCTTTGGAACGGGCTTCCTCGGCAAGGGCAACGCCGATTCTTTTCGCTAGCTGAATGTCAAAGGTTGAACCAATGAGACAACCGGCAGGGAAGCAAGCAGCACTAATCCCGCCCCCAATGGAAGCCCCACGAGCGCCATTGGGCCCATCCGTAAGTTTCACGCTGGGAATGGCTTTGGAGGGAATGGAATGAGTCTCCCAAAGATTCTTGCCTGCTAGAAGCAATATCTGAAAAACAAGTCAACTGTCAGTTCCGCAAAGTCTCGAGAATGCTATCTCGAGTTTCAACACACCTTTTCTTCTAATGTGAGGCTAGAAAGGATCGCATTAATGTCAATCACAGTCATGATGAACCAGAATGCTGATGTTTGAAATTCGAAATAGAAAATTGGGTGAGAATGGGACAGGAGCCATGCCTTGTATTTCCAAACCTTTTTATAGAACGTGGGATCTGCGTCCTCTCTCACCCTTCCCGATCAACGAAACCCGACAGGCGTAGCTTGTGAGCATTCCCGATCCCCCTTTTTTTCCGCATGACAAATCGTCCTTCGCAACAAGGTGGTGGAACCACCAGGTGTTGGTGGGTGTGAGCCACTTTCCCTGGTTATTTGGCGCAATTACTCCGCTGTTGCGGAGAAACTCATGTTGTCTTTCGGCGAGTGGAGAATTAACGCAGGCTCAAGCATTTCCCACAATTACTCCGCATTTGTCAACGCGTCCACGGCAATGGTAGCTGTCGCCGCACAATCCTGGAGCAGTGTGGTCCCGGTCCCGCTGCAGCCACGCAGCGTGATATCAGCTCCGTGCTCGGCCACCCAGTGCGTGCTGGGAGAACAAGGTAAGTACGTGACGCGCGGAGGCTTCCCAGCGTCTGGGTACGTTATGGTGGAGGCTTGGCTGACAGGCGTGCTGCCAGTGACGCCGCCACCGGGGTTGCCGCCAGCCCTCCAGCTGTTGATCTGTGGCCACGGGGGGAGCGTCACAGAGCGAGTTGTCACCACTTCGTCAGGTTTGGTCAGCGTGACGACGGTTGGCTCCAAGCTGATGCTCGGGGTGAGCCAGATGGTGCCCCCCGGCGGCCCGTTCTTTGGGACGTCGTAGTTTGAGACAGGCAAGACGGTGGTGGTGATGGCCTTGGGAATTATGGTGACGGTGGTCGTGGTTGCTACAAACTTGCCTGACTTTGAAGCCCCTACTTCGAACGAAGTTGTGAACGGCCGCGGGACTATGGTGGTGGGAGTGCGCAGCGTGACAGAAGGCCAGACCATAACACATGGTGGCGACGGACACTTGGCGGTATGGGTTACGTGCACCTCGGGTCCGATGTAGATAGTCTCGCCCTTGGGGCCCGCGGGCCTCTTGCACAGCGGCGCCGGGCAGACGCCATATCCGCAGGTGAAGCGGCACAGCTGGCGCACGTGAAGGTTCTCGTGGCCAAAGTCTGGCTTGTCACCCTTGTATCCAGAGGCCAGGCTGAGGATGCCTGTCGAGGTGCAAGTGCACGAGTGCGATGGGCAGAAGCCGTGTCTGCAGCCGAACTCGCAGATCTTGGCCAGGGCCGTCTGATCCACGGCCAACGCTGCGTTCGCCCTGCCGCCGGTGCACGAGGGAGGCGTGAAGGGCGAGACTTTGGAGATGATGGGCGGCGACTTGGTCATGCTGCAGTAGGCTGACGGGCAGTAGCCGAAGCTGCAGGCCACGGCACAGAGCCCTTCCCAGTTGGAGTCAATGCCTGGCGCGGGATAGCCGGGGGGGCCACGGACGAGGCCCTTTGTCTGTGTGGGTCCCCAGCGGGTGCAGATGCAGGCGCTGAGCGGGCAGTAGTCGAACTTGGAGCACGTGTTGGTGCACATGTCGCCAAAGGGGGCCAGGCCGGTGCCCTGGGTGCAGTTGGCGTCGGCGATGTTAAGGGGCGGGCTCTTGGCCGCGATGGAGGCGCCCCAGCCGATGTTGACGGTCGGGTTGAAGTTGTAGTAGCCCTCCTGGCACCCGGCGATGGGCTTGAGGCCGGTCACGCTGGCCACCACGGCCCCGTTGCGCCGTATGTCGACCCGGACGGTGCCCGTGGCCGAGGTGATGACGAAGCCGTGGTAGATGCCGACGCCACCTCCGTACGGCGACCTCCGCCACGCCGGCTTGAAGATCTGGTCGCCGACCGTCACCTCGGCGTCGGCGACCGAGCCCAGCTGCGCCGCGAACCAGATGCCCTCGCGCATGCCGACGTCCCACCTGTACTCGGGCTGCATATGTGTGGCCGTGAAGGCCGTGGTGCCGCCGTCGTTGCAGCCCGCCGCCTTGGACTGCATCCGGTGCCACACCAGGACGCCCTCCTGCGTCATCCTGGCCGTGCCCGTCTTGTAGAGGTCGATCATGTACGGTAGGAACGAGCGCCACGGCCCGTGCTCGACGCCCTTGGCGTAGTTGAAAGGCGCACCACCATCCTTGAACGCCACGAGCGAGGAATCGCCGCGGATGGGACCGATGTAGTGCGACTCGCCGTAATCGTTCCAAGAAATGATCTGCACCCACTCCGGCTGGACGTGCAGCGTCTGCTGCCACCGGTCGAACCACAGGTTCTCTCCGCGCCATAGCCAGTTCTTATCGTACTTGGGCAGGTTGGTGTAGAACCAAGGGGATACGGGCATCATATAAGGCATGTTAGGGCCTAGGGCTCTTTTGTAAGAAGCATCAACATAGCTATCCATCGGCCAGTCATAATGGTTTGGCCACGCTGCCCAGTTGAAGAGGCCGTCGGCTACACCAGCAGAGACTTGCAACGCAACCTCCGCCCCGAGAGAAGACCAGTCGGGCACGAAGAAGCACTTGAACTCCTTTTTGATGATGACCCAGTCGTCCCTGTTGCCAGGGCCTTCAAAAGTTGACACCAATGGGAGGTTGTTGTGCTTCCAGGTCTCATTCAGGGGACCGTACTTTTTAAGAAGGGCGAGAACCTCGCCCACAGTCCACGCACCGCGGCCGGCGTAGTCGAATGAGAATAGCAGCTTGAAGGACCTGGCCGCAGCTGCTTTGAAGGCATTCTCAATCTGGGCCGTGTTCATGGATTCGCCGCGAGCAATGTTCAGCACAAAAGCATCAATCTTTGACGCTTTGGCCAGGTCCATCTCGGTTTGCCATAAGTTCTGGTCATAAGCAGCCATGTTGCCCACCTATGCCAGGGTTTACATGTTAGCCGAGGTTCGCAAAGCCTACAAGAGGTCAATGAAAGCGTCAGGACACACCATGAAGTGTGCAAACACGGCCTTTGCCTCGGCATAGTATGCCAGGAAGGCAAGGAATATGCTCAAGAACGCGGTGGTCCTCATCGTGTCCAACTCAAGAGAGAATTGATGAGGCAGAGTGAGAAGAGGGGCAAGCAGAGATACAATCCGGCTTTCGCCTTAGTCGAGCTCGGATTTTCGGTGCCCCTTGACTTGGTTCCCGCAAGCTGTTGCCTCCCTATTTATTTACTTTCTACATTTTCCCCGCTAGATGCGGCGTTCACTTCCTATCTCTGGCAGCCACTTGCCGACGCTAAAGGGAGAGCTAGAAGCGAGCCCATGCAGGATTGTAAGAAGAGCTGTAGCGATATCTGTGTAACCATCAGTTGCAGCCAACGATGAAAGCCATCGTAACTCAGAATAGCGCTGATAGGCGCTTTACAAGTAGATGCAGGCTGCCATGCTCTGGAGTTTCTTGCAAGGATGGTCAGGCTCATACGTGTCAAGGCCCCCAACCGCCCCCAATGGCCTGGTCTGGACCTGCATGGTTTTGGGGACTAGGCACTTAAGCGGGCAGAATAATCCAAACACTAGGTAGCGCCACCTTTGTGGTTTCTACAAGTTTTAATAGGCATGAGTAGGAATGATCCCTCGGCAGAAGAACTACATCAAGGCATGAAGAGTAACATGACATATCTCGGGACTTTGCCTAGTTCCTTGTTACAAGTACTCATCTGATACTTTAGATCTCTGGGCATGGCCATTCTAGCTGGTCTTGCTCCTCCATTGCCCGTTTACCTGAGCCACACGTGCGTATGCAGTCATGCGGCAAGGGCCTCTCCTTGGGTACAAGGTCCTTGCCAGGAACGAAAAGTTATTACTCCAGATAAATATCCATCTCACGACGCAGTTGTCGTCGGCGATACTTGGGCTTAGCCCTCCAAGCTGCGCCGCCTGTGCCGCACGCCAGCGTCCGTCTCGTGTTCACCAGCAAGGGTGCGCGATTGGATGGTTCCCAGCTGAGCCCCCTACCCCGTAGCGTGCGCTGGTTCATGCCATTCAGCTCAATCCTACCAAGGACGAGGCTTCGCCGCACCACAATCTGTCGGACTATTGCATCATTGGGAAGCAATATGAATATACCAGCTTCTGTCGATAGTATTCATGCACGTTGGGTCTTGGACAGATTGCTTTGCGTCATCCGATTCGTTCCACGGCTCGTGATCCGGCCTGTACTGAGCCCGCCACTTCATTCCATCCTAGCCATAACCATATTCCTCAACATCACATGCGCTAGCACTTGCCGGTAACTTCGAATTCTGGGAATCCTGAAGTTGGATGATATTGTGATTTGAGGGAAAGGAAATGCACTTGCGTAGCTACCCTGGAGTTAATTCAGGGGTTCTTTATTAGTTTCTATATATATAGAAGGGAGATCAGCCTCTGTTTTCACTTGTTAGGCAGGAATTTTACACCTTCTTTTCACCAAGGTCGAAATTTGCATTGATCAGATGATTCCATATCTACCTACAGGTTAGTAGGTGTGGTGTTTTTGAGTCAAGTCTTAATATGTGTCCTAGTAATCTATACAGGCAGGGATCCCGAAGGGCTTAAGTATTGCAAAGTAAAGTATGTTGTCGTTTTGTTTATCTCATTACTACTACTAAGCTTACTATACTAGAAATACTATATTTTAGGCGCACACAATTTCGGCAGTTGGAATTGCAGTTAATATCATACTTAAGGAAGGGTCTTGTAATAGTATAATGACACTAATTTATATTAAACTAAAAGGCCGGGTTCGCGTATATGGTAGCTAAGGCTTATCTTCAATCACTAAGACGACGAGCTTCCACCTAGGTTCCTCTCGGTAGCGACTGCGAAAGTGAGCATTATCCCGCCAAGTTCAGTGGATAGTCCTCGGAGTATTTGATGTGGTGGTAGCTGCACAAATCCTTCATAGTCCAGTGCCCCCGACTGGCTTCTGTCCGCGCACCAACGCACAAGCATTTCAGGATTAGGTACAGATGTTTGATGAGATAATATAGTGTGTACAAGTGTTTGTGTTCCACTATATATTTAGCTTCTCTCTTTCCATCAAGAAATTCAATTGTTTTTGTCGACCCGGAGGCTTACTAACGCTTGCAGAAGAGTCTTCATGGCCCATTTTCCTGCTCTTCGTATTCCTTCTTCAATCCTGTGAAATATCAATCTTGCATTTGTTCACACGCGTATATGCTCGTATAAGGTTGAGCACCATGGGATTTAAAGTAAGTTTCTCCTGTCATTGAGGGACTTGTGCTCGGACTTTCGCTTCTCGGTCCCTTCCAGTTCTAGACGAAGCGCAATCTAAGGATGAGAGTCGCATTTGCCTGTTTCGGATGATTTTCACGGCTATGAGGCCACGACGGAGGAGCCGAACTACGACATATAGAGGCATAAGCTCTGCTTTTTAGAAAATCGAGCATAGTATCCCAACATCACTACTATTAAACACACAGCTCCTAGGGTTCGAAATGTGCTTGGCTTTTGTCTTCGGCATCTTAGGTCTAAGCTCATTTGCAGGGACTTTTATCCTGGACAGCCCTCGCAAATCCACACTACTTACCATATACGGTGTCTAGGTCCTGGCATCACATAGCCCATGACACAGGCAGGGACTGGTGCAACCCAGGATCCTTCCACTTGTAGACAAGTCTCTTTGGTATCGACCGGCAACTAATGTCCCAAAACGCCCCAAGTCCGTTTCACAAGCATAACCCAACAAATTTGGGCCGCCATCTCAAAGATAGACCAGCAAAGCCTCTGAAGCCGCCAGCACGAACTCTGCCATGCCGTGTCGCACTTTTGTCTTTTCAAAGTTCTGCTTATTGACCAAATTGCAAGTCGTGTTGGAAAAGATCTGGCCTTGACGATTGTTTAGTTCCTGTGCTGCGGAAAGTGTCAACCGATGCTTACCTCCGATTGTCACTGCATTGGCTTGGTTATACTGTGCGGAAGTGGCACTGACTTCAGTGGATGGTGCAGTCATTCTCAAACTCTTGATCTCCTTGCTGTTGAGGCCAGTGAGCGTAAAGGTCGCCGTGCTACGCTGTCCCTGCCCAGAGTAATAGTCTGTGTTGATAAGTAGTATCTTGTACGGATTTCCTTTTCGGTAGATGATGTACTGAGCGTAAGGGTCCGCGCCATCATCACTGGCGACGACATGATCACCACCATCCAGTGCCAAGGCCGCCATATAGCTGCCATAGAACGGCAACTCGATTTGGGCACTGGACCACCAGTTGAAGAATGCTGCAGCTTGTAAGAATAAGCAAAGAGACAACGAGATCACTATTATCTACCTTGATTGATGGTGCCCTGGTGGTAATAAAGTCGTTGGATTCCAATTGAAACAGCTCGTAAAGACTTGTCCAAAATTTGAAGGGCGCCGCCAAACTTGGCATCCATCGGGTCATCAAGGCCGTGGAATCCGGTTTCTCCTGAAAAGATATTAACACATTTGCACGTAATGGCTCCTTGCAAAGTCCTGCTTGATGCAAAGACCTTAACTCTCCATTCCGAACCATACCTAAAATGAATTTCCGGTTGACTGACTTCGCCAAAGCAACTTGCTCCACGAAATGAGAGACGTCCTGAACGGTCTTGACATGATTCATCTCAGAGGCCATGTCCGTCGAGTTCGACAAGGCATACAAGTGACCGCAATAAACCTTGGTCGCTGCCTTGACGGTCGCGTTATAAGCTGCAGTGATGAGATGCTTTAGATTGGGCCAGTTAGGCTGAAGCGGGATCGGGACTGCGTAACCGCCACCAGACAAAATCGGCAAAGGGCTCTTCCATACTTTGCTGAAAGCTAGTGCCCAATCAGCAGCATCAGCTCCCTCTTGGGTTTGGTTCCACGGGGCAACAGCGACGGGCTTGTTCCAGTAAAGGTAATACACTGTTTCTGTAAGCTAACCATAATTGTCAATGCCCTCATCCACACTACTTACAGTCGGGCTCATTACCGAGCTCTATGAGCGATAGATACTTCGAGGCTTTCGATTTGGCCACAAGAGCAGCTTCAAATGTGTTGGTTCTGTTGTTGTCGCCACGGTTGAAACCTGGCCCCATTAGCTCCGCAGCCTACTCTCACAATTTACAACCTACCCAGCATTGTGTCGGCCCGAAACTTGGCTGTTTTAAGTTAGTAAAAGTTGCATCATTAAGGGCTTCAAGCGAAAAGCCCATCTTACGGATTAAGTCAAAAAACTTGGGGCCGTAGATTAGTTGCATGGGAGCCTCTAAGGGGTCGTCCACGTGATATGAAACATATCCATCAAACTTTGGATCAAACGTCGCTCTATCTTGAGTCGTGCCCCCAATGCGAATCGGAATGGGCTTTCCATAGAGTTTTGCGAACTGATCAAGACATGGCAAGGCCAAACTGATATTACTCATATACGAGGGCCACATGAAGAATTCAAATCTTTATAAATGAGTCAGCAATGCTCAAGGGCTTCGAGACGACGAGTTGTTCACTCACGACGAGCCGATAGGGTATCGATCTAGGTCTGCCGCAGCCCTAGGAACGACAGATGGCACGGGATACGTCACCGTGGAAGCTGCCGCCATGGCAATGAGGCCGACAAACGTCCCAGCTAAGAACAATCGGTGAAACATGCTGCTTGGATTCGACTCTTGAGATGCTCAGACTAATGAGATAAAAGATGGTATGTTTCAAACCAGTAGCGGACAACCGTGTTGTTATATACTTGGAAGGTCGTTTCTTTCACTGAGCCATTAGCCAAGCAACAGGGACCACGGAGTTATTGCCCAAAAGACGCGTCCAAGACATTACTGGAAACAGTACTCGACTGATTCTCTTTGCCCGACATAATGTGCAGACGTAGCCTGCTGAGCTTGACCCCATTTGCCTGAGTATTCTCGACACCCTGTATGCGGTGGTGCTCACACATGGGTTACCGTTAACCATCCCCACTCACGGTCTTCAGATTGCGGGGAAGTTTTGCGGGGACTGGAACGAGGCGCTCGTACAGACCCGAGATTCTCGTTTAGACGGAGTGAATGCTCGATCGCGAAGTCTTCCGGCGTAACATACTCCGACGCAGACACGAGCCCGACATCTTCTCCACATCACAGGGGTGAAGATGGCGCTTCCTTCGCATACCCATTTTAAGCATGCCAATGTCGAGTGTCACCAGGATATAAACACTTGACTTTGGACTTTCATGTCATCTTGGTCACGAGCCAGCTTAACAGACATCACACACAATGGCGCAGGGCCACCAAAGAGACACAAGTTGGATTTGGCACCCGTCATTTTCAGAGGAGCGCACGGATACAGCGGGACTATTCGTCCATTTCAGGAAAACTTGGCTCGTCGATAGCCCGCCCACGTGCCTGCTAATACACATCACGGCAGATACGCGATACAGACTCTTTGTTAACGGCCAGCTTGTGTCTTTTGGCCCCGTAAAAGGGGACAGTAAGCTATGGTTCTATGACGAAGTTGACATCGGGCCTCATCTCCGGCCTGGTAGAAACGTCCTCTTCGTGACAGTGCTACGATTTTTCCATGCCAATCGGTATGCGACTTCGTTCCCACGATTGCCTACGGGTGGCCTCAGGATTGTGCCCAGCAATCCCTCAACTCCTTTTGCAAACGAAATTGCGAGTAGCCCACTTTGGGAAACTCTGATAGACGAACGCAGAATTCTCAGAATTGACGAACCTGAGGACGACTTCTTACATGTTTACGAGCATACCACTGTGCCTAAGAACCATGTGCCGCCTTGGGTAGCAGCCCGAACGCTGGAGTTCCAAACCTCAACCGGCAATTCCACTCCTTGGAGCTTGTCTCCTCGCTTGATCCCCCCCTCAAGACAAGGCCAAGTGTACGTCTCGGCTGTGCACAATGTCGAGAGCGGAGTCAGCATCTCAAAGCTAGAAAGCTTTTTCCTTGGAAGATGCAAAACATTTGATGAGTCGGATGAATTAATATTTGCCGCCCACACAAAACATAAGATCCAGCTCGAGGTACCTTACCATACTACTGGCTTCATCTGCCTTCAATTTGTGCGACCGGTGATGCCTGGGGGAGTTTTGCGCGTGCGGTATGCCGAGTCATACGAGGACAAGCCCATACTTGTGCCATATATACGGCGCAAAGAGGCGCGGCGTGATATTCGCAAGGATCTTCACGGACCAGAAGACTTATTCAGTTTTGGCGGAAGACAGGCCTCGGAGTGGGATACTATGGACCCTGAAATGGGTCGACCAGCTGAAGAATGTTTCGCCCCATTCCACTTTCGAACCTTTCGATTTATTCAGCTGGACATTGACGTGGGACCTTCAGACTTGATCCTCAAGCAACTCGACATCACATCTGTCGTGTACCCGCTAGACATGAAAGCAGAATTCAGGGCACCCTCACCAAATGACCTTGCGACCCAGCTATGGGAAACCAGCTTACGAACGTTGAACAATTGCATGCATGATTGCTATGAAGACTGTCCATTCTATGAGCAACTGCAGTATGCAATGGACACGAGAAGCTCCGCGCTGTTTACATATTACGTATCCGCTGACGATCGACTGGCGAAACAGGCGATACTGCAGATTCACAACTCGTTCGAGGCCAACATCGGGCTCACTGCAAGTCGTGCACCTTCACACAACCGACAGTATATTCCTCACTTTTCCCTCTTCTGGATTCTAATGCTACACGATCACTTCAAATTCTTTGGAGAGGCAGCATTCACCCTCAAATTCATGCCAGTCGCAGATGCCATTCTCAATTATTTTCACTCTCTTGTCGATGATGACTTGGACTTGGTTGTTTCGGACGACCAGATGGGAATCTGGAACTTTGTGGATTGGGCAGAAGAGTGGAGGCCTTATGGCGTACCACCCGCGGTTGCAAAAACTGGCGTGTCGACCTACACCAATCATCTGTACGCATACACGCTGAAAACCTCCGCACAGTTGCTGTGGGCCTTGGGCCGAACCGGTCTGGCTGATGAGTACCTGGGCCGTGCCCGCCGCATTGTGCTCTCCATCAATGCGAACTGCTTCGATGGCCAATTCTACACAGATGGGCTTGCTGCCACGGCGGATGTAGCAACAGACTACAGTCAGCACAATCAAGTTTGGGCCATCTTGAGTGGCGCCGCCGTTGGTGAACGTGGCCAGACGATTTTGGGGAAGTGCTTGTCTGGCAAATCACCAATCAAATTCACTCCCACCTCTATATCGATGTCTTTCTATACGTTAAGAGCTCTCAGTGAGGCTGGGGCAGGCCTGTACGAAGAGCATTATCACAGTTTCTGGGAGCCCTGGAAGGCACAACTAGCTCTAGGTCTCACCACTTGGGAGGAGGATACTGTTTCTCATCGATCAGATTGTCACGCATGGGGTAGTGTGCCAATTTACGAGTTCATGGCCGAAGTTGTTGGGCTTCGCCCCGAAGAACCGGGTTGGGCCAGCATCTCCTTTGAGCCCCGGCTTGAACTGTATCCTGAGCTGCGGGCGTCTGTGCCTTTGCGTCGACAAGCATGCAGCGCTAGTCTGCTTGCCCACGTCTCGTGGAGGCCAGCATCCATCAATTCTACGGTCGTGCAGATCAAATTCGAGACAGCACCATCCGAGATCTTGCCGGTGTATGTCAAGCTACCGGGGCAAAAGATTCATCGTGTTGACACCACCACTGAGTTGGAATACATTGTAAGCAGGCCCGCTGCGCTCAGCTGCTCAAGTGAGGAGAGAATGAAGCATCTATCTACGTCGAGGGAGAGTTTTCCGACCGAGTCCCTAGAGATTTAGACTGGTAGATCAACATAGAGTCTTACTTCATAGATGTAAGAAGTACATTCCCATGGCTTTGGGATTTTCAAAGCGCCTCTTCAAAAAAACTCTGTATATGTGTGTTGGTAAGCGGATGACGGGTTCAAGGGGTTCAAAAACCAGGGTTCATTTGAGGAAATGAACAAGTCTTGCGGTAACACCGCACTATGTGGCTCCTGTTGAGGTGGCTGCAAGCCAGCCAGGTTCGCGTGGATCGTTATAGCTGAAGCTTGGTTTGTTTCAGTCTCAGTGAAGAAAGAATCAATTCTAAATCGGTCTTCCAGATCGCTTGTAGCCAGCCTCTGATCAGCGACAAAAGACAGGACCCCCCCATTGTAGTGGATTCCGTTTTGTTGCTCGTCATGAGCCTGCCGCAGTAGCCTCCAGTATTTTCCTGCGATTTGCCAATACTTGGCAAGTTGTTCCAGGGAGTGAAGAAAGGATGTGAACGTTTGTGATGGAAACGAACATCCATTCTGTTGTGCTATCAATATGTAGCGGGCAGATACCCAGACTGCCCAGGCTAGCGGCCATCCAAATCTCGCAATATTCTGGGTGGACATAAAGGATGTAAGGCGAGCCATCGACTCGATGCTGCTCGAACACCTCTCACCACTAGCAATTTGGTATGGTCCACACTCGTTTTGAAATTCCGCATGACCAGGGAACGCCAGCAGGCCGTGAAAAAATATGACAAGGCCATGGTAGTAAGCATGCATCATGATGAGTGATGATAATGTCGACGACATCTCCGAAGATGCCTTGGCTTGATCCATTGCCATAGACGGCGGTAAGCCCTGTGACCATTCATCCAGTTGGTTTGAGGCTTCCACGAAGCGTTCCAACCATGACACGATCTGCGTTCGATCTCCACGACCAAGCAAGGAGAAGCTAAGAAATGCGTTGTGGAGAAACCTTGAGACATCCATGAGCCTTAGCTGATAGTTGAAAACGGAGCGTAAGGACAAAACTTCTGACGTTGCATCCTGTTCTTCTTCTGCGGTCCAGACGAAGTCACGGGTGGGAAGAAAGTGAGCCACATGAGAATCAGTCAAGCCCGAGGGATGACTCGTTGTAATTGAGATGTAACCGTCCAGCATGTAGATAGCCCAGAAGAGTCTTTGGCGATGAGTAGTGGCGGCTTGCGTTGAGAAATGCTCCTCTTCGGTAGTGGATGCTCTCAAGACACGTCCATGGGCTGGTTTGAGCTGTATTGCAAGTTTGACAGCAATAGAGAGAGATCCCCACACTTGAGGCCCGTTGGTCATTCCTGAAAGGTCCAGTATCAGGACGGCTAATGACTCAAGCGAAGAAAAGGAAGGCTCCTCCAAAACATCGACGAGTATCTTCCGCTTCGAGTATTTCCAATATGAGTCGCAGGCATTTTGCGTCAGTCTGGAATCGAATGAGAAGGGAAGGGATATCCCGAAAAGTGCATAGCAGAGAAGCGGAGGCTCATTTCCTTGTCCTATTGCGCGGAAGACTCTTTGTACATCAAGGAATGGCATCCACGGGTGGATGTGAAGGCAATACAGAGATACCAGTGAGAAAACAAGATCAGCTGGAGGCTTGCTCTCGGCAATCTGTTTAGTACGATATGAAGTTGCCAATGGCATGTGGTCGATTGCTGACCGAGCAGTGGAACTGGTGCCAGGGGCCGGCCTTGCTGACGGCCCAGGGTCGGGACCATCCACAGTAGAAGAACCGCTAATCGTCGGACTTGCTGAATGAGTTCTGCCCTCTTTCTGGGTTTTGCTCCGTAAGACTTCAACTTCAGCTTGTAGAGCACCTCGACATATGGTTAGATGTGCTGATTCGCGACGGCCAGTGGAGGCGAGCATACTGATTCTGTCCTCCAAACCCTGGCGGTAACCTGCTGGGAAACCCGGTTTCCGGCGACTCGAATAATCACATGGCAAATGTGCATCGAGGCAACGCTTGCATGACGGAGTTTGTCGGTCACATCTGGTTTTCAACCGCTTGCACCGTTCGCAACTATTGACTGGTTAATTTTGATGGAGCCACAATAGTGATCGGACACGCGTACGAGACTGGCTTCGGCTGAATATGAGAATCCGTATCTATAGCATGTTGTTAGCGGCTGTCTGCTGACTCGTTGAATGAATCCACCCGCTCTGTCCGGCTGCCAGCCCAGCTCGTGAAGGGTCAGTGGGCGGCACAAGTTGAGGCGTAAATGACATACCATCCCTGTCGGTAGCTGTAGGTACGTCCTCCATCTTGCCAGTCAACAAGGTAGCAAAAGAATGTTCACGCTTCGTTCTACCCGGGTCGTCGTGTCTAAAGGGGCACCGGGCTATGTTATACCTGCGGAGTGGAGTCGTGGGTGGGGACGGTGTGTCTTTTATAGCCTAGGTTGATCGGGATTTGATACCCCGACCGAGGGCTGAGGTCTCCCGGCATGAGGCTAGATTATTTGTAGGCAACTAGCACGAGCTTTTGTACGACAAAAGAACACCCCATGGGGGAGGATGCGGTTTGTCCGGGGAAGTTGAAGCTGCGTTGCATGGTCTGGTTGTCTCATACTTAAATCCATGCCTGCGACATATCCAGAAATCAAATTGATCATCTGCTGTCTCCTTCATCTTAGTATCATCCCTTCGTCACACAGCCCTTAATCCACTTCAATGGAGAAGCAAATCACCGAACACTCAGAGGGGCCACCTCCCAGTCTCACGGCACCTAGTGAGGCTGACATGCAGCGGTATACCAAACACTGGTGGCGGCATCGAAACCTTCGCACTCTTAACTTGTGGATGCTCATCCCTCTTTTGTCCATCTTTGCTCAAGGGTGAGTCACAAGCTACGATTCATCCTTTGGACGGCGCGCTGACCACAGTTCCAGCTTTGACGGGTCTATGATGAATGGTCTGCAGTCTGTCAGCCACTGGCAGACATACTTTGGAACTCCACGAGGAGCAACGCTGGGCATCTTCAACGCAGCGTACCCGCTTGGCGGAATCGCCGGTGTTTTTCTCATCTCTCCTGCTGCCGACCGCTGGGGTCGTCGCATTGGATTAGCCCTGGGCGCTGTCTTGTGCTGTGTCGGTGCTACACTGCAAGGTGCCGCAACAAACCTAGCAATGTTCGTCATCTCAAGAGTAATCATTGGCGCTGGCAGTGTTGTGGTGGCTGGAGTCGGCGCCCCTTTCATCACTGAGATTGCGCATCCCGCCCAGAGAAGTACAGCAACCGCGTTGTTCCTGACCTTCTACTCTTTGGGATCCATCACAGCAGGGTGGAGTACTTTTGGTACCTTCCGCATCGACGGCGATGCTTCTTGGAGAATACCTTCGGCCCTCCAGGGTCTGCCGTCCGTGGTCCAGCTTCTCTTTGTCTGGTTCGTCCCAGAGTCCCCACGATGGCTAATCGACAAGGGGCGTATTGAAGAAGCGCGCGCGACCCTGATCAAGTACCATGGAGAGGGTAATGGCAGCGATCCAGTAGCTTTGTTCGAGCTGAATGAAATTACCAGCACGCTCCAGGCTGAAAAGGAGATGGCAAATTCGAACCTGATGGATTTTGTTGCCACTCCAGGAAATCGAAGGAGATTGATCATCATGGCTTGGGCAGCTATTTGCTCTCAGATGTCTGGAAACGCCTTCGTGTCTTATTACCTCTCGCCTATTTTGTCGTCCGTTGGCCTCCGATCGGACTTGCAACAGACACTGATCAACGCCACCTCCCAAATGGTGTCTTGGTTCTCGGCCCTCTACTTTGCCACCTTG
This sequence comes from Paramyrothecium sp. XJ0827, assembly GCA_020881915.1. Classification (NCBI taxonomy): domain Eukaryota; kingdom Fungi; phylum Ascomycota; class Sordariomycetes; order Hypocreales; family Stachybotryaceae; genus Paramyrothecium; species Paramyrothecium sp. XJ0827. The sequence continues at coordinate 2,833,994 of JAJFPB010000009.1, forward strand.
CCCGCAAAGCTCGGTCGACGCACCTTGTTTCTTGGCTCTCTCATTGCCATGTGGGCCATTGTTATTGCCATCACAGCGGGAAGTGCGGAGTTTGCAAAGGATGGCAACAACAAGGCAGCTGGGTACGCAGTTGTCGTCCTGCTTTATCTCTTCTCTCCTGCCTACAACTTCGGTTTCAATGGTAATCTTGGTCTGTACATTCCCGAAATCCTGCCTTATCGGTTGCGCACTCTCGGTCTATCTGTGTTTTACTTCATCCAGTTTTGCTTCATGATTCTTTCCAATTTCGCTGTACCGGTTGGCTTGGAGAATATTCAATGGCGTCTCTATCCCATTTTTGTGGCTTGGATCATGGTTGAGTTTGTCGGTGTGTGGTTCTTGTTCCCCGAGACAAAGGGACCATCTCTTGAGGAGATTGCATGGATTTTTGACAAGCCTCCCGTTAAAGAGGCCTCCGAGCACCCGCATGACCTGGAGAAAGCACCGATAGGAGAGAAATGATGTTTCACAACCATGCATCTGTCGATATATGCCACACGAGGTGCTAAGACAAAGCTATGTAATTGCTTTTGCAACACAACAATGCCAGATCTGGATAAGAAGAACTCAATTATTTGATTTGACCGCGCAGTATTCAGGTGATTGTCAAATTCCGTGGCTTTTCTCTGTGCCAATTCTTTTAGCAGTACAAGCGACAGCCAGCAAAAGAACAACAAAGTTGACATAATAGCACCAAAGATTGGGATATTTGTGTAGAAATAAGATAAAACGTATCTGTAATTTCCTTCGCTTCGAAAACGCAACGACCTCGATTCCCGGCAGCCGATCCCTGACAAAACCTAACTCGTACATTTCACACTTGGACAATCTTAACCTCTGAACCACCGATCACCTCAAATTGAGTCCCCTGACGCATTTCACCATCCACAATGAATTTGGCGCCACTTGTCGAGTTACCGGTGAAATCTTGCGGGATAACAACGATGCCGGCAGTTCCTGTCGGGGCCGAGACACTGATGCTGAAAAGACCTTTGCAGATTTTCCAGCTAACCGACAGCGACCCTGCGGGAGTGGGAACACGACCTTTCGCCGATTGAAGGTGCATTACTTCCGGAGCCACCACCCACCTGGTCCAACCAGGTTCAACTGGGCCGGCACCCAAGACAAATGTGCTCAAATCAGCGGTTGGCCCAGCAGCCCAGGCATGACAAAGACTCGTTCCAAGCCCTAGCCCTGGGCGTCCCAATTCATCAAGGGTCTCCCAAAAGGTACCAGTGTAGTTTTTGTTTCCAGGATTGGCCATTGGCGCCCAAAGTGTTGTCAAAAGTTCGGAAGCAAACATGGCATGGCCTGATGAGAAGGCAGCGCGGATATGATATGCTGACGCGTAAGGACTGATATAGCGCTGGAATCCAGCGGCATGAACGCCCGAGGAAAATGCCAAGGGGCCTCCAGGTGCAGCAAGCTCTTTGGACATGGTCGAAAGAATGGACTCAGAAGAATGGCTCGAGTTCAAATTCACACCTGCCAGGATGGCGATTGCGTTGGAGTCCTGCCCAAAACCAGTCTTGATAGCATCAGAAAGATAATATGCATTAAGCTCATCGCTCCAAAGATTCTGATCAATTGCCTGACGCAGGTTCTCGAGGCGCTCCTTGTAGATGTTCGTGTCGTTCATGCCACCAGCAGCGAGCAATGGCATACATTGCTGCAAGGAATAGGCATACAGGACATTGAATTTGGTTACTACACCGGCTTGCGGTGGGTCATAGTAGTTCCAGTCACCCCCAAAGGTAATGTCGGACAGGTTAAACAGACCGTTGCTCAAGGTTTGCGAGTCGGTCCAGTCTAGCATTTTGCGGACTTTTGGTGCCCATGTTTGAGCAAAATTTATGTTTCCAGTATGCATATATGCTGCCGCAGCCGCTGTAAGGAGATTGAAGGAGTAACCCAAGAGGCCAGTGATGTTGATATCTAGCGGCATCGGCAGTGGCTCCTGTTGGATAGAAGCAGTGGGAATGAAGAATCCAGGAGTTGTCTGGTAGGATCCAAGTAATTCGAGTGTTCCAATTAGAAACTCCAACCCGTGCGTGCTGACTAGAGCAGAAGCCCCAGCAACATCCAGGTCTCCGGCATATGCAATGCGATCACGCCGAGAACCATCGACTGACGTGTCCAATGGATTTGAACCCATGACAAAGTCTTTGAGGAAGTTGCGATCATTGAGAGGATTTTCATACAACACTTCTCCCGTTGGTGATGTTGCTTGCAAGTTTTTGAACAGAGCGCTGTGTCCAAATGAAGCGCCTAAGCCAACGGATCCGAAGAACTTCGAAGCTTGTGAGAATGCAACGATTTCAGCTCCATTTATAGACACAGCGATCTCTGTCAAATTGACCTGGGCAGACACCGAAAGCCATTGACCAAGAGGTAAACTCAAGTTGCTCGGAATGGACTCCCTGATTAACAACGGATCCACAGTCGTTGAGCCTTCGTAGGCGGAGATGATTCCTTCGACACAGTCCACAGAAATGTATATGCCTGAATTCAACGTGTCGCTCAACACAGAGAACCCGAATCCATGTGTGTTGACCTTCACTTCGAATGCAACATTATAGGTTGAGCTTGACGCGAGCGCTTTCCGGAGAGATTGTGGTGCGAGACTTTCGACCAAGGAACCCTCGCTCGTGACTAACCAAAAGTCTGGGATTGTGTTCTTGGGGATTTCTGTGAGCTGCAGGGTTCTCGCGCCCGTTGTCCAGATGGAATTGACCTGCTTATCCGAGCTTTCGAAAGAACCAGGAAGCTGAGTAAGAGGCGTCGTATGAACTGTCGGCTTAGCTCCCACAGCACGAAGCTTCAATTCTCCAGGCGTGGACAGGTTTAACTTCTGGTACCTGAAAGCTCCCTGTATGAGCCGATTTGTCACCACACCAGTTGACGTAATGTTATAACTGTTAACGCGATATGTATCCATCGCCGATGATAGGGGCAACGGCCCATCACCCTGCAATCGTTAACTAAAGAAGCATGCATGAGAAGAAATAAATGTTTTTCGTACCATGTATGAATCGAGGCCCGCTTTGCTCTCGCTATAGGTAAGTTCCAGCACCGATGTGTCGCCTGAAAACTCTACCACATCGAACGACGGGATTCCTTCAACACTACTGCCATAATCGAGGATCATAATCGAGGGCTCGTCAATGGTTGCTGATAGTATGATAGTTTCGTTGGATGCTGTAACCAAGGAGGGAGGTTGTGCGACAAGCCTTGGCGTCCTCAGGGCCGCAGCACTTGCGAGCGTTGACAGCCCTGCGAAAGCGAGGACAACGTTAGGTACAGCCATTCTCTTCAGGTTGCGAATTGAAATGTTCTGGTACCATGCCAGACATGATCGGATGAAGCAGCTTTATATACACACACTGTTCGGTAGTCCACCGTGGAGAAGGCTTCGTCATGGAAGATTTAGGAGCATCCACTAGGTTCTCCACCTAAACTCTCAGAGCACGCTCGGCATTTCGAATATTAAGTTGGCTGCCTTAACCGCGACAACATGGTGTGAGACAACTGGTTTACTGTGCTGGCGCAATCCGAGGTTTAGCGAATATGCCGAAGAAAACGTTCCACTAGTCAGAGCTACCAATGCTAGAGTAAGTAAGATCTCGTAGCGAGTGATGCATTGTTCTCCGTAACCGATTGCGAGTCATGTGCCTTGTAATTTCCCCAATCTTGGCAGTTCTTCGTCTTCGGCCCGGCCGCTCGGCTCCAGGATCGGGGGCTCGCATAGGTTCGTATAGGTTCGTATGGCCTCGTTTAACCCGACCTAGGCCCACAAGCGAATTAGAAATCTACAATCGAAAGTAATTTAGCGTACCCCATAGCTTTTGGCCCCAGCCTAACTAGCTTAATGCCGAATCTTCGGGTTAGTAAGTGTTAGACCGGAGAGATTAGTTACGTAGTTGTTAAACCAGCGGCGGTCTGCACAATCAGATTGCAGGCTACTGAAACGCAGCTCATTTAGCAAGAAGTTGAGGACGAACCTCGTCCTAGCTGAGTGCAAGTCGTATGTCTACACTATAGTGAAATAGGTTTAACGCACCGCGATGCCTGAAGATCTCTAAATTAGCAGGGGCTAGACAGAACAACAATAAAATCAGCGGTTTAACAAAATCTAGATGATCCAGTACGCAATATCTTGTAGAATGGGATTAGGGTCTGATTATAGCTGTTGGTTAAACTTCAAGCAATGTTTGGAGTTGCCTTGATGGTATTTGCCCACACGGGGCCGTGAGAGATAGTCTACGACTAACTGTGCCGATCTTTCGCTTTCTTAGCTCAACTCCACTTATGCTCGCGGGCCGACGTTGGTCTTCAACCCGGCGCTATCGACGAGGTCTTTAGTCGCGAAGCGAACGCCTGCTAAAGGGCGATGGGGAGTCTGGGGTAGCGAGTACACCTTGGATGGCACAGCAACGTATGAAGTCGGTCGAGTCTCAATGAAACGGCCGTATGTCGGGCTTTGGAGGATGGAAGAGAAGAAATGCAGATTGCGAATCGCTGTATCTCCTGTAGACGGGGTGAAAGTGGGAACCTGGAGATACTAAGATTTATCTCAAAACACCACACCCACCTAACTTATCAGTGGGTTTGGAATCATTTGTTCAAACCAAATTTTGGACTTGATGAAAAGAGGATGGAAAATTCGTACCTGACTTACTAAGAGGAAGCTAATCTCCCTTCTATACATACAGGAATCTAATAAGAACCTTAGATTAGCTCCCCTAAGAGTTCTAGGGTTACAGCTAAGCAAGTGCATTTCCTGTCCACCCAATCACAATAGTTGAGCAATAAAACGCACATTCAGTGTTTGTTTACGACCAGACTCCGGACTGTTTTCAGGACCTGTGTTAAGTCCGAGACTTCCTCCCCCAGATTGCATGCGTTTAGTGAGTCTGCTAGAGTGCAGAGAACATTAAGCAAGTCAGTGTCGAGGGTCTCTTGTGAAGGCATGGCATCCCATCTGATTCAACCGCTCGCTTCGGGACAGGATTTCAAGCCCTGGAAAGTTTGCCACATAAAATCACTTCGATTCCATAATGGCAGATCAACTAATTGAAGTAGTCTTGTTGAGTCCAACGGTGTGTAAGGAGCGAACCCGTGGCTGCAGGAGGGGGACACGCTATTTGTCGACGTGAAGTGAGCTGGGCTCTTGAGTAACAAGTACGAACAAAACTTGGGTATCACCAATAGTTGTTCTTCAGGGAGAGCGATAGCTGCGAGCTGTGAGACTTCTGGGTATTTGCGACAGCTGACTTCTCTACATTTGGGACAGTAGCCCGTTGCGGATTTACTCGGAGTGACCCAGCTGCGATTTACACCCCCTCAAGTCCAATTTTTTCATTGAAAGTGATGCAGTAGTTATTCTTCAGCGACACTATTTAGTTAGTTTGCGTCAACTGGGCAAACTCGAACCAGCAGGCATGTTCAAGTTGATTGGGGCCCTAAGATTTGGCTTGTTGGAACCCTGGCGCCATCCAACGTCGCGCCGTCTGTTACTTAATTAGTGCTGTCCCCTGCAATACCTTTAACACCCCGTATGATCCCTGATGCTAATGAATGAAGCGTGGCTGACCTACTTTAGACAATAGTAGCATTGATCATTCGAGAAATTACCGTACTGAAAGCTTGGTAATCAGGGCCTTGACTGATGGAATCGATTGCGAGAGGCGCGAGGAAGAAACGCGATATCAGAGATAGTGGAGATCATCCTTTATGTTGCTCGAGCCTCGACACTACCAATGATACCCTCTTCCTCACAGCGTGGATATCTTGAGGCCTTCCAGAACTCCGTTGAGAAAAATGAACGGGAGTTTTACCCTCTCCTTGTCTACGCCTGGTCCGTGTCTTGGTTTGGGCGAGCTACAGTCCGATGGTGAGTGGATCGTCTTCAACCAGTTCTCGGGCTACAGCCCATGCTTCAGATCCTTGTGTAGCTGAGCATTGAACAATCGATCCCGGTGTGTGCATAAGTGGGAAGTAGCCAGGTAGTGCGATGGTTCATGGTTTTTAGTGCGCGGTTCGAATACCTGCGAGCTTCAGTAGAGTCTCCTCGGGATCTATTGATCACACAGGTTAGTCTGCCAGGCTGTCCAGCTGTCCTTTCTGCACAAGTCACCGGCAGAAGTCGAAGGAGTCCGAGATAATCTTCATAGCAGCCTTGACTTTCGAGGTCATGAGACCATCTATCGCGTAGTTAGCGAGCCGCAAGTCGGTAACATTATCTGCACCACACATTATCCTAACTTGGGACTAGATCAAACGCACACGGTTGCCTAGCATACATTAACTTTTGGAGAGCTGTTCGAGATATTTCTAGAGTTTTTGGCGCATGAAAGTTTCACCACGCTGGTACAAAGGCGGGAAATCCGATTGGCTATTGGTGTTCGGCATGGTCGGCATATTTGAATAAGCTCTGGCTTGCCGTAATCACGAACTATTTCCGATTGTAACTCATTGCTCAGGCATGGCCTCAACGTGCATCTTGATGAATAATGTAACATGCCCCTCTTCGCATGTATAAATATCGATACGCCATTTCGCCCTGTGGCTAGTCTTCTATCATTTCAAGACACACCAAACCGTCTCAGCTATGTTCTTCACAGACTTACATTGATCAACCATTTGACTTGAGGTCTCTACTCGAAAAGGACGCATTAAGAGTAGACAGTAAAAGACCTATTTCCTCAAACCGCAACCCACAGAAGACCCTGTTCATTCTCCCGTCTCGGAACAAGATTCCCAGAGTGTCCTCGAAATTACCATCAACCACGCGTTACAGCTCAAGACCAATTTCAATAACGTCACCCTCGTAAAATGGCTGACATTGAAAGCGTCATTATTCCCAAGGGCTCACTGATCGTCGTGACCGGAGCCAATGGTTATATTGCATCCCACGTAGTCGACCAGCTGCTACTCGCCGGCTATCGAGTCAGGGGCACAGTACGATCCGCGAGCCGCACCACCTGGCTGCAGACCTACTTTGACAATAAGTACGGCAAGGACAAATTCAGCCTCTTCGAGGTGCCCGACATGTCCGCTCCGGGCGCCTTTGACGAAGCCGTCAAGAGCGCCTCGGGCATCGCGCACGTGGCCACACCGGTTATGCAGGCGTTTGACCCTAACGAAGGCATCCCGGTTGTAGTAGACGGCGCCCTCAACGCACTACGGGCGGCTGCCAAGGAGCCGACTGTGAAGCGCGTTGTCTTGACCAGCTCATCGACGGCAGCCGCCAGTCCGCAGCCGAACAAGGAGTTTGTCATTGACTCCAACACCTGGAATGAGGAGGCTGTCAAGGCCGCGTGGGCGCCGCCACCGTACGAGGGCTTGCAGCGTCGGCTGGACGTCTACAGTGCCAGCAAGACGCAGGCCGAGCAGGCTGCGTGGAAGTTCATGCGCGACGAGAAGCCCAGCTTCGTGCTCAATACCATCCTGCCTAACGCTAACATGGGCCCTATCCTGTCGCCCGAGCACCAAGGCTACCCGAGCACTGCTGGCTGGATCAAGGCCTTGTGGAGCGGCTTCAAGGGCAACGAGGACCTCAAGTTCAACCCCCCGCAATACTATATCAACGTTCAGGATAACGCCCGCGTGCACGTGGCAGCTCTGCTGTTTCAAGACGTCCAGGGCGAGCGCCTCTTTACCTTTGCCCACCCCTACTCGTGGAACGACATTCTCGCTATATTTCGTAAGCTCTATCCGCAGCGTGACTTCATCAACGACATCCCTGACATCGGCCGGGACCTGAGCAAGGTAGCTAATGAGCGCGCCGAGGAGCTTCTGAAGCGGCTTGGCCGGCCGGGGTGGGCGAGCCTAGAAGAGTCGGTCAAGGCTGTAACTGAGACATTATAGGGAACACTTGGGATATTTGGTACTTGTTGAACCGCGAATTACTCGTGTCTTCAATCTGACCTTGCCCGCTTTGACTTTCTTTTTATTTGAACAATGAAAAGTTTTCAGTTGTCATTCCAGTAATTGAGCTTCATTTCAGCCTTTGGAGGTGCGCCATCTAGTCTCTTGTGAAATCAGTTCCGGAGCAATAAATTAAGACAGATAGACAGATTCTGGGAAATGATCCGCGTATTTAAACAATTGGGAAGGATGATGTATAAAGACTTTACTGTTTGCGCCCTCATCGCTTGTGCCTACGCCGACCTTTAACAGATGTTTGCGAGAGAAGTTTGCATAATTAGATTCCCTACCAAATATCACTGGCCCAGGTCACCTACACATGTATACTACAACGTTCGCTGGATAGCGTGAAGCAGGAACATGTGGTGATTGGATTTCGCGGAATACCCTTGAACAAATGACTGCAGGGTGGAAGAGCTGCGGTAAGGAACAATGTGCCAGAATGGCGAGCAACGGCCAGCAGGCGCTGAATTGCAACATCTCTCTGCTGACAGAGAGAAATTAGGACAAACTCTTCAGCAATGAAAAGAGGGCGTGGATTGGGGGAATCTCGGTGCTGTGACAGCGTCTGGGAGGCGGCTCACCTAGACTACAGGGTAGGCGTACGAGGCGCATCTCATCTCATCGATGCCTTCCTCTTCCTATGGAACACCACCATCACCTTTCTATGTTCGCGTGTCTTACAGAACCACTGTATATATTATGCGATGGACTCGCCAAAAGCTTTGATATGGTTCCCGCGAACAAACTCAACATCATAGGCTGCATGTCATCGGGCTCGATGGCCGGAAGCATCTTCATCAGTGTGCCCTCAACCCCTGCAGATGCCATACTGCAAGACAGTCGCCTTCTGGGAAACATCTAGCTTGTACTGACTGATAAATTCATTTGTCTCATAGACTGCACCAAGTATTTCTGAGTTACCGCTAAACATCTTTGGTCAAGCTAATAGGTGCTGCCCCGGATAAGAGATCGTCGTAGAGTTTGGGATATCTCTGCGCCTTCGTGTGATCCTGGGGCCCGCGAAGATTGCAACCTGCAAAGAAAACCTCTAGCCGTAATCTAATAATAGAGGCAAAGAAAATACGTCGGAACACCTTCATTCGAGGACAGTAGCTACAATCTGCAGAATGCTAGCACTGGTCTGCTAATTATAGTGCAATGCAACGCAGCGTGATGCAAGTCTTCCAGGTATCACTAGGACTAAATTTAGACGAAGAGCCTGCTGTCATACGGGCGAAAACCCCCCCTGACAAGCGTTTACAGGGGACTCTAGGGGCTTAAAGACAGACCTGACCGCCGAATTTATACCTAACGTTCTTAATGTCAGCCAGGAATCATATCTCCAATCCTACCAAGACTTCTGCTCTAGCTGCCTATTCAAGCTCAATTTTTTCAGATTACAGCAATGGAGGAAGCTCTGAGACAGATCACTCAAGTGGCCGCTTCGGCCGACGAGCAGACTCGGCAAGCACTTGTCGTTAATCTGCGGAAATTGGCAGATTCCATGGAGCACAAGTTTGATACACTGCATAGATTTGGGCATCTTGTAAGAATACAGACAGCTCGGACCTGGGAGAGGCTACTAATACTTGAATAACAGTATCTTGAACAGGGAATGATTGAGGTAGGCCTTGACCTGGGCCTCTTTGAGTTCTTTGCCGAGGCTCGTGGCCCGAAGACAGTCGAAGAAGCGGCCCAGCAAACTGGCTGCGAACGTCAGCTGATGAGTATGTGCAAATCCCGTCAAGAATCATTCTTATCTTACTTTCCAAATTAGAGCGGATTCTGCGATATTACAATACTCTCAATATCATTGAAGACACCGAGGATGGATACATTGGGAGTAACAGAGCCAAGAACTTAAACGAGAAGGTTACCAAAGCCGCCCTCGGCCACTAGTATGTTTCCTCCCCTTCTTACATCTCGACCTACCCTATTACTGATGTTCGCTTTAACCTAGCTATGGTGTCTGCAGACGCCAGTATTCAGCCCATGCCTCGTTTCTCAAGGAGACAGGCTATAATAATCCTGAGGACGAGACGTACACAGCCTTCAACAAAGGACACGACACCAAACTATCTGCTTTCCAGTGGCTGGCAGGTGATGCCCAAGAACTGGAGTACCTCAATACATACATGGGTCTCCGATGCCAGGTTGAACAGTCTTGGCTGGATGTCTACCCAGCTCAGAAGGAAATTGAAGGGCTGAACGACCCTGATCGTGCCTTGTTTGTGAACATCAGTGGTGGCGACGGCCATCGGTGCGCTCAGTTCTTGGAGGCATTTCCTGACACCGTTGGACGAATTAGCTTGCAAGATTATCCATTTCTCACGGCCGGGGCTCTGCCAATTACGCGAATGGAAGTCTTGGCGCATAACGTTCTTGATCCACAGCCCATCAAAAGTATGTGAACATGTCCTTCTGTCACTCGCACAGAATCAGTGCCTAACAAAGAAACTAATCCTGGTGATGTTAAAAACAGGTGCCAAGTTCTATTACATGCGGTCTGTGCCACACATCCAGTCCTCGCAGAACGTCAAGAAACTGTTGAGCAACGTCAAAGAAGTAATGGCCCCAGACTCTGTTCTCTTGATCGACGAAACAGTTTTGCCCGAGAAAGGTGTTGGGTTTATTGCAGCGTCAATTGACCTAACCATGATGGGCGCAAGTCAGGAACGCACTGAGCGAGAATGGCGGGGACTGATTGAGAGCGTTGGCCTGGAGCTGGTGAGTGTGTCGGAGTACAGCGCTTTCGACCATGAATGCATACTAGATGTGCGCCTGCCACGGATAAACTGAACTCTGATTTGCGGCCAGCGAGGCAGTATCTTTCAAATGGTCAGGACAGCACCATAAAGCACAACCCTAGATACTGTACTTTGACTCAAATGCCATCGAGAGCTTGACACTGTTTTCCGAAGTCCCATGAGTATACATAGATGCACGCCGTGCCTAGTGTTCCCGCGTAGCGCGTCTAGTATTGAATCGAAAAATGGGTATTTGATAGTGGATTGTGTAAAAGAGATTGGGAAGAAGCCAAGAGGAATTGATGAAGAGGAAATGCTGCTCGACGAAGGCTTGGAGCAAATACGTACACATGATCATTTAAGGAGTGCTACCTAGCAACAGCTCAGCACCAAGTCTCTGCATATTTCTTCGTCTACACAATATAGCAGTAACATTATTTGCAATCGGGAACAATGCCGGGCTTCTCACTAGTGAAGCACAGCATGGGGGCGAGACGGAAGACAGGCAGTAGCAATCACAACGTGTCAAGCTCTTGATAGAAGTTGCCAATGGTGCTATGGCACAAGGTCTTTGTCGAGAGACTAGCTTAGCGACATTGAAACATTGAGTATAATACGAGCATGTCCAACTTGAAGATACACGAAAAACGAACAAGTCCGCCGCAGTTCCATGTAGAAAGGGAAAGGAAGTACAAGTGCGATTCATGAGGACTAACGGCCTTGTTTGTAGGAGAAATCCGAACGAAAGTAATGCAGCGCTGGACCCCGCGCCCCTGCTCCGACTCGTTAGCCACTCGCAAGCTGATACCCGGCCGAGTATGCAGCTGTGTCGCAGCCGAACTTGGATTCCCAGCCCTACTTGATCGATGAACCATTCATTTAACCAATTAAAGATCAAGGCATGTGGTCAGCGCATGCAACTCGAGCCCCGCAACCTTGGAATAAAAAGTAAAAGAATCTGCTTCCAGCGCACAGGATTGCATTGCATGTTGCTTTTCACACCCGTGGTATGCCTCTACTAAGAATCCATCTTTGCGACAGTTACATCGCCTTCGACTGCTTACAGCATCCCACTTGAAAGTCCGACAGGCGCTGATATGACGGGGGAAAAATTGTCCAGGTGAGTCAAGCGATGAACGAACTGAATGAACTCCGGCTTGTTCGGGAACTGCTGTTAAGGGGCTGAAACGAACCTAATCCATTTTGAAAGGGCAGGCTCTCGAGTTGACAAAGCAACGTGAAAGAGATTGAGACTCGTGTACTCGTTGTTACCCGGGCAGTCTTACACAAATTGTCTGAGCTGTATAAACTCCTATTGAATTATCACTTTCTACCTTGTTTTATCGATGCATATTGGTCCGCTTTAGTTTGTGAATATGGCCTCATCGCAACCAAAGCCAACCGTTTTTGTTTCCGGCGTGACCGGTAGCCAGGGGGGTGCCCTGTGCCATGAGCTTCTCAAGTTGGGCTGGAACGTCCGTGGCCTTACACGGAATCCAGCCTCGACAACCGCTCAGGCCCTCCTGGCTTCCGGTGTGTATCTTACGCAGGGTGACTGGGACAATGACCAGATACTCAGCGAAGCGTTCGCTGGCTGCGGCAAGATCTACTTGTGTCTGCTGTCAAACTTCAAAGACTTCACCGAGGCGCCTAAGCGAGCCAGACGCATCGTGGAGTTGGCACGAGCGGCTGGGATCCAACATGCCGTCGTGTCGACGACACTGGGTGTGCCCTTGCTCGATCAACCTCCACCCATTGCCCCTAGTCCACTATTTCAAGGACACCTTGAAAGCAGGCAAGGCGTCGAACAGGCTGTTGTGAGCGGTGGCTTCGACCAATGGACGGCGCTAAGGCCTTCCTTCTTCATGGCCAACTATCTAGAGCCCAAGATCAACATTGGCTTCACTGAAATCAAGAATGGTGTCTGGAAAAACTGCATGACGCCCGAGACGCAGATCGGACTCGTGGACCATGTCGACATTGGGTGCCTGGCCGCGGCAGCTTTGCAGAGACCAGATGTCTATCATGAACGCAAGTTGGGTATCACTAGCCAACACTTGCTGGTTCGGGAGTTGCTGAACTATATTGCTGAGGCGTGTGGCGACGGTCGTTCCATTAAGCCCATCTTTCTGACCGATGAGGAGATCGCTAAGCTCCAGGCGGAACAGTCAAGGATGTTCTTCGCCGCAGAGCCATATGTGAGAACCATGTCTGACTATGTTGATATGAAGGAGCTCAATGAATTACTCCCTGGAGGCCTAACAACTTTCAAGGACTTCTTGGAGAGGGAGAGGAGTGCGGTTGAGGCAACATACTTGAAGTGAAGGAATGAGCCTGGAGAATGTGAAGCCTACACCGCCTGTTACAGGAATTCGGATGGTTGAGGGATGTTGCAGAGGAAAGATAGTTGTTGGAAGACTTTTCATAGAACTATCCCAATAACAAGGTGACGGTCATCCATGTCGTCAAGGACGAGTAAGACTTTTGGAGCACAAAGTACATTTCAGGAGCCGCTCTATTATATACTCTCTAGTCTGCTAGCAATCACTCCCACTTATCAGCTCAACATATACATGCGCTGTGAATAGATTCAATAAACGGGACAACTGGAGGTGCCATGCGTTAGAAGCTGCAAGACACGGGGTGATAGGTAGTAAAAGTAGTAAAGTCACCGAGGGCGCTCCGTGCACATGACTCACGAGCTTTTGGCCTGACTAGCAATGGCAATCTGTCTGCCTTGGCTACGCGTGCCGACGGCGAACTGATCGCTGGCCACCTCAAAGTCTTCGGCCTTGGCATCCGGGAATTGGAAGTCAAAATTTTGTATGAGGCAGGCCATGACCAAGTACATCTCCGCCCATGCCAGACTGATAGAAGGGAAGTTAGCACAAATGTTCCAGATTCCACGTCAACCACGGAATACTTACTGCATTCCCAGACAGTTCCGCGTTCCCTTTGAGAACGGGGCAAACACTTTGTCACCAATGTGCCATGGATCCGGCTCCATCCATCGATCAGGATTGAAGCGCTTGGGCTCGGGGTAATACGTCTCGTCCATATGAAGCAGGATCAGCGTCATCCCGACGGGTGTACCAGCGGGTATTGTTTGGTTATTGTACACTAGCTCCCTGTCCCGAGCTACTCGGCCCATGCGTGTCGCGATGCCCGGACTCAATCGAAGGCCCTCCATCAAGACGGAGGTTAGGTACGGCAGACGCTCAAGTTTCTTGAGTTCTAGCTGCTGTGAAGCTTGATCCCGAGCAGCCGAAGCAAGCTCAGTCCGAAGGCGCTGGAGAATGTCGGGGTTCTTGTAAGAGTGAAACACAATCAACCGCAGTGCGCTAGCAGTCGTCTCGTAAGCAGCACCACCGACAGTAGAGACATCTTGGAAGACGCGATCAAATTTCTTCTCGGACTCCGGGAGCTTGGATCGCAGAATCTCATGGACGATTGTGTTCTTATCATCTGCCTCTGGTGCGTTCATGTCCGCCATAATCTTCCTTGTGTCCGCCATGCCTTCCTGCTCAGGAGGTTAGTAAACGGGTAAGAGCCCAACTCCACAGAGACTCACAAGCAGGAATTTGAAGAACTCCTTTGTGATTGGATCCGCCACTTTGAGTATCCAGGTAGGAGGGATCGACCTCATGCCCGGGCCGAGCCAGCGGAAGAATTTAGTCGCCCGCCACATAGGCCCAGGGCCCTGAGTGGCAATGACCATGGCAACGTCAAAGTCTTCTTTGTCGAGGCTTCCATAATGCTTGCCGAAGATGAGCTCATTGGCAACATCTCGACTGACGGCAGTGAGAGAAGCGCCCAAGTCGAATTCAGTAGCGGACTGCGCTAACGCGGACAGTCGGCTCTGCAGCTTGTGGACATGCCGTTGGATGAGATCGGAGTGGGAAGCGACCTTTGCCTTGGATAAAAAACCGTTCAACGGTTGTCGCCGAGCTTTGTGCAGATGATGGTTAATGGTAAAGAGAGTTGCAAGACCAGAGGCAAAGGCGTCCACAGCCCAGTCATACTTGTCCCATACGCCTTCTTGCCGATAGAGGGTATTGAAGTAGGCATGATCATTGATGTGAAGCTCATGTGGGCTTATGCGGACAATGGGGCCTGGCTATGTTAGCAGGCAGCTCTGATCAAGAAGCATACAAGGGAACGTTACCATATTTCTTGTGCAGCTCTCCGATTTTGAACATGTATTGACCACTGTGAACGAAAAGATCATAGTAGCCTTCGTAGTAACGGGTAATGGCGGCCAGCTTTGGACCTGGGAACTTGGCAAGCGGGTGGAAGTAGAGCCGATACACAGCAATGGAGACAAGATAAGCTGCGACTGTGCCCGCTACGCGCGGCCAAGAAAGCCACTGGGTGACAGCTTCCATGGCGCTCACTGGGATCTGTGCCGCAAAACCACTTCATACAACAAGCAATGTTGCAGGTGAAAACAACGAGGATTGAAGGTGCTGCTCAGCTCACAATGGGTAAGGAAGGGCGTTGGCGGGGGCTGCGTCGTCCCTGTCTGTGTGTGACAGGGGTAAGCAGTCCTTCGTTATACCTACTGGTAATCCGAGACGTACGGGCCACGGTCCAGGTGCAGTAGCATGGTAAACGCAAGGGATGGTGAGAGGGTGCGTGCTGGAACACAGCACTTTGAAGACATTCTTGGCGAGAGAGGAGGCCGCAGTCAAGCAAACCTATCTACAGTAAATGGGACAAAGCACTAGACAATCTCCCAATATATTTCGATTTCCCCCTCGAGTTCTTCACTTATCCATGATCAAGTATCTGCAAATGCAGCCTGCCCATTGCCAACCAACAAAGCAAGGGTGGCAACTAAGCCTCACCTGTTGATTGGATACAACTACCCCCGGTGCTCCACAAATGAGCATGCACTGGTGGTACTTTTGGCGGATTCGACAGACAGTTGGTTGCAGTGGTGGGAGCCTGGGGACGGACTTTCAGTCGTAGTAAGCTAAGTACGTTTTAAGATTGGGCAACATTTTGTTCAACTCCACCATGTCCACGAGACCCGACATGTTCCTTACACATGGTTCCGAAGCAAAAAAGATCCACGAGTTGGCAGCTTGCGCTTCTGTAATTTCTTCATCTGACATGAAGATGGCCTTGAGACTGCGTCCATCGTCGATGGCACTCGCGAGTATGTCCAACGCTTCCTGCACGGGAAGCTCCTCGCTTGTTATGCCGATCTTGCGGCCGTGATAGGTCTCTGGTTCTTTCAGAACAAGAGCGGCAAACCTGCTAATGTCCTCATGGTCGATGAGCCCGAGCTTGACTTCGGGCGTCATGCAATTTGTCCACGTTCCCTTGTCCTTGATCTCGGTATACCCGAATTGGATCTTGGGCTCGATGAAATTGGCCATGAAAAAGGCCGGGCGGAGCACTGTCCAGCGATCAAAGCCACCCTCCGTGACGGCCTGTTCAACGCGCTGCTTCTGGACAACGTGCGCGCCGAAGAAGCTGCCGATGGGGATCGTTGGCTCCTCGTTCTCGATCAAGGAGACACCGAGGGTAGAGGAGACGACGGCGTGCTTGATGCCAATGGCCTTGGCCACGCGGACAATGCGTTGGGCGCGGGCTGGGGCTTCCTCAAAATTGCTAAGGTTGGGAACCAGGCATAGGTAGAGCTTATCGCAGCCCTCCATAGCCTTGGTGAGAGCCTCTTCATCGTCCCAACTGCCACTAAAGAGCTTGACCCCCTGAGACTGCAGTCCTTTGGCACTGTGGCTTTCGAGGTGTCTAGTAATTCCGTGGACACTCCAGCCAAGGGCAAGCAGTTCCCTGCATAGAGCAGACCCCTGGCTGCCGGTTGGGCATGAGACGAAGACGGTATGGGTGGCCATGTTGACGGTTCCTTATTGTTTCTGGTGATTTTCTTTTTGTTGTTTATTCGTCCCTCTCTTATCTTTCTGCGCGCATCTTGCGTTGAACTTAAATGGCCCGTACGGGAGTGGTAAGACAACATGGCAGGGGTTGTTTGGGAGAGTGATCCAGGCCCATCCCACTCGAACGAAGGACAATCGAGCCTGTAAGCATATCGCAAGGTGTGTCTGCCAGCCCTAACTCCGCTCACCATGCACAATGTCTTGATCAGGAGTCCGAGGCAGTACTAAACACCACTTACAAACGATGCGCATTCGCTGCACTCAATCCCTAACGCTCAGGGTTGCGATTGCTACCTGCCCGGTAAAAGGCTTACCATTGTGAGGGGTGTGGTGTCAATGTAACAACAAGCTACAATGCAACAGAAAAGATATGCAATTTGAGGCTGTCAAACGACCTGTCGACTACCGAGCGGGATGCAGGCCTCCACTCCTGCGGTTGCTTATGCTCCTTTGGCCCCCCAGCAATGTGGTAAACGTAGCAGCCAACAGCTTTATGCCTTGCCTTCGATTCTTCGGAGGAGAGGGGAAACGGGGAAACGAGGAATTTCCCGCCCTGACCGTGTGCGCTGCGCCCGCACAAGTGTTTAGATTGCTTGCGGCAAGTGATGTTAGCCACGGGGGTTCACCGAGACTGGGCTTTCATGTAGCAATAGAGGATTAGAAATTGATACGACGTTGGCTAACCATTTACTCGCACCTCCTTCGGACTCTCATCTTCTGGTCTACAGGCGGAATCATCATGTTCAGCAGGGCCTTTCTCTGTGGCGCGCCTCCAACCAACTCAACGTCATAGTGCATCACGAGGTACGCAAGCGATTGCTTGATGGCTTGCGCCACGTACCAGCGCCCGGGGCACGCACTCTTCCCATATCCCAGTGCCAAGAACCCTGCATCGGGCCTGCTAATCAGGGGCCGCGAGCCCTCGGGCACGACTTGGTCTTCGTACGGGCGCGAGAACCGTAGGGCGTCAAACGTGAGAGGGTCATCGTAAAAGTCAGGGTCCGTATGCATCGCCTGCGTGTTGAAGACGAGGCGCGTGCCGGGCGGGATCCTCGTGTTGTTCCCCAGGTCCAACGGTCTGTCACCCATGACATCCCGGGGCATGGTCACGACGCCGACATCCGATGCTCGCATGGACTCACGGATGGCCGAGTCAACCCGGTACAGCTGGTCGACTACTTGCTTCTCAGCCAGCCCGTTGGGATGACTAGCGACGACACGGCGGCACTCGTCTTCCATCTCACGGAAGAACTCGTCCTTGTGAGGGCTGGCGCAAGGATCAATGACGGTATGTGCGAACACGTAGCTCATGCCAAACACAAACATAGTGTTGAGAGCAATCAGCCTCATTGCGATCTTGCCAGGGTCCAGATTCTGGGGTCCGTGGGCGGCGCATCGAGGAATCAGCCACTGTACAAAATCGTCCTGTGTTTCGGGCTTGAGTCAGGACATGATGAATCGTGTGCTTTTCTCTGCGATACGTACTGGTAGATGGTCTTGGTCTATCTCACCTCGCGAATGCTTCTCCCACAGAGCTATGCGTTCCTTGACGAAGGGGACCATAGTCTTTTTGCAGCGAGCACCGTGTCGCCTAGCATTGATTGACAGCAAGGGCCCGAGGATAGGTCGCAGAGACGGAGGCGTGCAATCGATCAAAGCCGCTGCAGCAAACAGACTGTCGGCGAACGCTCGCGTCTGCTCGAAGAGGTCCTTGTTGCGGCTCATGGGATATCCGCACAAGGAGCGCAGCCCACAGCGGGCAATGATGCTGCCGCACTTCTCCCATGCATTGACTGTCTTCCACTCGTCCGTATCTGTGCCCCAGAGCTCGCGAAAGGTTGCGTCAATCTCACCGGCCGCGGGACCGCAGAGGCGCTCGACGTTCCTTTTGGTCAGGTCTTTGCGGGAGACCTCGAAGTGGATGACATTCTCAATCACGTCGCGGTCAGTGATGAAGTAATGCAGCTGGATGTTCTCGATCAAGGGCCAGAACCCCGAAAGTTCTTTGTCCGACTTGTTGAGCAGGTGAAGCTGCGAAGGGGGTAGGACGACGACAACCTTGCCTGTTAGCATCGTAGGGAGTGCAAAGGGCCGATCATGCGCCTTGCAGAACTCATTGTATCCCCTATGTGCGTTCCTCTTCAAGCGCGTAATGGACAGCGCAACGGCTCGGCCCCATGGCTATATTCCTGAAGGCACCCCAACGCGATCGAGTTTGGTCCAAGGATCGCGATCGCTGGACAGAAGCAGAAACCGGCCCAGAATCAAGCAACCAACGACCAGTGCTACGTAAGTGAGCTTTCCCACCTCCAACATTGTGTTTCTGCGTGCAACTTACGAGTTACCCGTCGGCTACTGCGGGAAGTAGTGCTTTACCACGAAACTCTGTACTATATTTACTCATTGGAACCGATCCCTGCTTGTTAACAAACACTTCTCGCGCACATCCGTCCTTGTGACTTGTGCCCAAAGGATTCTGTGCAACATGAGCGGAAAATGACAGCGGAAAAGCCTATCAATTTGCGGAGGTTCCAGGCACCACCGTGGCATTACACGGCACACCCTCCGCCCTGCC
Source organism: Paramyrothecium sp. XJ0827 (assembly GCA_020881915.1). Taxonomy (NCBI): domain Eukaryota; kingdom Fungi; phylum Ascomycota; class Sordariomycetes; order Hypocreales; family Stachybotryaceae; genus Paramyrothecium; species Paramyrothecium sp. XJ0827. The sequence goes on from JAJFPB010000009.1 coordinate 2,853,193, forward strand.
GCCCGGGGTGAGGCTTTGAAGTGACATTGTGATGACGCCCGAGAACCGAACTCCCAGTTGTCATTACGGACACTCCCACCCACACGCCCCCCTCTTCCTCTCCTCCCCTCCCCACCCTTCACGATCAACATCCCGGCTCCCCCTCACTTCCCCGGTCCCGCATCGTTGCAGCCTTGCGACTGTGATGACCCGGGGACCTGAGCATGTGCGGCTCGACCCCCTTCCCCTGCCTTTGGCCGTCCAGGATTGGGATACGTGTACCCACGGGCTCGTCGTGCAGAGTTGCCCGTCCACTCGGGGATTCTATATTTGGGTCCGAGGGAGGCCGAATCCCCTCTCACCGAGTTGAGAATATCCAGAAGCCTCAAAAGAAGTATAAAGCGATACATGGAAGAAGACAGGAGAGTGCAACGATCACTGTGCGAATCATACAATAAGGCTATTTGCACACTGGTAGCAAAGCAAATCAATCATTGTAGACACCACCTTGACTTCCTCACACTAAACAGGCGGATATTCTAGACTAAGCGGAATCAAGGAGACTTTGGCAATCGAATGTCCATCACACATTCGTGGTGACTAGGGTTATACTGATAGACCTTGGTCAGCTCAAGGCCTACACTCTCTGCCAGAGCTCTCCATTCTGCCTCGGTCCTCTCCATGCTAGCGAAAGCCCCGAGCATGGTGAGATCAAGCGAGGCAGACACAAAGCCTACATTTGTCTCCGGAAGCACTGATTCGTCTACCAAGAGCACTGAGTCCTCTACCATCGCCTCCTTGATGTTGGCAAAGAGCTTCTTGACCTTGTGCGGTGGATGGTTGTGCGGCACGCCTCTCATAAAGTAGAACTTGGCACCTGGTTTGAAATTCTTGCCGTCAGTGAAATGATCCAAAGGTAGTCCAGTAGACGGAGAATAGCATTGTCACGCACCTTTAACAGGCTGTGGTTGGAAAAAGTCATGAACCATGGCCTCCATCTTTGGCACGGGAAGCGCCTGGGAGATGGGTGCTGCCAGGTCTTGCAGAACGATCCGATCTGGTACGTTGGGGAACGCTTCCACAAATTGTTGGCATTGGTGTCCGATGCCACCGCCGACATTGACATAAAGAGGCCGCTCCGGATCAGAAAGCTCTTGAACCTCCTGAGCAACTGGATAGACAGTAAGCCATGATACGTCAGCCTGGCGACGCAGTGACATGTAGGTGTGGAAATGCTGGAGATTATCTGGGTGTTCCGACATCCATTGGAAGGGACTGTTCTTTGTATTCCAACCCTCGTGGAAAGCGGTGTTAGTCTCATCTGTGGGGTTCTTGTACCCGGTCTTCTTTAAATAAGACGCTGTGGCAAGATACTGTCCTCGACAGATCCCATAGCTGGAAGAAAAAGAAGTCGTTAGAGATGCACATGGAATCCTCGAAATCAGAACAAGTCGACCTGGAGTACATACTAATGACCCAAAGCAGCCACGGAGACAGGCTCGTTGAGGTTCTTGGTGATATTGCTGGCAGCATATGAGTCCTTGGAAATGGGTTTCACCAGGTTAAGAGTGTCATAGTAGCGCAAGATCCGCTCTAAGTTTGCTGGTTAGACAGACGAGAGGAAAGCCACGGCATCACGATGAACAGAACGTACTAATAAGTTCTGCGTCAGCCCCCGTAGCCTGGGCGACTTCAGTAACAGTTCTGGGTCCATCGGCTTCGGCCAGAAATTTGAAGATGCCCAAGTCGAGGCCAACTTGCACAAAACCCTGCTGGAGATTCTGAAGGAAACTTCCACATTAGCTCTGAACCACCATCGTGGGCCTTCAGTAGATAAGTTCTGATACTAGAGGGACTTACAAGATGACCTAGTCTGTGGATCGTGACGAACTTGTCCTCTATCGAGTCCGCTACCTCACGGAGAGTGTCAACAAGAGCACGACGAGACTCGTCGTCAGCCGCGGCTGCAAGCTGGGTGATTTGGTCAATGGCTGCTTCCATGTTGCTTATGCCAGTGATTCTGAATTGACAGAAATATTTGTCCAAGAGGATTGGTCAAAGGCTGGGTTATCTGCTTTGGCCGGTGATCCATATACGCCCGTCATCCCCAAAGGTTTGATCCAGTGTTACAAGCTACGTAAGACTAGCATGTGTCAAATCGTCCAGACAGCACAGTACATGATGCAACGATTACCAGGCGGTACCCCAAAGTCCTCAACCTCGTTACATGGACCGAAGGTGACAGGCCTAATTTGGCGTATGAACGCTCACGTCAAGCGGGAAGGAATCAGGCGTCCCATGATGCTTGATGCCGGGATTGTTGTGTGGCCCGTGCTGCCATTTAAGTTGCACCCTCGATTCCTTTATGCAAGGTGGGTAGCATATGAAAATGCAACCTTGATAAAAACAGGTAGGCATTCGCCACCGTCTCTTCCGCCCCCAAAATACCATCGAGCAGTTGCATGATGATCGAGTCCAACTCCAGGGCTAGGCTCATTCGCACTGGGAGCAACGAGACAAGCTTGTCCGTCGGTGATGGGCATCCGACCAGGACTCGGGGATATTGCCTCTTCCGTATCACCCATGCCAACGTAGTGAGAACTCACCAGTAGGGCTTCCCGGAAGTCGTGAAAAAGCTGAGAGGAGGGTGGAGTGCCCTACATTCTAGGCCCTCTCCGTCCCCGATAGGTGGACACATGCTGACAGCAAGGCGGCCCTATTCCAAGACTGACGTATCATTGCACGTCAGCATCTTGGGCTACTGTTACAACGGGCTCGCTCGAACGGTTCGTACAACCATACTGATGGTCCAATAATTCTTTGCGATTTCTTACATGCACTGCCCTACCAAGAGTAATTTCATACGGCTGAACTTGTACAATTAGGCTCGAAAATTAAATCCCCCTTTCCGTCAGCGATTGGATGCCCGTTTCACCAGTTGGTGGTGATCGAGTCCAAGTTGTGGATATCGGTGGAGGACTTGGTGACGTCGCTAAAGCTCTAGCCGCACAATACCCCCATCTAGACTTCCTCGTACTAGATATGGAGAAAGTTGTTGCAGGCGCTGAGGCATTCCTCGCACCTGAACTGGCACGGAGCAAGCGTATCCGTTTCGAGGCACACGACCTCTTCGCACCCCAGACAACCTCTGCTGATGTCTACATCTTCCGCTGGATCATGCACAACTGGGGCGACAAATTTTGCCTTCTCATGCTCCAAGCACAAATCCCCGCGCTCAAGCCCGGAGCCCGTATCATTGTGATGGAGACAATTTTACCCGACCCTGCCGACACAGAGGTCAAACCCGTGCCCAGATGGGTAGAACAGGATATGAGGTTAGTCAACTGCATCTGACAGAGGCCATGACTAACTGATCGCTTGTGAATAGGTCCCAGGATATGAATATGGGCAGTGTGTTCAATGGGAAGGAGCGCACTTTGTCTGAATGGAAAAGTCTATTTGCCAAGGCTAACTCTAGATTTCTTTTAAAGGGGTTTTCGCAACCTGAAGGTTCTGCCCTTGCGATCTTGGAACTCGTTTGGCAAGAGTAATAAAGGAAAGAGAAATACTTTGAATAACTACAAGTTGCTTTAACTGCCTCAAGATTTAGAAAACGTAACAGATTGAATTCCCTATTACGGTAATAACTTAAAGAACAATCCTTAAGTAAACTTGATGATAGTCAGAACCTACCTCAAGAACAAAACCCTTAAGTATCTTGTTGGAATTATATCTTGTCCCTCGGGGCAGGAACGTCGGGCACTCCTCAGACTATTGCTAGGCGTTTCTCCCTAGATGCAAAGGTTTAATCTAAGGGCTTCACACTGGTTTCTCCCCCACAAAATCTTGGCTAGGCTTCCCTAAAAAGCCCGATTACACGTGTAGTGGACCGAAGAATCCGTCATGAGCCATGCAAGAGTGATAATTCCCGAGTCACTCAGGCCCCATGAAACAGTATCTCGTAATGTACCAATGTATCTCATGAAACCATACGATGATTTGCTCTCATTAGTATGGAGGTTACACTTCTCCTGTCGGACTAGACATTAGCGCACATCATAAGGTCCCTGAGATTTTGTCCCCAGTGATCATGACAGTGTGTTGCCATTTAATATCAGCAGCCAAGAATATGAGGGCTGTTTTATACAGCCACAGGTCGTACCTGCTCGGGAATACTGGTCTCCAAGATGTTCAGGCCCTGGTGGTGGTTCTAGTCCAGCGAAAAACTCACCGCTTCGTTGACAGGTTGGTCAATCACAGTCTCAGTCAAGATCAGAGTTATCATGCTAATGAAGGATACCCACCGAGCTGAGGAATTATTGATTACTAGAGTTTGACCGCTGGATTGTTTGGCTACGGATCTCCAGTTACCGGTCATCGCATTGTTACGAGCTCATCGAACATTGCTTCGTAGGCTCGCAGGCTCGCGAACACAGAGCACATAAGATTCAACGGCCCATTTGCTCATTCTCATTTGAGAAACACCGGCAGGGGATGGTCTAATTAGCGATTGAAATGCTGCTTGCAGCAATGCCGGGATTGTCATGTAATCTTCGCTCGGCTTCGGCGAATCGTCTCCACACACTCGACTAAAAACTAGGCAGCGGGCCATTATCCCAAAATGGTCGAAAGGCCAAGGAATTGACTGCAGCTCCCTCCCCGGAAGTCCCGGAAGGATGCCATGTATCCCCTCCCAACTTTGGTATCTGGCTGTTTTCCCATGGGCCCTGTCAACTTTAGGGCAACCGAACATACTACTCAATCACCCGTAGATAGACAATACACTCTTTTGGCACTTTAAAATGTTCAAGACGAGGATATAACGTATTCAGTACCATCAGACTATTTGGATCAAAGGTGGTGTTCACAGCCATGGTGCTATGTGCACTTATATGGTGCTATGCAACCTACCTGTTTTTCGGGCTCAGTACTTCATCGAATGAAGGGAATGTTATAACGAAGTGCAAGTCTCGACCAAACTTGTCTTTTAATTGTCGTAAAAGGCCTGAAGAGACAAAAACTATGACTTTAGATGTGGAGACTGAATGACGGTCACGCAACGTTACAGCCATATCTGAGTCACAACATTATGATCAAGTCTAGCTTCAAGAGTTTGGCGCAAAGAATGCAAGACATAATAAGCATAGATTCCTCTTTGTTCCGTTTTGAGCTACACCTGACGCCGCCCTCTCGCCGACGATTATCATGATAGTTACTGCTGCCCGTCAATATTCACTAGGAAGTTCTTTAAACCACGAACAGAACATTGTTGCCAATTTTATTGGCATTAATGTCTTCACTCGAATCTCGACGCGCCTACTGACACAAACCGCCCAGGCAACCCCACTAGGCCGGGTTCTCCTGTTCTCACCGACATTATTCAGCCTCATCGAGCCGGGATGCGTGTTATATGACCTCGCTTATGACTACACTACATGTACGCTTTACCAATTTCTAGCTACATCGTGCGCTTCCTAATGAGGCATTATGCTTGAAGTCACTGTTGGATGTTGAGACCCTAGTTCAACGACGCTCAGGCTACTGAATCAAGAAATGGATGTCACACGTATAAAAGGCCAGTTTACCTCGCTCAGTTCTGTTAGAGGAACTCAGACCACAAGAAGACCATTCATTCAATCTTCTCAAAGCCATACCTTCAACATGCAGGTCACGACCGGTCTCCTAGCTTTGGCTCTAGCCGTTACGAGCGCGTCTGCAGCTCCCCACACTGCCCTTGAAGAACGCCAAACAGGCGAATATCGAGGATTCTTCCATATTCAACAGTATACCGGCACTGATTGCACAGGAACACTCGTTGCTGGAGATGTCTACATCGACACTACTACCAATAACGAATGCATCCGGTTCCCGAATGCCCCTTTTCATCGAAGTTGGAGAGTTCGGACAATCGATGGAAACCCACGACCACGTGAGTTACATACATCTAGTGAGAAGTTGATAGAATGAAATTGTTAACAACGTACTTGTTTAGTGCGAGTTTACACACACGCAAACTGCATTAGTGTTGGTGGATCGCCTGTTGTTACTTTGGAGACTACGACACCACTCCTTACGTGCTTCAACCACGGACTCGGAGGTGGTCAGTTTCTGAACTAGATTCTTACACCTGCATTGGGTCCTTCGGATCACAAGACACAAGATAGGTCAAGAAATTTAGGATCTTATGTCGACTACTACTTAGTTAATATAGAGCCATCCTACGGGGCTTAGTTATAAAGTGTAGCCCCTCCCCCAGCTGCCTCACTTTTGCCTCATTTTCTGCTCATCCTGCCTTGACAAGTCTAGCTGTTATTACTACACCTTACAACGCTAATCTGACCCAGCCCTCGACTGATGACGGTACTCGAGGCCGGCTTTTCTAAGCTTAGTATGGCATGAATCTACTGACTAGAATACCCGCGGTGCATATTCATGTCCAGTTATTTCTTTTCGACTGTATTATCAATGCCTTTGTAATGGCTGTCATCTCAGGCATTATCGTTTTTATTTCATCCTCGTAGAGTGTAGTCGCAAAATAGACCAGAGTCAGAGTGAGGGTTAGTGGAACTGCCCCAGTTATTTAGTTGATCTATCAATCTATCATTTTCTGGACACTAGTCTTAGAAACATCGCAGAATGCCCTAAACAAACTGTCGGACTTAGAAAAAAGCTTGGAAACGGAATCGAATTCCACAATCCTGCCACTGTCGATCACTACAACCTTGTCAGATGTAGCAACAATGGTTTCCAAGCGGTGAGCTACAGTGAGCACTGTGACTTCCTTCATGACCTCGTTCAACATTGACTGAAGTTTTGTGTCAGCCCGGCCATCAATAGACGATGTAGCCTCATCTAGAATGACAATCCTAGACCGCCGCACAAGAGCACGAGCGATTGATATAAGTGATCTTTGACCATGCGAGATGTTGGCCCCATTGTCCTTGACTTCTGACTCTAGGCAAAGCCCTGCGTTGCTGTTATTGTACACGGAGGCGTCGTTGTTCTTGTGTTCGAATAGCTCACTCTCCTTTTCGTTCAAATGTTCGTCGAAACTTGTGCTGCAAACGTTTTCCTGGGCACCCGCAAGCCCAACCCTTCTCAGACACTGTTGCAGCCAGTTGTCATCGTACTGCCTGAATGGATCCAAGTTATATCGAATGGTTCCGTTCAGGAGTATGGCGTCTTGGCTAACTACAGACAGACTTGATCTGAGGATTTGTAGACCAACCGTGCGAATGTCGACTCCGTCAATGATAATCTGACCGCTCTTTGGGTCCGTAATCCTCAATAAGGCCTCGACCACTAATACGTGATTAGCCAAGTTCTTGGAATTGTCTTCAAACCATGACGCGTTGACCCGACACCTACAAGTGGTTTTCCCAGCTCCAGTGCGCCCAACAACACCAATTTTCTCGCCCGGTTCAATTTCCAGCGTCACGTCCCTTATCGATGGTTCTAGACCAAGGCGGTGGCTCAGAGTCACCGACCGAAACTGCACACGACCAGCATGCGGCCAGCCAGTTGCTTTCAAATCTTTGTCGACTGCGTCGACCTCATATGCTGGCTCCTGCTCGATGTCGTATGCATAATGAAGCATTCTCTCAACTGAGTTCATATTATTCTCAATCGCCGCGCTCTGCCTGATCATGTTTCCAAAGACAGCTTGCGTGGCGACGATATAGGACAACACCACTCCTCCAGAAGCCGGGTCAATTTTATCTCGAAGCCCAACAACAAGCAGGGCCGTGGCGAAGACAAGAATGGATCCACAGATATCCAACCGCAGATGGAACCATCGCTGACACGCTACTGATAACCAGTAGGCAGTGTTTTCGGCGTCAATCCGATGGGCGTTGCCATCGACGAAGCGCGACATGGCACCCAAGGTCTTGATCGTGGACAGACCGGACAGCGACTCCCCGAAATGCTCGTAAATTCGACTGCGGAGCAGGTTGTTCAGGCGACGCAGCTCACGGGATGAGGGTCGATAGTACATGCCAGTCCAGACATGGACCAGGAGGAGAGCGCCAGCGATAGGCAGAAACGCTGGCAGCACAATGGCTACCACAATAATAGTGCTAACCACCTGCACAATGGCCAAAGAAAAGAGCCGGAGCCCCTCGCCGACAACATTGTCCACGGCATCGACATCCTTGCTGAAGCGGTGGATAATGCGGCCCTGCGGTGTCGTGTCGAAGAAGGCAACGGTCGTGTGTAGCACTCTCAGCAGAGCCGCGTGATGAAGGTTGTTCGAGCACCAGAAGCAAAACAAGGCAAATGTTGCGCTCATCAAAAACAAACCCAGTGATTGCCCGATGCCAAATGCTGCGTAAGTTCCCATATATGCACTCTCCGAGATGGAAGTATACTTCATTTTCTGCCACCAACTGAGCCACAGAGGCGAGAGAATGCTTGTTCCCAGATAGACGATGACGGATATGATGAAGAGCGGCACTGTGATCCAAGCATTACCCATCTTGAGATAGCGGAGATAGATCTTGCCGCTGACATGACCAACAAGTCTCTCCTCGGTCTGCATAATATCTTTGCCCCGCCTATCTTGTATACCGGTTAGACTTGGTGTGCCGGTCTGTTTTATTTCCTCTGGTTTAGATGATGATAGTTGGATCTCCAGTTGATCAGAGCGACGTTCATTTTGCTTTGCATCCTCGTTCATGTCTGGAGTCAACGAGGGGCCCGCGAAAAGCGAAAATGGACCATGGCGGTTAATCAAAAGCTCATATGGGCCCTGCTCTCTTATGCAGCCATCTTCCATATAGACGATATGATCAGCCTGACTGGCGAGAAGCAATGAATGTGTCGCCAGGACAATCGTGGCCTCTCCATTCCTCCGCGCCTCATTGATGACCATGTCAAAAACGCAAGCACTAACATGAGGGTCCAACGCATTAAAGCAGTCATCAAGCAAAAGCAGTGAACTCCTTCCGTAGATGGCTCTGGCAAGACTTATACGCTGCTTTTGGCCCCCGGACAAGGAAACTCCCTTTTCACCAACAACCGTCATGTCTCCGTCGGGCAGCCCCTTCAAGTCGTGTTGTAGACAACACCGTCTAAGCACCTCATCGTACCATGGTGAATCTAAGGGTCTGCCGAACACAATATTCTCCCGTACTGTTTCACTGATAAGCCAGGGTGACTGTGGGACGTAGGCGATATGTGATGGCGACAACAAGTCCCCATCATTGAGCCGGCATGCGCGTGCTTGGCTGAGATTCATATCCTTTGTCAGCGCTCTAAACACTGAGGATTTGCCTGATGCCACAGGCCCTAAAAGGCAGACGAGCTGATGCCTCTTTATCACGAGCGAATCGAGGTACAGTTTTTGGCTCCAGGCTCGAAGTCGCTGACTAGGAGTGTCAATCGGCCCAGGTGATCCTACTGACTGCACGCCGGCCTCGTCTGATAGAAGATCCTCGTCATCAAAGTGGATAAATGTGGCATCCTCGATTTCAACCATATTTTCGGTCGACATACATTTGCCAAAATCCGGAGATGGCCCACAAGCACCCGTCGGAGCCAAGTCAGATACTGTCATGAAAACCGCCAAGCGTTCGAGAGCTGCTCGAGCATCCGCAATTGCCGAGAGCGCCATAGGGAATGCCAGCAGTGGCGTCCGTAGCAGCAAGAAGTAGGCGAGCACTGAGAAGACCACGCTAGCTTCCATGACATCCGCGTTTGTCGCCCCGTAGCAGATGATGGTGACAACAGCAGCAAGAGTTGGGGCCGTGTACGAGATTGAGGTGTTGAGAGCCCTCAGGAGCATTCTCTTGCGAATGTAGGTAACCTCGTCTGACCTCAACTTTCCGATGTTTCCGAGCAGGACTTTCTCGTACGCATTGGTCTTGATGAGGCGAATCTTTGCAATAGCCTCCACGACTGCCTTGACCCTGGCGTCGGTGAATGGCATGCTGGCCCGGCGAAGCCGTAATAGCTGACCCATCATGAAGGATTGCAATGGATGCAGAAGCACCAGCAGCGCAAACCCTGGTAGAGCGCTGTAACCCACTGACCATAAGGTTAGGGCAAAACAGAGAGAAATTTGAAGAATACTGGTCCAGAAAGAATGGAAGAAGCCACAACAGTAATCCACACGCGTGACATCTGCACTTATGAGACTCATCAGCTTCCCTGTACCGAGTCCATGCGTCACCTTGGACTTCTCGGTTAGTTGCATTGTCGCGCGGCGGTAGATGGCGTGCATGAGTGCACCTCTGAGGAGAACACCAGTTGTGTACGACCGGTAGAAGCCATGGACGTTGCAGATGACGGAGAGGACAAGTAGGATGAAAAGGGCTACCGCGTAGCCAAAACCCTCGTGCTGAGCTTGCCGAGAGGTGTCGGAGAGGGTTTCAATCAGAAATCTGATGAAGAGTGGCGAGACCATCAGGGCTAGATTTCCACCCAGTTTGAATAGCCCACCAAGCCAGAACCAACGAAAGCAGACGTCATTGAGGGATAGAGCCAACACTGTAGCATCGGTTGTGCGCCTCATCCAGAAAGGCTTCCAGCGCGCTATCCTGGACGACTCCTTGCGATTCTTGTTTCCCTCCAACCTGGCGGACCATGACTTCTCAAGGCGTTCAGCATGGTTTTCAACCAACCAGTCACTAGGCATCTCGTAAATGTCGTCAATTTGCAAAGGCCTAGTATAACCGATTCGTAGCAAAGGGTTCATCCAGTTGAATGTCAAGATTGACAGCCAACCGGCTGTTGACTCTGGCTGCGGGGTCTTCTTTTCCAGCTCGGCTTCATGTTCTGTATCTCCATCATTCGCAGTAGCACGTACATTCCGCGCCGTCGATCGCTTTTCTCTAGGTTTCGTAGATATGAATGGCACTTTCCTGTACCACTTCCTTGGAGGGAAGCTTTCTCCATAATTGCTCGTCATTTTCGCTACGATATGCAATCAGTTGGGTGCGAGAGCATGCTGGTCAGGATAAGAAGCCATATTCTCCCTTAATTTTAAATATTTATCCGCTTAGCTAGAACCATACATGCGATTGATTCATGGTTTAATAATCTCTCCGGATGTTGACCGAGACAAAGACCATGTCGAATGCTACGGCAGGGATTGTCGAACGTTCTGGCCATTCCCCCTGAGTCTTTACAATGTAGCCTTCACATAGGGGTCATCCCGAACGTCCTATCAAAGCGGGTCAATGCGCCATTATGATCAACGGCATTCGTCCTTATCTTTTGCCACTTCGACGACGTGCGTGTCACCGGATGGGCCGGCATAGACTGGAAAGCAGGGTTGCTGGAAAGTTCTTGAAATACGAGTAGGTATGACTTACTTGGATCATATTCGCTAGTTTCCAACATAAGGATGCGAATAGCTTATTGCATTCTCAGTATGAGCTCAAGTCTTGGGATCCCTATTCCATGTGAGTTGGTAAATCGACCCAACAACAATCAACGGGGGGATGACCAATCGGGCAAGGGTCGTGAATTTTCCCCATCTAGGCCAGCTGCGAGTTCACCTAACTTGTGAATTTTGACGAGCGCTGCAAGAGTGGCCTAGCCTCAATACATGTCCTTTCAACGGGCACAGGGCCGTTAATACTCGGGAAGTCCATTGGCATCTGTTAATTACCTCACTTGCCACGAAGAGCACTGTTCATGCCCGTGCTAAAATTGAAAGAGTACTATACCTTGGCAAGTCCACATGCACATTGCTAAGTAGACATGGCTTCTTGGCCTTTATCAGCTCTTGCTTTGCTTGAAATCTGTACCAATTATGTTTCTGATGCTCTGTTGTCAAACAATCTCTGTGCCAATTTCCGCTGGCTATCGTTCAGGAGCTCTGATAGCGATTGTGATTGGGTGGAAATGATTTTGCTTGAACTACCCTATATCTTCAAGAGCAGGACCTGGGTATTATGAGATTTTTATATATGCGCGGGAGAGCCTCACATCTCTATGCAAGGGAGCAGGCACTGTGTACACATCTCCCTTTTTCCAAGTTCAATCTTTGTTTGGGATCGAATGATTAAATGCTATATGACTTGGCCATTGGTTTGACCCACAGCAGGGAAAACACCTAGGTTTCTCGACTATGCTTGGCAAAGGGTAAAATCCACCAGTCCCGCGTCTTTGATGGACAAGGTTGGGAAACAAAGCTCTGTTTCCTCACCGTTCAGGTTCTTGAAAGACCTTGAGTACTCTCTCTGTAATGAAATGTATTAGCAAGATGACTTGAAAGGCTGCAGTATCCAAGCCTCACTAACCTCTACAACATGTACGAAATCTTCATAGATGCCTTCAAATTTCATCTTTTGCTGCGTGAATTTTGCGGCGCCGCCTAAGATGGCGAGTACGGTGGTAATCTTGCTGTCCCATGTCACTAAGGCAGAGACAAGCTCTCCGTCAATTCTCGTGGACTCTGTGCTTCCATAGGGGTCTAGTACGTCAATTTTCAGTTACGACCTTCCCGATGTGCCATACCTGCAAACGTACTTTGCATTTTCTTGCTGGCGACGGTATTTCGCCACCAGGCGAGCCCTACCGCTTTGTCAAATAGCATAGTAGGCCACGCTCCATATGGCGTGATGACGTCAAGATATTGCTCGGTCTGATTGGCGATGGATGGGATGCCTGCCGCCGATATGTAGCTAATTATGGTGTCTGTTTCCGGATCTGTCGAGTTGTTTACGGATGCGAACAGTCCAGGTACTTTGGTAACGACGGAGTTGCATGTTCTGACCCGCTCTGCATTATGATACAGGCGTCTTTGATATAGTTGCGGACGTTAATACATCGCTAAGATTCATTTTCCTAGAGTTGGCTGTCAATCTTACCTCACCAAGTCAACGTCGTAGAAAGGTAGCTGCAAGACCTTCCATGGCTCGTGGCTAGAGAACCAGTACCCTGTGGTAGCACTAATATGAGCAACACGACTTGAACTTTGAACAGGGGTTTGAATCTGTCGACGTACCGCGTTCTACGGTAATGGGCCCGACGCCACCTAAGTCGTACTCATCGTTGACCAGCTGGGGCCGCTTCAACTCCCAGAGCCTAGTTTTCTGGTTTTCGGACAAACCACCAAAGAAATAAAGGAAGTACGTAAACAGCTCCCCTTCGTATGGGTCGTTCAGGGTACCGCTACCCTCGCATCTGTATGTCTGTTTGGAGTCTGACACTGACAGGAATTGGTCTCCAATCGTAGTCACAGCGCAAACTACGCCATCTCCGGAGTGAAAAACCTCCGCTGCCGTGGTCTTCACATAGTTCAGCCACCTTTGCCAATCTGCAGCCAGTTTTCGAAAAGATGGTTTGCGGGTGTTCTCCAGCGCCTGAATGACACCATACACAGCCCATACCAGCTCTCTATGCGGACTGTTAGCAACCTTTGTACTGCTGCAATTGGTAGAACAAGGCATCACCCATTGTCTAACGCAGGTACCCGATTTATCCAGTCCCAAGCGGGTGAGATGTCTTCGGTGTTAGTTGTCACCCAAGGCAAGAATCCCCCAAAGCCAGGGTACGTCTCATTAAATCGTAGGTAAGTGTTGAGTTTTCTGGCCAATATAGATGCGGCAAACTCCGGTGCAGCTGAGCGGTTGTTAGGGGTGAGAAACCTGGCGGCTTCCGCGGACCCCGAAATAGCATGCGAGTAAAGCATGATTTGTAGAGCCTACACGATATCGGTGGATCGTTAGCAACGAATTGTATCGCTTCCGGCCTGGGATCAACCTCTTTGCTGGCAGCGCTAAATGGGTGAAGGTGAGTCCGTTCGCCGGTGGCCCAATCTAACTGTGTGCCATCATACGACATCCCGTTTTTGGCGTTGTATGCAACATTATCCAGGTGAAATCGGCCCTCCCAGTAGAGCACATCCCATGCGAACTTCTCCGGCTCCCTCAAGACGTCGAGCTGAGTCCATTCGAGGGCGAATCGACATGAAGGCGCGAGGCTATCACCCAGAGCCGACGTCAAAGGCTCTACACCTGTCAACGCCATTGCAAAAAGCGCCAAAGAGGGAGTTCGGTGGAGTCTCATCGCTTCTTATGATAGTTCACGAATTGGAGAACAATGATATTGCAGCACCCGGAGTGTTGAAAACCAGCGACCGGAAGAAGAGACAATTATCCGCGTCTGATCGCGACGTCATTAACATACAGAACAAGGCATGCGTTACATCGAACAGCCTCACCGGAGCCGTCCCCGCCAGCGTGCTGCTCAGCCCCTGCGGGTCGCCCGATTGAATGAACCGCATAGGAACAAGATCGTCTTCCAGAAATGAAGAACAGGAATTTTTACCATTGTAGGCAGGACGATTTCCACTCGCAACCTCGAGGCGTGGATTTTTAGTCAGACAGCAATCCAATCGATGATCAAGAAATGGCTACTAAGATAATTTGATATTCCCTCAAGTGACGGGATCGTAGGACAAACAAGGCCGCAATCATGTGGATTTGCGGACAGTTTCATCACAAGGTATGTTCCAGCTGGATATGAAAATGTCCAATACTGTAGCCTCAGGACTATGTTTATCGCCAGTGCAATCAGTCTAGCTGGTCTAGGGTAGGTGAAAGCAAACGCCACGGAGCACGATGCTCATCATCCTGCACTTAACACAAGATCCGGTTTTTGTTTTGTGTTATACTCAATTTTATTTGCGACATAGTATGGGCGGCGGTGGCGCGGCATCATGGCGCATAAATAGCCGCCTGCTCTAATACTTGGCGTCATTGCCAGGCCTTTTGCAGGCATTGTCGCTGGACAAACCCACTGAACGGTTTGAGCAAACCGAGGTAATGCCATTGGGAAAGAATTCCAGTTTTGATAGTATCCGAAACCGGTGGTCAGAACTCAACAGCCAAGGTAAGCCTTTGATGCATTGCTTTCCAAAAGAGGCCGAAGCCAGCACAGCTTAATGATAAGGCTTTGCCGCACGAAATGCAATACCAGGTCTTGGTTTCAGCCCAGTTACTAATATGGCTGTCTGCTTATTAAGGTGGCATGAAGTAAGTAGGACACGTTCTTGTCCTTTAGTTACTTATAAACTTCGGACAGTCCACCAGCAGTGGGCACAGGTACAGCGTATGAGCCTTGTCCACTTCCTACATTTCCTATACTCTCAACTTTGCTGCTACAGCCGCAGCATAAAACTCACAATGCCTGCTCCTTCATGTAATGGGACAATTCTGTGGGGGAAAATAGTTGGACTACAATACTTTCGTTTCTGCGGTCGAAATTCCTGAATCTTCATCAACGCAACCTCCAAGCGGCACAAAACAGACACTGAACAATTTTCGGTAAAGAAATGCACACAACACAAGCTCTTTTCAAATGGTGATGTACGTAACTGCCGAATAGTATGTGAGTATAGCAGTAGGTGAACCCTGATTCTGAAAGCGTAATAGGGTGAGAACTCAGCGGAAGTCAGACTTCCATGTAAGAGCCTCACTGATCCTTCCTGAGACAAGCACTATACAGGAAGCGCTTCATCGTCTCTACACCACAAGAGTCAGAATACCGAAAGGCAGCCTAGACTCTGAATGATAATTTGAAGCCTTGGCCATCTCAATGTCGATGTTTTCACTTCCAGAGCGCTGTTGCTCTACTACTACAGCAGGGGATACTCCATCTTCCATGGATTGTGAATCGACTGTTGGTCAACAGTTCAATTAAAAAAACAGAGCTCCCACAATCACATCTGAAAAACAAACGCTGGACATTCTCCGGCAACATTTCGACGTCACAGCAATGGCAAAGTCTTATTGGTGCGCTTGTATACTAGAACGGCGGGCGAGAGGCTCCACTTGAGAAGGCGGACATTCCATTCCATTCCTACTAACCATGTCGAGGCCAACAAGCAGGACATTCATTATCAAATGAAACGCCAGCGTGCATCGTCATCCGACATTTGGGCCAGTTTTATTTTTAATCCTAACCGATCGGGCTGAAGCAACAGACTGGTTATCTGGCTAGCTTAGTGCTCAAAGTGAGGGGGCCTATGCAGATGGATGGTGGCTCAAGCTGCGTGGACTGCTGATTCGTGCGCCAAAGGAACAGGGCACGACAGCTCCGCATTTTCGTCGGCCTACCGTTGACTAAAAGATGATTTAATTATCCCCATCGCCGCGTCTCCACTGCGGAATCCCACCCTGACCGAAGTCGTAGAAAAGCCAGGTGACCGTAAGAATCACATCGTGCTCCTCCAAAGGTCATACACAGATTTCACCTTAGATTTGAGCAACGGATAATTGGCGTCGCTCTGGTAAGGCTTGCAAACAGAAAGTCAAGTTCCCACCGCCCAGTATGGCAACGTTTACCAAGATTCCCATCGACGAACAGCCCGTCATCAGCGTGAATGCGGCGCACAGGATTTCTCGCATCGACGACAATACGTATGGCGGTTTCACAGAGTGAGTCATGCGTGTGCAAGATATGCCTGAAGTCGACAGAAATTTTGCTCACGCTCTATGCCAGACACATGGGCCGCTGCATTTACGGCGGCCTCTATGATCCCGGAAGTCCTTTGTCGGATGAGAATGGATATCGCAAAGACGTTATCGAGGCTTTCCAAGAGCTAAAATGCCCTGTTGTCCGCTATCCCGGAGGAAATTTCATTGCCACGTACCACTGGCAAGATGGTGTTGGCCCCAAGGAGAAGCGACCCAAACGGTACGTGAGTTCGTAAGGAATACGAGTCCGGAATCTAACGTTGAGCTACTGTTGAAAGAAAGGAGCTTGCATGGCACGGGATTGAGACGAACCAATTTGGAACTGATGAGTTCCTCAAGTGGTGCGAAATCGTCGGCACAGAGCCTTACCTTGCACTCAACTTCGGAACTGGTGAGCACTCCGATAGCCCGAGGCTGTAAATGGAAGGCTGAAGACATTCCTAGGCACTCTTGATGAAGCCATGGGTTGGCTAGAGTACTGTAATGGCGACGATGACAGCCATTATGCTAATCTTCGCCGTGAAAATGGTCGAGACAAGCCCTACAATGTTAGTCAAACTCTTTTGGACCTCTTACTGGCTTGGAAGCTTACATCAACAGGTCAAATATTGGGCGCTCGGAAATGAATGCTGGGGCCCCTGGCAAGTTGAACAGATGACCCAAGAGGATTATGCCAAGAAGGCATATCAATGGGCTAAGGCTTTGAAGCTCATTGACCCAACCATTCAGCTGATTCTGTGCGGTAAGGAG
The DNA here is from genome assembly GCA_020881915.1 of Paramyrothecium sp. XJ0827. Classification (NCBI taxonomy): domain Eukaryota; kingdom Fungi; phylum Ascomycota; class Sordariomycetes; order Hypocreales; family Stachybotryaceae; genus Paramyrothecium; species Paramyrothecium sp. XJ0827. Next base: position 2,870,352 of record JAJFPB010000009.1, read on the forward strand.
GGCCCTACGCATTGGGATTACTACGTCACAAAAGAGTGCATCAACTACACTATGCATGCACTTGGGAACAACGATTCTTCATGCCTTATTGATATGCACAGCATCCACATCTACACTGCATCAAGCGATCATTTGAAGAACGCCACCGCGCCTCGACAGGCCGAGCGCGCCATCGAGATAACAGGAAGTCTCATTGACCTGGCTCGCATCGAAAACAAGGTTCCACCGAAGATCAAGAAGCAGAAAATCTGCTTCGATGAATGGAATGTGTGGGATCCCGTCAGAGCTCCTGGCTGGCTTGGTGCCGAGGAAAAGTGAGCGTAATGCAGCTGAATGTCATCGCAACCCATACTAATCAAGTGGTAGATATACCCTCTCTGATGCCCTCGCTGTTGCCAACTGGTTGAATGTTCTGGTTCGTCAATCTAAGTATATTGGCATGGCTACAATAGCCCAGAGTGTCAACGTCATCGCGCCCTTGATGACCACAAAAACCGGCCTTCTAAAGCAGACAACATGGTGGCCTCTGCTGCTCTTCAGTAAGTACATGCGAGGTAGCACAGTAGCTTGCCACGTGCAAGCTGCCGAGTACGAAGGCCCTACGCATCCTGAGTGGATCCGCGGTACTATTGAGACGCCTTGGTTGGAGACAAGCGCCGCTGTGGATGACGAGGGGGTTGTGTCTCTCGTTGTTGTCAACATCCATGAGACGAAGAGCTTTGTCACGAGGGTGGAAGGTATTCCGACCGGCACCGACGTCACGGTGTACACTGTTACGGGAGACAATGTGCAGAGCACAAACAATGAAGAGAAGAATGAGGTCAGTATCACGGAAAGCAAGTGGAAGAGCCAGGAGACCTATGAGTTCCCAAAGACCTCCATGACTATGCTGAGATGGAACCAATAGTGAGTGTATCGAGGCTTGTTGAATGTACGTAAACATCATTATTGCAACATTTTCCTGTTTAGATCCAGTTTGCTGGTGAATAATACCAGCATTGGTAGTATGCGAGCAGAGCGACCAAACATGAGATGTGAAATGTGCACAGTGGCATACTTATTGGATGCTGGATTAGATAACCCCGGAGCCATTTTCTAGGAGACAATCACAAAACACGGAAGAGTGCACCGAAATGAAGTTTTTAAGGAACCATTGCTACAGTAAGATACCCAAGAGATTGCTCAACAGTCAAATAGCCGTTATCCCGTAGAAGTCTTCATGGGAATACATGCTCAAACCCTTATTCCTCAAAAGGAACAACTACTCCATCAATCAGAACCGTGTTGTCCTGAAGATTGGATTGGATCGTGCCATGTTCTCCGACATTGTTGTATGAGTTATCCATGTGGTGGTACCTCACTGTAGGCTCCTTACCAGTCAAGTCCTTGAGAAGCTCCCTTATCTTCTCATCAACCTTCTCTAATTTGTCTTCATCTAAATCGTTTGAGAATGTCGAGAGGTCTGGGAGGCTTAGTCAAGCTCTCATGTTGGTCAATTTGTCTGCTTTCAACTTCTCCAGTAATTTATTCCAGGTGTAATCCATCGCCTCTGCAACACCATGAAAGTGAATCAAGAATCTGTTTGGAGGCCAAATTTCAGCTGGGGGATCGGCGATGATTACTACACCACTGCAAGTAACCAATTGGTTGGTCCACGCGCCATTTTCTTTTTGGTGTTCAAGATACTCCTTGAAATCTCCTGGCTCGACTTTCTTGTAGCCAGGAGGTGGAACAGCGCGAGCCTGCAGCTGGGAAATAGAGCGTTTGTCATCGAATCCTTCGGCTCACCCACAATACTCCGCCATGGCCTCCCAGAAATCATCGTCAAGATCAAGATCCTCGAAAGGAGTCTCGTCTCGGGCCACCAGTGTATTGCCCGTGGCCACGTCGTTTCGGACCACCATGTTATTGTCAGCAGGCAAGGCCAAGACAAAGTTCGTCAGGGCCACGCCTGTAACGAGCATGGAGACAAGAGAAGGGTTAAGATGCATTTTGGGCTTGATTTGAATGATGCGTGTGTCTCGAAATTTTGTGAAGTGTTTTGGAGAAGAAAGGTATTGATTGCTGTGATCAAAGTTGAGTCTGGTGTGCTTTGTTTGTTTTTGCTGATGATTGTGTTTTGTTCTGATGAGGTTGGAGAGAAGACATGGCGTCGAGACACCCTTCTTATATTCCATGGCTTCCAGGCTTGACGGCGTGAGAACTGTCTTCAGAAACCTCCTTCCAAGTTGCTGGACGCCATGGACAATCATCACGGAGCACAAAGTCACCCGTAATAATCCAAATGTGTCGTGAGAATGTCAATATGAGGTAATGTTGATCGTGGGGGATATTTTAAGAAATTCCATCGGCACTTTTGATGGCACATAACATGCCCTGTCACGCAAATTGTCAACGCCTATTATTCTGCCTGCTTTGCGAGGCGGAGTCGATTTTCTCATTTCACTTGGCCACATGGTTCCAGGTAGATCCGCAAGCGTTTTATTGCATCGAAATGCCAATCTGGCCCCCGCGTGTTAGTGACAGGCAAGAAGATGCTGGTCAAGGGATCAACGTGTTAGTAGACCCCTGGCAATAGATTTTAAGAAGTCAAGGGATCAACGTGTTGGTAGGCCCTTGACAATGGGTTTCTAAGAATATTGTTGCAATGACATCAATACCACTACCAATTTTAGGGTAAATGCGCTCCTTGGCGATCACCAATTCTAAACTTTACGAGCTCTTGGGCAGGGGTCGAAGGAAAGTGCCAACCAAATCCGCGAGTTGGTATGACATTGGTCTTTGGAAAGGTTTTCGACAGAAGTGATGTTTAAGGAAACTTGATTTTAGCTTGTGGGTTGTTTGGAGCCTGACGTGAGAACTGCAGCACTCACGAGCTTTGAGAAAATAGGGGGGATACTGAAAATGGACCATCCTCCCGATAAGTCATGAGTTTGTATCTTACAACAATAGAAAATTCAAATAAAAAAGTGATGGTAAAATTATCAACGTAACTGAACTATGGAACGACAAGCCAGAAAACTTGGAACTTCTTAAATTTAATCTAACCATAATGTGCGAGCTTCTCTATGCCAAATTGGCCAGCCCCAATTCAGGATGATGGGCCGATAAATCAGCGATTTGTGGTATAAAGCTCGTTGGTCTGTTTCCCGGATTCGACCAAGCAAAGGCCTTGGCAGGAAACAGCCAAAACCCAAAAGCGGTTTGTGCGGAAGACACCGTATCTTCAATCAAGGCCGTTTTGTTTCTTTGCCTCGCTTCCAACCAAGACTCCCGCATTGACTGCAACTCGGCGATTACGGACTGATGACGTTGGGCGGCATCGCTCGTGTGCAGACTCAACATTACTCGCTCCTCCGGCTGAACCTTCCCCAGATCACCAAGCCAATTATGACGCAAGCGTCTCCATGTTTGGATAGTTTCGTTGGGATCCGCATAAATCAACACTTTGGACAAATCGGCGCTGATTGATCGTGGATCAGGCCGTAGAACATCAAAATTAACCCCCGGCGCCTCCAGGGGCAACCCTAGGTTTTCAGCGAAGACGTTTAATCTTAGGCAGCTATAGATCCCATAAATATAGCGACCACATGTCTGCGCATGGGCGAAGAAGACCTGTCGAATTTGAAGGAGGGTCTCCTTGAAAGACTCCAATACCGGAGGAGTGACAGTCGATGCATTAAGATGACACAAACCCGCGGGGCCAACTAAGCTGTCCTGACAAATCGCAAGGTTCAGGAGCCCCACGCGATGAGGATCGTAAATTTTCTTCAGGTCATGCCAAAATTCGTGGATCGGGCCATCATTGCCTAGGAAATGAAGGAAGTCGTGTTCTGGGTTGAAATAGAGCATGCCAGGTCCCTCGAACGCCGTACTTTCCTCCCGTTTGGCCATCCAGCAAGGAAGATGCACCCTGTAGAAACTCAAGGCCGCATCTCGAGACTCCCGGTTTACCCGGAAAAGCTTGCTGATCGTTTGGTAACAGGTTATAACCAAGCCGTAATTCAACGACGCCTGGTTTTTAGGCATGTACTCCGGTCGCGTCCGCATCAACGCTTCGACTAACACGCGCGGATACACCTTGACCTTAATCATCCGCTGGCGCCGCATAGCATGGTACCATATCTTGTTTCGTAGCTCAGGCGGAAGCTTAGAAAAGTAATGGAAAGTACCACAACCTGCTGGTGAGGGTGGAGGTGTGTATATCTGGCTGTGAATAGGCAATGTCATTCTGGAAACAATTGACTGGTAGGAGTGATATAACAGTGAAGTTGCAGCACACACTTCGTGTCTTCGTGAAGTGTTCAAGAAGAGTAAAGGTAGTGCGAAAAAGCGTAGCATGGCAAGGCTGTGGATGGAAAAGGTTGTTGGGCTGAAAAGGATCATATGGAAAAGGTGTCAGAGTACGCCACCTGCTACCTCTGCACAGCCACTGCGTGGTTTGTGTAAGTTGTTGGTACGACGGACTGAATTGGCCACAACCCAAAAAGTACACCATACTGCAGATCGTGTGGACCCTGAGGCCATGCGCGCCAAATACCTAAATCAGTTAATCTATTGTTATACTGTGACAGACCAACACTCAAGTTTGGCCAGGTGCATGGCCATGCTCTATCAATGATGTCAGGCTGGGGGCCGTATTCTCGTTCATCTTGATATCATGTCATTTGACAATGCAATCATGGATGGGATGATATCATGGTCGACTACAGCCCACCTGGGGGCTGCAAGGAGGAGCCAGATCCCAATTTGGAGCCAATATTGATCAACCGAGCATCATACACGGGCAGTTTGACTGCAGGTCTTTACGTTTATGGGCGCGTGGGATGACAAATTCTGGGCAACTCCAGCCAACAGCATATGATGCAATCAAAATTCTTTGCTCGTGTTGCCATAAGTAAACGATTCACCTCGTAGAATATCGTTGCGACCAAATATCGCACATCAATCTCACATCCTCAAGCCTACCACCACTCCACCTTCGTCATGAAGATTCAAAAACCTACCCTTTTTTTGACCTTGTCTTCGGCAGCTACTGCTTGGGACCCTAGTCAACGAGACTGCTCTGATTTGCCCCTGTGCCTAACATCCTTCATCTGGTGCGATCGGGATGGGGGTGGCTGCTTCCTACCCGACGGAGCCTACCCTATCCATCCCAATCCAGTCTTGGAGAATTCTCGATACACGCTTTAATTGGAGGATAAAGATTATAACATCTCCTGGCGAGTTGAAACCAGGAACCAAAATACACCCGTGCAAGTCACATGGCAAATCTCGGACGATGCTGAATGGAGAATCAGTATGTGAACTCATAGGTGCGCGGCTGCATTTCGGGGTGACTAACAGCCTTGCCAATAGACACAACAGAGTCCCATGTCATTTTCAACCCGGCAGAGATTATTCGATCACTCCAGCCAGCTGCCAGATACGATGCAGTGAGAGACTACGGGAACGTGATTGCTATTGAACAGCCCAATCTGGCAAACGGGGATGACTCCTCAGACAAGGCTCCATCTGACTGGTCTGATCAATTTATGATTGCAAATACCAACTTGAAGGACTTTCTCACTGTACAGAAAGAAACCGGGCATCAAGAGGAGTATGCTAAGTGGAGGCTTGGAGTTGGCGTGGGTGTTGGTATTGGAGTGCCAATTTGAAGAAGCAGTGCGGCGAGAATATGCAGGCGTGGGACGATGATAGAGGGCAGCAAATCCTGCCGGTACAGGCTGATAAAAGGCGCTCGGGGGCACGACGCTCTCAGCGTTCCGACGATCGACTTGTCGTCAGCAAACTCACCAGCCACAATGCTACTGAGGTCTGCGAGTCGTGGACCTCGTGGGGACCAGACTTTGTCTCCGAGACAGAAGGTATCTACTGCAACATGGAGACCCCTCTGCAACGGTGCGGACAAGAAGATAGACTGCTTCGATCTGAACACTTCTCACGGTCCTGCCATGGTTCGCCGTAATGGGAAGAGGAGCCCCAGGAACCCAACCGAGGTTATCATATGGGATTAATATGGATTGCTATTGCTATTTTCGAATAACTCAGTCGACTCTTTCTGCCAACTGCCGCCTTGCTTCTACACATGTTTCCTTGTTTACTGTCTGGTTTATGTCTAGCTTGTTGAAATGAAACATTTTACGCGATATTTAGCTACAATTGACTTACTTTCCCCACTACCATCTGTGTGTATACGCAAGGAGTGCTCAGCTCAAGTCGATCCTGCATGTCCCCACTCCCAGCATCCCTTTAGAGCACATGGCATGTTTTAATTGCCACACCGCTTTCCCTTGCTTACCACCTTCCTCCTCGGGCGGTTTACTGTGAGCACCTGTGGGCGAAGGGACCATGGACGCGCTTGTGCCGGATCGACATGCATATTTGCTAGGTTCACGGCTCCACAGATGCTAGATATCAGTTTTGGCATAAGGCGAAATGCACACAGGCCCCGGCACAGCTGGACTCATGCCTTTTCTATTAATCAATAATCTACTTCGGAGAAGACTCAGCAAGTCCCCTTGATGACTCGATAAGAAACAGTTATTATAGTAGCTTGGTGATTGGGAGGGTTCAAACCATAGTAAGGTTGAAATCAGGCCATCACAAGTAAGAAACATGGCCATCGCAAAGTGGAGTCATGTATGAAGCGAGGTTCGTCAGGAATATCATAAGTACTTGTCACGGCTTTGTCGGCGCGAAATGGACACCGAGCATGCCCCCATCAAAAACACACTGCAGATGCCTAATTTACAACCCAGCTCTATACGACAAGCCCCATCTCACACCGCGGGAGCACGGATGCACTCATGGCGGGCCTATTATATGCTGTTTGACCAACTCAGCGAGCTCAGCTAGATCCACCATGCATTCGCACCTATCCACTCGCCTGCAGCCAATACGACCCGCATTACTAGGGTTCGGAGAATTTATGTGTAGTCCAGACCTGCTACAGTACCGTGATTGATACAATTGGAGAGCGGCACTCCGGCAAATGGCTCCCAACCAGGATGGGCAATTGGACCCTTTGAAGCCGAACTCAGCTGAAGCAATGGATTACCCGCGTCTTCTTTCTCGAATTCCATGAGGGTGTGAAAGAATCGGCTTTCTCAAATAGATATGGTCGCTCTACTCCGTGAAATTGCTTTGCACTCAACGTGCGCCTTAGTTGAGCTTATGCCCATTTGATTAGTACTCAGTGCACGCCAAGTCACGAACCCAGCATTTTAGAATACGCGTACAGCACTTGACATGACTTATACCCCGGACTCCGGCCGCGGCGGCAAAGTAAAACCGCCAAGCCTGCACGAACCAATATACTGTTCAAGGTTTGGCCGTAGTACTGGCTGTCTAGACCTCAAGTGATTTGCACTCCACCCTCATCTGTCAGTGTGGTTACAATATTGGTTTCAGCCGCAGACGCAATGCAGCAACGGAAGTAAACTGGAGAGACGGTCGCCCGACGACCCGATGGTCCCTTGGTTCTCTTAAGAGGGTATATATACTCTGTTCTATCCTACATTGCCCTGTCTACTTATCTCTTGAATAAACGCCTTCACATATTCACTTTTGCCCTTATTTCTTTAGCTCAAACTAGAACAAAGATGCAGCCTTCGACTATCCTAGCAGCGGCAGGCCTTGCAATGGGCGTTCATGCTCAACAATTCGCTGGTTTTAATGACCTTGATACCTGTCTACGGAGCCCTCTACAAGGTGTTAGGTACACTTGCCCGAGCACTAACACGTGCTACGCTTTCTCAGGCGGTATTGGCTATACCGTTCTCTCTCCCCGGGGCGGCCGAGGTATGTCTATATTCCGTAGAGGCTTAAGGTCATAGTCATAAACTTACATGTTACCCAGTACTGGCTTATACCAACGGAAATTGCGCTGGCCCGTATACCTTCATAGGTAACACTATCAATAGCTGTATGCCGGCATCTGCTGGTTCCCAGTTCCTCAGCTTCAGATGTGGTGTTTTGTCAGCAAAGATGGGTTCCGTTGAGGGAATAGAGGAGGTAGAGAGCGTGGAAGTTGTTTAGGTTTCTAGCAGAACCTAGTATAAATAAAGGAGATGAGGAAAAGAGAGCTATCATTTGATGCTTTCTACATTCTCTATTAACTGAAGTCTCTAAACCTGCAGTACTCGAGAGCTGTTTCAATGTTGAATCTGGTTCGAACTTCTAATCATCGAGAGTAAATTGACTGCGCCTTTGCCGACTGCTCCAGCCAGAAATGGTGTTTATGGGTTGAGGGTTTGCCCTCCATGGTTTATCAGCATTGTTGATATTTGACTTGGATCAAAATTGAATGCAGTATTTATTGCCGGCTTAGCGGGTGTTTTCGTTTCCTTCTTCCTCATCATTCACAACCTCCAGACCTCGATCATGGAAGGTTTACAAGCGATAGACTGGTTGGGCACCGAAGCCATTGTCGGTGCAACTATCATGGTCCTGCTCAGCCTGGAATATGGAGGCGTGATCTTTCCATGGGGCTCGGTCATAGTGGCCCGCTTGAGTGTCTGACTATCACAACACTAGGAGTGTTCGTTATCAGTAAATGCAAGGTTACTGAATGCCCGCTTTCCCACTTCGGCTCTTCAAATGTGCTTCCAAGATTGTGGTATTCGACATTGCAATTTTCACAGTGAAATTTCCATTTCAACCCTGTTCTATCTCCCGACTTACTTCCCGGTTGTACGTGGGGCTTCGCCTATTTTGTCTGGCGCCTATCTGCTACCAGGAGCCAAAAATATTGGTGTTGCTTTCCGTTTGACTGGCTGGTGCATTAGTAGTCCCGGGCGACAAAGGTCACCCATCTCTTCTGGACTAGCCTTCATGGTTCTTTGACCCGGCCCTGTACAAATCGACAGCCTTTTGTATCATGGCCACATATCATACCATTCCCGATCATCGCCGGTGTCGGCTTCAAACCAATTTAAAAAGCTCCTACCGTTCTCATCTTCGGTCTGACAAAGCCGGTGGACAGTGCCAGCGCGGAAGCCAAGTTATACTTTGTTCGGGATCTTGTCGCGGCCATACGCGTGGCGTCGTAATCCAGAATCGTATGGCAGCACAACGAGGTATCCTTAGACGCGCTTTGTACGAAGAGAATGGCCAATGATAATTGATAGCAAGGCCCCTGTCAAACTGGATGTCGTTCCGGCTCTGTCCGAAAGGCCAGTCAAGGAGTCATTAGGTTCTAGAATGAATGTATCTGAATGTATCAGAAATGAGTGGATCTTTTACAATCTCCCAGTAGTATTGCCATCTTCCTAGATGCTGTGACCAGCAAGCAAGGTCTATCTGGAGAATTCAAGATGCACAAAACCAGGCTGTCAACAGAGGAAGCAGTCCGGTTGGAAGGAGTCCAGGGCAGCGGTAAGGGTAACGGATCAAGGAAGAACAGCGTAGCCGAGCCTTATTTCAGAGCATAATCATGGGCCAGCTTGCGGAAAATCTGCGTCCAGTTGGACGAGGTGTTGCAAGGGACCTTGGCTGTATCACTAATCATCTCAGTTCACTCCTGGAAACCACCACCCACGGACACCTTTGTATCACTAATCAATTCAATGTCCCCACCAGCAGCCGAGGTAGGCTTCGAGCATGACCCATATTTCCTATACTCTAACATTAAACATAAACGTCTAAGATAACACGTACTCTAAGTTGAGTATCTTCCAAGTAAATTCGTCTTCCGTTCTGTTCTTAGAGTATCCTTGCAGAAGCAAATGCAACCCCAGGCCAGATGGAGAAAGATAGCTCTGGCACCGAAAGCAGCTCCCTGGGCCCAGGCAACACAGGGCATGATATCCCGTGGAATGACCCGCGCGAAAAGAGAAACCCAAACAATTGGAGTCTAGGATCAAAGGTATTCCACACAGTGGTCCCTGGCCTGCTAGCCTTCGAAATGTAAGATGCAGAGACCTCACCTCGTGTATCTAGCAACTACTTACTCCGACAAAACAGCACCTTGTCGACATCCGTCACTGTCCCTGCCACAAATTTGCTCGTACATGAGTTCAATGTCTCGCAGACTCGGTCCCTTCTTCCCCTCACTTTGTATACTTTAGGCATAGCCTTCGGCCCCTTGGTCATTGCGCCCTTCTCGGAGGTTTGGGGAAGAAAGTGGATTTACGTTTTCACCTGCTCATGTCTTCTGGCCTTCATCGGGGGCTCGGCAGCTGCCCAGAATTTTAGTACACTGTTGGCATGCCGCTTTTTGGCGGGGACACTTGGCTCTGCTGGAGTGGCCGTTGGCGCGGGTTCCATTGCAGACATTTGGTCGCTGGACAAGGAGGGCGCATATGTATCGCTCATTTTCATTCTATGTCCATTCCTTGGGCCGACACTGGGCCCCTTGGCCGGAGCATACGTGCTCAAAGACCAAGACTACGACTGGCGATGGACTCAATACATTCTCCTTATTATTGGGGCCCCTATCTTGTTGGGGTGTCTTACCATGAAGGAAACTTCAAAATCATGGATATTGCGCAAAGAGATGGCTCCAAAATCCGCAGCCACGTTGCATAGCGTCATACAGGCTGCGTTGATACGGCCCACTAAGATGCTCTTTACGGAGGTCGTAGTCATGTCTCTTGCGGTCTACACAGCTTTCGCGTACGCCATGATCTTCAGCTACTTCGCGAGCGCTTCATATGTTCTTCAGACCATGTATGGATTCAATCTGCGGGAAGTCGGGCTCAATTTCATCAGCGTCATCATCGGTTACTTTCTTGCCACCATACTATTTGGAGTTCTTGGGGCAACACTTCATGCAAAAGCCCAGAGAGCAAGCCCCGATGGCAGAGCTGCTCCGGAACATCGACTATATGCTGCACTGGTCGGGAGTGTTTTCCTCCCGGTCGGATTGTTCTGGTCAGGCTGGACTTTTTTCTTCTCTTTCTTATCGGCCAATGACTGACTAAACGATTTAGGAACGCTTGGGAAGCCCACGAGGGCGGCAACTGGGCGGCTCTGGTAGCAGCTGGAATTCCATTTGGGCTTGGTGCCTTCGCCCTCTTCGTAAGTGATGATTTTCCTGGATTGGTACAGGTATGCTAACCACACGGCATTGGCGCAGTTGTCCGTAATTGTATACATGGTAGAATTTTATGGCCCAGGAACGGCGGCTTCAGGTATCAAACCAGAGCAAATTCCAATGTTATAGCACGAAGACTAATGCGTTTCAGCCCTCGCCGCAAACGGGATGCTGAGGTACACGCTGGGCGCCGTGTTTCCGCTGTTCACGATCCCGATGTATGAGAATCTTGGCGTGCATTGGGCAGGCAGCGTTTTTGCCTTTCTTTCGCTGCTCCTCCTTCCAATTCCATGGTTACTGTTCAAGTACGGCGATAAACTGAGGAAGCGCAGCAACTTTGTTCGATGCTCGGCAAGAGGAAAGTAATCTTAATAGCTCGGAACAGTGGCTCCTCCTCATGGAGTAGGTAAGCCGAAGCATTACAAGGTGACCTATTGACTCACGCAAACTGCTCATGCAGGTACGTGTGTTGCTGTTCTGTGGCAGCCGTTGTACGGTTTCATTTTATATTGTACACTACTGTTCCGACATAAATTGGAGACTACTGTGGTAGAGTCAGGCACGAAATAGACCATTGCCCCTATGAAAACCTGCCTCGATACAACACCACATGATACCAGGACGAGACTCGTCATGCGGATGTAGGCCCATATAAATTACGCACCTAGTGGTTACCTATACCGTCATTGGCCAAAATGAGAGCAGCAAAAGTGGAGATGCCGAGGTCTGCGTCTTCCGGGATCTCCACTTTGCCAAGGTTCATCCATGATCTCCAGTGTTCCACTTGCAGACGTGAACCGTGAAGCTTCAGAACGCTTAGAGGAATCCCAAAATGACACAAGAATTCAGGTTAAAGGGATGCATGACTTCTCGACACTTGGCGTCAGTTTCAACTCCGATTCTTGACAAATACCAGAATTCCTCCAGATGGGAATTATGCCTAGATCAGCATCCTGTTGTCTTCGCTCGCATCCGTTCCCATCAAGCGATATCGGCTGTGTCAAATCGCATCGGGGGTATGCCGTAGTTCTTTTTCCCGCCGCCAAGGGTTTCCATCCTTACTTGTGAACTACGAAGGCGTGTACATGCATCAGCGTTATTCAAGATGACCAATTTTTCCTTCAATCAATGTCATATTGACACCGAACCGAGACCAACACACCACACCTTACCTAACCGACGACAAGATCAAATAGCATAAATTGATTTAGTCTTTTGAGAAGCTTGAACTTGATGAAAAGAAGACCTAAGCTCCGTGCCTGTCTTGCTAATGGGGGAGTTAGGCTTCCTTGCCTTACATATATGATTTTTATAGTCAGCTCTGAGAGCTATAGGGTAGCTAGCGCAAGACGGATTTCTTAATTTTCTCTCCTTGAAGCCCGGCTTCTAGAAAATATGATCACCGATCTAAGTCGCTTCTGTTACAAGCCATTAGTCAAAAGTGCTCTTGCAGCTGCATGTCAAACCTATATAGGCTTGTCAGAACGTACCTAGTCCTTAAATACATGGTTGTATACCATTCGCAATATTGGCACAAGTGGTCATCCTTGCCTTCTCAACGTTCGTACAAAGAGGCATTTTGATCATGCTGTTTTACCAAATGCTTCAATTACCTTTTGAAGCCACCTGGACACTCGTTACGTTAACATGCTACTATAGACTAATTTCCTGCCTTGGATATTCTTGGGTAAGGTCTGCCCAATCTTGCTCAGTAAATTCCGCCTTTCCCGCACCGACGCGTTGATAAGCATTCGCCCTTACTTTGGAAACGACGAGGAAGTAAACGCTTGCCGTTCTATATTCTCCATCCCCGATTCGGTAGCTCCTCTCACCAATGAATCTGAGTCGCCCCAATGGGACGCAAAAAAGATCTAGACGTGGTTCATTGTCAAGATCAAACACAATGGTCCGAACTTCTTGCAAGTCAATACTTTGGTAAGGCAACAATCGTGCCCGAAAGCGCAGACTCGAGCCTGCAAACCAGGTGGCTCGGCCATCGCTCTCAAACACCCCGTTGGTATGAAAGCTTCCTCCTTCGACCTCGTAGACATCCATTGGAACGTCTGGAAACCCGAGAAAACTGACTTGGCAGTCCACAGAGGCCCATGACCACGAGGGTGCGCGGTGCCACTGCCTTGGAGATTGCGGCGCTGGCCCAACTCGGATCCAGGCAAGCAGTTCCGGCCACGCGTTCTGCCAAATACCAAAGCTGTATATGGTCTGCCAGAGTTCCTGCAGCTGCTGTGCCACACCTTGCAGCGCTCTGAGTCGATCCTCCGGCTCTGCCAACGCCCGCGCCGTGTATTGAGATACGATCGATTTCCAAAGGCTACACTGCTTTGTGTACCGAGTTTGCATGTGCTTCTCTTCTTTCTGTTGCCCGTCGTTGGATAACATCCACATACGACTCAAGTCTTTTTTCATGATTTGGTACTCTGGAACTTTGCCCGTAGTCTCCTGCGACTTAAACGTATTGGGAGTCAGATACATACGATCAGCTTCGAAATTCTGGCGGACATCATCCAACCAGTTGGGCAGCTGATCGATCGTGTTTAGATATGTAGAGACAGATTTCCTCAAGCGCACAAGCCCTTTCTTTCTGCAAAACCACAAGACCTGCTCCGGAGCGAATACTATCATCTTTTGGGAGAGAAAGAACTCCTGGAAGGCCCAGCCGCGTCGGCCAAGGGGCAACAGGTTGATGTCAATGGGTTGGGGTTTAAGGACGAGTGAAATCATCCCTTCTTTGCTTCCGCCAAGCGGAAACCGTGTCTTCAATGACTTGGGAGGCGATCGGTGGACACGGAGAAACCCTTCGTGGCAGCCCGAAGCGCCCGCTGCGGCAATGGTGGCTGTGGCATTACGGTAGATACTGCCCATTAGTTCAATCTCTCGATCTTTGTCAAGGGCGGAGTCCTGCAAGATGCATAGTGCATCTACCCAGAGATACTTGTACCCTAAGCGTCGAGTCACCTCTATGGCGTCTTGCAACGTCTGAGGGAGAACACTGACATCAAGACCAGCTCTCAGAGCAGCCATATTCTCCGTTGTCGCGCGGTATGTGGACTCGTGACCCCAGCAGTAGCTAAGGGTCAGGTAATCATCCCTCTCGTTCTGGCTGGATTCATGGACTCTAAAAGAGCGGTCCGACCCATTGCCTGTCATGACCACACGTCTTGGTAGAATCGGCTTATCCGCAGGAGTTTGACAGCGGCCATGGTTTTCATGGCATTCTATGATCGAGTTTTTCAGAGACTCAAAGACCTCATTGTTGCTGAGGTCCGTTGCCACAGGCCTAAGCGGGAAATGCTCGGCGGCCGGATCGCCTACGTCCTGGTCAAAGGATATTGCACGTAAAAGAAATGGAGCAGACTAGACAAGGCTTACCTTCTTCAGCAAACGCTTTTAATGTCACAGTATCTCTTTCGCGTTCTTCGTCTCCGATACTAGCAAGTTGCCTGAGCTCCTTACACATGGAACAACCGGGCCCCCAGACGTTATTGTGCACGTAACCCTTGTCAGAGAGGAGACTGACGACATCTGGGAATAGGCGTGGATTTTTTGCCTGAGTAAAAAGCCTTTGACAAATCGTGCAATAGTTCTGCGCCATCTTGCCAGCAGGTTGACGTTTCTGCAGGCGTTGCTGCGAGTTGTGGAAGATCGCTACCTTAGCGTCTGCCAACGCTCACCGATAGTTCTCTCCCCACAAGTATAGCAATCACGAGGTGTTTACTCTCAGCCAGAGAAATGTTGAATGCTCACATTTATGGGTTGATCTTTGACGCTCACCCCGTAAATGAGAGGGGAGAAGAAATTGCGTGCAAACAACGAAGTAGGTATCGGAAGAGCGGGACGTAATGCGGAGCCAAGTCAGGGGTTGCTGGGATCATCAGCCACACTACGCAACCAGTCATGGTGACCCCGAAGCTCGAGGTGGCTCAGCAATACACCGCCCCGTGGCTTAAAACACGTAGCAGATGGGGTTTACAGCACCTCCGTTCTGCGTTGCTGGAACCAATTAGACTCCCACAACGTAAAGAAACGACTTTGTTCTCTTATGAGTAGTACTCAAGATTGGCTTTCTCGTCTCGGGTAAGGTCACTTCCCAATAAGTAGACCTCACCTAGACACGTCCCATACCATATCAGCTTCGCTGCACAGAGGCGCTAGACAGTGTTCCCTGATCAGCCAAAGCAAGCCTGACAGATCTCATGGTATCAAATGGCGGAATGACCATTCAAGTAAGGTTACATACTTCATTATTTTTCGGTGGCCTCATCATTCTATCCTGCTCTACGTGACGCCTGTCCTGCAAACTACCGTACTCCACAAAGCAAACCCCCCTCCAGAGAATAAATTGACCAGTCAAGCCCAGGAAGAGGTTGCGGTGTAAAAGAATTGATTAAGCGCGACAGGCCCTCTATCCGTAAAAATGTTCAAAATCGCTCCGTAGCGTGACACAAGAAAGTAATCTGGTCAATGCCGGTTCCCTTGATTGGCGTGCTTACTATCCTGGGTCAACGTAACAGCCTCTGGAGGGCTAGGAGGATGTTGTATTGCAGTTGGCTTTGCGCATCAGCCACAGTCCGCGACCAACCATGGAAAGCTCCGGCAGTGGATGGGTTGATACCGCACACCGCCCAGCTAGTCGTATTGCACTCCCAGTCCCCAATTACCTACCATGCACAAAGAGCCCACACAACCACACACAAGCTACAAGTGCTGTCTGAGCGGCGCAAAGAATCAAGACACACGAGGACATGCAGACTCAGGGAAGGGGGTTCTAGGATAATATTACATGTATCCATTTCCTCGAAGCAACTGCCGCGGCGATTCTGCCTTGGCGAACGCCATTCAGTTGGACTTCTCAATTTGACCTAACGCCCGTCCAGATTAGGCCACAGCGTCTGTTGGATCTGGGGAAAAAATATGCGCCACAACGGCTCGTGCAGCGAGCTGAGAAGGCCTGTAAAAGGATTATTTATCTGTCAGATCTCGATGACATCAGGGTGCCTGTCTGAGTTACACGGTTGAGCGCCGCGATGCCGAGGGCAACGCCAGTTGTCAACAAGGAGGACATCGATCCCAAAACTGTCATTAAAAAAAGCTATCACCATTCTTCAGACCAACAAAACCGATTATGCCCAGACCCAGGCTACTGGACTTTGATCGAGATTACTCCCCAGGTGGACTTGACGTTCTTCTTCGTGATGCTCAAGTATGGCGCAGGTACAAGCATATTATTTCGCATAGTTCCTTTGGATCCACCACTCGCTTTCGCCCCTGGAACCAATATTCCAAGCTGAAAATGCGAGCTCAAAGCTGCGGGCTATGATGCGCCACGTCGCCTAAACCAGGTATATAAATGTTGTCCATTTTCTTACCTTTTCCCTTTCGCTGATCGATCGACGGAGACGATGAATATTCATCAGTGATTGCAATAAATTTTGCTCTGCAAGCAATTTTTCCTGTCCGACTTAGCTTCTCAATTCTGTTCGCGGAAATTGAAAGATCCCAATACTACCGATACGTGTTCAAGCACATTCTCAACACAATGTAAGTATCAATTCTTCCCTCGTGCACGATTCAAACACCTAAAGTTGTCAAATCTAGCAGTGTTTATATTTAAGGATGAAGTGTCCACATCTACTGTTATGGCTTATTGGAACAACGCTTGCCGCACCGACAGCGCAGCCAGACGAAGTTGCTCTCGTAAGTATATGCCATGATCAAGAAGAGCTCGTTTAACACGCACGATTATAGGCATGCTTTCAAAAATGTACTAGCGTTAGCAATTGTTTCTTTGGATCCCAGTCTATGCAAATCGCGTGTTTGGCGAAATGCTCACGGCAATGTGGTCTCAGATGATATTATAAACTTGAAATTAGCTCGTGCGAGATTGGGAGCTTTATTATAACTTGAGCGATTCTCTATTGAATTGTTGATTGACGGATGCTCGTAATATCAATCAGCCCCTCTAAATATCTTCTTTCGGGCCTCCAAAGTAAAAATCCTTGGAAAGGACCATTAGGTCAATTGAAGTTCAATATGCTGTTGCGTGTGACTACACACCATAGAACTTGGGTAGATATATAACCCACAATTTACCAAGCTCGGTGCGGTAGCGACGGTGTCGAGCAGGTGCAGCTTATATACCTATTCATCCGGCCTGAGCCCGACCATACAGTCCTCAGACGGCTTATGCCTGTCGAGGGCTGCTGCTTCAGTATCAGAATAGGGATTTCGTTTGACTTGGCTGTTTGTGGTAATGGGAGATAAGTCGCTGCGTAAACATGTCTCAGAGGAAGACGCGCTCAGTTTGTGCATAGAGCGCACCGCTTCGTTGGCTATATACTCTTGTATGAGGGTACAGTCGTGGTGGGTATGGCAGAGCAGCGCATCTTTGAGGAAGTAGATTTCAGAAGAGAGTGACATGTAGCTGGTGGTCAAGTACTGGTTGTGGTTTCCCAATGCCTGTTCATGGGAAGAAAGACCAGAGGCTTTGTCGCCGTTACGCACACGGCATCTCTTGGCGGCAATGCGATTGCGTGCTAAGATCTTGTGGCGTCCGGTATACCCAATATCTTGGATGTCTATGCCGTCAAATGTTTGGCTTCCATCATCGTCATCTTAGTCGAAGTTAAGGGGACCATCGTGAAGTCCCTGTAGGGGTAGGGCATGGGACGAGTGCGAGGAGATTTCTTGGGGTTATGGTCGAACTTTTTAGGCTTGGCTTCGGGATTGATGGAGTTGATGTGGTAGCTCTCAGATAATAAGACTGGGGGTGAAGCGTGTGGGGAATAATCGTTTTTTCTGAAAGGTTTCTGACTATCCATTTTGCGAAACAGGTCGGCGTGTCTGGGTTGGCGCTTACTATGAGACTTTAGGGGCCCGAATGGTACTCTCGCTCAAAATTGACAACTGTAGGGCCTCACGTTCATGAGAAGTGCTTGGAGCGGTGGATTCCTGGGAGTAGGCAGTGCCGGAGGCTGACACTGGTGAGGAGGTATAAGCTGCTTGTGAAAACTGCTGACCCTCAGCCTGTGATTGTAACGGGAAGGTTGATCAAGCCAAGACCAAACCAATGCCAGGGACCGCCTACTTCTTCAACACACAATGTCCACGCCAGAGGACGTGCAAGGGCCGAGAGGGTGTACACCTGGCCAGTTAATCCACAAGCCGTACGTTGGTAGTAGGATAGGGTCACGGCTCAACTTTCGTTGAGATCAAAAGCAGGATCTTGACCTTGTATGAAACGCAATGTAGCCTAGTAATGAGGAGCAGAGAGCTAAAAGAAGATAAGAAGTGACTGATCGAGTGATTGATGGTTGGTGGTGGCCTGAGCGTAGCTCCTAGGCGAAATTGGTAGCTGAAGCTGTTCATTAATCGCAGTCGTTCCCCATTCGTAGACACCAAAGCAATATAGCTCAAGGGTTTGTATGGTGAAGTGATGACGGAACTTGGGCAGACAGTAAATGTGAGTTAGAAGTGACAAGCAATTCGGATCAACAGGACTAGAAACGAGGAAGGCCCGAATTTTGCAATTACTTAACTTGCTCCATTGTAATGATGGTCAAATGTTGAAATTCCATCACCGTCTCGGAAAATTTGCTCCGAAATCATTGTCGGTAATAGGAGACGGGAACAAGACGGATGCATCCGTTCTGGAGGGTGAAGGCAAAACAGGAAGGTTCTTCATCAAGGGACCTAGCGACTTGAGGCGCACAAATCATGCCAACCATGCGTCAGTAGCTACAATTGCTAATGAATGAGCAGTACGAGCAGGATCATGCTTTGGAATTGCCCGTGAGATCGAGATCCTGTGCTGTGGACCTGTGTAGTAGACAATGTAGGGAGTGGCGTACAGCCTGCCCCTGCACTAGTTCATTAGAGTAAAGTGAGTGGCCGACCTAGCAGTGCATCACGGAGTTGAAATCTGAGAGCAATGATTGGTTGCATGATCCGGGCCGGGGTCCGGCAGTGGTCAAATCCTTTGGTTCGGCTGTCTCTTTGCCCGGCCCCCGCTCCATCCCCATCTCAAATAACTAGGGTGGTGGGGGTGGCGACGGCTCACGAACATATCCACATCTCGACTGCGTGAAGTCGGGTGAACTGTAGCTGCCCCAATTAAATCATCATGAACGTAAGGAAGGTAAACCTCGGAATCAGTATAATCCTACATTATGAGTAAGTACTTTGCATGTAGTAACAAAGAAAGTTGGTACATCCTTGGCCTAGTAAACTACTGCGGTACTTATCTCTTGAGATCTCCGCGGAGAATGTTCTGGTGTTGAAGTTGTGGTGCATTTTGAACAAGGTGGCCAGGACGTGGCTGCGCTAGGACGGAGCGGAAGGTTGTTTACGCTGTTTGATATGGAGCTTTTGGTGTATTAGCTGGACATGCTAGCCGTCTTGCTTGACGTGCTAGCTGCATCATGGCACGATGGGCTGGCGACAAGCGGGGCGTGTCCTCGCCCTCTAGAACCAGAGGCAACTCGATGTAGTAGAGGCGAATCGTGATTATGATGGTGTATGATGATACGGAGAACCTGTCGCGGTCAGTATTTCGCCTCGACGTCATGCACGACGTCGCAATTATCACATGAAGAAGGCTTTTGTACCGGTAATCCCGTATGCGTGTGCAATGGCATTGAATTTTGGCGTAGAGTAGGGAGAATCTCTGTGCAGATCCTATATAGAAATGACAAATAAATTATTAGGGAAACGCGAAGCGGTCCGTCTCAGACGCGCCCACATCCAGATGGATTTAAACAAAAGCTACCCCCATCCCTCTTGTTGGACTCTTGCTACTCGTTCATTTCACATTATCTGGTCATCGAATGACTAGTTGCACCCTGTTGAGATTCGGAATACACATTTACTACAAAACCTGCTCATGTTAAGCTCGCCGACCTCTCGGCCTTATTTCGACGGCCCTCTTACTCACTTCTTCTTTTGTTTTCATATACTCTCTAGTCCCTAACTCTCGGGGTTTCGGAAAGAGTATAGTTTTCTACTTCTCTTGCATATATTAAACACCTCTTGCGTCGCAATCAACGCTCGCTGTCGTACTTACTCTTAGCATTCAGGCCATTCCAAAATCCACCTCACGTACAACCCAATCATGAGTGCACAAGTCTTCCCGTGTCCGGCGACGGATGATTTCAACTGGTCTACGCCTCAGTCTAGAACAGGATCCTCTTCCGACTCTAAAACAAAACCAATTCACCGTGCTTCCAAGCGTGGTCATAGTAGCGCCGCAGCAGTCACCCATCGTGATCAGCTTACAAAGGCGGCTGGTCTCAAGAGTCGCCATCAGCGAGTCTGGAAGGCCTGCGAGAGGTGTCGTACGAAGAAAACGAGGGTATTTCATGCCGTTTCATCCCATAATGGTATTTGTCTAACGCCATTATTAGTGCGATGGTGAATTTCCTTGCAAGAGATGCAAGGATGACGGCTCCATTTGCATTGCCGGAGTCTCTAAGAAGATGGAATACAAGCAGCTGCCGAAAGGGTGAGTTCATATCTGACATGTGTCTCTGACTGTAACTAACGGACAATTCAGCTACGCCGAGGTGCTCGAGAACACACAATTCGCCCTTATCGCCACAGTGTACAAGTTGTATTCAATGGTTCGTAATGGAGAGCAATGGGACTTGGATGAACCCGAAATCAATGACCGCGGTCAGCCCGTAATTCACAACATCGCCCAGAAGCTCGGCTGCATCCGCCCGAATGGGGATTATGATTTTCTCGTCCACTCGGCGTTCCCCGATGAGGTCGGTATGGCTGAATGGGCCCGTTACTTGGAAAAGCAGGAGGAGTGGGAAAACCTACTGAGAAGGGAATCAAGAAAGAGACTCATAGTCAATCCAACCGTGCCTCTTCTTTGGACCTCGTTTCTTCCGACTTCAAGCACGACTACTGCAATGCAGCCTTGGGGTGACCTCAGCTATGATATAGCCTTCTAACTTAATAGCTAGGGGTATATATATTTACTATGATGAGCATGGCCACGGAAAGATAACTTCTTTACTTTTAATGGCTTAAACACTTTTGCATTTGCATCCAAGATATAGGGAAACCTATCTAGCTATAGGGCAAAACCCATACCAAAGTATTTAAGACTAGTAATAGTAGTGAAGTCCATTATATTCGAGCCTCCACTTCGCCCTAATCATAAGAGTCTCTCGCTTACTTGGAGGCAATGTACTGCAAATGTGAGTATTTGTCACGCAAATAAAGAGAAGTGAGAGCTTACCGTCCAGCAGCTGTGAGGCCAGATTATTCCGTTGCCGCAGTGAATCTTGCTCTTATCACCCTATGCCAGTGAGTATTCACACTTGGGATGAATTCGAGTTAGGGACTTACTCCTGCCAAATCAATACAGTCCGCCTTGACCTTGCAATCGCTATCATCATTACACTATATTTTTGGTATTAGTCCGCTGCTGTTTGTCGATGGCCGCTAGTGCAGGACGTACCGTAACAGTCTTGGCGCAATAATCCCAGGCGGCAGCTTCAGCATTCTCATCGCTCTCTACGTTGTTGGCCTGATCAACTTGACGAGCTTCAGCGACCTGCTCGGCGGGGGACGCAAGGCCCATGGCTGCAGATACCAAGAGAATACTGGCTGTGGCTTGAAATTTCATTCTGGTGAGCTTGATGGCTAGACTCAATTACGGACTGAGTGTGAATGAAAGGTAGTTGATGGGGGAGTGAGTGTGAATATGAGGTAAGGGAAGGACTCTGTACTGTTTCGACAGTTGGTCGAAATAGAGCTACTTTATATAATGTCATGGAGGCGGTCCTCCTCGGACACTATGGAATGCATGAGGAGGACTTCCCTGGATAGCGCATACATCAATCATCAAGGGTAAGACGATCGAAACCGCAAATTATACTGCATGATTCCTACATACCTTTGAAGGTCTTGGGGCGGAAGCGGGTCATGAAGGTGTTATCAGGCCATTATGAGTCAAGTTTGGTACTGACCACCGCAGAACATTCTCCATGAAGAAAATGACTTGCATTCCCGCCAAAGCCAGGTGAAGACTACCAACCTATCGCCCAGCTCACCAAACAAACACCGGAAGAACTTTGAAAACAGTGATCAGATTCCGGCATGGCCTCTTCAACCACCAAGGAGTCAGCTGTGGTATCCTTGTCTAGCAGATCCGTTGACCCCTGCTGACGGGCTTAATGGCAATCAGTGTTAGAAAACTGATCCAGACGGTCGAAAAGAGCCCGAGATGTCTCATCACGGTCTATTGAGCCTTGGTGGATAGCATACCTAGATGCGATGGTTAAGTATCGTAACGTCTCGTCCTGCCGTGTCAGGCAGTAAGGCGCACGCGCCACGAACCCCAATTGCAATGATTGGCATTCAACGACAGACATAGAATGGAGGCGCAGATTCCATCTCCAAAACAAAAGAATACCGCTGATTGCTCTCATCTCACACCTTTTTATGAAGCCTCTTCATTGACTGGTCGGAAAGACAACTCTGGGTGGCGCCATTGTGATTGACGTTTTCATTACAGGCAGCTTGATTGACGGCACATTTTGGACGCCTGCAACCGCTCATATAAGGCTGAATGCTCCAAGATTCTTCGGAAAATATAGAAGCAGCATTCATCACCCCTTCACAGGGCTGGCTTCGGTTTATCTTGCCCCCATGTATGGTGGCGCATATGAGCCAAGAAATGAATTCACTGTCTCAACTGCGAGGCACATAAGTCGCACTTCTCCACGACACGATCTATGCTACGTACGTGGTCTGACTGCTATTGTTTGCATACACAACCGTCCGCAAATCTGAATTCCTGTTATTCATTCAAATCTGCATCAGTCAATTTTCTCTTGTTAGCTTCTCAACTGAAAAAGTGATGGTGGTGTTTGACCCCACGGCACTTGTCATTGTGCTTGCGTGGGTCAAGAAATGCTCCGTCTCTAAGACGTCTCATCTTTGGGCCCAACCATGTCGGTTACCGTTGAAAATGTGTGCGAAAAAGCCCGTTGCCAGTACCACAAACAAGTCTTACTTCGGAAAGGGATGAAACAACTATACCATGAAAAGGTACCGTCAAGTTGAGACACGATCAGGTTGCGGACGCAGCCATGCCTCCCAAGGGCGGACCATCGGCTAGCCCCTCTATTGGGTGAGTCAGACCGGAGTATCGGAACGATCATGGCCCAAAATTCGATTGGTCAACGTAGCACACAGCCAGGAAACTGTATCCAGGGTGGCATTACGTGTTAATGCGTTCATAGTCAGACAGCTAAAAACGGACAGTTGGTCTGGAGAACTGCAGCATATAGAATTCCAGGCTCGGAATTACCCTTTTCAAAGATGGACTGGGGTTCGTGGTGCTCAGGGAACGGCATGCTTCTCAGAAAGAGACAATGCATGTGCAATTTGAACCCAACCTGCATTCAGATCAGAGATTGCATACAATAGCATCCATTTAAGATTGACCTCTCACTCGCGCAAAATGGTTTCGTTCAGAGTGTCTTGAAGTAGTGGGCTCATTTAGTATTACTCAATTTACTTCACTTTGGAGAAGATCATTGCATCCCTCAGATTCTTTCGTTCTTGCAATAGGTAAGGAATGAAACATGTTTGCATTGTTATCAGGTCATTTGTCTTAAGCCACGGGATATCTAGATACCTGAGCAGTGCGTGGCTAGACGTATACCATATAAAACACCTAATTGATAATAAGTTTGACGATTGGGTGCCCTGAGCTTTTTAGAGCTAGACCTCATGTCATCATGTCATCACGCAGAAGCTACTCCATCCTCTGAGAACATTTCAAATTTGATATCTTGTACAATCAAGTCAATTATATCTTTCTTCGGTTCCGTTTTGGCAATCCCGAGTCTTCAACTGGTCCTGGCGTCCTCCGGAGGTGGTCATTCTGTTGACAATGCGATTGTTGATCAAATGCCAAGCATGAAAAACATTTCTTGCAGTTTGGGCGCAAATCTAAAGCCTTTTTATGCTATCGGGCATCATATACTTCACGACTCGAATGTTATCGATGCACTGAATCACGGAGCCAATGCTATTGAGGTCGACATGAACCCAAGTGATGGTGGATGGTATGCTGATCACGCCATGATATTTGACAAACGAGGCGATACGGCAGAGACGATCTTCCGGGCTGTGGCACAACAGAGGAGGGATCTGAGCAAACCATTCACATTTGTGTGGCTAGATCTCAGGGGACCAGATAAATATCTCGACACGGACCATGTTGGTAGTATCGAAAGCTTGCAAAGATTAGCCAGAAGCACACTGCAAGAAGCTGGTATAAGGGTTCTGTATGGTTTCTACCCTAAACAGGTCAAAGGAAGGGCTTTCGGCGTCGTTGCGAGCGACTTGAACAGCAATGAAACCATCAACATTGATGGCGATAGCGACATTGTCGCAGACGCACGCTTTGGGCAAGGAAAATCGAAGCCTCAAGATCATAAGTGCGTAATGTCAAAGGGCTGTTATCACCTGACATCTGGGCCAACTCCATTTTGTAGCTTATTTGGCACATGTCAACCGGATAATGAAGGTATCTGCTCACAGCCCCGACTTGCGGCTAAAGGTGGGCAGTTCCAAAAAGTTTTTGGGTGGACGAATACCTATGATTCCAGGGACGAGGCAAGACTGCTCATGGCTAGAGCCGATGTCGATGGCCTCATATACGGATTCAAGAACAGCGAATATACTGATCATGTTGAAACCCGAACGGCTCTTAAAACTATTTTCAATGGCTCGAAGATAATCAGGAGAAAAGATGCCTGGCAACAACCGAGGATCTTCCGTGGTAATACGCTTCGGAATAGCCTAGATTCACTATATGAGCAGGTATACAAACACCTTTAGATAACCTAGTTCCCAGACATTTATATGGGTTTATCTCACTATTTACAAAAGAATTAATATTCTACTGTTAATTTTAACTTAGGAAGATCTCTAGCAGGGATAACTATGCACTAAGGGGATCCGGCTATTTTACCATTACTCACATTGCTCTTATAAGACTATTTGCTGCGGCAAATAACTTAGAAACTAAGATTACTATTACTATGATTCCTAATTATACACACTTCTACTTCTCCCGATCTAAATAGTATACTCTCAATTTATTCCCCTTACTACCGAACTTGCCTCCCTAGATGGCCACATCACTTCCGCAAGCAAATCCGAACCATTTGAAGATGCACTTGCGGCTACAACTCGGGTCACCCAAATTTTCGCATGTTGGATTACGTATATTGTAGGATGGCTTACTAACTCGAACCTGGACAAACAGGCCTTACCCCCTTGGCAGTCATAAGGTGCAGTAGATGTACCTCGCTCCACGGCAGCGGAGTCCGCCCCCACACGTAGGCAGAAACTTGTAATATTAGTATAGAAATCTGGGGGGCTTCTTTACCTAGATATTGTGATTGGACAGACAGGAAATGCATTTTGCTTAGCCACCCTGGAGCTCTTCGCAGAGCTAATCTAGGGATCATATTAAACTTTTGTATATATAGAGAGAGATTCGCTTTCCCTTAGTACGACAAGTACGAATATCACATCTTATTTCATCAAGTTCAGATTTCGGTTTGATCCAATCATTCCTTTTGTAGTGACAAATTAGGTAAATTTGGTGTTTTTGAGTCGGATCTTGATATTTAGAAAGAAAATGAGGTAATTTGCAATGTTAGTGACTTTAGATCTCATATAAGTGTCGGGGTTTCGCATTATACGACTTGCTTAAATCCTGGCTCAGTACACCTACTACACCTTCCAACTACCAAGGAGATTATGTAGGCTCTAATTTTGTGTGGTAGTGTAGTAGCAAACAGAGAAACATGCTACACTATGCTCACAAGGTCGAGAAACAGTATCCGATATTAAATGTTGGCACTGATGGATGAAAAGTCTGGCTCATCTTTTTAATAGTTTGTTATGGGAGCTGATGGTCAAGCAATTGAGGGCAGTCTGACAGATCGACGACTTGAAAAATTGGTTTCTGCCCGGGTTCTATTGGAAGAAAGACGCCGATCAGAAGCGGTGAAAATCGCCAACAGACGCCGCATTTTGCCACAATACCATTATTACGCGGTGACCTAGTCGAGGTTTCCATTTATAAGAGCATAACATTTCTGTGCCACTAGGTTTAGGAAAATAAGGCAAGTACGTCATGTAGATCCATGAAGGACTCTCTGAGCTGCGGCATGAAGATTACAAACTGCGCCCGAGCTTGGCCATGGCTCTAAATCGAGACTCATTATAGGGATCTCGATGACCTAAATCAAATGCAAAAAAGGCCAGAAAATCAAGTGGCAGTGCTATCGGCTTATACCTCCACCTCGTTTCCATCTTGCCCAGTTCTGAGGCATAATCCCTGGCATGGTTTCGATCGCAGGCGGAGGCGGAGCTTTGGAGAGGGGCCAAAAATACATACTTCGGGATATTTGAGATCAGATCAAACAGGTTTACGAATCGCTGAGCCGCATGAATAAGATGTGGCTTGCCTTCAGCTCGATCCTTTAAGCTTACGTGCCATTCATGAGGCGACCAATCAACAAAGAGCATGAGTAGCATTTTGACCTACTTCTAGTTACGATCTCCCCAGCTCTCGCCTTATTGAATTGTTGTGTAACAATAAAAGACGTCAATATCTGACTGGAGCAATAGGCTATCAGATTTCGGGCGCAAATTCACGTCTCGCACGAGTTTCCTGTTTGGCCGTCTGAGCTTACCATCCATCCAGAGACAAGTCAACGAGTTGAGCCAAGATCAACGATCTGGTGTGTCCTCTCCGTCTATGATCGCCAGAGATGCTTGCGACTTGTGTTCCGTCTAGACGGGTATAACGTCAAGCCCTCTGCTCTCTCGTCTATAAAAGGTCCTCGAAATCATCTACAGGTTGATATTAGACAACAGCACACACACACGCCTTCTCGAGCCCTTCAAACTACCTACTTATTAAACCATTAAAACACCATTTGATTACATTTTCTTCGACAAGATGCAATTTTCCACCACCACCGCCGCAGCCATCATTGCTTTCATGGCCCAGCCCTCTATTCAGGCGAGTTGCGTCAGGCAGCAGAATGGCGGCATATACACCTACATTATTACGGGGCCAAAATTCGGCGACGGCCCAGGTACCTGCGGCGGCCTCTGGGATAATCTTGTGAGCTCATCCCTTGGCTCTCTGCTGGGACAATCTTGGATTTTCCTTTTGACACTAGTACTGACTATTTCTTACACTCTAAAGTATCCCAGGTTCGCATCCTGCGCCCCATCTGCCACGTTCTGTGGCAACAGAGACCACGACTTTCTTTGGAAGTTCGATGTTGTGACGAGCTGCGACGGGGGTTCCGTGGAGTCGGCCTGGTGGGAGCAGACCAGGAACGGGAACGGTGGCATCGACTGCCCATAATTTATCTGCCTTTGCGTTCTTCTCCTGGTTTCTGTCCTGGGCTACCAGATTGTTGCAGACCAGGGGCGCTAAAGGATACCAGCACGACTGGGACTTGTGAGGTGGAAGATTGTCAAGCACTCACTTTCTGTCACTATTTTCCCCCTTAGCATCACTACGTTCGTTACAAGCCGTCAGACTTCAATATCACATTCGTTTCTACCACCATTGATCATCACTTCTGCCCACTGAAACACCACTTCCGTGCCTGGCCTTTAGCGCCTGCGCCTAACCGCCACTTTCGCATCAATTCTTTCGCAAAGGACGAATGCACCAGTGTATCATTAGTCTCAGCTTGGCCTCAATTCGCCGATTCGTAGCACGCAAAATGCTCTATCAAATTCTTTACGGAAATAACAGCAAGCATTGTAGAAACGGGTCAAGTAGCAAATCATCAAGCTATGTGTAGGCTAGCTCATTTTGTCCCTTCGTGCCTCTGATAACGCACCGCCAATTTCCGTCGGCCTTTCTGCCACTTCCCGTTCATTCCACATAAGCCACGAAGAGACCATCGTCTATTGCTTTTGCGGCTGTCTTGTACCTAAGCACCAGCACGGTTGCCGAGAACGCTGGATATCGGAATCCACAAGAGCCTCTAGTATTCTACAAGTATCTGGTTGCCAATTGAGTCTTGAGAGCCTCATGTAGAATTTTACGAAGTAGGAAAGTTGGAGCTTACAAATTTGACCTAATCACATTACATGCTCTTTAGCAGCATCTTCCAGTGATCGGCATTTTGAAGCACCTACTGAGTCCGCAAATTTCCAAGAGATACTTTCCCTACGACGAAGAGGAGTGTTATCAGACGCAAATACCCAGTAAGTACCGTTAAAGCCGCCCCCGTGATAGTTTTTCGAGTGACAGCTGACCACTACCGGGATCATTGCCGACAAACTCTCTTCCAAGCATGGCTTGTGATACCCGCAAGGATAAAAAGTAGATCCAACCAACGAAGCTCCAGTATGCAAGTCACTGATCGAAAGGGGCCTGTTGAGGGCCAGGCATCTCAGATTGAGGCGGTTCTCAGGGTTTGTGGGAACGACTTTCTTTTTCAGCTATCCAGATCGTTGTCGCAATCACTTTCGTTGCCGTCATGGTCTACATGGAGAGCTTCCGGAAAGACGTCGTAGGAAGATTAACGTGTCTCAGACTAACTTGTGCCTGAGTTGGCGGGACACTTTGGTGGCCACAGTGATAACAAGCGGTCTGTGAATACTTGCCATGTGAACAGCAGGAAGCGGTATTTTTGTAAAGAAGACGTTACTCATCTTGGCATATTAAAGATTATCAGGTTTGGCCTTATTTGATACGCCGAAATCTGTTGTTTAATATAAAAATAATGCCCCCTAACCCTTCTATATGTTCAGACACCCCTCTCACATTTCAGCCTCACAACACAATCGTGATATTATAAATGGACCTAGAAGTGAGATAACTAAACTCATTGATTCTATAGAAGCTTATATTATCAGGCTCCAATTACAGTTTCAACGATCTTTACAATGCCCGAGGAAGAGATGCCACTAAAAGATTTACTCCTCCCCTCCGCTTTCCCTGTAGTTCTTGTGTCGAAACTCTATACTCATTGCGGGTTGGGCATAAGTCTTTGAATTTAAATCCACAGACTTGATGCTAATGAGATCGTAATCCTTGAAGAATTCCGGATTGTGACCAGCAGCGTCTAGATAGGAGCGATTGTTATCTGTACCAGCGAGGATCCTAAACTGGTCCCCTTCTGGACCGGCTGCGCCTTTCCTAAAAACTGCAGGCTGGCCGACTTTACCAACCGCCTTGTGGGCTGATTGAACAGCAGACATAGTAGTGGGGTTATTTATGGTATCGGATACAAAGAATATCCTCGTGGCATCTTTCAGTTTCCCGGAATCCTTCAGAAATTGTTGTTAGCTTGCTTATGTTCTCAGCATCGCGGGATTTGACTTACCAGAGCAGCTTTATACACGAGCTGAGAGACAGGGATGAACTTGGTGCGGTCAGGATCCTTCACCGGCTCCCCCTTGAATCTGACCACTCTGCCCTCTTGATCTTGCAAGTATCTGTTCCCATCCCTAACTTTGTGGCGCTCATGGGCGACAATGGCCACGTAGTTTTCCTGGCCGCTCTTCACGGGGTTTTCTACTCTTCCAACACTTACCTTTGCCGTGTAACCCAATTCAGTCTTAATTTTGTCAATGGACTTGATATCATAAGTCGACCAGCCGTCCTTCACCTTGAAACCAAAACTTTTGTCGAGACCTAACTGCGGAACCGATGTCTCCACACCATAAAATGGTTTTGGTTGGATTTTATAGTTGCCGTAGCGCAGGATATAATCCTCGTTCCAATGTTCAGGTTTCTCTGCGAGTTTGATGCGTTTGTCGCCATCTGTGCGCAGTTCTAGCTTTTGTGCTTCGTCCAATGGAGGAACATTAGAGATACAGCCTTGACCTCTGCACTTGATGTCCGCCCCTGTGGCCTTATCAGGCTTCCTGTCAGGAGGATTTGCGCCAGATCCAGAACGACTAGGCTGGCCGGCAATACTCCCTTGTCCCCCCTTCTTGTCAGGGGCATCAATTCGGACGGGTCGGGGCTCGCCGCCTGCTGCGCCAGCGGGAGTTTTGCCCGCTCCAGCGGCGCCGCCAATTCTCACGCCTTTTGGTCCACCGCCAAAGCGAAGAGGAAACGCCCGCGCATGATGGTTGTTGGTATTCTTGTAGACTTTTGCATCATTAGCTTTTCGATTGTGAAATACTGTAGGTGCACGGGAGGGCATGTGCTCACGATCAACTCCCACTGTGGAAGACTCCGGAACCACTCTGCCTGAGCTTCCGCGTAAGCTACTCGAGACAGCTAAGGTAAATCAAAGATGGTGAATATTAAACCGCATGATGCCTTACGTGCGATGGCAGCTGTAAAATTCAGTAATGGGTGTAGAACTTGAACTTGAGAGAGTAGTGGTCATGTATGATATATGCTGTAGTCATGGGTCTCTTCGTTCAAATGCTCGGTATCTAAATACCCATCATCTTGCTCGGGTTTCTACATCAGGGCTAATAATAAAACCAACTCAATCACGTTCTGAATACCGTCACCAACCGATGTGGCAGTGTGTTGTTTCTGAAACGATGTTGGCTCCTTTGACAAGGCCTAGGCCATCTTCATGGGAGGAGGAAAATGCTCAGGCCCCCAACTGGTGCGTCTTATATCCATCTTGGGAGAGGGCCCCAAGCAATGTCATCTTTGGGTTGCATCATTACGAGCCCCCACTCGGCCTGTGCGGCGTTTCAGGGCATACAAAAGTTCATGGTGATGTGCCAACATAGCAAATCTACTAACACATAAAGGAACATCATAAATTGGGGAACCAACACGTGCACCGCATCGCTTCTGTGTCATACGAGCTGAAGTTGGCTTGGATAAAAATATCCCTATCTTGAACGAAGCAGAATCTGTGACCGCCCAGTCTCCTAATTTTCTTCGTCCACGCTCGGAGTTCTGTTAGAAAGTTCGATCGGTTGACGGTTGGGTAACTCAACAATGAAGCTCATGGAGATTCCCTCAGAGATCTTCAAAGAGATTATATCTCTCGTGGTGCAACAACTGGGGTTACAACTAGCAATGCAAGCCCGTCTTACATGCCGTATGTCATGTTCTGCCACTTGATGTCTCTGCTAATTGACGTAGGGACGTTCGCAGATGAAATATTCGATGCTCTTTTTGCGACGAGAGTTATTGAACAGCTTGCTGATCATCAAGAAGCATCTTCTAGAATCCCTGATGATGTTACTGCACGATATTTATTCCACCGAGTCCGCACTGATCCTTCCGTCACTCATCCATGGATTACCACAATTCGCGAGACTTGCAAGCTGGTAGCCCAGCACAAGACTTGGGAGGAAAATGATCGATATGCTGCACTATTAGGGCGAAATGCCAGCTCTTGTTTGGCATTGAACTTCAATGGCAATATGTTCAAAATTTTGATCGGAGACGGCGCGAACGACAAGACTCAGCATGAGGGTGGCACTTTGGATAACTGCCTTGCCTTAGGGGCATGGATGGGTGACTTGGCACTAGTTAAGACTCTTTACCAGGGGTCAGATGCGTTGTCATTTTTTGGAAGACCATCCTGGGCTGCGGCTGCCAATGGCCATATCGACATTCTACAGTTCCTTCTCGAACAAGGTGCATTACCATACGAACCCAACTATGTCGTCGGCCCTGCTTTCAAGTTGTCTGAATCCCCTATTGGAGTCGCGGCGTATAGGGGCCACGAACAAATTGTTCGACTCTACCTGGGACAGCCTTACTATTGCGCGGAGACACATCGGGAGGAGAGGAAAGCAATCATATACGCGGCATTGGGCGACCAGCCAAGGACACTTGAAGTTCTATTACAACATTTTCAACAGCAAGCGTCCATCGATTCATATCTCGGTAGTCTTGATGGATCATTGCTTCGATGTTCTTTAGAAGGGGCTGTTAAGTCTGTCCGGCTCCTTTTGAATTACGGCGCAAACCCTGATGAAACGGATGACCATCCCTTCTCGTGTTTGCAACGAGCAGCGAGCAGCGGTCATTTACAGATCGTAGAGATGTTGCTCGATGCAGGTGCTTCAACCATAGCACCTATGTTTGTCCAATGTCGTAGTGTTCCTGAGAGGAGCCGCAGGAGACAACAAAAGAGCGCCTTGACACTAGCAAAGCTTGCGGGTCATGAAGCGATTGCACGGCTCATAGAAGAAAGACAAGGCCAGTCGGCAGAAGAGGGAGTCTAGAATAGCTTCTCCTCGCGATGGGGGACCTAGGATCGATCGAGAAAGCCACGTATTTACTTGAAACGGCATCCCCTGTAGAGTTTTACGTGTCCGTATGACTTGAATGGTTGAGCGAAGAATGAAGAAGCCCTAATTGGTTTAAGGGGCAACGGAATGCATGAAACGGTTACTTTTGATCAAGGCAATGCGCCAATCCCTATTTACCTCGTTTGTTGGGTGAAGTTTATTTTTATCGCATCTTACCAGGATTGACGGTCTAGACCACTTTCAGATGGATATGAATATCTGAAGACTTGTTATTTCCCATGTTGTTGGCAAGCCCCCACACGTGTTGGTGGTACCTTGTTTGTTCCACAGCGTCTGTCTCATACTGCAGTTCTCGCGCTATTAATACCACTTAATCCTACAGTAAGAATCCTGCCCGCGTGATTCTCCGCCGCCAGCTTCACGCTGTTGGCTTTCGTCTCAAGTCTCCCTGAAGGCGTGAGATTGCAAGTTATTTGGGCTGACAGAAGTCCTTTCTTAGAGGACGACGTTTCAGGTGAAATAAATAAGACGGGACAGATTACAGGAGAAGTGCGCGCGTGCCACAGTGAGCAAGCGATCTAGAAAGTATAAAGCCGTTGTGGTTTAAGCTTGTTTACATGACAGTCAATTCATCAATCATTGAGTCAGGTCACTCGTTAACTGTGCTTCGGTCATTCACTTGAATAATTGTCTCTCTCTTAACAAACCAACTTCTCGTTCAAATCCGCAATGGTTTTCGCATTCATAGTCAACGCTGCCTCCGTGGCACTGCTGGCAGTGCAAGTCAGCGACATGATAGGAAGCGAAACACCCTCCAAGCAGTCGACTATTGTGCAGCTGGTCTTAGGATCCGGTGATGATACTATGGTCAGTCACCTCGAGGTCCCGGTCCATGACGATCAGTGGAAGACTAACATTCATCTTAGGGCGGCAACGTACCTCATATTGCACTGTGGAATGAGGAAGGAAAGCGCCTTGGACAACATAATCCTAAACGGGCGAAAAGTTCTCCTGGGAGCGGCTACACAGTAGCCGTTGCTCATAATCAGGGGATTGTGGACGACTCAGCAGAGTATATCATGTTGAGCAATTTCGAAAACGATGCTGTCTGCATTTCTGCAATCTACATCACGGACGACCATGTTAGTACAGCCTGGTTCGGCGACTACGGCAAGAAATGTGGCATGACGTGGGGCATCAGCAACGAGGAAATTGGCGCGGAACGCTCGAAACCTAACTGTGTCTGGCTGGACGGCGATAATACTAATGGTATCAAAGCCCGAGCCATGAGTTTCCATATCAAGGATATGGTAGGCAGTGCGGATCGTGCGGAGCAGTACGATGCCATATATGAGACGATGTGTGGCAGCACTCCGCGCTTCTCCTTCTGGGGAAGTATGTTGCCCGACTCATGGATCCCATTCTTTGACCCGCCTCTCGCGTACGAAACCGACTCACAGTCGGGGGGTCTGGGGAGAGATGTGGAACCCTTTCGCGTTCTCGACCGAGGCAGCAATTACGACAAGAGCCAGTACATGTTCAGAGGCAAGGATTTGGGACGCCCCACAAAGGAGGACTACGACTGGAGGGGTGGATACTGTGCAGAAAACAATCTATGGGGGCAAAGCTACTGCCCCCAGAAACCAGAGAATAAGAGAGCTGTGAACAAGAGCAATGACAAGGGAGACTCCGACACAAGCGCCCATGGATTCACCGCTAGATCCACCAAAGTTATTGCCAAGCACAGACCTTACCGTCGCGGGATCAGCGACCGCCTCATCATTACTGGCAACAAGAGCCACAGCGCAAAAGAGCTTTGTGGGTCCGAGACCTCATATGGACCTGATACAGCGTCAACTGTGGAACGTTTGTTTTGCGACATGGAGACGAAGACACTGTACCCCTTTTGCAAAGACGTGGTCACTGAGACTTGCTTTAATGTCGAATTGAAGGAGCTAGTTCGGCCTATAAACTCGCGGATCACACAGCGCGATGCTACGATCCTGAAGGAGTATACTAAGGTTGAAAACTGGGACTGATCATTCTTTTGTTAACACATGCTGTTTCTATTTTTTCGTTTCTTGGTTTGAGTGCTTTTCATATAGTTTACCTGCCTACCTCTTGAGTATTGGGGACATAAGACTGTTGTGGTTCCTGCGCTTCTTAGGGTCACGCGAAGTCCCACATGATCAGCTTGACTGCCACACCGGCTCATACAGATGTACAATACATATCGTTATACAGAAAGAACTGGAATCCTATTTAAATTCATCAGCAGGGTTAAGCGGAACGGCTGAATTTGCAGGAATCAAATATTATTCTCTTTGAATAAGTTAGGTCGTGATCTCGTTGCAGTCCAGATATGCCCATACCCAATATCGTTGCGAAGTATTAGCATGTAATTCGTGACAGATTATTAAGATGAGTTTAACAAAGACCTCTCCGCTTCCTTGAACTTTTCAATAATTTCCCTTGTTGCTCCCAATGGCAGCGCGTCAACTGTACGCCGCATATTGCCCGTCATGGTCTCCGCCATGCACAGCGCATTATAAATGGCTTCCTCCGTCGCATCAGCCGCTGCTTCAAACAAACCGTTGATTGTTTGATTATCTGTTGCATCCATGTTCAAAGTCCGAGGCTTAAACGGGTCGACTTCTCTGTGCTGGCCTGTCACCGTTTGCACTGGAATCTCAGTTGCGGTTGAGAACGCAAGAAACAAGTCCCCAGAAGGATTGTGAGCGTATCCTCCTACCCGGGCTAGGCCGATTGTGGCTCGCTTGGCTAACCGTTGCAGTTGGATCGGGAGGAGTGGTGCATCAGTAGCAAGGATGATGATGATTGATCCGTCCTTTTTATCCTTGGCTGCGTCGTACTCCTTGTTGTGAGCTGTTGCAGCCGCGTTATCTTTAGCCCGTTCTTGGAGAATTCGTCCGACAGGCACACCGCAGATCCGTAGATGCTGGAGCCGACCATAGTTTGCCTGCACGAGGGCGGCAACAGTGTAGGCTTTGTCCTTCTCTCCAGGAACAATCCTACTGCTTGTGCCGGTGCCACCTTTGAATCCCTGACACATCATACCCGTCCCACCGCCAACGTTACCCTCCGGTAGGGGATCTGCCGACGCCATAGTGATACTCTCTACCACATGCTCAGGGGTGACGGCGAAGTGTCGTAGATCGTTAAGATGACCGTCAAATGTTTCAGCCACGACAGGCAGCAGAAACCAATCAACCCCACCTGCGCCTTGTCCGTAGTGCTCAATCGCATACTTGTAGATGCCAGTGTAGCATTGGCCCACAGCAAAACTGTTTGTAATGAGGATGGGTGAATGTAACAAACCCGTTTCCTCGATCCAGTGCGTCCCGGTCATTTCTCCCGAACCATTGAGGCGGAATATGCCAGCGTGGCAAGCGTTGCGGAACCAACTCCTTCGGGGGAGAATAGTTGTCACGCCAGTGTTGACTTGCCCGTCTTGCTCTCGAAGTGTGATTGTGTGTGCGAGGACACCGGGAACATCTGTGATGCCGTTCTTGGCGCCAGGACTCCATGTTCCGAGGTACAGACCTGGAAAGACATCGCGAACGCGACCTCGAGAGTCCGATTTGGGCATTTGTTCAAAAGTAATTATTTCTCTTGTCATGCTGATTTTTAATAATACGTTAGGATGGCACATTCAGTAACTTCCCGTGAAAGCGTCTGTACTTAAGGCCAATGAGCTCAGGCGCTGAACGTGCTCCCACATGGGTCGGTCAAGATGCTAGGAAGTCAATCCCATTAGATCGGGATGAGTCACGCCGCATTCTTAGTGGGGTTGGTTGTCATTGGCAGTGGGGTAACTGTTCGCTTGTATCAGACTCTTTGGGCAATTCCAGCTTGACATGCATGATCGCAGGGTACTGGACTGGAACTTCGGCCCATCGCAACCAGATACCGGGATCAATAAAGCATCCAGCATGGTGATCTTGCATATGTGAAGAACGTGCCTCGACTACACGTATATGTGTACATTGTGTTATTGAAGGATTAAAATTGAGAAATTTATGAGGATGTTCAAATTTGAGAATATCAAGTAGGGACACTGATACAATCAAACTTGACTCAGTCAGGGGATCTAATACCCAGAGTCTCAGAACCAGTAACAAAGTCAAAATGAAGATGTGCACACAAAGTGCCACAGGCACTTACAAGGCTTGAGCCATCTGTTTTGTTATTGTCATAATCCTAACTTTTAAGGTCGCCACGCCATGAAACTTGAATTCTAACACACGACCTTGGCGTCATGAGAGCCCAAGGCATTTTGGGGTGTTGACATAATCATCCCATAAGCCTCCGGAGGGTTGCCACGTCGCGGAGGGTTTTCCGGCATCACATGAAGCCCCCCGTCTAGTGTAACCTGGGATTTATCCGGGACTGGAAGATCTATTCGGCCTTTCTGCGGAAGATTTAGTCATGGAATTCGGTCCAATCATGAGACCTGGGCCCGCCTCATCTGTGGACTCCGATCGAATTGAGATGGTCTCTCTATTCTCTTTTTAAAGCTAGCAACGACGCGCCCACCCCTCCACTTAAGCTAGAACTTGAGCCCAGTCTTGCTTTTTAAAGTAGCTCTCCACAGTCTCCAGAGTTGGAGCAAACTTCAACTGCAGAGCACATCAGTTACAGTCCGTGCAAGTATGGTGCGATGACCGTTGACAACTTACATCTCGGGGGTGAATGACTGTGGGGTCGTCTCTTCCTTCGTATCCAAATTCATTGAAGCAAGCAAAGTTATCCTCCAGTTCAAGCTTCAGATCTGCGGGTATGGAAGGAGGAAACTGTCCCTTGGGCAAGGTGACAAGCTCCGCTTTCAGTCCAGCAGCTTTTTGGAAGGCGGCCACGATCTCAGGATGAGTGAACCATGCGCGATAGCCAATCAGGTTCTTTCCAGGAGCTTCCAGTACGAGTGACTTGACCAAAGGTCCAGTGTCTTCCTCAGCGACAATGAATGGGATCTTCACGTCTTGTTCAACGTGGGTGACAAACTGAACCACGCCGTCGGAGTTCTATAAGACTTTAGCCGTGTCATACTACGAAAAACAGTTCCATCCAGGTTGAGCGCTCACCTTGTTGACTTTAGTCAGCGGGTTGGTGACAAAGTTGCTCAAGAACAGGCCAGCCTGAAATATGCTTGTCTTTGTCCAGAGTTCTGGGTAGGTCTCTCGGCCATATTCTTCCGCTCTTGCTTTCGAATCGAAGTGGTACACATGGGTATACTTCCCCTTGGACCATTTTGAGGTATTGGACAGAGACGAAAGTATGAATCGTTCCAGAGTGGGGACTTTTGCAGCCGCGTCGATGACATTTTTGAGTTGTTGCGTTTCATGCTCGCCCGCCCAGACATTCAAGGGCTGGCCTGGACTTGGCCGATCCTTGTTCGCCGGATCACCGTAGAGACCCCAGAAATCGCTCACGGCGAAGATTGCGTGGGCGCCATCGAACGCGGCCGAGAGTGTGGCAGGTTCATCCAGGTCGGCTTGAACGACTTCGGCCCCTCGCGCGGCCAATTTTCCCGCCTTATTGCTGCTTGCATTCCGGGTCAAAGCTCGGACTCTCCATCCTGGCTCTTGTAGGAACACCTCTGCCACAGAACTACCTTGATTTCCAGTGGCTCCAACAATGACGATGAGCTTTGAGGAAGACATGGCGAAGAACGATGGAATGAAGGTCAATTGTAAAAGCTAGTCAATACCCTTTTTATCTTCCAAGCCCCTTCAAACATATTTACGAAGAAGCAGTCACTACATCAATTCATGACGATGAAGGCTTTCGGGCGCGGGTTGATTTATCAGCCCGTTCAAATTTGCTCCGGGTCTGTCGGGCTGGAAAGCTCCACATCGACTCCACAACCATGTGGTTCATGGCTTTATTTTCCGAAACACTGGGATTAAGCCGGGGCAAGTCGACCTTTGACCCAGTGTCGGGGACTGTTTAAGTCACTTCATGCTAATTGAATCTTCTAATCTAGCATCTTACCTTTGCATACAGTGCCTTAGTTAAGCATGTGTTTGCTACTATAATCAAGGGATGTACGCCGTTCTTTTCCGCCCCGAAATGACTAACTCCTGTCTAGTCTCGGAAAGATTAGAATTCAGAAGCTGGCATCATTTGTCTTGATTATTGGATCTTATCGTGATATTTGTCATCCAGAAAAACATAGCCTATGACTTCAAGGCCTGTTTCGCTCCCCTGGTTCTTGCTCTTGGCTCTGCCTGGAATCGAAGTTTTCCCTTTGACCCATTTCCTCCCGAAGTTCAACTCCAACAGCATCAGTATCCCAAAGCCGTTCAAGCTTAAATCTTCTCTAAGTTTGAACCTCTAGCCTCTGGCGCTTCCTTATCTCAGATTGAATTAACGGGAGCTCATCCGCCCCACCCAGACCTTCAATGGCATTTCCAAACATCCTCTTCACCAAGCAGACATGGCGCTGGCTTGGCCTTGGACTATCAACCACGGTCTTCTCCCTCGGGGCTTTGGCCATATTATCACCAAAAATGGCTTCAGCTTCTCTAGGAGTTGAGCCCTCTACACCTGAGGCGCACATCGTAAATCAAAAGGCAATGGTCTTCCTAGGGATACGTGACCTGGCCGCCTCAGCAGCGCTGTTCTACTTCTATTACGATGGAAAGGAGAAGGAAATGGGCGTGTTAGCAACTGCGTGGACTCTTGTGTGTGTGGTAGACACTTGTGTTGCAACGCAAGGACCAAAAGGCTGGGACAAAGGCATCTGGACGCTGTGTGGCGGAGCGGCAGCGGTTGCCTTTGTCGGCCTGGGACTTCTGCAGGCATAGGATGAGGATTAGTTGTAAATACTTAGCTTGGCAAAGACTTCCAGGTTCATCACACCTGATGAACGATCCTAAAAATTCACGAAATTCAAAACATACTTGGAAAGTCTTGCTCATATGGGTGAAAAGTAAGCAAGATAATCCTTAAAATACTAGACGAGGTAAAAAAATAAGAATCTTATAAAGCAAAATTTCTATGCAGTGTAATAGTATTCCTCGCGATACAATTTACATCCCTGTCGTCAAATATATGGCAAATCGTGCCAACCGTCCACAACTTACTACCTAGACTAGCACAATGGCGACCACTTCCACTGCTCTGTCATCAACTTGTGAGCTCGTAATTTGTTCCGGCATAATACTCGGTATCCTACGCCAGCAATGAATTGCCAGCGGTCAAAGCTATGATAATCTACAACAGGAGCACAGCAGATTGCAATACGGAGAAGTATCATCCATCAACTCCATATAGATGCCCAGTAGGGTTAAGAAACTCCCAGTTCCAGTCCATGCCATAAGCCTCGAAACCCATACCGCCAGTTACATCCATCGCATCTGCCACCTCAGCATCGAACTCATCCTCCTCCCCATTCACTAGCATCACCTCATCTGCCCTCTCTCTCAACACATCCCGACAAAATCTCAAACTCTCCAACGCCCCCCTCGCAACCGCCATTCCTATCCCTTCATCGTCAGCACGGCCTTCGGCCTCAACAGCCTCCACCTGCGCAAGCACCATACTCATGAACATATGCCCCTTGATATTCGTCTCGCCATGTCGGACGCGGCGCTCCTCCAGCTCGAGCAGATCGCGCACCGCGGCCTTAAGCAGCGCACGATGCTGCGGTGCTCGGTGAAGCATGCCACCTGCTTGCTGCGACGTGACGTGCACGAGAAGCTCGAGCGAGATGGCTGTCATTGCCGCGCGGAGGCCTTCGCGGAAGAGTCCGCCTGCGGTAGAGAGGAGGCGAGCGAAGAGGAGGGCATCGTTGTCGTTCTCTGAAGAGGAGGAGATGGCGGTAGTGGTTGTCGCAGGCAAGACAAGGGCGAGGGCGGCGTCGAGGCTGAGGGTCAGGGAGTAGTGGAAGAGAGGGTTGGAGCGGGATTGGTTTGCGAAGAACATGTGTAGGGGGATCATGAAGCGGCGGACGAGGTAGTCGAGAATGTTGCGGTGGAAAGGGGTGAAGGAGGGGGACATGGTGGTGTTGGCCTCCTTGTCATCTTTGTGGGCTTGGTTCCGGGATTGTGCCCTGGTCATTCTGAGACTGTTGCACACACAGAGTGCACTGGTGAGCTGGGAGCTCAGTGACAGGACGCTCGAGTAAGACTGCTCCGAGTGTAAGCCGTTGAGATACTCGACGATAGCAAGGCGTACCGGGAGCGTGTCCAGCAATGTAAGCTGAACCGAAGTACCGGTGAAAGTCGTCCTTGGATGCGGCACGATAATTGTGGTGAACTCGTCTATCTCCTCGTCGTTGATATTGGACGGTGGCTCGACGTCGAACTCATTAAGCGATATTCTGGGGGGCATTAAGGCGTCCAGTGAAGCTTGGACAACCATGTCGAGAATGGTGGCCCAGAGTCTCCGGCGGAGCTCAGCGTGGAATACCGATACGCCTGGGAGATGCCTTGGCTTACGATGCAGTCCAATTTGCATTGCTCGATGGACGAGCGAGCCGACTGAGATCCATATCAGGTCCCCGCCTACGGAGAAGATTTGTCGCGCCAAAATGGTTAGGCAGTAGACTTGACAGCCGCCGAGGTTAAGACGGTCCTTTTCTAGTGGCCCGGCGAGCCAGTTCTCTGCGGCGTAGATCCATGGGCGAGTCATTTCAGCATTGTCGAGCACTGCTCTGCTGTCTTCATGATTGTACAAACTCGACCCAATAGCAACGACGAGCAGAATTTTGAGATACACGGCGTTGGTGACAGATTCAACACGTTGCCAATACTTCTCATAGTCGGCCCAGAAGGTAGGAACGTGAAGGATTCGGTAGGTGGACTCGAAGGACTCAAAGTAGAGCTTGGCCATGGCATCTGCCCTTTCGCGTGAGGGAGGGACGAGGTCTTGGCGAAGTTTAGGCGCAGCAGACGGGGTTGGAGCTAGCCTGCTGGGCCGTCTTTCCTTGAGCCGCTGAGCTATATGCTTCGATTCGACCAGGAGGTCGCCACTTTCAACAAGGAGCGCTTTGATCTCAGGTTTATTGCTGAATGTATCATTGCTGGTCTTTCCCAGCATGGCTCGGTAGCATGCAATGATGGCCGCAAAATCCGGAGCTTCGCCCGTCCGGCGATTTCTCCCCAGGTCCCTTGATTTATTCAGGACGACATCATGCCAATCTCGCGTCTCGCCGGCATTGGCGTGGCGCACAATAGGGTCTTCGCAAACAGGGCCCGGCTCAGGTGCCTCAATGATGGAGCTGGCTCGGCTCTCGACGCTAGCAGTATGCCGTGATAAAACAGTCGCGTTTGAGTCTTCTAGCCGTTTGAGACGTTGCAAGATATCCCGGATTGGGGCACTGGACGATGATGACGGGGTGTATACCGATGGCGGTAGTGCCACGGACGTTGGCTGTAGCACATGAGTGATTGTTGCTGTTGCCTCTGGTGGAGAGTGGTAGGCCTGTGCACTTTGCCCAAGAGCCGCTCCATCTACAAGTATTCTCTTTGGGTGGGTTGTTACAGTGGCATTCGGCAAATTTGAAGGGGAGGAAGCACCAGTGGTAGCAGAGCCACAAGAAACTGAGTTGGACGACGGCAGCGCCGCAGATGAAGTCGAACCAGCACCAGTTGTACTGTAGGCTATTAGTCCAGGTTCCTGTCCTGATTTTGTCCGCGAAATTTCAAATTCCCTGGTATCTCCGTACATGCTGAAAACGCACTGCGACTTGTGACGGACACAATGGGCACAGGGGTCGTTGAGGTCGCATTTGATCTTGCGGCGCCGACATTTCCCGCATGAACGCGCGGGTCTCCGGCGCCGGCGCGGCTGCTGGGGTTGTGGCTTATCCATTTGATCTGACAAAAACTGATGCGTACTTCAGAATCGAAGTTAGACTGAGTACCGGGGAGGCCAGAGCAGACTTGTGGTGGGCTGAATGGAAGTCCTCGGTCCTGTGAGCTTTGTGCGAGGTGACTGCTCGGCCCTGGGAAGTCGGAAAACGGGAAAACCAAGTGCAGGAGGATGAGGAAGACGGATTTTGGAGATTTCGGTCGTTTACGGATTTCGGAGGCGAATGAACGAATACTGGGGGCACTCGCTCGGCTTATTCGGCCTTGGTGACAGTCTTTGTATCAGTACCATGATGACCGCGTCTAACATGGCCTTATGCCCGCCAACATCTCGGCCGAAACTTCCCCTCTTTTTATGCAAGGGGCTGCCGTCAGCCTGCCGCCCATCCCTGGCTTTTTGGTCTAGCTCTCTCGTCCTTGGGCAGTGCTGACCACGTTGTCCGCAAATTCCCGAAAGCCCCCTGCAAGGCGAACATGCAAGCCTTGCCAGGGTTGCACACCGAACACTCCCTAATGTACGCTTGGGCCTTATGAAAAGGAGATGAGGTCGTTGGTTGAACAGGTGTAGACGGTAGACGAGCTGTGTGGCCAATATGCAGAGCAGGTGGCTAATGGCCAATACTCCCATGTAGGTTCCTTTCATGAATTGCCTCCTGAGGGCGGCCTTCCTGTTCGACGGGTGGGTTAAACGTCAGCGAGGCGTTTCGTCATCTTAGCTGGGTAGTCGTACGGGGTCATCGTAACATTGCAGTCATGCACCTCCCGGCGTCGCGATCACGGTGTCGCGAACTTGAAAAAATATCCTGGACATCCACAACAAATTGATTGCCAATATACTCCACACAATCCAAGGACCGGGAGGTCTGTCAGCCTGCTCCTAACGTACGATACATGCTCGGGCGCTTGTGATGTGTACCTTCGTACTTTACTTCCCTTTCGGCCGAGGGCCTCGTCTGTTAAAATGAATTGTCCGAAGTTGACGGATTTAACAAAAAAAAACGGGCTGTATCAAGAAGACCGATTAGGCTGGTGACGTATTTGAAGAGTTATGATTAAGGTGGTAATCATTGAATCGGAATTTAACCATCTGGTGACACGCGTTTCCATCTGATCAAATTCCGAGGTTAAAAAGCCGCCTTGTCCCTTTTGCATTGCACACGAAGATGTTGAGAATGAGAAGCAAGAGCAGGATATTTATAGTCGTCCAGAGCTGCAACTCAGCCGAACGCCTCGACACTTGACAGGAGAGAAGCGGAAGACCACCAAACGCGACGATGGCTTCAGCTCTTGACTCAGCAGAAGCTCGCGCTCCTGACAAGTCAAAGACCGTCCTTATCGACAACAGCCACACAACCAGTTCCGGATCCACGAACTCCCAGTGGCCGCACTCGATGACCAAAGATGTTGGTGCCAGCAATGCCGAGGTCCAGCCCATTTTCGGGACCAACGACCCGGCATCCTCCCTAAACCCTTCCAGCAGCCAGTTCAACGCACGTGCCTGGGCTAAGAACCTCGCCAATGCCGCACACGAAAGCGGCTACGACTTTCGTCGGATGGGCTTGTGTTTCCAAAACCTGAATGTGTTTGGCTACGGCAACCCCGCCGACTTCCAGAAAGATGTTGCCAACATCTGGCTGGCTCTTCCCGGCATGATGGCGGGACGCCGCACGCGTCTCGACATATTGCACCAGTTCGATGGGCTCATTCGCACTGGGGAGATGTGTGTGGTATTGGGACCACCGGGCTCAGGCTGCTCGACTTTTTTGAAGACACTTTCTGGGGATAGAGATGGCCTGTTCACGAGCGAGGAGAGCTATTTCAACTATGAGGGAATCCCGGACAAGGAGATGCACACGGCGCATCGTGGTGACGCAATATACACGGCAGAGGCCGACGTCCATTTCCCGAACTTGACCGTGAGCGAAACATTGAACTTCGCCGCACAGGCTCGATGTCTGAGGGAGCTCCCGCAGGGAATGT
Source organism: Paramyrothecium sp. XJ0827 (assembly GCA_020881915.1). Lineage (NCBI taxonomy): Eukaryota > Fungi > Ascomycota > Sordariomycetes > Hypocreales > Stachybotryaceae > Paramyrothecium > Paramyrothecium sp. XJ0827. Next base: position 2,914,485 of record JAJFPB010000009.1, read on the forward strand.
CGCGTCAAAGGTAAGTCACCTGCTACACTCCCAAGTCGACTGACTTGCTGACGATATGACATACATCCAGATATTGCGAACAGCTCCGTGATGTCGTGATGGCAATGTACGGAATAAGTCACACGGCTCACACCAAAGTGGGCAACGATTTTGTTCGCGGAGTGTCAGGTGGCGAACGAAAACGAGTTACCATCGCGGAAGCCACATTGTCAAACGCCCCTTTTCAATGCTGGGACAAGTAAGCTGTCTCGTCTACCCCTAGTCACTATCATACTGGGACCACTCAAACTGATCTTGACATCCTCTGCCTAGTTGCACCCGTGGTCTAGACGCAGCCAACGCAATAGAGTTCTGCAAAACACTCCGTCTGCAATCCGAGTTCTTCGGCCAAACGTGCGCCGTCTCCATGTACCAAGCCCCCCAAGCTGCCTACGACATCTTCGACAAAGCCACAGTCCTCTACAGTGGCCACCAGATCTACTTCGGCCCAGCGTCCCAAGCAAAGGCCTACTTTGAGAGGCTAGGCTTTCAATGCCCTCCACGACAAACCACGCCCGACTTCCTCACATCTATGACCTTCCCCACCGAGCGCATTCCACGTCCAGGCTGCAACCCACCACGCACAGCCGAGGAGTTCGCCGCCGCATGGCGCTCCAGTTCCGAGTACAAGGCCCTCCAAGCCGAGATAGAAGAGTACAAGACGCAGCATCCCATCGATGGTCCTAGCGCAAATGTGTACCGCGAGCGCAAGACGGTCCACCAAGCCAAGGGCCAGCGCGCCAAGTCGCCGTATATGCTTACATATATGCAGCAGGTGCAGATCTGCATGTGGCGTGGATGGCGGCGCTTTCTGGCAGATCCTGGCCCGACAATATTTGTGATGGTAGGGAATCTTGTACTGGCACTCATTATGTCGTCGCTGTTTTATAATTTGCAGCAGACCACGGACTCGTTTTACGGCCGGGCTGTGGTGCTGTTCATGGCGGTGCTGTTTAACGCCTTTGCCTGTGTTTTGAAAGTCATGACGCTTTATGCTCAGCGGCCCATTGTCGAGAAACAGGCTCGATATGGGTTCTATCATCCCTCGGCTGAATCCTACGCTTCCGTTCTGGTGGACCTCCCGATGAAGGTCATGGGGTGCATATCTTTCAACTTGGTCTTTTACTTCATGACGAATCTCAATCGGCACCCGGATAACTTCTTTTTCTACTTATTGGTAGTGTTTCTGATTGTTCTGGCCATGTCTGGAATCTTTAGGTTCATGTAAGTCATTCAGTCGGTGAGATGAGCTACCTGCACACAGCATTGTGACCCTAACAATCTGCTCCTAGCGGCGCCCTTTCCCGGACGGAACAGCAAGCCATGGTTCCCGCTTCGGTCCTCATGGTTGCTCTACTAGTCTTCTCGGGGTTCATCGTCCCCATCGACTACATGCTTCCCTGGTGCCGCTGGATCAACTACGTGAACCCAGTAGCATATGGCTACGAAGCTCTCATGATAAACGAGTACCACGGCCGCAACTTCAGCTGCTCCCAATACATCCCCATGTACGGCACGCCAGGAGATCCCAATGTGGCATGTGACGTCGTGGGCGCCGTGCCTGGAGAGACGTTCGTGAGCGGCGACGCGCACATCAATTCGGCGTACAACTACTACCACGCCAACAAATGGCGGAACGTAGGCATCATCATTGCCATGACGATTGTTAACTACGCGGTGTACTTCCTCACAAGCGAGTACGTTTCGGCCAAGAAGTCCAAGGGGGAAATTCTCGTTTTTCGTCGCGGGTCCGTCACCAAGCACGCTGATATGAACAAGACTGCCGACGACCTCGAGGCCTGTTCACTGCCTGGTCCTTTTCCCAGGATCCTGGAAGCTGGTGGTGCGTCCCAGACCAAGAAAAAGAGAGTATATGGTGACCTCCAAAGTCTTTCCACGAGCATCTTCCACTGGCGAAATGTCTGCTATGACGTCAAGATCAAAGGCAAGCCTCGGCGCATCCTGGACAACGTGGATGGTTGGGTCAAGCCAGGAACCCTCACTGCCCTTATGGGTGTCTCGGGTGCTGGCAAGACTACATTACTTGACTGTCTGGCTGATCGCCGCACTGGTGTTGGCATCATCACTGGCGAAATGCTCGTCGACGGCAAGATTCGTGATGAGAGCTTCCAGCGAAAAACGGGGTATGCACAACAGCAGGATCTGCATTTGGAAACTTGTACAGTCCGCGAGGTATGTTCTGACCTAGGGGATGTCCAATTTCAGATGCAATGTCTATAACGTGAGATGGCTGACTTTGACTTGCATTTCCAGGCATTGACCTTTTCCGCCCTTCTCCGCCGACCGCACCATGTCCCCAGGGCAGAAAAGCTCGCCTACGTGGATGAAGTGATCGAGCTCCTCGAAATGGGTGACTACGCCGATGCGGTCATCGGCGTGCTTGGCGAAGGCCTCAACGTCGAACAACGCAAGCGGTTGACTATCGGTGTCGAACTGGCTGCCAAGCCGCCGCTCCTCCTATTCGTGGACGAGCCAACATCAGGCCTCGACTCTCAAACTAGCTGGGCTGTCTTAGATCTCCTTGAGAAGCTGTCCAAGGCTGGTCAGTCGATTCTTTGCACGTTGCATCAACCTTCGGCGATGCTGTTCCAGCGCTTCGATCGCCTCCTTCTGCTTGCAGAAGGGGGCAAAACAGTCTATTTTGGTAAGCTGCAGGCCATTCTTTGTCTCACCTGCATGGACGGGTTGTAACTGACGATCTTCTAGGGGACATCGGTGCCAGTTCCAGCATTCTTGTTGAGTATTTCGAACGTTATGGTGCTCATACGTGTCCACCCAGCGCCAATCCAGCCGAGTGGATGCTTGAGGCCATCGGGGCCGCTCCGGGAACCACCTCCGAGGTGGACTGGCAAAACGTCTGGCACAACAGCCCAGAATTCCGTCGTGTCCAACAAGAGTTGTCTCGCCTCCGAGAGCAAAGCTCTCAGTCGAACAAGCCTGGTAGCGAGAAGACGGACAACGAGCCTGCCTCGTATGGCGAGTTCGCGGTGCCTCTGTGGACACAATTCCGCGTCGTTAACCAACGCACGTTCCAGCACTTGTGGCGGACACCCTCGTACATCTATTCACGGTTTGCACTATGTACAACCATGAGCGTGTTTCTCGGCCTGGTGTTTCTTGACTGTCCCCTCAGCATCCGTGGCCTCCAGAATCAAATGTTTGCCATTTTCGAGCTGATCAGCATTGTGGGCCAACTCATCTCCCAGCAAATGCCCCAGTTCATTACACAACGATCTCTATACGAAGTTCGCGAACGACCCGCGAAAACGTACAGCTGGAAAGTTTTTATGGTATCACAAATCCTTTCCGACATCCCTTACTACGCCTTCGCCTCAGTATTTATGTGGGCTTTCTTCTATTTCCCCATTGGCCTCTACAGGAACGCCGAAGCTGCCGACCAAGCCACAGAACGAGGCGCTCTTATGTGGCTACTATTCTTCGCGTGGCTGATGTGGACTTCGACGTTCGCCCACTTCTGTATTTCCTTTTCCAACACAGCCGAAGACGGTGGCAACGCAGCCAATTTCATGTACGTGCTGGCATTCTTCTTCTGCGGCGTACTGGCGACGCCCAACGAGATGCCCCGTTTCTGGATTTTCCTGTACCGCGCCTCTCCACTGTCGTATTTCGTCTCGGCAATGCTGTCCACCGGTCTCGCTAATGTTAGTGTGTCGTGTGCGGCGAACGAGTTCACTATCATCGACCCGCCCCTAAACCAGACGTGCTACGAGTATCTGGCGGACCATATAAATGATGTTGGAGGATACTTACTAAGTAATAATGCGACAGCGGACTGTCAGTATTGCAAGATCAAGGACACGAATACGTTCCTTTCTGAGATTGAGTCAGAGTATAGCACGCGTTGGCGAAACTTTGGAATCATCTGGGCGTATGTCGTGTTTAACATTTCGGCGGCCATGGTACTCTACTGGGTTGCTAGGATGCCAAAGGGAAGCAGAAAGGTGTGAGAACTACCACAGTTTAGAGGTTTCATAGATGGTCCCTTAAACTGGTCCTTGAATCAGGAGATGCTCATTACATTTAGTCATTACTACACGGCAGCTTAGCATCCGACAATGGTCCTGTATTTGTTTTACGTCCTTAATCTTGTTCTTCGAGATCTAAGGAACAATCAGAGGTGCCCTTCTTATGAGATCTCGCGCAAATATGATCCTGATCCTCTACTGAAACGTTGACTGCTGCATGAAGACTTTGTACTAGGTAGCGCATTCGTATTCAATATTTTACCTAAGCCAATACTGATTTCACCAAACCACGAAGTGAAAGGGGTAGATACTAGTTCTACATCTACAGCCACATGTCAGCAGCTGAGTCGTCAAAACACCATTCTGTCAAAATTTCCTCCACATCCAACGTCCTCTATCAACGAATATTATCTCCAACCTGCTCTAACGAGGTCTTTGCCCCAACTCTCCTAACCCAGCGAAGAACACAAGTCTGCTGTACTGCTGGTAAGCCTGGTGATTCTTGTGCTGCACACTATTGCAATGCGATTTTCTTTTCGGCAGCGCACGCATTGTCGACAACAGAGTAATTGCATGTAACCGGCCTTTATTTGCCCACTGATCCCTGAAGGCAGATCTGGCCGCCTCGCACGAAGCTTGTAGAATCGAAATTGGGGTATGGAGAACCCAGGCCCTCATATACGTTGGAAAATGCAGCTGGTGTTCCATGGGCGGGCACAACACTGGAGTTACCATCATTAGCAAGATGCGGATTATGGGGGGAAACAGTTCTCGGTGTGAAAAGATAGACCCACGTTGTGTTCCTACTTAGCTTATCATCCATTGCTTGACGAAGCCACCAGTTCGAGTTAATTGGGTCAACTTCGAAATTCGTGGTGTACACGTCTGCAGTGAAGGCGAGCATGCTGCTGTTCGCAATCGGGCACGCTGTAGTCACCATCGCGTACGTCCAGTCCGCTGAGTGTGGCGAGTGAGGTCGCCAGATAAACCGAGCCTGCATCTTTCCGTCGGAGTGAATATAGGGCTCCTCTTCTCTATTGGTTTAGCCAACAAAGTCAGCAGATGGTTATTTGACCAGCTTGGGGCGTAACCTATGACGGCTGTCTTACGTGAATGTGACGAATTTTATGCCATCGATTTGGCTATAGTACGAGGTGGCCATCTCAGGAACGATAACAGACGCCCCGAGTTTGACGAACTTAGCAACATCGAAGCTATGATCATGATGGTGGTGGGATAGCTAGTCCAACACAGTAAGTAAGGATACTTGTGACTGGTAGGTTGCGTTTTCAACTTACCCAAAGATGAGAAATTGGCTTATTCAAAGTTTCTTTCACCCATTGAATGACCAGATCCGACTGGTGGGGAGGAGACTCAAAGACGATGACAGAGTCTTCAAATTCCAAAATAAGTTGTGAAAAATTAGGATTCTCTCGGACGGCAAAGTGGTGCACGCCCGGGAGGTCGTTTGCCACCTGCGACACCAATACATTGTCATAGGTGCCCGGATACAATCCTGCCCATATTGTGTTCGACCAATACTCACCAAGCTCTGTGGGCCCATAACCGGGAACTGGCTTAGGTGAGGGGATTAAGTCTGTTGCGTTAGCCGCCAGACCATCGAAGAAGTCCGCCTCGAACGTGATATTTACATAGACGTTCGAGACAACAGTTTCCTCTATAATGACATCCTCGGAGTAGAGCACTTTCTGTTGTCGAGGGAAAAGAATGCCGTCTACTTGCGTGTAGTTAAAGAGCTGTAGATCCTTTGTTGTCAAGCCGAGAATAGGATGGTCTTCGAATGACCTTATAAGAAAGGGAAGGTGGCTGTCTGGATCAAAAGCTATTGTGATATTCATCTTGTTGTCGAAGACTTCAAAGTTCAAGGTCAGTTTGATTCTTGATCAGCGTGAGGGCTACTTGGTCTTCACCTGCATCGTACTGCTTTTCCCGGAAAGTGATGGTCTTCGCGACAGGGCAGTGGGTTTGGACCTAGCAAATGCGGTTAGCGGTCCAATTTTGATAACAAGCAAGCAAAAATATTTTCTCACCTCGAGCAGGAGTCTAGGAGAGAGCTTTTGAGCTTCTAATAGGAGGTAATCAGCCATTGCCGCTAGTTAACTGTCAGCTAGAGCACGATAACAACAAGAGTCGACTCGACTAGAAGCTACTGCGGGACTTACAGTCTAGATATCCATAAGGCTTGGTTGCTGGAATAAGAACGTTGTTGCTTCCTTTGACCAAGCAGACGAATCCATCTACGCCGCCGTGGGCAACCATTGAAAACGTTTTCAAAGAGGGCCCTGGTATGGCGAAGATGAATAACTCTAGCGCGTGTTTTAGTGTTGCATTCCACCTGAATGTCTTAAATCAGGGTGATGATCTTACCGGCTGGAACGAAACTCCGGTCTATTCTCTGATAGAAGTTGTTGTCCAAGAAAGAGAAGGAGACATTTTGGAATCCAGCGCTAACCACATATCTATCCGTCTCGAACATATTGTAGTTTTGCATCAAAGTACGCACGCGAAAGACCCTAGAAGATGGGGAAGTTAGTCATATTCGAAAACGCGCTTGAACCGCATAAGAAATAATTATTTACTCGTTGGACTCATAAGTCACGCTCTGCAGGTTGGCTAATGCCTCTCGACCACCCAGAGCCTGGATGGCAGCGCCGATGAGTGAAGAAGCACTGGAATTATGCCGAGAAACGGTATTGTTTTGAACACAAGCAGAAGCGAAGGCAGCCAGCCCAGCAAATACTAGAGCCGCAAACGCGGTTGTACCGACGAACCGTGTCATCTTGAGTTCTGGATTGACACAAGCTAGATGATAACAATTCTAATTCCATTTATTCCGACTTGATGCCACCAAGCTTAGCCTTATATATACGAGATGGCACGAGTCTCAGCCGGGCACCAGGGTTGTCTGATCCCACATGTCGTGAAGACCCATGCCCTAGAGATCAGTGAGGTTGGAAGACTGTAGTAAAAAGCGGTCAGCTCTTAAATCCGTAAATGAAAGTTGTTAGCAACAAGCATAAACGACGAGACGCCGCTATACCTCCCTGCGGCAGTCCTTCATGCTGGTGCCCATCGTGTATCGATTGCGACCTCAATCTGGTTAGTCCTCCGGATGTACGGTCATCCTGCATGAAAGCGCCGGGGATAAACAGGTACACCATGTTGTTCTACACTGACCGGCGGCCAGAATTACTTAAAGAAGCTTAAGGCATAATGGGGATAAGCTCTGCAATGAAGGTGCCTCATTTACCTGCTACAATAACTTGTCCTTTGAGTGTGATTCCATCTAATTTGCACGACCGAAGCTTTAATCGAGGCTAGCAAGTGCATGTTTCCTTCTCGGCAAATCGACCACTTCCCACATGGACCCTCTCAATTGTCAGGAGATACCAGTGAGTTTCTTAAGGAGTGATACAGACCCAAGCAATCCTATCACATCATACGCGACTGGTGTCCGCCTTGGGAGTCCAGAGTGCGAACTACTGGAATACGCTTGGTGGATACGGTAAAATTGTAGTTAAGAATAGTAACGGGACAGTCAGGTCTTACCGGTGCGACACGGTCATTGGATAATGATGGGGACTAGGCGAGATTGGGATATTTTTGGCGCTGTTAGTGTGAGTGTGATTTCGACACCACACCACAGGGGTGCCCTGGCCGTGGCCGTTGTCTTCCAGCACAACATCACGGGTAACAGATGCTTCCGCGGCCAGCTAGTCATGAGATTACAGTCCCGGACCTTAAGCTACTGGATTTGATAGGTGGTTTACCTCCTTGGAAAGTCGACACCATTGCAAGGTAATTTAAAAGGTGTTCTAGCTACGAGGCCGATAGTACTTGGCCAAAGTTCCTTGGCCGGCGGCCTGCTCTTCTTAGCTTCGCCCCTGGCCCCATACCCTACTACTCCGTAATCGAGATCATAGGTTGCATGGGACCAAATAAGATATGTTGCCAAATTCCCAATGTCTCCATCTATCTACCATCGATCTTGAGTTTCTTAGCTCGATGCGTAGTGTCAGCCCCAGGTATGATATTTGTGATGTCCTTCCTTGACTGTGTTTTAGGACCCATAGGCACCAGAATCTCTATTGCCTAAGGGAATATTGAACCAAAACAACTCTCATAAAGAAATAATAATAACTTTCTGTTCTGTTGCGTGTCTTATTTAGGTGACACATCTCTCTGTTCATCGACTCTGAAACCGAAGTGTTTTTATTATATATAGCAGATTCCGTTGTCTATAGCGAAGACGGGTAGAGCCCTTATCTCATACACAGCCAAGCCACTGATCTTGCAGATAATAACCCAGTGTCCCTCGTCGTAGAAAAGAAGCTCCATGCTAAAAAATAATCTCACTATAGTCTGCCTATCATGTAACCGCGTAGGATGATTTGCGACCTTGCGAGTGAATATCCACGCAACGCAAGACGCGACTTCTATTGATGGTCTAGTCCACTCGCAGTCACATAGAAAATTCGCACCCTTACTGGGAAAACGGGCTCTACCCCTTGCATCGTGGGTCAAGAAAAAGAACTCCACTCGAGTTCATTTAAGCGTTGTCCAGTAGGTAAGCGCTCTAGTAAAGACCATACTGAACATTACCCAAATCAATAGTCCCAGCCTTCCCTGTGCAACCACTAAGAATCTGTCCAAATGCACTCTGCACCATAGCTGCAGTAATAGGAACCTTATTGCCTCTCGTGATTACACAAGCAAAAGAGCGATGACCTCCGGTTCCTGGAAGGTCCTTGCCATCTACACACACTTGATACTTGTTCTTGTTGAGATCGTGACCCTTTGGTCCATAAGAGTTGAATTTGGCCACTATTGCTGTCTGTACAGCAACGGCAGCAGGATAGGGGACGGCTTTGTTGTTGTTGCAACGGTAGGGAGTGCTAGCGAAGGCACCGGTGGCCCAAGCAGCCGTGAAAATAAGGCTCGAGAACCGCATGGCTAAAGTGCTATATTAATAAAAGTTTCATAATAATCAAGTTATTGCAAACCTACTCAAATCAGTGACTGGAACGTAGGATAAGCTGTGGGTGCAAATAAACAGTCTCAGAACAAGTGGCGATGTGAAATAAGAATCTCCGTATAAATTGTTTCGCCCTTTTATATCGAAACACCAGAAGATAGAGTAAAACCAGTCATTACAGAGGTAATAGAGTGATATTTGCTCCGGATAAATTCTTACCAGAATAATCTCCGTCTAGCCAATTAAAGTCTCTGAGCTTGCTGTGCCTCTTCACAGGAACGTCACCCCTGACCTACACATGGGAGGTATGCTTGAGCTGGAATTGACGGTGAACGTTCTAGCTGCATTAGTCTGATCTTAGACTAATCAATCAAGTCTATTGAAATTCAGATCACAACCATATCACACGATTCTCATGTCGTGTATGAAGTCATCGTTGGGCAAACCTTGAAAAGATATAAATCTTGTCTATGCTAGAAACAAGTTTTAACAACCGGCTTTAATATTATCCCCCCGGCATGAATTAAGCTTATCTGAAGCGACTAGGATCCAAACCTGATTAAGTCACATTGAGATATTATTGGTGTCCCGCATCCCAGCTGTGCCGCAACATCTTACACGCTGATGCATAATGGTGACCACGTGACTCAAAGCTCCCTCCTGCCACCCTGTTTAGAGAATAAATACCTGTCTGGGGCGGTTTGCAGGCTTTGGGGCTCATAGAATAACCAGAAGTACTTAAAGAGGAAGAAGAGTCCCAGTTTTGCGAAAAGAGTAAAATCGCAATCACCCTTCTTGTCCTGTAATCTCCTGTCAAGGCCGTCCTGCGCTTTATTGGTTAGTACTACCTCTCCTTCTATCTTTGCTTTGCCGATCGTTAACACCAGTCTCCCTGGAAAGATCAAGCTCTCCATCACAATCATTATGCGTCTAAGTGTAGCATACATCGCAGCCGCTGGCCTACTTCAAAGGTCTTTCGCAGATATTATCATCTACGAAGCATCCTGCGAAACTGGTTTTGGAGGCTTCAAGCAGCCAATTGATGGGACTTTTTCAGCTTCTGGTGCAAATGTTGTTGGGGGTGACCCTTGCGGCGGTTCAAATGCCGTAGGCGTTTTTCCTGAAGAAACGGTCCAATTTGGAAATCCCTGTGCTTTGGGCCAACCTTTCGGGGACCCTATGGAAATTAGGGGAACTGATCTCTTTGTCGTGGGTACTGGAATCAAGGTTGGCACCTGCGTGGAAGATATTGGTGATTTTTCGGCTTGTGGTGCATGGCACTACTCTTGTTTGAACCTTCCTGTTGCAAGATGCACTACTTCCTACTGTGCATAGAGCGAAGAAGATTTAATGGAGGTACCTTGGCAAAGAGGAGTCATACCTAGATTATTAGGCAAATCTGCTTCAATCCCTTTATCCAGTAGATACTGAACATGTACGTAGTCAAGCCTCTCGACGGCATTGTATAGTGTGGCGGATCCATTCCACTTGGGATACATGTGGTCCCTGGCGTATATTGACGGAGCAATCGAGCAAGTCTTTGTCACCGTACAGTGCAGCTGCTTTAAGTAAGTGTTCTGAATGCTTACTCTAGTACTTTCAGGGTTTCGACGCAGAAGCATGTTCAAATATAAGCTGATCTGGTTGTATTGCTTACAGCTGCTATCAGTACATGCTTTCCGATTGTGATTGAGGCCACTCGGTGATCGACGAGTAAAGTTAGTATCTATGCTGGCCTGGAGAAGACGCACCATTCCGATACCCTCCGTTCGCGTTTCCTGCAGCTGCTGCAAGAGCATCCGTTATTATCCTGATCTCATTACACTAGTAAAATTGGACAAGCATGGTCCTCTACGAAGTTGGCAGCTATCTTTCTAGCCATACCCGATGTGAAGACACCATTTCAACTGCTGTGCTGCTGTGCTGTAGGAGCAAGTAACAATATCTTCAATTATGTGGATATCGTTGCCCCGATACTTGAGTGGAATGCGATCGGTCATCCCGCTTGACGTGGACTGAGAAGAGCGCCAATGGAGCGCCGGCCGCGCATACAAGCTTAAAGACGGGACAGAAGGGCAGGGCAGCCACGCCGAGATAAGCCTCATAAGATTTATTGCTCGTTCTACAGCAGACTCTGTTTGTCAATGGCCATTATATGAGTGACATTGGCGGCACAGAATCGGTCATTATTTAGTACAGTCGGTACACTTGTCAAGGCGCGTACGCTAATCAGCTTGGTGTGAATCCTCGACGCGGTCAAGTGCTATCGTGCCTATCTCAGCCACTCGCCGACCTCTTAGACATTAAATAGAAGCTAACTTCTATGCCCCATCTTGTCACAAGCACCATACCTAAACCCCTGTCAAATTGAGAATATCGCTTCAGTTGCGCAGTTGCGCAGTTGTCAACCTCCCTATCTATTCCGCTCAATCTCCAAACGCCCTGTAGGCTCTATTATGGATTATTATACATCACCATTACATGTATACTACTGCCACCCAGTCCAGTACCAGGTCGTGACGAGCCGAGGAAAATCCATCTATTGCATCCGCCGAACGGTCTCTTCCGGGCTACTTGACCAAGGTCGTGAACAAAAGACGTCTATCTCCCCTATGCCGAAGGGGGCGAAGCGGGCTTGCCCCCGCGAAGGTTGTACCATGCGGCACGCATGCGGACACTATATTCTTGTCAGTCATGTCGCTCGGGGAACCTTCGGACAAGTGCAACTTACGCTTGTCCAATGGTGAACTCCTCCATACAGGCACTACTCAAGTCAGCCTCTTTTTCTCTTTTTCGTCAAGACACAACCAAGAATTGCACTCACTCATCGTAGTAACTCATGAAGTTGTTAAGAGGGTCCAGGCCAGGGCGGTCAGGGCACGAGTCCTGGCCGACCGGGCATCCATAGTGGTCCCTAGCTTCGGCGGGTGTGTCAAGGATCATATCGCCGACACAGCCGCACCCGCCCTCGAAGGTGTGCCAGAGATTGAACCAGTGACCGACCTCATGCGTCGCCGTGCGACCCAGGTTGTACGGGTCGAAAGAACCGCCAGGAACGCTCGAGGCGATGACGGCGCAGCCGTCGGCAATGAAGTCTTCTGAACTTGGATCAGGCACCACGTCGCCGGGAAGAGTGCAGTAGCCCAGCCACTCCATGGTGCCCATGAAGTAGAGGTTGAGCGTGTCATAACCGCCGCGGCGCAACGTTTCGCGCATGCCAAAGAAGTCACCATCGGCAGACCAGGTTGAGTTGATGGTGTACGTGGTGCTTTGGAGGTCGAAAGAGATGTTGTGTGGCGCGAAATCCTCGTTAAGGACACGCAGCTGGTCGCTGAGCATAACGTCCTAGAAGACAAGTCAAGTTAGCACCACTCATCTTAGGCAAGGGGTTCATCAGCTCGCATGCGTACGGTAAGGTAGCCGTCTTCAACAGATTGACTTGCAGCTAGAACGTGAAAGTGCACAGGGACCACGATGGAGTCTGGGATGTCCGACCGCGACTGGAGCGTCTCGATGCCCTCAATTCGGGACAGGTTGGCAGCGATGGCCATCTGCTCTCTCGTGGGAGGCTCATTGCCACACCTCGGTCGCCTGAAGCCTTGAGCTGCGGCGGGCAGAGCCTGGGCGCTGAGGACGGCGAGGCCGCAAGCGACGGTCTTTTGGAACCACATTGGCAGGGCGAGGAAGGGCAGCGCGACGACTACAGAATCGTGCGCTCGTCATTACCCGGGCGGTCGGCTCTTTATACATGCGCAGTACACGCTTGTGCGGGCAGACCGCTGCGATTACGGGCCTGGGCCTGCATTTTACGGCCATGACCTTCCGCATTGGGGAGCTTGGCTATCAGCGTGCAGCTGGAGGAGCCAGGACAGGACTAAGCGAACGGGGTCCTAGCTGTTAAACAGCAGGGATTATCTCGTGTATAAGATCCTTGCTCTCCTCCCCCTTAGCTAATTGTGGCTGAAATTTATTATTCTCTCACCTAAAATCGAAATCATGTTCACACGGCGGGACCGCGAAAGCGATAGGAAACAAAGCGACGCGCACTATGAATCCAAAAGTGGTCTCGGTGTTTGCGCTGGAAACCAATGACTGCATGTGGTGGGGATCCGTTGGGGCTAAGGTATGAACCCAACCTAGTAATGTCCGTGGCCATTGAACATAGCCTAGCCAACGGGACTGTCAGTCTCCCGAAGGAGAAGCTGGACTTTTATATACTAGAGGAACATGCGGTTGTTGCGATCTCTTAACTTGAGCAGGACAAGAAACTCAATCGAGATGTCAAAACGAGCTTACCTTCTGTAGTCATGGGTTGATTACACTTCTCAAAGGAGATGTCAAGTATTCTCCATCACGTTACTTGTGTTAGCTGGTTTGCATGATTTGGTCCCGCGTTTAAGATCTCGCTGAACAAACGTGGAAAGAGGACGGGTGTCGTAGCAATGTATGTGCTTACCACAATGCGACCGTCATCTCCTTAAGGCTACCCTGTCTGTCCTCGTAGAATCTTTAGAAGTATCGCATGCTGCACTATCGTCATTCACGTCTGACACTCCAGCAAGCCGAGTTTTCAATACCACACAAGCCTTCGGCTCTCCGCAATTCAATCACCCATACTTAATATAGCCTTCGTTTGATGTAGCGTGTTGAGAGGCTTTGCTATGAGCTTTAGTGGTACCACTGCCTCCAAGTGTTGATCAAAGCATCTTGTCAAATCACGATTGCGTTGCATGACTACGCATGACATTGGCAAAGATAGGGGTCAAGAGGATGATCAAAAGCAATGTTCATCGTCAACGATACTAAAGGACCAAGTAATGAATAATTACCAGCGCACTGTTTTGGGGAAGAATGAAACGATCATATCGGTTTGACATACTTGCCAATCATAAGAACGCCAGTGTTATGCGTCCTGTCTTCGCTGGATTCCTTCACAGATTTTACTCCGCAAGCAATCGAGTAGGTTGTGGACTTGGCTCTGTAGAAATGTCTTTCTTGATTGCAGCTTTTTGAATATCAAACAGGATATCTCCAATTAGATGCAAATTCTATCACTACTTCTAATCTCGCTCTGTCCGCAAAACGCACGGTAATCTCTCGGCTAGTTGGAGGTCGTCATGCTTGAAGTTTGTCAAGACGGTGAAATCCATGTACGAGCGCTTGCACCCAAACAGGGTTGAATAAATATATAGACACCAGACAGATAAAAAGTTCTTTTGAAAACGAGGAAGCAGATAAAAGCCTCTTCTTGTTTTCATAATTTCTGGGAAAAGTCTAGCTCTAGGGTAGGCTAGATTAGGTAGCTAGGGACTTACTAGAGCTTGCCTTGACCCACTCTCATTGGTAAAGTCTGCGGCCGATCTGCGGGCCTAGCTCTACCTTATCTGGAATTCGTATAGTGGAATTGGGTAATTAAAAGGATGCTGACTAACTAATTAGCAAATAAACAACAAACAAACAAACCAACGAGGAGGCCTGTTTGTTTCTTTTACTGCAAGCACTGTCCTGAGCAACAGTGTCACACCACTGCTCCCCTCAACACGGTTAGTAGCAGTGGGGTCATTGTTGATTGGAGAACAAACAACTGAGGTGTTATCATCGTAAATACGAACAACTACCTTCTCTACTCCATTCGCCAGCTTCACCATCATTTGCAAAGTCAGTCTACCATCGACTTCGCTACAAATTTTCTTCCACCATGTCTCAATTGCCGAATGAACCATGGCTAGAGATTACGGAATGTCTCTATGCTCCTATAGAGCAAGTCAGATCACAATACGACCATGTTCCAGATGCGTACGCTGTGAGCCAGCTATTTGGCTTATCTTGGATCTCCAAACCCTTCACTGCAATTGCCCGACCCTATATCTACCGAAGCGTGGGCGAGTCATATTCAGCTGGATACCTCAGATTGCTGGAGCTGTCACGTTCCGGCCTGGGCTGGCTGGTTGGAGGATAGACCCCGTCAGTGGTTCATAAACCCTTATTGTGGAGGTACCCAATGGCCGGCACAGGTAAGAAATAGACCTGATTTCAATCATGTCAAGTAGTTGATCTGTCAATACCCCTGTCCACACATACGTAGCTGTGAGATAAAACATGGAGAAAAACCCATACGTTAATTTTTGTTCGGCTCGCAACCAGGACTAAAATAGACCTTCCTGGTCACCTTTAGAAACTCAAGAAATCTCCTCTCCCGTGTCCCATTGCTAGTTCCAACAGGCGGGCTTGAACTTGTCACACGTTGAAAGTCCACACATCTGCGGTGCCGGGCAGTTTCCACACCAATTGTTGCTGAGAATCTGCTCCTCTTCCAACCCTCGAATCTCTTTAGTCTCCAACTGCTGGCAGATAATGCCTTCCTTGACGTATTTGAGTGACTGAAGCTCTGGGACATAACCGTCGGCTGCTGTGAACTTGAGAAGCTCCGGATCGAAAGCTTTTTTGGAGCCGATCGCACCATTTTTACACTTGAAATGGTAGACGTCGTCGTCCGAAGCTCCGTATATCGTGTCGGCCGCCTCGCAAGTGAGGACACCGTCTTCATAGACCTGGATGTATTTGGTGTCTCCGTCAAGGGCGCAGTTGCTGGTGAACATGTGAATAGCAACACAGCGGTTCCTTGGCCCAGTAGGTGCTGGAGGAGCCGGCTGTTCTGTCTTTGGCACGGACCACTTAGCACAGGCGCTGCCTGGCACACTCACCTCACCATGGGGACCTCCAATTATGGTCCAGCTTGTGCTAGACACGCAGGTGCCTCCAGATGGGCTGGGGGGCGGTTGCCAGACGCTCGTAGCGATCGTCGGAAAGTTTGGATCTTTCGTGAAGCTCACGCATGTAGTGACGTCCTTGCAGACGGGGTGTCGGGGATCGCCGTTGCATTGCCTGTTTGTGGTGGATGAAGCGCATATCTGCCCAACAGGCACGCCATCGCTTGTAACAGGCCCCAAGGTGGGCAGAGGACCCATATCGCCAGTTGCAAGACAGTGTGTTGTGGTGTCGCATGATTTGCCGACTCCAGCCCCTTCGCACACCAAACCAGTTGTAGACGAGATACAGTTGGTCGGCATCGGCTCAACCGGAGGCTTGGTGACGATATTGGCGGGGTCGGTGAAGTGAGGAGGTTGACCCATACGATCTGGTTTGCACCAGTAGTCCGTGCAGTATGTTCCGCAGTTAGCCGTGCAAGTCGGCGAAGGCATCCCGCTTTTGAACGAGATAACTCTGCTTCCAGCACCCCCAGGATTGGCTGGTTCTAACGGGCAGCTGTCTCCACCACTCTGTCTGATGACCAGTGCGTTGTCATCATCGCGTGCGTCGAATCCGCGCTTCTTGGTTCCACAGCTACCCCCAGGAGTCTTGTCGCCAAGATTAATTTGAGGACAACCTGGCGCCTGCATGTCTACCAAGCAAGAAGTGTCAGTCTTTCTAAGATGGCCGTTCCAGATAAATGGAACCCTTCGACCAAACTTGTTTCCGTTCGCCTTATCCTCATAGGCGTCGGCAGGACGGGAATCTCCGGCTCCCCTGAGAGGTCGTCGCATCTTCCAGACCAAGTCTTTTACTTTGGCGGGCGACTCTAGATCTTTTTGTAAAGGCCCTGGAAGAGCCCGGAAGTAGGCGACGAGACCGGCCACGACGGGGGCCGCTATACAGAGAAATAGGGTCAGCAACCAGTTCCAAAGTGTCCCAAGAGTCATCTCAGTTGGGACGAAGCCATTTCGTAATTTTCTTACCCAATGATGTACCGGTTGATATGCCCATACCACCACCTGACCTAGCGACATCGACATCCTTGCCAGGGGCGTAAACCACCTCGTCATCCTTGCCCTTGCTCGTGAGCCACCTGCGGCCGAGCTTATCGGTCGATCCTGCAACGATGAGGTTTGGCAGCTCTGTTTTTGCCCAAAGTCCTGCATAGTCTGAGAGCGCATACTCAGTCCTGAAGTCTCTGTTCAGAATGTTGCCACCGCTCGTCACCAGCACCGCATTCTGTTCGTTGAGTGCCTTGAGAACATTGACTATTTCATAAAATCACCTGGTTAGTCTTTACCCACTTCAAAACCGAAGCGATCCGTTGTGACTCACGGAAACAGTTCAAAAACCCTTGGTTCAATGTCTTGACACTGTAGGACATGACTAGAACAGACTTGTGACCGTTTTTGTTCTTAGCGATGTCCTCAAGAGTCACCACTAGTGATTCGAGCTTTTTGAGAACCATTCCAGGCGAGCCCTTTGCTTTGGCGCCCCCCTGATCAGGGTCCTGGAAACCTTTCCAAGGATATTCGGTTTTCGGAGTTACAACCTACGCCGCATGTCAGTAGGGCTGAATCTATGACGTATCATCTGCACCGGAATACGTACAGGAATAATCTGCACCTTGTTTAAGGGGCAGATTGAAACAAGCATGGAAATTACACTGGTTCCGTGACTTTTATCCACAACTGCGGAGTCTCGCCAGATACCATAGTCCTGGGTCGTAAGCGGGTTGATTTTGGCACCCCCGAAATACTGGAATAAGCATGAGTATCAAGGTCCAATCCGTGTAAAAGCAATGGAAGAAGGCTGACGACTTACTGCGTGACTGCTCTCGTAATCCTGCTCTATGACGTAGATCTAGCCCTCCGTCAGTTAGGTATTCGATACTTCGCAGATGTTTCTGAAGTCATCAGACCGAGTTACAGATGGGTACCTACATTTTGCCCATCGCATTCCGACTCATGGCGGCGATAGTTCCAAGTCCTCTGGGTCGTCAGGTAACCGCCGCCGGGCCTGTCCCATGTTTCTAATGGCGGCACAGATATCATTGAAGGAGCCCATGCCGAATACGCGGTTTCTAACCTCTTCTCAAACGTATTTTCCGTGTCGTTCAAAGGTGCTGTCTCCGATAGATCATCTTCCAACCAGTGATCTGCAGCTGACCTCTTGGAAGGGGACCAGCTCTTCGGTTTGACTGGTGCAGAAAAACGGTACCCATCTTCTGAGATCTAACCAAATGTCAGTATTTTTCATGCGGAACTCTACCCCAGGTCTATTGCATTTGCCCGGAAAACCTACTTTGTACTTGCTCGGATCCTTCATCAAAACATCCACGATGTACTTTTTGTCTACCTGCGTCAGATAAAAGAAAGCTGTAAAGCCTGCAGATGGGGCAGATATCTCGTTGAAGCTCTGGAGCCTACTACCCACGTCCGCCTGCAGCCGCTGTCGAAGGGCGTCGAGCATCGTGTTGTGGTTCTCCGGCATTATAACGTAGTCAATAAGGTCCGGACCGCAAGTATTCGGGGCACGAATTGCCAACTCGGTACCCGCTTCCCCAGCGTTCGCTTCGTCATCCATAGTCACGCCCGTAGCCAAGGGATCAACCGCGCGTGCAGTTGGCCTGGCGCATGCCGTGGTGGTGAAGGCAGTTGAGACGTCCTCTATCTCGCAACCAACGAGCGGAAATTCGCGCGAAAAGGTTTTTGTGGCAGTAGTCTTCACCGTGCCCCCGGTGGTCGTCGTTCCGTACGATGTCGACTCGATGGTGAGCTTAGCAGTTGTCGGCTTACATGGATTTGGCCCTGGAGGCGCGCTTGGCATGGCTCCGTTGGCACCAATGGTCATTCTAGGCCACGGAGGGAGGCAAGGCAGTATTTTGCACCCCACTGTCCATCCCTTGGGCAAATCGAGTAAAGAGGGAGGCGGGGGTCCAGGGCCGATACCGCCGGGAGGTAGCACGACGTCCCAGAAATCGATTTTGATCTTGAGATCCTCAAAGGAAATACAGATCCAGAAAAACCAGATTGTGCACTTGATCCGAGTGGCGCCCGGCGGTACCGGGTCACGCTCGTCGAAGACAGGCTTTATGCTTCCAGAGGGCCATGTTGTGGGAACAGGAGCGGTGGTCTCACCATCGTCTTCTATCCCGCTGAAGATGGGGATGTCGAAATCAGCCTCGTCTTCGTCTTCTGGTTCAAGTTCTGATTCAGGAGTTGGTGATGGCGGAGGAAGCCACGGCCATCCAGTGACAAGATCAGTCAGGCCTGAAGGGTTGGTTTGGGTTTCCAAAGGAACGCCCGCATTACTGAAGGGGGGCGGCACGACTGTTCGCCTCGTGGTCTTCCCATCCTGACCCGTCACAACGACCGTCGCCGTAGGTACCGCGAAGCTGGGCGTGAGGGTCAAGAAGCCGCCAGAGCTGTATTCGGGGCCCACATAGTAGTTGAAGAAATTGACCACCGTGACAGTTGAAGTTTGAGGGGTGGGCATGATGACGGCAGTCGTAGTGGTGCTGCCAACCTCGAGCGTTGCCGTATAGGGCTGCAACGTAATGACGGTAGGTTTCGACATGGTGCTCGGGGGGAGTACCATGATACAGGGAGCGAGACACTGCGCCGTTGGCTCCTGGTATACCTTGGGACCAATGTAGACAACTTCTCCATATCTTTCGTCGTCGGACCTAAATAATAGTCAGCACTTTCATGATACGACGAAACTGTGCATCAGGACGAGACGTACTGTTCTGATCCAGGGACCTGAAAGTCAATACTCCAAACCATAGTACCTCCGAAGCATCTCGAATTAGCCCATCTCTTCTTAGCCGCGAACGTCTCCTCATCATCATAGCCTATCCATTGGTCGTTCCAGGTAATCTGCTTCATCATCGAGTCGCTCAAGTATTTGGGAGTGAGCCCTCGTTGCTTGATCAACTGCTTGATTTCATAAAGAGACATCACTCCCTGAAACTGAGTACAAGGTCCCGGCTTGCTCGGCCCCGAGAAAGGGCATAGGAGGTCGTTGCATTTGGGATCAGCCAGTGTATATCCGCGACCATACATGGCCAGTCCAAAGTTGATTTTAGCCGGGTTGAGACCATCAAACCAAAGGGGCACCGTATCGTTGGAAATCTCGCGGATGTCGGCTTGGCCTCGCACTTTCATACCTAGAGCTTTGACGTCCTGGTCCCATGAGCCGTGCAGATCATAGGCCATGAAGCCGAAGAAATCAACATATGGCTCCATTGCCTTGGCATCGAACCAACGCAGGTACCAATAGTCTGGCGCCAGGGTTACGCTGATGCCATATGACGTTCCCAAGACCGCACGCATCTCGCGTACCAGCGTCGCAAAGTTACGCACATCCTGCAGCTTTCGACCGCCGCGCTCAGGGGCCCCAGGATATTCCCAGTCTAGGTCAACGCCTTGAAAGCCGTACTCGTCCATATAGGCTTTGATTGAATTGATAAAAGCTGTACGGCGATCTTTCACCATGCATAAATCGCTCCAAGTGGTGTGGGTTAGTCTATCCGGATCGCTAAAGTCGAAACCTCCAGTCGCAATCCAAGTTTGGAGCTTGCCATCCTTGGAGAGAGAGGTAAACTCTTTCATCATGGCAGTATCATCCGGATGGGCTGGCGCAATTTGATATGTGAACGGATTAATCGTTGCGAAGGAGTAAAAAAGATGCGTATAACCGGTAGTATTGAGTTGCTTGGGTGAGACCTTATTGCATGCTCGCTCTCGCACATTCCAAGACTGATAGTATCCTACAGTCCTCCCGTTGCTGCTACCGCCTCCTTCGGAGCAAGAGGGCGATCCAAAGGTGGTGCAAGAGCCGTAGCCGGCTTGGCAAGGGAGCGTACCGTGTAGGGGGTCAGCGTTACCGCAATATATTTCTGTAGACTAACTTTCATAGTTAGCATTTGCGCATCGGAAGGTCAGTAGAGCTTTCAGGTCTTACACCACACCATCCCATGGCGGAGCAGCAAAGATTCATGCCACAGGGCATGTCGGCATTCTCACTGTACTCGCCGCACATGGCAGTCGCATTGCATTGCGAGCGGCAACCATCGCCGCAGTAGTCGGGACCGTAGCCGCAAATCTTGGTTTTGCTGCAGCAGCTGCCATCCACACAGGGCCCGTCATCGCATCGAAGGGCATCGCGCTTCCCCAGTGCATGAAGTTCTCGGGCCTGCAGAAAGTGGGACGCGGTAAGCTCAGGGGACAACTGCTCTACAGCCTGAGGAAGAGGTTCTGCTGGTGCCTTGGCCGGGTTTTGGTGGGCAGGTCCGTGGAATCCCGGAGCAAACCTTTTGGAAAAGGTATGTTGAGGAGATGCATCACGTGTCTGGTTGACGATTAAGAATAGTACGCTGCAGAAAAGAATCAGAAGCCCAAGCGCAGCCCCGAGGGCCGAGTCTTTGACCCGGGAACGCATTGAGTCCTTACAAGGAGCCCCGTCGAGATTGGGTGGTTGGCTTCGCAAATCTGTTGGAACTATCCTTATACGCTCCCAACTGACTGGTGCACCCACACTCATACATATTTATACATGAATTCGGGGTTTTCTTGAACTCATACTCGAGTACATTTATCGTCAACCAATATCGCACCAATCCAAAACCGTTACTAGAGTCTCCTGACGCTATCCTTTGCCCTGTCACGCTACTCTATACCCAGAGCACCGATGATGGAGTCTCGAATGTCTCCAAGTGGATTCACGTTAGATCCTGGCTTCGAAGGAGCTAAGAAGGCTTGTGTAAAAATAAGCACTACAATTCCGATTTTGCCGGATGCCAAGGCTTGTCAAATCCTGTACCTACATGCTGCCGAGACCCGTTTAGCCGCCCAGCCAACAAAACCTATAGAATTTGCCTGGGTCCCCTGTCGTAAACCCTGGCCTCACTGTCGCCAGTAGTGGAATAGATGCCAACACAGCCTCCAGCTAACTATATGATTAGCTCTTTACGTGAGGATTGTTGTTGATGTAGGATGGTAGGCCATGATGGTCGGGAAGAGGTTTCAGTTCTGTAACGGACACCGTTGATCTCTAGATTATAAAGCCTCGGGAGATTTTTCTAAGTATTAACCTCATAAGTAGTATCTCCGTGTAAGTCACTATTCTTTTCGTAGAAATACACCACCGCTTAGCGACTTCACAACAGTGGTATCAGGTTTTTCGTAGGACTGAATGCCTGTCTTCAATAATTTCTAAGTCTAATCTTTAAATGGATATGAAGTTTTGTCATGCCACAACTTAACCTATGCATGGTCTTCACTGTAAAATTCATAGCACAATCCAACTTTCTCTCTGCTTTTTCATTGAAAATCCATGAGCTTTCATGAAATGGAGCTTTCGCATAGGGACTTTGAAATGTTTTGTCAAATATACAAGAAAGATGCAAACTCGAAGATCATGAAGGCACAGAGACTAGAACCGCAGCCATGTGAGTCAAGTATTGTGGTTATGTACCGTGTTCCACATTGTCAATCAGCACACATCTATTACCAGTCACGTAGCTTCTTTTTTTCCTACATTTACCCAGGTCCCTGTGATCGAGAAAATTACAGCGTGCTAGCGCAAATATGATCGGGTGGTATGATGCTAAGTCATTTAGCTAAGAAAGGATTTACTTACAAAAGATCTTCTTTCTAGGATCATGCTTCAAGAACCCGTAAACTAACCCTTATTCAGGATCAATGCCGCGAGCTAGTGGTGTTTTCCGCCACATACTATGGAAGTCGAAAAATTCGTTCTCCGCGGACGGCCCAGATGCGGCCCAGTAATACTTTTAATATGGCGGAATAGTGTGTCTCCTTCAACCATACTCATTTCAATACTTGTGATTAATTTGAGGTCTAGATTCCTGGCATTTACATCGACCCGCTCGGAGCGAGGTTTTTGAGTCTCCTGGCACATCGGATCATGCGGATCTTAGGGTCGTATGGATGAGGGTCCGTTGCAGGGATCACCATTTCGGCTGGTGCCGGCAGCACCCGGCTTGGCTTGGCTTGGCTTGGTCATTTGCCCTTCTAGTGGACTGCTCCAAATCCTTCAAGGGGCGGCTATATCGTGCCGCAGGCAGGATCGCAAGAACTAATTTAACACGAAGCCCGCTACAAGGGTTTTTGCCGCTGGGCCACATTTGTAGCATCGATAGGATGCTAACAAAAGATCCGTATGCCTTCCTCCAAAATGAATTGCAGTGGGTTCTGTCCTGGGAGATGTTAAACTACTAAAATTTGAACAGCTATTTAACGCGATTGAGTCTGATTTGGTATTGTCTCATGTTTATTAGGACATGCTTCCGCAGGATGCATTTCTCCTTGACCGGCTATTGACTCGCCTGTCTGGTAGAAAAGGAGAAACATTTTTACCTGTCGCAAAATGCCGAGGGAAGGCTAGGATGGCAAGTTTGCACTCGGCATATTGAGCCATCTTTAATGAAGCGGGTGGACGATTTGTGCTGCAGAAGCATGCTGTAAACATTTACAAGACTTTCCGAAGCCAACTGTGCCTCAACAAACATGCTTCAGTATGGGAAGACGCATTAATACCTATGGAGTGCAAAAGTAATATGGATTTGCAGCAGCGAAACAGTTCCAAGAGCTGAAGGTCGACAGGGGATTGCGTGTTAACATTGCTAGTTGTCTTCCCTTTGTAAGGATTATTAGTTGGTTAGCATCCAATAAGAAAGCTTACATACGTTCTCAGTCAATCAGAAAGCTACTCTGTTGCCTGTCCTAACGAACTTTTGGCACCATCTTTGGACTTTGTCCCACAGAAGAAAATCAACACCCTTCCAATCTCTTCAGCAGTGAGGCATTGCAACTAATATACGGATGAGGTATCTAAACTAATAGAATAGTATGAAAATAAAGATGTATGTGTCTAATGGATTAATACTCGCTCTAGATAAGACAAGAAGCCTTTGTAATTATAGTAAACCTGAAAGTATCTATAAATATCTCATAGCTAGCAAAGGCTCCCAAATATCAGCGTGAGCTAATTAAATAATTTTACATCTCAGTCTACCAGTCGTTATGCCATTCTGGACAAGAGATATGCGAAACAAATGACATTTATAACTCGCCAACAAGTAAAAGACACTGCAAGACACTCAAAATTGGCCCCAAAATTGCCGAATGTTTACATTATAACCCACTTGCATGTTCCGCTCTCTTTTGAGAAGCGGGAAAAGAATGTAATGTCGAGAGAATAGTCTTGATTTCGTAGCTACTACAGCAGGCCTATCAGCCACAAGCCAAGGGCCATCTATGGCCTTTGAAAACTAATAAGAGCTGTCTGGATCCCTGTTGTCGGCTAAATCTCCGGCATGGAGCCGAATAGGGCGGCATTGGCACATTACCCTGCTTCCGGAGGCCCGGGAAATGCATCGGGAACGCATTCAATGACCATATTGACCAAGTTGATACCACGACCAGAGAGGGACACCGGTATCTGCTCTAGAGAGCAAATCACAAATTCTGCTGTCCGTCGATGTTGCATTCTGCATTAAAATATGCGTTCACCAGACAACCTTCATGTTCTGTCTCGAATAGAATAAAATGTGTGGTGAGGCAGTAACCTAGCTATTTGGACAACTAACATGCAAGAACCATCTGAGACAATCTATGTAAGCAGACGAACTAAAAATCGGAACTTGACCATCAAAACCATCTTATCCATTAACCTAGCGGCCACTTTGATGGCTCCTGGTTGGATCTCATGGTGATTGATGGACTTATTAATAAAAGCCAAGTGCGGTGAACAGCATCGAGTTGACCAGATTTAGAACTTCCGTGGCGAGTGAAGCATTGGTATGCTCGCTACGCGGCAAGGTACAACAGTGGCGATTGTTGCAATCTTCGAGTCAAGATAAACTACTCCACTTTGGAACAACAGAGTCTACTTGTGTTTGACGTTGACTGGTCTGCCAACTGCCTTTTAGATGGACTCTTGGTTCTTACGAGATGTGATTCAACGTGAAGAGCGAAAAGGGGAATAGCGATTATAAAAACCTGACTTATTCACGGAATACATCGTACTCATGTTCTGCAGCGTGATAATCCATCTGAATAGGAACATATGAGGGTCGAGCTGCTTTGACTTTGTCAATAGCCGGCCCTATGGCCAAGGCGCATGCCAGGAGGTCTTCTGTGTGCTATTGGCATAGGCGCACAAGAGGTTGGCCGAATGTATGAATTTGAGGCTTTTGTGGCTATCCTTATGAGAAACGGGATAAGTATGGGTTCCGGAGTGTGACTGGTATTGATTCTAAACAATAGGCAAGATAAGCACAACTGCCAGGGCTATCACGGCGACGACTGAATGATCGACTGAACTCCAAGTTAAATATTAATCAAATTTCGAGTTGGAGATATTGACCAACACAGCGGGTTGCATTACTGAATAGGAGCATGTAAAGCCAGAAAGGAGGTTCGTTTGAGGAGGACAAAGGAAGACTGACCAGAACCCTTAAGTAGAGCCTCTACCCATTGAATAGGAGAGGTCAATCAAGTTAACTAAACTTCTACGGCTCCACAGGTCCCAGTATCATGTTGAGGACATTAGCGCCTTTCCGTAAAAGAATAATGGCGAACGTCGCTTCATTTACGTTACTTAATTTATCAATGAAATGGAGGCTTTCAACTGACTATCTAATGCTTCGTACCACATCTGCAAGTGCTCTCTATGTTTGAAATGCAACGCGCAAGAACGTCCAAGGCTCCAGAACTCCCGTTGCCGAAGCCGGATTCACACCTCTATTCCCAAAGAATATGGAAATGATAACCATTTAGCTGCGACAGTTAGGTAGAACCGGTCGTCATTTCACAGTGAGCCTGCTAAGTCTTTCCCGCAAGCCAGAATCTGAGTTTATAAGGGAGTGGGGCTGGCGACTGAACAAACGTTTCATGAGCTTCCCTTTTCAACCGAGGACCTTACCCGGAACTAAACCCAAGACGACTTGGATATGAAGGGAGGCGTAGGAATGGACCATATCTATTTGGCCCTTTATTTGACCACAATGGGTAGTTGGTAAAATGCAGGTTTCACTTGGCCCACAATTTGTTGGCCAGTGTTTGATTGACGTGAAAGTGGTTGGTGGACTGGGAATGGCTGGAATGAGCGTTACTGTCTCAGCACGTAATGCATGAACATTTATTTTTGAGGACGAGCATTTTTCCTACTTTCTTTGTTATTCTTTAACCAGCGCTCCGTCTCCCCAGCCAGTCTTACACCATAGCCATGGATTAATACGTCAAAACATGCTCTCACTTGGCCGTTTTCGATTTAGAAGCAGACTTGTCGCTCTTGGCATCGTTGCCACCCTCATAATTGCATTCGGTTTGCATTACAAATATTCATGGCTTGCGGACGTCTCTTACCACCACTTCTGGGCTGTGGGAAGCGCCAGCCGGGGTGAACATGATGCACCCCTCTATCTCCCTGATTATGACCCAACGATTAGACCTCAGCCTTATTGCGCTGCTCGTTTTTCAACAAAGTATCTTAAGGACACCAGTAGTCGTGGAGTCTCATACTGTACCCCCGGGTCTTCCTCAACATTGAAGTGCTTCCACACCAATCCCAGGTCCGATGGCCAGATTGACTCGCTTTGCATTGGACAAGGGGCTGTGCTGAATTCAACAATCAGGAAATTCCATCTCGATTGCAGTCTACGCGCTCTGACTTCAGATGAGCTAAATCGAGGATTGGTTCCGTTTGAGAGTATCCGGAGCTACTGGTATGATACAGGGCCACCGGTCGTCTTGCAAAAGGCTGTTCAAATCGGCGACTCAGAGTTTCCCATCGAGCCAGTCGACCTTCGTAATGTGGAGAGAGCTCAACCTCCACCGTCAACTTTTTTCCTAATAAAACGGGAAGAGGGTGGAAACTTATGGCATTCCCTCATGGAAATCTTTTCATTCTTCATGACTATAGATATTCTGCGGATATCTCCGGACTCATCTCGAGCGGACGGCCCTCTCTTCGACGCCGCTGAGGGGGCTGAAGACGCCCAAGTTGTCATTCTCGACGAATATAAGGATGGCCCATACTTTGACCTGTGGACACTCTTCTCTTATCGAAAGCCCCTTCGACTAGAAGAGATTTTAGCTGATACGGGCTCTAAGGAAGTTGCAAACGCCAAGATCATCATACCGCTCAGTGGGAGCAGTAACCCGCTCTGGCAAGACGATGAAGATGTTCAACAATGCCTATATGCTCCTAATCTTTCAGTTTTCTCGCAGCGTGTACTTGGCTTCTATAACATTGCTAGCCCGCCTGTTCGGAACCCCGGTAGCCCCATCATTATTACATTCATCGATAGACAACGACGTCGTCTTCGCTATCAAGAAGCTCTCCTGTCGACACTGAACAAGAACCCTCGCGTTCACATAAGGCCTGTAGACTTTGCGGCCATTACTCTTCAAGAGCAACTGCAGATTGTACAAGACACAGACATACTAGTTGGGGTCCATGGGGCAGGCCTCACCCATACGATGTTTATGCGCGAAAATCTTGGCGCAGTTGTCGAGATTCAACCATACGAGTTGAGTGACCATTATGGCTTCCGGAACGTAGCCAATATGCGCGGTTTGGACTATTTTCGTGTCCACGCTCAATCGGTTCCAGCGACCAGCGACCAAACCCAGCCCCAAGTTTCTTATCAACAAGCCACCACACACCAGCAGAAGCGACGTGATTGGCATGAGGATGACATTTTTATTGAGGAGCACCGTTTTCTAGACATCATGGATGCCGCAATCAAGTCAATGTATAACAAAGGGCCATGGAACTATGATCTTAATGAGTAGGAGAAACCCAGGTGAACTTCAATATCAGCGAGTGAAATTAGCTACATGGACTCAAATACCGAAGAACTGCCTCAAACTAGTTTAGTAAGTATATTTGACAAGGCCTTGGTCACGACATTCGCGCGCCATCTACATGAATGGGTGCAATTTGCAAAAAGGTACTACAAAACTCCGCCCTAGATAACGTTCCATGACCTAGTTATCAAAGACGCTCGCACGGCTAGACAGCATGTTCAAACCTGTCATTGCCAAGCTCCCCCATACTGTGAATCGGGGCACAAGGTAAACGGAATTAAGACGAATTATTGTTGTTCGTTCAAATAGCGCAGTGTTGCACACCGTCTGCAGGCATCTGCGGACTGAAGTGTTTGGACTTGATACTATAATCACAGGCTGAAGATATCAGACCCTTCCTCGTATAAAGCGTTCACCACCATCCTAAGCCACCGCAATGCTTCCTTATGCGCATGGCTGCCTCGTCTCGAGGATCCTTTGCCTCCCACCATGATCTTTTTGAGGAGCAGAGACCTGACCATAAGTCTCAAGATTCTTACTCTGTAACCGTCTTGTGTATCTTCAAAAAGTTGCCCTTATGTCTCCTTCTTTCTCCCCTCCCACAAATAAGGCAGCAGTGGTCCAGTCGGGTAAGGTTTCCTGACTTCATTCAAACTCGCCCTCTGCCCTCTATCAAGGCAGACTGTCGCCTCGGGTGTGTCCCATGTGTTGCGATCATCATGTTATCTGCGTAAGCAAAATTGCGTAGCTCATGAATCAATGGGTTGCCGGCGCTACTGTGGAAATGAGAAACACATTCAGTATAATACCCAATATCGTACTCATATTTGTGGTTCTAGGCTCGATAGATATTCTAGACGCCCTGATGATGAACATGGTAACCTGGTACCATCAATTTCCACTTCGGCTTTCGAAGATTGACACTATTGAAAACTTGCATTACGATATCACAGGTTGGAGAGCAGTGGCCCACCTATCCCCGCTTGAGTATTAGTAAAGTGGCTGTTGACCAAAACTATGGTCGAAATAAAAGTAAACACAAAATCGTATTTGTCCGACTCCCAATGAATCTAATAAATAAATCACATAACGGTTAATCGTTTCAGGCGCCTTCTCCACTACAATATCAATATTAACCTTGAGGGATAAATGCTGCCAAGGCCACCGAATCTACCCGCATCCCGGAACTTCTGTCCACCACAATTGAGCGATGTGCGAATAGAATCTCAAAGACTCCACACGGGAGCATAAAAAATGCGGGCTCGCCAATTCTGTAGGGGTCCTGCTTATACAGGTAAGCAAAAGTCGGGCACTTTTGCGGTTTGATGCCGATCTCTACTCGGCACGGCTATTGACCTGCCAGAACGGTCAAGAATAAGGTCACATCCCAATTGAACCCACTTTACTGCAGGCCAAGATAAAAGGGCATGATAAAATGTCGGCTCTGTCCGTCTGCTAGTTGTCTTGGGCCTTGAGTTCTCCTCTTGCCTCCTCTCACCTCCTTTTCTGTGTCGAGCTTTGGGTGTTCCCGGCATAACTACAACATTATGAAGTCCTCACTTGTCCTGGCTGTCCTCGTGGCAGCAGTCACTGGCAAGGAGATTCCCAAGGATGAGGTTCGTGCCGCCGAGCTGTACGATAACGGTGTCATGCATGAGCGCATCATGGCCGAAAAGTTCAGGCAATGGGACAAGCACGCTTCCATGCGTGCTGCCAGCCTCGAGGAACAGGAGTACCCGGAGCTGCACTTCGCGCAGTGCCGGGACGGCAAGTCGGTTCCTTTCCGAGACCAGCCTAACTTCTTCTTCCGTTGCAAGAACGTGAATCTTCATCATTTCCTCCCACACTCGGCCCTAGGCAGCCAGACTGGTCGGGGTTCGTCCTCATGGGGTTGGACATCTGACGACGGCAGAGAGTTTGCCATTATTGCGCAAGCCGATGGCGCTGCATTCGCTGAGGTAAGTTTCTTCTGGCTTGCCCGTCAAGAGAATTCAAGCCCAGAACACCTGGAGAAAATGCATGTCGCTAATTACCCTTTAGGTGATCAAAGGCGGCAAGCTTCGCTACCTTGGTCGTCTGCCACAGACTGCCGGCGCCGCGGCTGCTATCTGGAGAGAGATTCGAGTGTTCAAGCACTACATCGTTGTTGGCAGCGAGTCCTTTAACCACCACATCCAGATCTTTGACTTGAAAAAGTTGCTCGACATTGACTACAAGAAACCAGTAACATTTGACCCTACCACAGATGTCACCGGGTTCTATGGTGTATGTTGTCCCTGCACTTCTTTTGTATCGTCCGGACTTTCTAATGACAATGTAAAGGAACTCCCCGACGGCCGTGCCCACAACGTCCTCACCAACGATGACACCAACTTTGCTTACGTCGTCGGTGCACGCCCTCGCACCTCAGAGTGCCGTAGCGGTATCATCTTCCTTGATTTGAGCGGTATAATCCCCTTTCCTCTCACTCTACATATCTCTTTGAAGATGCGAGCAAATCCCTACGAAGCTTGTGCTTACTATCTGGTATCACAGATCCGTCAAACCCGACCTCTCCTGGATGTGCAGCCATGGACGGATACGTGCACGATGCGCAATGCCTCGTCTACAATGGCCCTCATGCGAAGTACCTCGTAAGCTTTGAGTTACTCCTGATTTCCTCTAAACCCACCCTGACAGCGTCTGCACCAATTAGGGCCATGAGATTTGCTACGGTTACAACGAAGACAGTCTTGTAAGAATTGAACCTCGTAGGTTCATTGCTTTTGTGCTGATCATGCCAAAATAGACTATCTACGACGTCACTGACAAGCAGAACCCTGAACTAGTCTCGGTGACTGGATACGAGGGAGCTACTTACACCCACCAAGGCTGGGTGCTGGACACTGAAAACCAAGAGTTCCTGATTCTGGACGACGAATATGACGAGCACGACGGTCGTGGTCCGGGAGCTAATGGCCATGCCACAACCTTTATTTGGGACATCCGTGACCTCGAGCATCCTAAGCAGACCGGATACTACCAGGCCCCGCGCATCACGATTGATCATAACCAGTACTCCTCCCCGTCGCCCACCCACCCCATTCCCCTTCCCTTGCTGACTTTCCATGCAGGTATGTCTTTGGCAACTACAGCTACCAGTCCAATTATGGCGCAGGACTTAGTATCCTTGACATCTCCTCCATTCCCCAGAATCCGAGTGGCAGTAGCGTTCATGAGGTTGGCTGGTTTGACGTTTACCGCGAGGACGATGAGGCTGGTGGTGTCTTGGAGTTTGTGGGCAGCTGGTCGAGCTACGCCGGTTTTAAGTCAGGATATATCTTGATTAACACTATCGAGCAGGGCGCATTTCTTGTGAGTTCTCCGCCTTGGCTGTCCGTTGTCTTTGGATTTACTATACTAATAATGATTTTTCTGCGTTAGGTCAAGGTGCAAGACTCTAAGAAAGGTGGAGACTGGACAACTGAATAATACTGTGCTTCTAGAATAGCCTGGTTGTATGGTTCCTGGAAATTCAGGCTAATGAGGCTCGCTTGTATCTAAAACAAAATTATGCTTGGGAAGAAAATTATGCCTGGAATGGAGTAGGTAAACTTCGAACCAGCCTTTAGCTACAATTGAAACACCCGAGTCACAGTCCGGGAAAATGCAGTATTTTATCAGTGTACTCTCCCTCCTAGGTCCAAAGGATAACGACCTATTATTGCTTCTGTATTGCTTGGGGTTTTGTATCTACTTATTGAGGAATTTATTAAGATGACCTGGATTTGATGTCTTGCTACCTACATCACAAGCGGCACGTCATCCCAACCGTCACCAGAACATTGACGCCTGGGCGAACTCTTTCCATCTCTTGCTTGAAGCGCCAGCCCGTGCAGCGTGCAGCTAGTAGAATGAGGCTCTATACGTGCCATTGCATCAAGCGTATGGGTCAACTTCTTCGGTGTAGCATCCTAGAGATGATAGCCTTAGGGTTTAAAATGCCTCATTGGATTCAAGAGGTTCACCCAACTGGCTGGATATCAGAGTCAGAGTCAGAGCAATGACCAGACCTCATCTTCCAACCAACTGACTGCATCAATTCAACATCATTGCGTTCAGTCTTTGTATTTTTGTCCGTCTATGGTGTGTAATCCGAATCAACGTTCCTTGCACGACATCGAATAAGGAAACACGTCGTGCGAGCGCCCAATGTCAAGCCAGTGCTGTGCGATCAATACGAATTGCATTGTGTCCTCTTACGCCACAGAGCTTGCAAGTCCTTGAAGCATCTAAACATCCATCGTGTACAAATCATTTCCATGCTCATCAAGGAATACGCAGGCGCCCTGGCTAACCATCAGCATTTACGTCTCGACCTTGAAGACAAGCGGATCGTGAACAGCGCCTTTGTGCTCGTAGACGTAGTCACCCTCGTTGAAGTGACTTGTCTAGGGATGGTCGCCGGTTCCCTTCAGAACGTAAATCTCGGCGGCTTCGATATGTCGGTGCGGTGGCAAAACGCCTCCGGGTTCGGCTTGGATTATGACCGTGGGAACTCCAGTATCGGGCTGGAGCTTGACAAGCTTGATCCAGATCTTGGGTGCTAACGGGAGCCATGGAAGATTGTTGCAGTTGACCGTGGCTCCACCATCGTGTTCACCGTGTTGATGCGCGGGAAGTGCCGAGGGATTCATATTCCTCATAGACTATATGCTTGACAGAATGATTTATAAGAAGAAGTCGGGAGGTTGGAAGACACCATTGGCAACGACCGGCATGGCTGCGGTGGCCCCATATAGGTTTAATATAGCATTTTGTTTAGACAATGTCTCAGGGCAGTACACGACTGGCAAGAAAAAGCCAATAAGAAAACAAACCGATTTTTCCACCAAGACCGGAACACAGCCGCTAAGTCGGATACATCCCACTGGGGTGAGTCACAGATGGTCTTTTCAGAGGCGTAGGCGGCATCTAGGTGCTCCAAACTCGATTCCGTCTACTGGTAATACATTGGAAACGTTCCGTCAGCGGCCCTGCTGTCGAACTTCGGACAATCACAAGAATTTCCAGCTCCGAGCAGTTCGCGCAGCGACTAGCCCTGTTCTAGCGCATAACCTGGACGACCCTGAGGAGGGCGGGCAACAGGACCAGGTTCAATGAAAATTGATTTGGCGTAGATGATATTGTACTTCTCACTGAGGGCGGCAGAGGGGTTGTAGTGTAAAAACAAAACACAATTGTCTACGTCGTCTCAAAAGCGCGGTATGTCATGCTGACGGCACGGCCGGCTCACACGTACATTTCACTAGTATTGTCATCTGCATTGAAGTAAAAGAAAAAAACTTACAAAGCAGAGAGCATATCATATCATCGAAGCATTCAAAGCGATGTCAGTGAACGGAGCACAGTCTGATGGCCTCGGAATGTAAGTGCTGCGGATTTACTGAGTGTCAATTGGGGTATCCACACTAAGCAGACAATCGTCATAGCTTGAAGTTCTCATGGATATAAAAATTTCTGCACCTCTCACCAACTTATAGATGTCATAGGACCAGGCTACAAGAAGTGTGCTAGACGCATTGGAAATATTACTTGTTTATTCACCCAGGCAATACGGATTTTTTGGTGGAGTATAGGGTAGCCAGCAGTTAAGTGAAGTGGTATGAGTTAGGTACTGTGACGTACTGTCGTTAAGCTTGGATACCTGCAAATCAGTCTTCATGGAACAAGTGTTTTACTTAAAGTCAAGATAATTGAAATCTATTAGCTCTTCGCTTTATTATTACCATTGCGCTACTCTTCAGCCACTTTGCGGAAGTGCCCACACCAACGGGGCTTGCGCTCTCCTCGAGCCAACAACGTTCACAGTCGAAAAAGAAAACAAAAAGAGAAATCTCTCAACAACATGAGAAAGGTCACGGTGGGGATCGAACCCACAATCTCCTGATTCGTAGTCAGACGCCTTGCCATTGGGCCACGCGACCCACTTGTGGTGTATTCCTTGAGATGGAATCAAACCAAGAATCATGCCTGGGGTCGAGCAGTATCACAGTGCCAAACAGACACAGGTTCTCTCCAACAAAGCCTTTCCATGCTTATTATGTCTTATTGGTGCTTGTTGATCCCTGATCCACGAGACCTAGTCTTCTACAAGAAGCTTCCGAGCGAAGGCGCAACTGAAAAGTTTTGCAAAACAGCATCGCACACATTGATATTGAACACCATCCTTGCCTCTGTGAATGCTTTGACTCTTGATGTTACTCGAAGGTCAATCATATTTCGTGCCAGGCTGGTACTGCAAGCTATCCACTCGTCTTCCTTCCGTGTCTTTTCACTCGACAGTCGGAGGACGCTAGTTCCTTAGTCTTGTTTTGTAGAAGCTCTTGTGTAAAGAATAGGCTACACGAGGCAGGGCAGGTTGTACCTTATACTTGTGAAACCAGCCGTAGACGGATTGTGGCCCACATGGTAGAATATGCTGTCTTGCTTGGAGCACGCTCAATCAATAACTTGGCAATAACTGGATCCATCCACATCGTGGCCCGCACCCAAGTGCACTTGCCGACGTAAGTTTCCCATATCGAGGCCGCCCAGCCCTTTTTTGGTTATAGGACTCGAAACGTGACTCGACGGCGGCACCATCCATGTGGTAGACAGAATGTAAGGAAGGGAAGTGGATCTTTCTCAGATTTAGGGTACTGAACCGGATCCGGCCTGCTTGCTTTGTAACAACTGATTTAGAAGACTTTTCGTCAAGCGGCCCACCGAGCCAAAAAGGAGGATGAGAGGCTCCATTACACGTAACGTGACGACTGCAAGCGCCGAGCAGACTTTGTTAGCTGTGGCTCAGTTTTTAACGCGTGATAACTACGGCCGCAAGCGTGTCCGCGTATGAATCAAGGAGATTTGTGTGAGCAAGCAAACGACACAAATATCTACTTTATTATTTTTTCTAGCTCCGGTTCTGAGTCTCTGACTGTATTTTTGGTTCCTTGTTGTACGTGGTTGCTCATAGTACAGATTCTCTATTTCTGAATTTAATAAGGGGTGCATCCCAAAGCCTTCGGCTCAGCAATCTTTTACTCAGAACGTGTATCATGAGCCCTACCCGTTCATTTCGCCGAGTCGAAAGGAGATTTCCGCCGCCGGCAAGAATGTCATAGTAACCGGTGGTGGGTCTGGAATTGGTAAAGCGATTGCAATGGCCTTTGCCCAAGCCGGCGCCAAGCCAGCATCACGAGTTGGTCGATGCGAAGAAGTTTTGGAGACTGCACGAGAGGAAGTGCTCGCCGCTGGGTTGGCCCAGGGCCATCAAACTCCTCACAGCCAAAGCCGATCTTTGCAACTTGGACCAAACGCTGCGGGCTTTCTCCAAAGTCTCGGAAGAGTTTGGGGCAGTTCCCTGTAATTGTATCCAATGCAGGTTCGCTGCCTCCGGTTAAAGCAGTCATCGAATTAGAAGCCGCAGAGGTTGTTGATGATCTTAGCTCCAACGTCGTAAACACTCTACACACCATTAAGGCAACAAAGATGGTGGCCGACGCCCAAGAACCTGTTCGCGTCAAGATCAGCACCGAGATGCACGCCTTCCCATACTTGAAGCCAAGCATGAGCATATCCTCTGCCGCAAAAGCTGCTGCTCTCACTCTCACGAGCTGCTTCGCTGAAGAGAATCCTTCGTTCCATGTGTTGAACATGCACCCCGGACTTGTATTCACTCACATGACGGGAGCAGGTATAGACTCGCGTAAGTCAACGGGTACCTCCTTCCCTATGCTAAATATACCATGCTAACGCGTTGCAAGCTGAATTGCCGGGCCGTTTCTGCGTCTGGCTCGCCTCTCCGGAGGTTCGCTTTCTGAAGGATAAATTTGCTTCAGCAAACTGGAATGCCGAAGAGCTGGTTCAACGTATCTACATTAGTAACATTGGCCCGGTTGGTGCAATTGGATTAATTGGGAAAACATATCGACGAGGTCAACGAATAGAGCTTGCACCCTAAAATACAGGGGTGGTGTCACTTAGGCTAGTAGCTGAGGCACTCCCATTGTTTTGGCGCTGTCATGATGCCTCAAGCTCTCAAGTAACAAGACATACCGAGGGCCATTCGCTGCCGCTTATGCCCATGTGAGTTCTACTGGCCTGTCTTTTGTAGTCTGCTCTGAAGGGATTTGGTGTAATGATGGAATGTTGCTCTGTAAGTCTGCTACTTCTCTGAGCAACTAGTGCCCGTGGCGCACTCTCTTTGTAGGGCCACCACAATCTCTATCAGCTCATGTTGCATTCTCTGCTATTGAAGATATTGTTTTAGTCAGCGCAACAGTCAGCTGATCATATCATTGTTGGATCGACATATTATTGATGCTGCTAGTTTGGACCTCCGAATAAGCCGCCTTGCTCAACGACGTTAACTTAAGCGATCTCGTCGTGGATTAATTTCGAATTAGTTATCGCCGTATTTTTGAAGGATTCATTAGGGCCGAGTTGCCTGCCCCTTCTCCTGGCACGTTGCGTTGTTTGACTGGTACGAATTATGTCGCACACCGAGGGGACGTCAAGTGCCGATGATGCGGCGTTCGGGCGCTTGGCAAAGCGCATGAGTGCCTTTGTTCGTACGCAATACCCTTGCTTAGACAGATGGATCTAATCTCTGGCCAGCACGACCATTTTCGCCAAGATTGGTCAACGCTCTATTCTATTTCGGATTCAGGCACCCGACCCGAAGGCATGACCCTGCGGGGTTACATCCAACTAGGCATACGATTCTGCTCTCAGTTAGAAGCACACCATGACATTGAGGAATCGTGGTTCTTCCCCCTCCTCGCAAAAAGAATGCCGTGTTTCAGACCTGAAGAAGACCTTATCAGTCAGCATCGCCAAATACACCAAGGTCTCGAGCGACTACAGGCCTACCTCAAGGCATGCCGCGGGGGAGAGTCTGAACTGAGTTTTGCCCAAGTCAAAGAAATCCTCGATTCTTTCCAGGAAGTCCTATGGCAACACCTTGACCAGGAGGTAGCGGATCTAGGGGCTGAGAACCTGAAGAAGTATTGGACCAAGGAAGAGGTGGATAGCATACCAATGTGACCCATGAGGCACATGATGGCAAAGAGACAAACACAGTGGCCAATAGCAAAGGAAAAGACCGTCTGAGAAAGAAGATAACCCAGATAGTCATCATAGTGGCTAGAACTGGAAGAGGTCATATTCAAGTTGATTTCGAGGTCACCTGGCATCTTTCTCTCGCTCTCGAATAATCACCGGTCGATTAATTATTCTCAGGGTAGCGGAGTACAATGAAGGTACGGAATAATACCAACGTTCTTTCTCGAGCTAGATGTCAAGAGAGGTCAGAGAAATGATACCAAGTGCAATGAATTGACAGAAGCAATCAATTCACCCAATGGGAAGCCCGTAAAGAGAAGCACGAATTACTCAGGAAATGTGCTATTGGGGTTCCTGCGACATCGAGGTCCTGTAGTCACCACGTGCCTTGGGCGACTCCACCCCATGCAAAAAGGGCTCATCACCATTATCAGATTTGCATTCATCTGGGCCCTAAAACCCGAGGCTGAAAACAAAAGCCTGCCTGGCGACAGGGTCCAATCTCCTTGAGCAGCCATATCGCCCACGACGGTGGTGCCTCTGTTGTGGATGAACGGCTTGCCCGGAGTGGAGAAACTCACTTGTGGCTAGGACGATAGCGACTCTCGACCAGACAGTATTTGTTTTGGATAATCACCAGATAATAGACTACTTGGAGGCACGGTTCCCACGTTGTCATTCACCCAAGCTATCAACATGAGTGACAATTATGCCGTCAAGACGCCTTGGAAAAATACGTATGCGATGCTTCCACGCTCTCCAAGATGATCATCTGCACGGATAAGGCACCAGCGTTATGATTCAGAAGAGACGAAGCCTTGACCACAATAAGTCTCACATGGCTTCAGACTGTCAGGTGATCATCGATCTGGATCGCGATGTAGCTACAGAGTAGAGAGATGCGGCTCTCAGAGCTGGCCGTCCGTTCTTGGCTGTCCATGTAACCTGTGATGTGGAGACCAACTCCAGACGGTCGGGAAGCCCGAACGCCTTAGCAGCGAAACTACAAAGCTTATGGAAGCCCACGTGCCTGGGGAGTCGCGCTCAGAGTTCGAGATGTTTTGCTTCCATGACTGCCCTACCCTGACGGTTGATTCAACTCAATTGTAGCCGGCTGAGGCAGCTAGAACCCCAACCTCAACCCCAAATACACCAACAAACTCACCCGGTTCCATACTCATAGACTGACTTTCATACCATATTTTATGAAACCCTCGTTCTGACTTCAATCCTCGCCACTATGCCTTCCTTTGACGCCACAGCTCGCCAGCCAACCAAGTCAGGCAGATTGTGTCCTGATTTTGGTTTGTTCGAGGGAATAGATGATTATATCATATTCTAATGAATTGTGTAGAAATCAAGGCAGTACACAAGCTTTTCCCGCTTTACTTTGAGGCTCATACAACTAAGCGAAGACCTGGGTTGTGGCAAGGCGCGATCGAAGCTTGGAAACAAATCCTTTGAGAAGGGCTTACAATTTTCACAGTCACCATGCAACCATTGACTTTGCTCTTGTTCAAGAATACATGAAATGAACGCTTGGAAAGTATGAAACATTCAACACAAAAGTGGAAGAGTTTGAAGCTGAAGCGGAACAAGCCTTTGAGAATAAGCTGCTACAGCTTCTTAACCACCAGCCAAAACATCCTTTGGCACATGCTCCATTTCCATTTCTTCTTTCCATAGAGCTCTCAAGCGGCGCAGCATATCCTCGTCAGTGGCCAAGACTCTCTCCAAGATTGCGAAAGGATTATCCCATCCTCGGTCACGCATCGTAGCCACACCTGTCTTAAGTTTTCCCATGAACCAAGCTCTCGTCTCTGAAGCCCTGGCTGAAACGATGGCCCCCACCATGATTTGGCATGATGTTAATTCCAAGCACCAACAAGATCTACCAGGTAGCTGAGAGAGTTCTTGTTTAAGCTCGTCAGCTACTAGTAGTATGGAGCTTTCGTCCGCCCCTGGAGACGATGATAGATGGAGAATAATCTGTGTCGCCTTGGAGGTAGCTCGGACGAAAGGGCTGCTATGGCCTCCGAGGACTTTGCACTGTATGTACAATTTAACCCACAGCGCTTCCAATTCAGGAGGGACATCTCGTGGAGAAGAGATCTTGTTGGAATGGGCATTAGCCCATTTCCGTAGCCGAGAAAGACCCTGTGACATAGTTGCTAGGACAGACAATATGCTATCGTCGAGGTCCACAGCCAAATCAACGACTTTACTATGGAACATGCGGGGATAGCCGAAGACACTGTTCGTGGAATCGCTTTAGCGGTCAGTTTGACTCAATTCGTACAACACTGGAGGGAGATGCTCTCACAGAATTAGGAGGCTCATGAGGATAGGCGGGATAGGCGGTAGGTTACGTGATCGTCTTTCCTTGATTGCCTGGACGACGCCGTGTATGTGAATCTCCCAACCAGCATCATTTTGCACAAGCCGATCTCCTATTGCCATCACAAGTGCTGCAAAAATAAATCCCTCAGTGTAGGCCTGTTTGGACTCGATTCTTTGCATGATCATTCTGAGGGCCCTATATGAGTGCAAGTCGGCCCGCAACTTGCAGAGCGCGTCTGGCGACCAATACCGGATGGCAACGACCATAGTTGCCTCGACGAGAGCAGGTTCGGAGGCGTGAACGTTGAGCCATTCTGTGTCATTTGAACTTCCCGACTTGTCCTCCTTATCTAGAAATAGAAGCGACCAGAATTCAACTACTACAGTGCATGATTAGCATTATTGCGGAGCCCTTGAAGCATGACATGGGCCGACGAACACAGCTGTGCAGAGCGATACGGGTCTGTCCTCGAAGTCGCAGTAGACAGGGCAATGGCTAGACTGGGGCCATCCATTGTGCGAAGGGCTTCCTTTTGCTCATCATGGCTAGCAGCGGTCTGGGTCTGCAGCTTTTGTGCTTCACTTTCCGCCTTCCGCTCCCGCCGGCTGGCAAAGTTGACTTTGGTAATGTGACCTCTCCTCCTCTTTGCCTCCGCTTTCGACAGCTTTGGCGCCCCCGTCACATTGAGAAACGTAAAGCTTGTTGAGGCCATTGCGACTGAACGCCCCGTTTAGGAAACTGAGGTCTCGTGAGGATAAAGGCTGAGAAATGGAAGACATGATGGATAATCAGGTCAGCCTGGAT
Source organism: Paramyrothecium sp. XJ0827 (assembly GCA_020881915.1). Classification (NCBI taxonomy): domain Eukaryota; kingdom Fungi; phylum Ascomycota; class Sordariomycetes; order Hypocreales; family Stachybotryaceae; genus Paramyrothecium; species Paramyrothecium sp. XJ0827. The sequence continues at coordinate 2,954,355 of JAJFPB010000009.1, forward strand.
CTCTGTTGGCCTTACCCGATCAGGGCATTGAGAATTTGTGGAGACAGTTCTCCATTAGTCAACGCCGGGAGCCATTTTTTGACCATACTGTAACGGGTTCTTGAGATTTGTGGAGAGAAGCGCATTGGCCGGGTTACGAATTACGCATTGGATCCAGTTCTATCGCAATGCCTGAACACAGGACGACGGCGAGCAGCGCTGGTTGGCTACACGAGGCGAATGTGTAATCAGCTGGTGCTAGACAGCGTACAGCCATGTGAAAGCTGCAAGGATTCTCTGATGAGTACTTAAACAACGCCTTCCCTGGGCTTGAGTACAGGAATACCGCCAAACCCTACCAATACCTGGCCTCCAACACATAACCGATATCATGGCTAGGCAGTGGATCTTGACAGGCCAAGAGGGCTTTGAAAAGTCCCTCGAACTTCAGGAGAACGTCAAGTTGCCGTCTCCAGATGAACTTGGTCCAAATGAAGTCCTCGTTGCTCTGCAGGCTGCAAGCCTCAACTACAGAGACCTCGTGATTGCTGGTCCAATGGTACGTAGGACATTGTACTGTTATCGCCCATGCACTTCCATCTACCGAAGAAAACCGCAATGGAAACCTGCTGACACCAACGTTAGGGTATTAATGGACCTATCACCCCGCCTGTCGTTCCATGCTGTGACGGCGCGGGCATTGTCGAGGCTGTGGGGTCCTCCGTCCAAGAGTTCAAGGCTGGCGACCGAGTCATCACCTATCTTGTCCCGAAGCTTGCCGAGACGAGCGGTGATGACGCCGCTGCCGGTGTTGAGGTAGCACTTGATGCTCTGGGACAAGGCCCAGATGGAACACTTCGCTCTAAGGGCGTTTTCTCCGAAAAGGCGCTTGTTCATGCTCCAACATCTCTGGACTGGATTTCTGCGGCAACCCTACCTTGCACTTGGCTGACAGCCTGGAATGCGCTGTTCGGACTCAAGGACAAAGCGATTGGCCCCGGTTCGTGGGTACTCGTCCAAGGCACGGGAGGCGTAAGCATCGCTACTCTACAAGTTGCGGTAGCGGCTGGTGCTACCGTAGTCGCAACCACGTCGACTCAAGAGAAAGAAGAACGCCTCAAAGCGCTCGGTGCGGCGCACACAATCAACTACCGCACAAACGCAGAGAATTGGGGCAAGCAGGCACGGGATCTTACTCCTGATGGACGAGGATTTGACATAATTGTCGACGTTGGCGGGGATGCAACACTTCCGCATTCCCTGACGGCCATCAGCGTGGCTGGTATTGTGGTCCTAGCTGGGTATGTAGGAGGAGAGGCTCAGCCTGTGCCTCTCTTCTCTGCATTTATGCACGCCTGCATGGTTCGAGGTATCCTGGGCGGAACTAGAAACCATCTTCGGGAGGTTGCCAAGTTTATCGACGACAAAGGTTTAAAGCCTGCTGTGGACGATGTCGTTTTTGAACTGGCGGATGCCAAGAGTGCGTACAGGCGGCTGAAGGAGAAGAAGCACTTCTCAAAGGTTGTCATTGAGATTAAGCACTAATAAGAAACGAGATGGAGTTGGAGGTCAGATGTGGTCTTCTTTCATAATACGCAAGTAATATCTGCTCAATCTTATCTTCAACTGATTCGGATATCGGCGAGGAATGGAATCTCCCGTGCGGTGCATGCGCCGAAAGTCTCCTTCCTCTTGTGTGATTCTAATCAGCGAGTAATGCCTACAATGATACCTAGACATATTACACACATGAGTTGTCCAAGATCCGTCTTCTCCGACGGTGGCTTCGCGACCCCCGCAAAGTTGACAGGCGGTCTGAGGATCATTGCCGAAATTGAAATCATGCGGAGCTGGACACCCCGCCACGCAAAGATCATGCTTGACGTTGATAGATGTCATTCGTCAGCATTTCCTTGATCAATATGGAACACGACTCATGTCGTCCGAACAAATGACCCAACGTACTTGATCATTGACATTGAAGCATGGATAATAGATGCACGTTTTGATGACTTGAGTACTCCTCGGCTGTTGGAGCCATAACGGCGACTCCCGCATCGGCCGCACGATGCAAGATGTGGTGGGCATAAAGGCTTGCGAATATCGAACATGAATAGTTTTGTTGTTCATCTACCCAAATTGCCTGAATACTTGCGAAGCTGATCGCCAAACCCCGGATTATCATCAGGGGTCTCACCACCACGCCAAGGTGTGGCTTACATGACATTCCTACCGTTACACTGGAAGCAATATAAAAAGTCCCTCGCAAGAATGCGGCCATTTCCTCTTTGGTAGCGGAGAATTTGCCTCTTACGAGTTAGGAAGACATGTATATAAGATGAAGATCTGACTTTGGGGATTCTAGGTGATTGTGGAGTCCGGAGCAAATCACCTCGATCCAACAGAAATGTGGCAGCTTCTCAGTTTAGGACTCCTCGCCTCGGCTGCCGCACAGCAAATCGGCACTGAAATCCTGGAAAGACATCCAAACCTCTCATGGAAGCGATGCAAGGCCGCAGGAAGCTGCCAAACTGTGAAGGGGGAAGTCGTCATTGACGCCAACTGGCGCTGGTTGCATAACGTGGGCGGATCTACGAATTGCAACAGCACCGATGCGTGCACAAATAATTGTGCGCTAGAAGGTGCATCATATCAAACCACATACGGAATCACCACGAAGAATGATAGCGTTTCGCTGAAATACAGGACCAATGTCGATTTCGGGTGAGCAAGACTAGGGGGTCTATACCACATTTGAGGCTAACATGCCAGGGCAGAACCAACCTGAATTCTCGCATCTTTTTATTGGAGAACGAAAACAAGTACCAGCTATTTACGCTCCTAAACAATGAAATAGCTATCGATGTTGACCTTTCGTCAGTAGGGTGTGGCGTAAATGCCGCGCTTTACTTTGTTGCTATGGGACCGGATGGTGGCAAGGCAAGCTATCCCTCTAATAAGGCCGGGGCTAAGTACGGCACGGGGTACTGCGACGCTAGTTGCACTCGCAGCCTCCGCTACATTGGAGGCAAGGTATGCACTTTCTCTAGATGTAATTCTCTCATGTCCTGCTGATATACTGAATGAACTAGGCGAACTACGAAGATTGGACTCCTTCGCTCACGGACAGAAACAATGGGGAGGGGTATCACGGTGCCTGCTGTTCCGAATTCGACGTCCTGTAATGACTCCTTCGAAGTGCTTTCTGTATAGTGGGCAAGAATTCATTACTGACTCGTGGACAGCAACTCAAACGCGCATTCCTACTCCATGTCGTCAAAACCATGCATCAATGTGGACTATGAAGTCTGCGATGCGCCGCAATGCGACCTTAACAACGTTCTTTATCCGGGCCGAGGCTTCCCTTGCGATAGATTTGGCTGTGACTATCAACCCTACAGACTTGACAACAGGGAGTTCTACGGCCGTGGCAAGACGGTGGATACAAACAGAACATTCACGTGGGCAGCCCGATTCAGTCGGTGGCATACAACATGTGCTAACAGCCGGAATTCAGCGTCGTGACTCGGTTCCAGAAAGAAAAAGTAACTCAATTCTTCGTCCAAGATGGCAAGAAGATCGAGGTCCCTGCCCCAGCAACCCCGGGCTTTCCAAAGGGCAATGGGGTCACAAAAGAATACTGTGACGCCAAGTCCGAGATATTCCAGGAATATGACCAATTCAACACTATTGGCGGGTTCTCTAAACACATCGAATCACTACGCCACCCAATGGTATTGACCATGGCAATTACAGACGATGTAAGTGGAGTTTCCGTATTGCGTATGCGCTACCCTAGGACTGATCACAAGGCTAGCATTGGGTCCACAATCTCTGGTTGGACAGCGTCTGGCCAGTTGATGCCGCATCGCTTCCAGGCACTCAGCATGGACCTTGCGTACCCGAATTCAATGACCCCCAAAACACGATGTACGAACAGGGAAGGGCGGGTGTGGTGTGGTCCAATATTCGGTTTGGCCCAGTTGGATCAACAGTGGCAGCATGATATTGTTCGCTCGTGCGTAGATCCTATTTAGCTGTGTGAAAGAATACCAAGAAAAGAAAAACATGGCTTTTCAGCCAGAATAATATCTGTCCCCCTTTTTTGTGCTACATTGGTTTGTGAGCCCCAGCTATTATGGCTAGCAAGCTTTGGGAGGCGTTCTTTTGTATTCAACTCAACGCTGTCGAAGCTTTGGTAGATGCTTTGCATCTTGGCAACGTACGACCCCCGCTGGTGTTGAGGCTGGTGTTGGAGACAACACATGTTACATATTCAGTTCATTCACTAGGTGTGTATGTTATTCTCTTTAGACATTAGTAATCTTGTTGCCCAGACCGACATTCCTTCCTCGCGTATATAGGGACATGATACACATCGAGGCCTTTCAGAAAGACACGCGGACCTAAGAAAGCTAGTTGTACTCTTTTAACGCACTTCAATTCCTTTGACAGTCCTTCCATTAGGCAGGCAGGAGGGATTTCTCAAACTCAATCACAGTCTCAAGTACGACATTGATTTCTTCTGGTGACAGTATCTTATCTTCGGTCAGTGCAAGCGTGTTGGCGGTCCGAACAGTGTTTTTGATCTGGCGCCCATTCAGTTCCACCTTGGCGAAATTGCTCAAAACTTCTTCTGGCCAATTGGCATCCTGATAGCCATTAGTTCGCCTAAGAAAGAGTCTCCATAGCGCAGCTCTATCTCGTGGACCTAATGCATGATACTTCAGGGCCAGGTGGATGCGGGACTGGAAAGCCACATCAAAAGTATCAACTCGATTGGTGGTCAAGAACATAATTCCTTCAAAGTATTCGAGCGTCCGAAGGAAAACTAAAGGGTTCATTATCAGCCAAGTCCATCAATACCGAGTTGCACGGCATACTTGACACAAGTCCATTACGTGTTAGGTCGTGCGCTGAGCGCTTCTCCAGAAACACATCAGCTTCGTCGATCAGGAGCACAGCCTTCCATTTCGTGACCAAAGAAAGAACGCGCCGAAGATTGCGCTCAACTGTTTCGACGTTGGAACCGAACCCGCCGGACATCATGACGTACAGTGGCCTCTTGATCTTCTCAGCCACGCTTTCAACAGTGAATGTTTTGCCTATCCCTGGTACGCCATGAAGGAGGAAGATGCATCCTCGACCTTTGCCTTTTATCATATCATCAAAAGTGTCGTTTTGTGATGTCTGTTGTTTTGTTAAAGCATGAACGATCCTCTTCTGCCCACTAGGCAGCATCAGCATGTCAAAAGCGTCTTCTTCCCACTCAATATCCGTCAAATTGTCAATGTAAAACCAACACCAGCGCTTGTCGAGAAGTGCAAAACCTGGAACTTTATGGTTGCTGCAGATGCAATCCTCCTCAGTGATTGCTTCTTTCTCCATGCGCGTGCTGCTTCGTACTGCTACGCCACGATCCGTTCGATACTCGATAAAGGTTGTGTGGTCAACGATAACCCGACCGGTTAGCTATGTAGGTTAGCCTCTCATTTCCATGTTGTTCATGAACTTCGCCTGAGTACTCACTTGAACAATCTCAGTTGTGTATTTGTCCTCTCCACCCCAAATGGTCGGCTCCCTATGGTGTTCAATCGAGACTGCTTCACCCTTATAACCACGATGTTGTAGGCCGATGAGAGTACATAGTTTCTTGCCACGAATGATCTGCTTTTCTCGTAGCAGATCCTGATCCTCAGAGAACTTCAACGGGTGTACTACGAGACTTGAAACTGGCTTCGTCCCTCTGAAGTCCTGAATCTCAAAATCTGTCGTGACGTAACCATATGTCTTGCCAGTGAAAGCAAATGACTCGGCAACAATGTTCCAGTGAGCGTCCTTGCACCAGGTTTTGGGTTGGAAGTTACAAGAGACTAGCCGCAAGATCCTTCTGGTGTGTTCGTCGCCAGCAACGACGAGACTCCCGGGTTTGAAGAGCATCCAAACATCCGAGTATAAGATGACCGGGTCTGAAGAACTGGCGACATGAACTTTGTACCGCTCAGTATAGTCTTTGAGTACCTTGTCCACGAAATTGAGCGCAAGTTGGACATCCACTTTTGCACTCACATCTCCTAACCCCTCCGTATACTTCACGAGTTCTTGTCTGTGATGAAAGAAGCAGGCCAGCGTATCGCTTTCCGTACTCGCCTGAAGAATGATTGGATCTCCAGCAAAACTGTATCCTGGATATGTTTTGATTACTGACCGCAAAGCAGCTTGAACGTGAGCCGAGAAGACTTTGAGAACGGCTTTAGTGAGCGAGCGGCTGCCGTCAAAGTATTTATACCATCGCAAAGCAGAGATTTGTTCAGCATCTTCGTCTTTGTCTGTTTTTCTCTCGCCAATTTCCTTCAGAACCTCTTCACCTTTGAGGTTGTATCGCGACTCGAATTCCTTGACCTCGCATATGATCGGTTGAGCTGGGGTTTCCTTCAGGTTGCCTTCAGTGCTGTGATCAGATTCAGGCTGAGTACACTCTTTACCATCATCACTTTCCTCGGCAAACGGCTCAATCTTGTGTCTCATGGTGACCTTCTTAACTCCAAAACTGTAGATGTTGCCAGAAGAGTCCTGCGTTTGGCTCCGTCGTGAATTGGCGTTTGTTGTTGGGGGAGGGATGGCGAGCGTCAGATAATCCTCAGAGCGGAGAAACTCTCCTGATTGAAGAATGATAAGATGAGTGGGCTATCTGAGACCGCGATGTGACTGGTGCAATCAATTTGGGCCTTTTGTTTATGCATTCCACAACAGGCACTGAATCCCGGGCACATTAACGTGCAGAAAGATAATTGGCTAAGCGCAACCCCTGTTACTTAGTTATAACCTGGTTGACATGGTATACCCCGCAGGAACGGCAACGCATATCGTTCAATCGAATCTTTATTATTTGATGACCTTGTGCCAGAAATTCGGGTACAGGACTTGCATGCACGCACACGAGCAATATGACAGCCAACAGGAGCAGAGCCTCAGGGATTTGAAGCCAGGGGCTCAACCACTGGCTTGGTTTTTAACAAGGTCCTCCATCAGAAACGTCCTAAATCGGCGGTCATTTCGGCCAAGTACGAGGTGACCAACAGACTGGCACTCTCATCATGGCTCACACACCCTTGAAATTGCTATCCCTCGGTAAGAGAAGGCCAACGAAGCATTGAGAGCCCATTAGGCTGATTGTTCTCAAGATGGGGGTGGTATTAGGGGTTATTCGGAGCTTATCATGCTCGAGGCCATTATGAAACGCGTCCAGAAGATCCAGGAGCTCAAGGCAGCACCGCTCCCAGCAGAATACTTTGACCTCATGGGCGGAACCTCGACAGGCGGGTGAGTTACAGAGAAACATGGCCATATGGTACGAATACTAAAAAGGAAAAACGCTGATAAAATCAGACTTATTGCCATCATGCTCGGAAGGCTCAGAATGTCTGTCGCTGAGGCATTAGAAGCCTATGAGCTATTGTCTCAACGAATTTTTACGAAGAAAGGTGGTCTTTGGAAGCTGTACAAGAAGTGCCGCTTCAATCCGGAGATTCTAGCTTCAACAATTCGCACGATTGTTCAAGAAAAGACGAAAAACGCCTGCTCCAAACTAATCGACGATCAGACCGATCCGTGCAAAATGTAAGTAGTTGATGGCAGCTGGACAACTAACTTGAAGTTGACTCTGATAGTTTCGTAACCACCGTGTGCACAGAAAATGTGCCGCACATCAGACTCTTCAGATCATATGATGCAGAACACAGCCTTGAGCATGAGTGCGAGATCTGGGAGGCTGCTAGGGCAACCTCTGCCGCTCCAACCTACTTCGCACCAATAGTTATTGGGCCATCGGGCCGAGCAAGCACGTTTGTGGATGGTGCTTTGGGGTGTAACAATCCCATATACCAGCTGCACCTAGAGGCCGAGCGAATATTCGACAGCTCTAGGCCAGTTGCTTGCATCATCAGCCTCGGAACGGGACAACAGAAGACAAATGACATTAGCCCTCCGTCTTTTGTGGACAACTACGTTGCTCCTGTTAATCTCATAAACAGCATAAAGAGATTGGCTGTCGACTGTGAGCGAAAAGCGGAAGACATGCAGCTCAAATACCGTGGCATGAAAGATGTCTACTTTCGACTTAGTGTTGACCGCGGCCTTGACTCTGTCAAACTGGCTGACTGGGAACAACTCCCAGCTGTCAGGACGCATACTATGGTATATTTGGAGCAGCCACACGTCGCCGAGTCACTCGATTCGATCGCTACTCTATTGGCAGGGAAACAGACGGAGAGACGAACGTATCAACTGGGTCTGTTGTGTAAGTGCTTGAACCTGGATAGCTTGGTTTTAACTAACGATGTGGTTACATCCAGCGCTTTCGAACGAGGTTGTCATAGCGACAGCATCCGGACTTCCTCCTGAAGAAGTGGCAAATGCCTCAGAAGATCGAAGTCTTTTCTACCAAGAGTGGTTTTCTACACAGTGCCCGAATGTCAACGCATCACGCGATCAGAAGAACTTCTTGACAAAGCGGTTCTTAGGCGACTTTGGCGACTATCATAGTTGTTCGTGGATTTTTGATAGATCCGAGTTTCGAGAATTTAGCACGACTCCTGCGCCATTTGTTCTTTGGCTTAAGGGGCCTTTGGGTTTTGGCAAGTCTATCCTTACTTCAACCATTGTCAACCATTTGACCAGAGTCCAATCCGAGCCGCGGGTCTTGTATTACTACTGCCGCTCAGACCCTACCGGAACAACATTCAGGGACATTGTTTGCTCCTTCTTGGCCCAGGCTGCGCAGTGGGATGATGCCGAAGTCCCTCGATTGATGCACGACTTCCGTGCTTCCAACCCAAAATTAAGCGAAGAAGACAAGGAGCTGGACATGATTCTCCTTCAACTTCTTCTCATGATCATATCATTGGAGTCTAATAAAAAGATTTTCATTGTCATCGACAGCATTGAGTCATGCGACTCACACCGCAGGCCCATCCCGTTACTTATGCGTCTCATATGTAGGACGAATCACAAAACGCAACCAAGCCTGCTTTTTACGTCACGATGGGGCTTGGATAGCATTTCTCGAAGTCCCTCCATTGCATCGTTGGTCAATGGAAAGCATCGGCTGCAAATAAAACAACTTGAGCTCACCTCAGCCTTGACTGCAAACGACATAGAAGCCATGGTGAGAGAACGAATGAATGACGAAGATGGACCATTTGGTTCAAAGTCTCAAGACCAGCGCGATGATATCACGCATTTAATTCTGAACCAGGCCGATGGCATGTTTCTTTACGCAGCTCTCATCCTAGATGAACTTATGGATGGCAACATGGTGTCGCATAACGCAATTATGTCTACTCTGAACGGTATACCTGACGGAATCCATGTTGCCTACCGACGTCAGCTTGAAAATATTAAAGACAAACGAAACGTGCCTGAAGTCCTCTGGTGGATATTTGCAGCGAACAGAGAACTCTCTTGGGACGAGATCAGAGCTGGATTGGCCATGATAGATGGCAATCACGACGAAGACGCACGTCTGGACATTGATGCGGAAAGTTTTGTTCGTGAAATGTGTGGCTCACTAGTTGAACTATCAGGGGAAGATCGAACAAGGTTGCGCTTCAGTCACCCTGCTGTGAAGGAGACTCTCCTACAAGACAACGGCCCGGGGCAATTGATTAACATAACTTTAGCTCATTTAACACTGACTGAGAAGCTTTTAGCAATGTTGATGTTCCCAGACACTCCAAACCTCGCCGGAGATACGAAGAATGCAAGCAAAGATCTTGCAGAATACGTCAGAACTCCTGGTAAGGAGCTCTATTCGTACGCAGTCTTGAATTGGTACAAACATCTCAGGGCTAGTCAACAAGTCTCGGATCGCCTGCAGTATGAACTCACTACATTTTTAACGTCAGAGAGTTGTTTGAAGTGGCTAGCAACAGCATTGACTATGGCAAAATGTGCGAATGGGACACTCGGCGACTTGTCGATTTTGGCGAGGGAGATCACCGAATGCTTGCGAACCTGGCTGCTCAAGCACAAAACGGCTATTACATCTGAGGTTCAAGATATGGCCACATTATGGAGTGAGAACTTCGTTAGCTTAGTCGTTGACTGGGCTCACGCTTTGGAGGATGATCCATACAACTTATTCTCGCTTCACTATGATCTCCTCCCAGGCCATGGGCCACTTCATCAACTTGCTCAGGGACATTCTTATCAGTCCGTCATACGCTTCAGCGACAAGGTTATACGGACCCGGAGTTCATTAGATCCTATGTGGACAAATCATGTGTTCGCAATTGACGAAAGTAGAAGCTGGGCATACTCCTACGAAAACGGATTTCTTCAATGCCATGACACTGCTACACGTCTTCTTGTTGCTGAAGTTCGGCTCGGGCTCGAAGGCCTCCAGGACGCTCTACTCTCACCAGATGGCAGGTTTATCGCTTTATCATTCGCCAAAGCCGCTGAGTTAAATCAGACTGTGCCTTCCTACATCTCGAATGTACAGCGCGGACTTCACCTCCAGATAAACCTGGCTGAGAGGAAGTATGTCAAGTGGAGTCTTGAACACGTTGCGTATGATGTCACAAAAACGCTAGGTGAACACTTTTGGGGTAGAGATTACTGTATGGAGCATACCGTTTGCTTAATACAGGTAAATCATGAAGTACTGTCCAGGTTGGACTTTTTCAGTCCATCGCCTGGCAGGTCGTCGTTCTACATCACCAGCTGGAAAGCTGCCCCTGTGTCGCAGGTAGACTCCTCCAAGTTGATGTTGTTCTCGGCAGACTCTCGGATTCTCGCAACGCCGGTTGGACAATTGCAATTACCAGAACACTTTTCCTTGACAATGATGCCTGTATTGCAACAAGTCAAAGGACCAGAGTTTCGTGGCACCATGTTGTCTGCTGATCTGGGCACTTTGGTCGCGATCAAAGACCGGCATATTATTCAATTTTGGGATGCGAAATCTGCATCTTTACGATCTCAGGAGCAGATAACTGGTGTCCTTCACATCTTAGCAGTGAGCCCCGGCGGCCGATTTGTTCTGCTCGCTCAAGTGCAGGCTGACAGCATTGAAGAGCCTGTGAAAGCATTACTTGGTGGAATATCTCAGCAGACTGGCACGATCACCATTTTTGACAGCCGTCGAGGTAACTTCACGGACTTAGCACGCTTAGAACCGCCCATTACGACAAGACGCTCACCGTGGACTTTCCAAGACAGTTGGTGCAAAGCTGCTTTTGCACCCGAAGACCAGGGCGAGCAGAAGATCATGCTCTACTTGCCGCCTCAGTGGAAAATAACTGATAATGTCCAGTTTGGTCCCACAGCCACAGATCCGGAGGTGCTGACTAGACAAAGCCGCATGCTCGTGTTCACTTCCAATCCCCGGACGCAAGAGTTTGGGCCGCGTCCAGTTTTGCGACTCATGATTCCTCTCGAAAAGCTCCCAGGTTCTGGCAAACCCCGAAACCAGGAAATCGAGCAAATTACCCAGCCATGGTCATGGCGCCACGTCTTGGATAACTTCCACTATCCAGGCGTCGTGGCCTGGGATAAGACATTGAGTAAAGCTGCCGTAATGTACTTGGGGCAAATCACCTGCCTAACAGCCCAGGATTTTCAGAGCCTTGTAACTCGCGAACAGCGACGAAGATCCACGTTGAGACAGGAGGCAATAGAGCAAGCCCAGATACTTGTTGCTTCTGGTACATTTGTACAGCCAGCTACTCAGTTGGTTTGCCACATAGAACTGTTGAGGGAGTCTGAACCTTTAAGCCAGGCACAGTCGGCTCCAGTCCAGTCTCGTGAGACAGCGTCATCTGTTCATAGGTACAGCCTGCGAATTCAAGCCTTATGGAAATCAGCCAGACGTCTTTCGTCATGTTCTGTTCCATGCTTAATCCGAGACCATCGCTTTCGGCATAAATATTCCATGCCCCGGGTCTTTTTATCCAATGCAGGGTCTCTCTATTTCGGCCAGAACGAATACAGGTTGTCTTTTGAAGCTGGAGACTTGAGTGTATCAAGAAATGATAGAGACGTGTCACAGGCCATATTCGAAGCGTTCCGGAAAATATCACAACCATTCGGACGCCCAGAAACTCAGCCTTCAAGAAAGCTAGTTGCCAGTTCCGGTGGAGGAGCTGTCTACACAATATTTACTAACGAACCGGTTACTATCGAAGAGAGTATCTCCAAGGTAAAACTGGAGTCATTCAGAGTGATTGACGTACCTGACTCTCCAGCACTCATTCCATCCATCACGAAACTTGACCGGGATCATTCATATTTCTGCTGCTTCTCACAACCTCTCATTGACGGAAAGACCGGGATGCAACTTAAGGAGGCACGAGTCTTTGAGGTATTCATGTGCATCTATGACGACCACATTGGGCGCATCACCTGGATGCTTCACTCAACAACAGCTGGGTGCATTGATACAAGCACCCTTCAGGAACCTAGGATTGACTGGGCAATGCATCCAACAGAGCCACTTTTGTTCTACTCATTGCCAGGACATAAGCTCAAAGTCTCTTATATCAACTCATCTGTTCAACCAGTTAATTTAGCTGGTCGGTTACCATATAAATAGTAATTAAGAGGCTTGTGCTAACTTAGCCCTAGAACCTATCAAGTTCCAGGCTCCAGTCTCGAGTACGTTCTCTTTCAGCTCGAACGGGCGTTATCTGCTAGCACGAGGAATTGACGCACTTTACAATCCTTGGTTTCGAGACTTTAAGAAAGTCGATAAGACCGGCATCATGGTGTTTGATCTACATACCGGCTCCAAGACAACTCTCCTCTTCGCGCCCGAGGCTCATTTGTCGGCCGCAATCGAAGATGAGCGACTGTGCATCTACTGCTTGTCAGCCGAGGGCGCTATTCAGATGAATGTCTTCCAACTTCCCGCCTTGGTCGATATGGATCGATTTAATCTGACTTATCTCCCAGCAAGCTGCTGCTGTCCTACATGTGGCGCATATTACCATGAAGGTTGTGAGCTTTACGTACAGCACCTTGGACATTCCCTCAATGTTATCATATCGCACGGGGCAATCAAAGTTGGCAATGGTAACTTATGGACCAAGATATGTGAGCCTTTGGTTCTTCGTGCAGATTTGCCTGGAGAGTCCGTAGACATTACCGCAAACGACCCTCTCATTCCAGAAAGGACAGTGGAATTGTGCCCCGGCATCCTCACCAGCGACAACAAGCCTCATCCTGACATTTTTGAGGTTTGCAATTCTAGCAATTTCACATCCGCCAGTCGGGATGCAAAGACACAACTCATTATTGATAGCCGGCTGGGTCACGGCAATATCCACAAACTGGAGCAACTAGTATCGCTTTTTCCACCTCGAGGTGCACTTCAAGTTGCTGGACTGTGTCATCATGGCTCAGAGTCTGGGAATAAAAGCATCAGGGGCGACGACTCTGAAGATTCCCACGAAGAAACATGTCAAAAGATTCTCAAGCAACCAGTGCTGTTGGAGTTCGGCAATCATAGCGAAGGCTCTACTACTATGCAGCCAGCAATCAAGGTCCGCCAAAGTGTGACTGATTTTCTGCACAAGGCCTCTAGTATAATGAGTTCAGAAAATAACGATGCATCGGGCCGAGGTGTGTGGGAAAAGATACAGAACACGAGAGCTGGGAAAGAGCTCCCGTTCGACAGTTGGGATGAAATCAGAGAACTATTCCGCGACACGTACGGCGAGGACAATTTCCCACGGTTCATTGCTCCTGGAGAGCCTGGGATGGGGAAACAGCTCCCGCAATCAATCTTCACCTTTTTCTTCACACGCGAAGCCATGAACACGAATGATCACGCAGCCGCCAACATGCAATGGTCCTATGCGTTTGACGTAGGCTGGATTGAGGAGAGTATGGACAGCTTTAGTGAAACGTTGTTCGATGACAAACCAAAGTTGTCCAGGAAGGTTTACATGTTTCCGGCATTGTCTCGAATGATGGAACACTGGAAGAAGATGGCGGAAACAGATCCTGATTTCAACAAGCGATTTCAGGCGTCAATGACCAGCCCCGTGAGTCGTCCATCCGTTACTGCAGGTAGAGAATCAAATGCGGACTCTTCATCAAGTGGTAAAGCTTCAAAGGTCAAGCAATCTGATACATGGGAGCTGTTTGGCATGCGGGATCTTGAAGACCTGTGCCATGAGATATATGAACCATTGTGGGACGTATCTCCTGATGTCGCAGAGCTCATGGTAGCAAGGGTCAAGATGTCTCTTGGGGGTTTCATTGAGGATTCCATAAAAGAGGCTGAATTGTGAGTGTAGCTTGCAAGACGTTCCACGGACGAGTTGGCAGCAGTGTTGTGTAGGCAGATGAGCTTTTCAAAGACAAGCCCACAATAATGACGAAGCTCAAAGATCAACTTGGCATGCCACACCTCTCTGTGATCAAAGCCGCTCACGCTGACGGATGTCAAGACAATCTTAGTCTCCAACCTACCTCCCATGCAGAGGGAACGACCTTTGGCAGTCGTAGATCCTGAATTGAACTACGGGTATGATCGCAACATTTGAGCGTTGCTTATGGTAGTCAGGATTAATCGGGTACGGGCCTTAAAAGGTTAGTTTGAGGGGTGGATCATTTTGAAAATGTTGTTCCTCCGGGTCCTCGTCAGATTAACAGTCCTCCAGTACATTGAGGGCGCTGAGAAACTACTGTGATCTGTCAGCTCGCTTTTCAAGGCAATCTAACATCTTTGGACCCCGGGAGAGGGCATATCTACCCCTAAGATCATCCTCCAATTGTACAAGTAATGTTCTAAACTGGCCGCGCGGAGTCTTGCACGCGTTGTGCATATGTTGCCTACTCCGTGAACGGCAACTAGTCCTCCACCTCCAGATTTGGTTAGGAACATGGTGCAAGCTAGAGTTCATTAGTGAGGCATTTTCAGAGGTGTGTGTCGCATTGAGTGACAAGCGGAGACAAAGGATCTCCGAAGGATGGCTTGCCATTGTAGGTTTCAATGCTTCTCAATTGCGTGTATGCTGGTTTCGTGTTGAGAATTCGACATATTCTAACACCAAATCATGTTTTGCAATATCTGCTATATTTGACAGAAGATGTATTGTAAATATCAAAATTTGCGTCCTTACCATTGTATGTATGACTGATAAAAAGAGCAAATGTAAGCCCATCCCAATTTTAGTAATTGTATACTTACAACGCGCATGTTTTGCTGTGCCTCGCATTTGCAGGTCACTCGTGACAAGCTGAAAACAGAATCTTCATCCAAATACTCCGTTACTATTGTAGTTTAGCCGCTTGAAGCTGTTCGAGACCGGATCAGTGCGCCGATTCTGTGGCATATCTCGCATAATAGACTTATGGATCACCTATTTAATGAACGAGGATGATCCCTTCCCCATTCTTCAAATAATCAAACGGACTACCAAGGCCCTCAACAGCCCATCATGTTAGCCTCGAGCGCAATTCCTGCTATTCTCGCCTTTGTCTGCGCTGTCAACGCTCAGGCACCTAATTGGGGCCAATGTGGTGGAGTAAACTGGACTGGCCCTACAAAATGCAACCCTGGTGAGTGGATAAGCGCAAACGATGGCTCTCCCAAATAATGATCGTCTATCCTATTAGGGTGGAATTGTGTCTTCTTGAATGAATGGCACTCACAATGCCTTGAGGAACCCGCCGTCAGCACCACGTGCAGTGATCCCATCGACAGGCTCCAGGGCTATGCGGCTGGTTCCAGTGGTGGTGGCTTCGGAGTGGGAGTCACTGTGACCTCCTGTGACGCTCTCAAAGCAGCCGCCCAGGAGGGCGGTGTGATCCGAGTGTCAGGCACACTGTCTGATTGTGGCATTGTCGACATTAATGGCTTTACAAGCCTCCTCGGGATTGGCAGCGAATCTGGTAAGTACAAGCTCGCAAGCCAGAATGTATCACTATCCAACGACTAAACTCGTCGCAGGCTTTGTAAACAGTAGCATTCACGTCGTCGATACCAGACATGTTGTTATCCGCAATCTGCGATTCACTCTTCCTCCGAAGAAACACAGCTCTATTCTGTTGGACCGTGCTAATTACGTCTGGATCGACCATAATGAGTTCAAGAATAGGGGAATTCATGGGGACAGGGGCTATAGCCAGCTTGACATCAGAAGCAGTTCTTCGGCGACTGTATCCTGGAACACCTTCACTGAGAACGTAAGCATACCTTTTCCTAGCACATCTGTTTACTAGTTGTGTCACGACGAAGCCAAATGGAGAACAATACACGGATACTAACACGTGAATAAATAGTGGGAAGGATCATCCGCTAGCAACATAGCCAGCAACTCCACCGGGTTCAATGGGACCCCATGGGTCACATACCATCACAACTGGTGGTTCAACATCAAATCCGATGCACCATCCATCCAGTCTGGTGTCGCCCATATCTACTCAAGCTGTTTTGAAAATATCACCACATCGGGGGTTAATGTTCGGGAAGGATCAAGAGCTTTCATCCAGAACAACCACTTTTCTTCTGTAAACCAGGCTATCACCACTAATCTCAGTACGAAGGCTCAAGGATTCGTTACTGAGCGCAACAACACCTTCCATCAGAGCCCAACAAAGATAACTCAGACCGGGCACTACGCTGTAACTTATCCCTACACGTAAGATTGTCTTTGATTTATACGCAGTCGCATTGGCACCGTTCAACGCTAACACTGTGGTTTTTAGTATGGACGCGGCGGAATGTGTATGCGATCGCATCCGTGTAGATGCTGGCGTGGGGAGGATAAACCTGTAGTCATCCTGTGTTGATTCTAGCAAAGGGACGCGAATTTTTATCTTAGAAAAGCTTCATGCATGTGCTGGTTTTCTTCTTGCGTTTACCCAAGACTGTGCTTAAACTGATCAGATAGTCTGTCCACATAGAGATATGCCTCTAGCTCTTGGTTAAGAAGGATGCTTCGTTTATACTTGAAAATGTGAAAACCTGTTGCACGTCCTCACTCGTGCATGCTCTGTCGCAGGTCTTGAAACTCATAGGTCTGTTTCCGGATCGCACAACTCACCCTGCTCCAAGGGCAATTTCGGGTCGCTGGTACATAGCCCTCCCTGGTTCGTGACATTCAATACTTTGGTTCGTATAGCTACTCTGGAACGGTATTCTTCCAGCGCGGCTTGATAGTCAAGATCAGGGACTTGAAGGCGGCACTGATGAGCGTTATTGATTATTTCGCTAGTTGAAGTTCGCAACATCCTGGTTGCTATCTTAGAACTCTCCATCGAAACGGTCTTTAATTTGTAGGTACTGGCATTAAGCACGTCCTTCCGCGGTTTTCAAGAGTATATGCCTGAGAATTAGACCATAGATGCTTCAGATTCAAATATTGTCTTTAACAAGAAGGTATTTGCCACCTCAGCCAGATATGAAGCATATTAACTGCACGCCTCACATGTTCACATACCCAAAGAAATGGTGTAACTATGTACCACAATAACTTTGGCAATCATGTATACCACGTCGGCTCGGGGTGCTCCTTCAAAAGCTGATACCGACCAAGCTCACGATTTTTATACGCCACAGGGTCGTGAAGGGTATGCGTTCTAATGTCCCGCCAGAACCTATCCAAACCGACCTTGGACGCTGTGGATTTGGCGCCTGTCACCTCAAAAATGCCCGAAGTGATTCTCAACCCGGTGTCTGTGGCTGTCACTTTAGCGCTGGCTACCCATTCTGCCACTTCGCCCCTGTCCTGAGCGGTAACTTTAGCACGTGAATCGAGAGTGCCGACGTGTTTGTATATAGCGTCCACTTCGAGACCAGCCCTGTCAGCAAGGGCTGTGGCGGCACGAAGGTGGGCAAGAAAGTTTCCATATGTTAACAAGATATAGAATTCATCTTCGGGTTTTTCCTTGTTCTAGACGGGTTAATATTAGAATTGCTGCAAAATAGGCCCCGCCTGACAATAAAATCAGAGATTGTACGAACATCACCTCCGAATGGCCAGGCTCGAGTCGATTTATTCGTGTACTTCGAGGCCTCATTCAATGCACCCCACGCAATGCCGAGGTAGAAATTGCTGAACACAAGTTGAATGCTGGAATCCAATTAGCTTTTGGAATCTTTCTCACTGTTCTGGATTCAGACATACGTGGGAAGAAGAAGCGAAGCGAAAGGGATCTCTAAAATGGCTGGGTCGGGTCTTCTCTCACTGATGTTCCAGCCCAGCGCGTCATCCCAGGGCGCACTGACATTGTCGATTTTCACACTCCCGGATTCTGTCAGACGCAAACCCACGTTGTCCCAGTCGTGGGAGAATTGAATGCCTGGCTGATCTGTCTTAACAATGGCAAAGATGTGGTTGTTTGTATCTTCGAAAGAACCCTCGAGCACCGTAAGGTCTGAGACAACGCCACCAGTATTGAAATATTTGAAACCGTTGAAGATGATTTTATTTCCGTCAGATGTGATCTTAAGATCGTTATCACGTGGGTTAACAGCACCGCCGACGAAGTAATTGTTTTTAATAATGAGCTCTTGGGCTCTGTCGGCTTGCTCCGGACTGCCCACCACGTTGGCAGTTGTGGACCAAAGAAGATGATAGCCAAGGAGCATACCTAGCGACCTAAGAGAGTACAGATTGTTAACTCAGTCTGGATCAATATGTTGTCCCGGGATGCCTACCCGTCGCCTTTGGCAACCTCACGAATCACTTTGTAGCCAACGCTCCAGGGTTGTTCACCACCACCGTATTTCTTCAGTCCTAGAACCTTTAGCAAGCCAGAATGCTTCAGGAGTGCAATTTCTGCGCGAGGAGACTTGTTGTCTCTCTCGCGGCTGCTGGCATCCTTTGCAAGCACTGAAGCTACTTCTTCGGCTCTTCTTATCCAAGCAACCTCGTCATCAGGGAGCGCTGCCCATTTGTCCCTAAACTCATCATACACTTTGGCATCAGTCTGCGGAACAGAGACAAGGTGACTGGCCATTTTGTTAATTCCTCACAAAGATGAAAGGGATAGTACGATGTCGAGCTCTGTTGAGATCAGAAGAATCGGCGCGGCTCAATAGATGAACTTAAAGAGCGAAAGTGTGAATCAGGTACCGTGAGAATTTCTCTCTTATCTATATACACGGTAGAGTGCGGAAGCTCATTCGCATGGCCATTTGCGACTAAAGTTGCGCATTTTTCGACATCGATGGCGCAACCGTTTAGAACAAGTTATTGGTTCAGGAAAAGACGGCGGCATGCTCAGCTCTAGTGCAAAAAATTTGAGTTCGGGAATGTAAAGTACGCTAGTAAAAAGCTGGATGCGCTTCATAGGTCCATTTTTACCGTCGAGCATGTATTATTCCATTACACGCGATTGATGAAAGCACGCAATTTCATTCCCTTTATCGTAGCTCTCTCTCCACTTCAGATAAAGTACTGGTACTATTTATCATGCACCTGCTCACGCCGTCCTTAAATTTGGTCCGAATTATTCTCATCATCTTTCGTCGAACTAAAACTACTCAATAACCTCACGAAGGCAGTAACTAGTTCGGACACACAAATATACATTGCATTGGTATGCATTGGCGTTGTTCTTATAGTTTTTCATGCTCCATATACCTTAGCTACATCGAGTGTCCTCATGTATCTGCACTTTGGGTGCAAGTAGTTATAACGGGTGCCAGCTCGTATCAGGCAACCAGCTCATACACAATAGACTATACGAATTGCTAGGCTGAGATCGACAGGTATCGGGCATGAGAAATGCTGCGACTTCCCGGCGCTTTTAAGCTGTAACATGTCAGACTATAGTGGACATAAAATTCCATAGCACACTTACAAGAACACTGCTGCACTTCACGAGTCCAAGGGATGACATCGTCGAGGTGGGAGCAAACGTTCCTACAGCCAATGCAAAGTTTCATCGTTTATCAACATTGATTTAATTTCCTTACCAGCATTGCGTTCAAGTCAATGGGGAAATGAGATTATGGTGCCAAGCATGCGAGGGCAATTGTCTTAAGGTAAAAAGTGTGAGCTTGGTTGGCGGAGTCTAGCAGCTTTGGCAATCTCATTATGCACGGCAAAAACATCGGGTTGAGTGGACGTTGATATCTGGAAAATGCGTGAATAGAGTTTTCTGACGCTTAATTGGTGAATTGATGGTTTAGCAGAAATCAAGGAGTGTTGTACGTTCTATAGATATTGAGTAGTGAAAGGTACACTGTAGGATATTCCTACTACCGGCAGCCTCGAGGGGCTTTTCCTCGGGCGGAATCGGGTTCTTGGCCTTGATCAGGATGCGACCCTTCGGCTCCGAAGGCTTTGGGAATCTGTCTCTTGCCGTCTCCAACAATTCAGTAACGAGCTTGGGGCCAAAGATCGCCTTCATGGTCTTGACGATGATCCCTTGCTGCTCCGCATTGCAGTAAACCTCAAGCGAGATCCACAGGGGGGAGCTCGGCTTAACGAATGCATACTTGTTAATGGTGGCGATGACCTCTAGGAATGAGATGCGCGTCGTCCTGGTCCTACCATGGACGACGACAGGCTGGCCATCGGCCCCATCCCAGCAGTCCACCTCGACGCAGCGACAACCCTGGTGGAGAGCGGAGATGTAGCCTTCCACACTCGAGATCCCAAAGTCCTGGCGAAGTAGCAGGTACGTGTTGTGCGAGCTGGATATGTAGTAGTTGCTCATCGGACGGTCGAAGGTTAACTCCTGGGGCTGATCTTCGATGGGTCGACCTCATGTTTTCAGGTGCCGTAGGCAGCTACCATTCCACTACTTTGCCAGCTCCTGTACCGAAGTATGTACTCGGGTCCGGAGCGCCAGCTCTTGAAGCGCATGGTTGCAATGACACTTGATGTGGAATCAGACCAGCTCCTTCTTTTTTGTCAACGTCACTTGAAATAAACCTACAGCGTATTCTAGATAGGCTCAGTTCTCAGCTACGGTGATAATATACCCCTGCTCTGTGCCCCATCTCGATGTATCCTCGGCGCCAGGGGCGGATAATTCCGAGTGTGACAGGCAATCAAGATAATCCGGTACTCCGGAGACCCAGAAACGAAAACCACCCCTTTTCCAAAGATAAGCTACGTCCGACTTCGGAAAATCCCAAAAGCCTAAGGCTTTGGCCATATAAGGAATGATACAGGGTGCATTCCACATGTACGGCTATCATCAAGACGGAATACACATGGACACTAACCATCAATTCGTCAATGTGACCAATAATCCTTCAGACGGCAGAGCTGAGCGCCGTCTTCAAGTTCGCCGAACTGTCATGACAGAATATCACAAGCGACGGAAGCGGCAAAGGAAGACCCCCGGAATTCCTCAAGATATGTCTGATCAGCAGAGTGCGATCTGTCCCCCTTCCGACAAGCCCACGCCCCGGCCTCGATTGCTGCAGCCCAAAACTTGGGCAACTGCAACAGAATCTTGGACGAGCAACCTGATTATGGGATTTCTGCGAGGCGAGGTAGCCAAGGGGATGGGAGCCTTGTCCAATGTTTCGTTTATTCACTGGCAATCAGAAGATGCATCCAATGACGACCAAAGCGGCACAAACCCACTCAGATCGTGCCGCGACACTTTGCGCACGTACTGCGACAGCCGCCCGCTGGCTACTGCACAGGAGATCCTACACTGGCAGAATGTGCAAGTTCAGCAGGAGATGATCTACACTCAGGTATGGTATGGTAACTGTGGGGTCTGCCGATGAAATGAATTGACGATGCCAGTGCGAGAATTGGGATGTACGGAGACTTTTGGCTGGTGCTCAGGCAATTACCCTCTACCTTCTACATTGGCTGAAAGGGGAAACCAGCCATCCCTCCTTTCCTGACGGCGAAATTGCGCTGCTCTTTACATTGGGCGTAAGTATTGGGAGGCGAAAGCAAACTGTGGGCACATTAATAAAGCTGATCGGAACTAACGAATTGCGAGCAGAAGATTTTCAAGGTTCTCCAAGAATGTCATCTAATCACACTGTCCATGCCTTTTGGAGCAGATGACTGGCAAAGCTGGGTGCTTCACGAGTCGGTCATGCGCACCGCAATGGTTTATTTTCTACTTACACTGGTTGTTTCTATGGACTTTGGGATCGCCTGTGATCGGCCGTCAGATTGGTATATTGATGACTTGCCCCTTCCTGCATCAAAAGCATCCTGGACGGCTAAAGAGCAGGCCGTCTGGACTGTCAGCCGTGTGGAAGCAGCAATCCTACCTCGAGCCTTAACGTTTGGTGATCTCCGCCACAACAAAGACCTTCATCGTGGTCAAATCGATAGATGGCAAGAGGGCTCTGATGAGATCGGACTGATTGTTGCCCTAGCAAGTCATCTCAAACTGAGTCCTGAATAAATTTCCAATTCAAAAGCCTGTGAACAGCATCCGGCAGGGTTATGCGCTCGGGCCCTTGTCGATATTCTTTCTTTAGGTGGCATCATCATGCTCCGCAAGCTTACAAATGATGACAGGTGCGATAACCGAAGGCTTGTCGAAGGCTGGGGACCCGTTTGAATGAATTGTAAGCCCGCTGCTTGCGAGCAAGGGGGACAGTAATGGAATCCGGGTGGATGTAATGCCGCATTAGGAACGCTCGTGTAGCATGTACTACCAAAAAGGGATAGTGTTAAAGCTGACCAGAGAGGCGGAGCGGAATTTCATGTAATGCCCCATTGGGGTACCAGCCTAGAACTTTGTGCATATGTACTTCCTGATAAGAACACTTGAACTGTGTCCCAGGGACCATGCAAGCCAGAAATTGACGGCTATTACGTATATATAAAGACGCGCTCTTCCTTCGAAGCAAGAAGTCTCTAGTCGTGAAACTTCATCCTTAGTCCTCACGACATCTGACCACCAACATGCCTCTCTTTGCGCCAAAACTCGACCAACTTCCGCCATTAGACTTTGGCGGTCAAACAGTCATTGTGACTGGCACAACCAACGGCATGGGCTTAGCAGTAAGCGAGGAACTCTTACGCCTACGGGTCAGCAGACTCATCATGGGTGTGCGTGATATGGGGAGAGGCGAAACACTAAAGACTCAGCTGTTGATCATCAACCCTGAAGCCAAGATAGACGTGGTCGAGCTCAACATGGAGGACTACAAGAGCGTCTTGTCATTCTCGGACACTGTCAGGAGGCTTGTGCAGAGAGTCGACGCTGTCATCTTGAACGCTGGAACAGGAGGGCTGAAATGGGAGATTACAGCGAGCAAACACGAGAGGATGATCCAAGTCAACGTATTATCAAACGCACTGCTAGCCTTTGAGATGCTTCCATTGTTGGAAAGGGCAGCTATCATAAACGGCAAGCCTGCTCGGCTAACCTGGGTTGGGAGCTTTGTCCAAATGGACCATAGCCTGACGAAGATCCCCATTGCTCCCCAAGACACGGTCCTGGGACATATGGACGACGAGAAGAACTTTAGCAGCATGAGCCGATATAACGACTCGAAATTGTTGACAACTCTGCTCGTCAAAGAGATGTCTCAACATATAGACAGGGGAAAGATTATCTTCAACGAAGTTTCACCCGGTCCCGTCAGCACGAACTTTGGCGCGAGCTACCCGTTAGTCCTAAGGCTTGCCTTCACAGCACTTCTAGCCCTCAAAGCAAGGTCACCTACGGAAGGGGCTAGGATTTACTTGC
Organism: Paramyrothecium sp. XJ0827; assembly: GCA_020881915.1. Lineage (NCBI taxonomy): Eukaryota > Fungi > Ascomycota > Sordariomycetes > Hypocreales > Stachybotryaceae > Paramyrothecium > Paramyrothecium sp. XJ0827. The sequence continues at coordinate 2,977,983 of JAJFPB010000009.1, forward strand.
ACGCGGTTGCCGTTGCAGGAACTGAGTCACATGGAGAGTATCTAAGTGACAACAAGATTGCAAAGTAGGCGGTCATACACATTCCGAACATGTAGCGTTTTCTAACAAACTTCATAGACGTGCGGCAATTGTAGAAACTTCAGAGGGGAAACTGATAGGAAGAAAGCTATGGGAAGAGGTGCTTGCAGAGTGCAAGGAGGTTGATCCTCGCATAACGTGGATTTGATGCATCTGGTGGACGGGGCAATCTGCTCCTGTAATACTGCGTCAATATTGTTAAGGGAGTAGTTCTATGATTGCAGCTGAGATTGTCTAGATCATTATTACAAATACGAACGTATTGTTAAGTGTTGTTCTTAGGGGCTCAAGGGCAAGTGTGTCAGCAAATGAGGGGTGATTCAACCAAAATAGAAGTGCCATGTTTTCAACATTGTAATTATATTAATAAGGGCCCGAAAGTTTCGAAATGTAGATTCGCTAATTACATAGCTATATTTTATTTCTTAAATAATTAAGACTAAGGCTTGCACCTGCCGGGTAGGACCATTGGCTTGTGCATGATGGAGGCACCTTTTCGTTGGCGCCAGTCGACAGCAATAGTCATAATGTCTGTGGATTTGCCAACCAATGTTGTTCACAGGTTTATTTCAACCTTCGATATTCTCACTTTATAAGAACATCTTCCCCTCGCTCTTCCAGCTAGAACGGCTTGCCGCACGGCTCAAAAAATAGTCGCGTGACCATGCACGACAGCTTCACGTCTTTAATCCAACCGGCCCCCATTCGGGCTTGGAGTGTGGACCTCAGGTTGCAGTAGCCCAGCTTGATATGACTTTTTCTGGTAAGTGTGAAACTCGTGCGGCAGTTGGTGCCCAGCCGTAGCCCCAATGTGGTCCAATAATAACGTTCAAAATTATCACAGCAGGCCACCCTTGCAAAAAGCTGTAGAATCAGGACATTAGCAAGCCCGGTAAGTTTCCGAGCCTTGTGGGTAATTACCCAACGAGTTATATTAGGGCTGACTAGTGGAATTGCGATGAATCAAATTGTGAAGATACAGGCTGCCCAGTTTGTTGATCAGATGTATTCTCATACTGTAACATAAAGAAACAGGGGAAAGGAAAAGAGCACGGCTGGGCTCTATCCTTCCGTCGATGGTTCAGCTCCCTAGTTACAGGCTGACCAATGCTTAGAGTTTGTGGGACCGTGATAAGGCTGCGAAGATGGCTTGGGTCTTTGCAGGGCTAGTGCTGACAAGCTTGCCCGTTCGCTCTAGCGGCAAACGGCTATCCTGAAATATCAACAAGGGTCTGACATGGATACCCCTTTGTACAATAAATATGATCTTGTTTCCACGAGAAATCATCAACCCCCATCTCTCTCTTCCTGGCACCCATGAATTAAACTCGCCCTGCATCGCATCATGTTGAATACCCGGGACAATGACTTCGCCTGTCAGACGGCCGTTGCCTCTGATTATTATGGCCTCGGCGTTCGCCTCGGTGTCTACTTTGTCTGGTTGCAGGCAATTGTTGCCAACACACTACTACCGACTTCGATTGGCTCCGCCGCAGACACGAATACCATTTTCCTCCTGACACTCCTCATAGCCATGCTCAACGATTCTGTTTCAGGCTCACTAAGTCAAGTGGATGGGCTTGTGCTTATGCACCTGTGCAGTGGCACCGTCTTCGGTACCTTGTCACTCTGGGGCTACCGGACTCGACTTTACAAGGACCACGGCCCTGCTGCCGTTCGTCTGTTCGGTAGCTACGGCTCTCATATCCGTCTCATCATTTGTCTCGCCGTTAGCGTCTATGGGTGCTGGTTCTGGGCTTGGGGAATTACTGGGAAGCTGGACCCAATGACTGCATTGGAGGGTATTGAGCCTGCCAACCCCTCGGAATGTGGAATCACGTACACCTTCTTCTTTGCCAAGTTGCAAGCGAGTGGAGGAATCCGTTACTATTATATCATTGTCTGTGCCTGCTGCATTGCCTGGTACGGAGCTATGGTTCTTGTTTCTGGTCTTGCAGCATGGTTCTCCGTATCCAGCTTTCTCAACACTTTCAGCCGACGATGGGCCGATTCTGCAAAAGCGTCAGCTTGGTCTCGTCCACGCTATGTCACAGGACTTAAGACAAAAGAGTAAGTTGCGGCCTTTGGTTGTCTATAGCTAAAAAAAAAAAAAAACTAACTGCATCAGGCTACTGCTTCTTCACAAGGTCCTTCGCATCTTTAACGTCTTCTGGCTTATTTTCTCAGCCTTAACTGTTGAGTTCACTCTAAATTTCAACCACGTTGTTGGTGTTCTTGGTGGGCAGGGAAATGCACTGTCCAATCCCGGTCAACTTCTGCCATTCCTTGTTGGCCTTTTTGGTTTCGTTGCAACCATCTACGCCCTCGCAAAAGAGAGATTATTTCCGAAGACTGAAGAAAACGTTTTCTCACCTGTCAATCTTACGTTCGACATTCCTCAGAACAATCCGAACTCCGATGGCAGAAGTGCTGCTCGTAATAAGCGGCTTGATCAACAACAAGAGAAGCGATCCATCATTATACGTTACGTTGTAGCATGGCTGCCGTGGTTAGGGCTTTTGCAGAGTTTCGACGAGACCCTTGTAGAACAAGGCATCTCACGCGAAGGGACAGGCCTCGATAGCTTTATGCTTCCACCGAACAAGGCAATGTCAGGATTCTCCTATCAGGCGCCCTCGCCCAGCCAGCCGACAGGTCTGAATGACTAGTCTCAAAGTAGCGAGTAGTCATAGACCAATATGGCCATTGCAGATCATTACTGAAATTAGTTCTATCCTCCATTCGAACCTTTCGAAAACAATATCAACCTGGCCGATGTATGTCTAAGAGCACCGTAAGACTCTTGCTCAGATCCGCAGGCTCTTGGCCGAGCTTGTGGTACAAGAAGAAGCCGACATTGTGCATTGCCCTAGCGTATTAATCAAATGGGAGGAACAAGTCGAAACCTGGGAGGCAACACTGGTGGGCATTGTTGATGATCATTATAAAGCTTAAGTCGAGCGATTTGGTTGATATACTCACCCGGATTCAAAGAAGCCGGTTTGAGTGACCACGAATTTGCAGATACGTTAGCTCAGAAATGTTTCTGACAATGCGCAATCGGATTCACTCACAAAATTCCTGCTATGTATCACAATACCCTAATAATTCAAGCAGAATTGCATGACAACATAAGAAATATTGCCCTGCTAAAACAATCGCTCTGTGACTTGGTAGGTTTACTGCCGTATTCAAATGATGTTTCTTGGCGGCGGAAAGCCCATAAAACAAGAAGTAGCTACAGAGACATAAGTGGCAGCAATTGCAAGGTCACGTTGGAGTAGAAGCACCCTTGCATTTTCATGCCTTCCAATACGTGCGAGGCATTCGTGAAAACCTTTTAGCCCTCAGACATTGATGACCGGGCTTTCTGACGTATACGTTCTTCAGGTAGAGCTAGATCTTGCTTGTACGATTTCTCTGCCTCTTCAACACGCCCTCACCCCAGTAATAGATTGCCGGGAGTATGACGCACGGGATGCATCTAATCAGGTAGGCAAGTCTATGGAAATTCGTCTCATACAACTCCCTGGCGAAGACGAGTAAAGGCTTTATCGTAGTTCTTGCGAACACCAGCTCAACCATCGAAGTCTGCCAAAGAACTTAAAAGACCGTCTTTGCTCTACATGCTCTGCCGTATTGACGGTAGCTTTGTACCGCTGGACGGGCCGCTTTAAAATTGGTCTTTGCAATTTCAGCCTCCTCCAGCCACTTAGGTGCCGGTAGGGCAAGGTTCCAGCATATCGTATCTTCGCCGTTGTGATGCCCAGCAATTCTTGGTTTTTGGGCTAGTGATTTTGGGAATCTCTTCCCACCTGCCTGGAGCAATAATAAACAAGCAATCAACCCAACCTGGTTCGGCCCAATTAGTCATTGGAGAGGGCTTCAGTCCGTAGTAAGAGTATCGCCAGACGCATAGCAGCCATGATGGTATCTCCCTCAAGGCCAGTCATCATAACCGTGCACAAAATAACATGAGTATCCTCACTTCTATCCGATATTCAAAATTGTCATGATCATTGATATCGTGCTCAGTCGGAGTGGACAATGTACTGACCAAGCATTCGAGGTTGAATATAGCCTCGAAAAGCAATACCAGAAAACTAGGCTATTTATATTGACTCAGGAGTTAGAAACTCGCGGCCATTCTGGGGGCTTTTACTTGAACAGTGCTTGCATTCAGAAGATAACCAATAACTTAAGAATTTGAGACGAGGGGATCACTTCTCTAGGGTCTTGATATCGTGAAAAAATTTACGAAAGCCGATGTGGTAAGCCATGTTACCGACTCCTATTTATACATATTTGACACCTCTCCTATACCACATATGATGTATTCTAGATCAATACGCATATTTAGATACATCGACTGACTGGATCTAACACCTAGACCCCCAATGCCAGTGTTTCCCATTCCTTTGATGATTTCTGGGCATCGAAAACAAGCTCAACCATGATCATTTCGCCACTAGGCTCGCCCGTAAGAGTAGGCAACCTGGTGCGTGCTGCTACAATAACATCCCCGAAATGATGATAATGCTTATGAGAAGCTCCTACAGAGCCGTTCTCGTGCTCCTTCTGTAGCTGTTCCGTCATTCGTTTGAAAAAACCGGTACGAATATCCTTTGACTCTACTTTGGCTATTCGGCAGACCCAATCTCGTAAGGAATTAGTCGTAATGTCAAGCTCCAGTCCAAGGTACACTGCAAAGCCATGTGCAGCAGGACCAAAATCACTGTGTGCCCTAAAAAAAAGAAGTCCACCGGGAAAGCGTGATAGTGTCGGATTTGGAGGCGTGAAGAAGCTTATATCAGAGCGCAGTGCCTCAGCTGGATACGCCCCTTCAAGCTTGTAATCACCCATTCCTTGAGGCAATGTAATCATAAAGCCAGCGGCTTGGCCACCCTCAACTTCAAATCCTTTCATCGCAATATCCATCTCGGTGCCGTATGCCGAGTAGACTTTGGCAAAGTGAGAAATGAGGTAAGTTGATTGATTCTGCGGGCCAAGATCTTGAATCTCAGCGCAGAAATCGGGGACTCCGTCATCAAGAGCTCTATTGATTAGACTGACAGGTGACCGTGCACGCATATACGTGTTGTCTTTGCCAAAGAGAGGAAGGCATATCTGCGATCGCTTCGTGCCTTTGGCCGTATCGAGTTCGACGCAGTTCAGGACAGCGAGGACCCAATAAGGAGAGAGTGTTTGGATTAATGGGGTTGTGATGGATAAGCCAGCATTAGTGATTGAGAAAGGCGCGGTGATCTTTCGAGCAAGGTTCGCATGTATCTTGGTTCCACTTCTGAAAACAGCGGGATGATGCGCGAATATTGTCTCATTGGACAAGTTAGTGTCAAAAGCCAGGATGCTTTGATCATCCGAGATCTTGATGATTTCTTCTTGAAGCCTGCGGAACGCTTTACCTTCCCCTTCTCCATACAGCAATGGCATAGCGATATTGAATAATCCCATGAGGCAATAAGCGATATCCTCCTCTCGCGAGGTTGAACGGTTCGCTGCCCAAGCCATACGTTGTGCAATGCTGTATTCGTCCAACCGGCGCTTTCTCTGAAGACACATGAAGTCTATTCCCGTTATTGTAGCCAGTTGCATGGCCAAAGCGCTTTTCGTACCCAAGACTTTCCATTCCTTTGAGTAGAACATGGCATTCGCTGGTGCAAGAAGTTCCTGCAATGTCCAACCACGAGTGAACCATCTGCTGTGACGAAGAGCGTTGAAGGAATCGCCCTCGCCCAGAGTATGGTGCTCGACATCACTCAAATACACATAGCAAATCTGCGCCCGATTGTACCAAGTGAACATGGAGTTGATGGCTTCCGATAGCTCTGCAGAGCTCGCTTTGTCAATGCAGACAGTGTCGACCCAGACAAATGAAATGCCATCGTGGAGGGCTTGTTTGCATAAAGACGCGACTTTACGAAAACCAGGCCATCTCCACTTCAACAGACGGGTCCGCCGTCGCGTCCAGTCGCTAAAGGTTGCCTCTTTTTCATCCCATGTATGTGACAGGATTGCATAAGCTGGGACATTGGAGCCAGTGAATTCCTCAATTTCTAGGCTGCGGACGTTCACCAGACGCATGGTGTGGGCGTCTTTTGAAACAATGACACCAAGGGAGGCAAGTGAAAGCCTTGCACCCCAGGCTATTGCATTGAGATGAGCTACGCAAATGTACTGAGTGTCACTCTGTCGCATACAAACCATACAAACGCGTTGCTCATGGGGATTTTCGAAATTAAGGAGGCCACCCATGTCCCAGCCCCCCGCATTCTAGACCCGCTGGTTATGCGCGAGGCTGACACAGCAGGGTAACACTGGGACCCCGATTCTTTATGAACGAAAATTCCTACCCGTGAGCCAGGAATGAAGGCCCTGTGTTACGGGCGACGGCAATTCGTTGCTTTGAAATTTGTTTTAGAAAATGAGTTTATACTTAAACATCATATCCTGGTTCAATTTGGTTTCTCCTGTAGCTCGCGGGAATAGTTGAATGGCACATGAGATTGTTTGCCTAACGCACAGAACACAAGTACGTGATGGCTGGGCAATACTTTTGGATGAATGGTTCTGGGGTGATCGGGTCATTCTATAATAGCACTACTTACCTTGTTTCGTTCCTCAATATAATTGAGGTTTGCTTGCAAATCCAACCACTGCAGTCAAGCAGTCCATTGTTTGTCTCGTGGTCCTGACTGCTGTTGATTCGCACAACTGGTACGGTCAAATCGGGGCTGCCTAGACTTCCAGCCCACGGAAGGTAACATTCAATCGATTGTATAGCAGGTTTCGTAAGCTCGTAATTAAGGTGAAGATGACGTCCCCCATTTTTCCGAAACAAGCTTGACGACATCTTAGTCCTTCAAGACATTTTCGGCTCGATTGGGCGCGATCCAATCTCGATTTCCAAAATTTCAGCCGCCTCTATCATTATATCATTAATCAAACGAGTGTTAACAGGGAAGACGCAACATCGCAATTAATCAAACTACTTGATGTTGAATAGGTTGCTCGGGACAGTTGTAATATATTATCCTCCTATCAATGACGCCGAGTCCTGGGAGCAGACTTAAGAAAACCTTGATTTATGAGCCATCAATGAGTGCTACTTTGCTACGCTACAGTAGGGTGTCGTCGGGCCTGATGCATTAATGGGGATAAGAGAAGCCTTGGGCACTTCTGAGAATAATATCCACATTTGCTACGGAGGACTATAATCCACAGGGAAAGGCCTTGGAGTTTGTTCTCGAGAAGCCGATGCGGTTTGAAGTCAAAAGAGGAGGCACAGGTGCCGTCATAATTGGAGCATACAAGGAGCTCCTTAGAGCTGGTCACCGGGTCACGCGACAGGGATCCCCTTGGCCTGGTTCTTCAGCTATGTGACAATTGCCAAGCTTGATTGTTGATCGCGGCTTGTCCATATCTACCCAATTTCTGGGCTGCCTTCCAACCGTCTGCAACCAAGCCATGCTGGCTGATACTTATTCATTGTACTTACAATGAATCATATCCCCAATGAATTCAATGAGTGTTTCGGGCCGATACAACTGAAGCGGCCCTTTCTTAATTCCACACAATGTACGGGATTACGGTACTGAAATGTTTTGATGCCCAGGATTCAATCGCCCAAGAGGTATCAGCATGCCGAGACTTTGCAGGGGATTCTGTCCTGTTACGATTCGCGTTATTCTCGCACCGGTCTCCTATCAATTGGACTTGAAACATAAAATGTAATGTTTTGACTTTTTATTCGCGACTACCTCAGATGTTGCCCCCGCCTTGGTCAGTTTTCTTGGATCATAAGATGAGTCACACCGAAACATGAGCTCAAATCGGACACGGCTCATGACGCAATTTTTAAGTGGATCGTCTCACGACCTCAATGAGTTAGAAATCATCACCTTGAAAAACCTCAATTGCAAGTTCATGCGCAAGTGCATGCCCCGGAGCAAAATGGCAACTGTCCAAGTAAGTACTTACAAGGCGTTTGTCTCTTCTTCTGCATCAGGGAACCCGGCCGCGGTGATAGTTCTTCCGAAGTCAAACGCAGATTCCAGCCAGCCCCTGAGTCACGCAGGCAAAGATGACTTTCCTTACGCGCTTTCACCACCCGCATCGGTCCTTCAGGCCGTGGCAAAGCAAATCGATCTGCCCATGACCGCGTTCCTCATCCCTCTCGACAAGTCCAACAATGACTCTGAATCGGTCGACTACGCCCTGAGATGGTTCAATCCTGCAAATGAGGCGCCTCTCTGCGGCCATGCCACTCTGGCCGCTTCTCACCACTTGTTCAGCAGCCTCCCTAATACGCCAAAGACATTGCGCTTTCAGACCAGGCTCCATGGTATCGTGACTGCCTCTTTGTATCAAAGCCCATTTGAGGATGAGAAGTTGGTCGGAATTCAGTTTCCGCAGTTGATAAACCTTCCAGTCATCTCGAAGGAATCAGCGCGATGGAATGAACTCAGGAGAATTTTTGAAAGTGCGACATCTTCTACTTGGGAAAATGACGGAGAGCCTGTGGGGTTGTACGAAGGATTGTCGGAAATCCTTTTGGAATATAGCCCAGAATTCAACTTGAGGGCGCTTCAAGCTGATGTTGCTACATTAGTAAGTTTTCATTGAAACTTCAGCTGCACCTTTCTCTTTGAGCTGAAGCATGATAAGGTCATGCCTTGTTACTGACTACTACGCAGGCGAAGAATGGAGTATCGCCCAAGGTCGTGTATTTGTTCCAAATCTCCACGCAGAAGCCAGAACACCTGCACACTAGGGTTCTGAATACCGGTGCACACTGCCACGAGGATATTGCAGTATGTCCGGCCAGGAAACAGACCTCGTTCATTCAGGTATATTGACAATTTCTAGACTGGCTCTGCGCACCGGGCTATTATCCCTCACGCCCTCTCCAACCCTCCGACCCGCGCTAGACTTGAGAAATATCACCCAGGCTTTGGGGGGAACACGCTCAGGGTTGTTCAACAATCTCCAGAAGGCGGTGAATTGACAGTCGAGTGGCTTCGCGACACGGACTCGGCACTCATCATGGGCAGGGTTTCTCTGGTTGACAAGAATACCATCAACTTTCCCCAGCAGTAGTTTTTAGGAAGCGCATTTTACTTTTGACTTGGTCAACGGGGAAAGCAATGTACAGCCTTGGCGAAGGGGACCATCTTGCCTAGGCACCAGAACCTCCATCCTTCGCATTGGTTTCCAATCGCTTCCGGCGTTACAGCTGTCAGATATCCCACTGTGCAGTATTCATTTCTTGTTGCCCTGTGCTGAATATGATGGGGCTTGGCCCATTCCCTCTAGGATTTGAGCATGATGCGTGTTCCTAAGAACTACATTACCGGTTTCTTTCCATGGTGGAGATTACAAGCTTGCTTATCCCGCTCTTAAATCGAACTTTTCCCTGTTTACATTACAAACTTCTTCGGAAAGCCGATTTTTACATGGACAATATAAAAAACTTTTGTATTATAGCCTTAGTAACGCTATTAATTTTAAACAGGCTTCTAGATAACTTACTGCGCTGGACTCACAAAAGGTTTATGTCTTCCAAGTATGGAAAATAGGAGAGTATTTTGATAGGCTACGGTTCATTGCATCAACTTTCAATTGTCCAAAAGGTTTCGCCATTACCATAGGAGTGCTTAGCGAGTTTGTTTTTGCACTAAGGTTATAGGTACCATCAGCGGCATATGCTTTAAGCAGGCAGGTACATTTTCCCAGCCATGTTTTGGGGGGTGGATGTTAAGGCAGGCGATCACACCCTTGTTCTTAAGGTTCTACAGCAACCGTGTTAGTATATAATTCCTCTATAGAAGGGGGAATACTAAATTGTAGATGAGACCACAATGGCATTGTCAAGAGTTCAGAACATTCGGTACCATGAAACAGAAAATCACGACACGTCAATCGAGTTGACTCAACTCCCAGGACGTGTGGATGGAATGGTCCAAGTCTTTTTCACCCGACTTATATATGGTAGTGAGGATATGAAAAGGCGGCTTGAAGGGTTTGCTATGGATTGGTGGTGGTTCAAGGTCGTTCGAAAAACAGATCTGACGAAAGGAATAGAAAGATCGGGTTTTCAAGAGGTTGATGAGGTGCAATGTAAAGATGTCAGCTTGCGTTCGAATACTCAAGTGCGTCTTAGATTTGGACCCAAGGCCTGCTAAACTAGAGCATATGCAATTCTTTCTGGCTAATTTCGACAGTTCAAACTCTGAGAGTACAGCAGAGGTGGTTTCAGAGATGTACACGACACTGCAAAAGTTGGTGACATTTTCGATGAGATCAAAGACAACCCTTTCTCAACAGCAAAAAATCACGAAGAAACACAACCCAAAAGACTCGTTTTCAACTTAGGAGTAATTGGTATTACGTCTTTAGCAAGATCGATTCCTCGAAAAAGCCCGCGTTCCAGTAGAAGTGGCTCAGCTGCCCCGAATCGTCGCGGTGCCGCCTATCTGGACCAGCTGACTAGATTATACACATATAAACCTACTATCCACATGATCTGAACATGTGACTAACTCAGCCTGCAAAGGGTGCCATACCACATTTCAGTGTTGGTCTTGCACTCAGGAAGCAGAGTAGTACGTACATGACAGATTCTCAAAACAGCAGGAGGGCAAGACCGGCCTAACGTGACACAAAACAACGCAACCGCTATTCCAGGAGACAATCTGGCTTTCATGCATCATAAACAGACGCAAGAGCAAGTTTTACCTCGCCTCAGGAAGTTGCACCAACTGACCGGCCATTTGACGTCTCCCTTGCCACCGTAATCAGCACTTCCCTGCTGTAGTAGTGGGCCGAGTAGTCATTCTACAGCGAGTGCGACCCAAACCGCAATCTCCTCTTTCTCTCTTCTGTGTTTTGTCATATTGGTCAGCCAGGAGGTATTTTATGTCTGGCCACTCAGACCAACTGCAACGTATAATCCCGGCTCACATCAAAGATGTCCAGGCGCCAAGTCTACAGGGCAAGTGGTGGCCGAGTCTGGTCAAAGTACTACATTTACTAACCAGGTCCAGGCTATTGAAGAGCAATGACAACGAGTTTCCCCTTCTCCAGCGAGAGCTTGTGACTGGAAGATTGCATTCCCCATAAACGATTGCCCTCTCCTACTTATGACTAGCTTTCATTCGCACCTATTCTGATCTACTCTTAACCCTATAGGTAAATTATAGTATCCCCATTGTTACTTCCCCTACACTCCTTCTTTGCCAGGATAGCCTGGGTGGATTGAAGATCCCAGACTAAGAATCCTAGCACTACCAGACAAAAGAAGCACAGGACAATTATCAAGCTGCGGCTCGCTCTTTCACCTACACACTGCGTCTTCAGATCAAACGCGTCGAACTCCGGGACGTACAGGGGACTCTCGCACGCCCAGGCTTCCAAGCTGAAAATTCCGTTGTCGTACTTGGTGGTATTCATGACATATCCAGGGTCAAAGTGAGCGCTACGGCTATGCTGCACCAAAATGTAGATCGTAGAAATGGTGGCCAGAAGTGCATTTGCGCTTAGCACAATAATGAATGTGGTTCGTTGCCAAACCTCCAACTTAATGCAGAGATATGGTTTTGTTAGTGAGCTTTCCTTCCCGTAATTTAGGTGTACAGATATGGAATGTACCTGGGGAACACGTTTTGTTCTAATCGACCAGGCTATCAGCCAGGTTTTTGCCAGCCCTATCACTAAACCAAAGCTGCCAGACAAAATGATGGGGGCGCGGAATATGGGCAAGAGATGTTTGGGATAGACATTAATGAATCCATGGGCCCCGTGGCTCATGCTTTTCACTGTCGTCTCGATGCTACCCCAGCCAGTCTGCTTCCCATACGAGTTATAGGCTGTCATCTTAAAGGCGAGACACAGAATCGAGCTCATTATGATGATGAGGCTGGCCACTAGGGCTAGGATGGCTAGTAGCTTCTGAGCTGTACTCATTTCGTTGTGGCCGTACTACCCTGGTGTCAGTAGTCGTTAGTCAAATGCTTCCCTCCAAGAAAGCTAGCTAGGGAAGCTCGAGAACTTTGGAAATCGTGAGGTACATAGGAGAGGGAGAAACAGGACCTACATATTTTCGGGATAATTGAGAACACGTGTCTGCCTACGAGAACACGACGATGCAGGCGGTTGTTGGCTGTTAAACAGTCTGATAATTCGAAGCTTCACACCATGTCAGCCTCGTAAGCTGCCCCAGCTGCTAAATTTATGCGTTACAGTTTATTTGACGATAACGTCGTATCCCCCGTTGGTCAAGGGTGTGTAATGACGCACCACCATGTCTGCGGTGATACGATGATGCAAGGGGTTGTTGGCTGTTAGTCGATGTGGTATGATCAAAGCCTCGCCCCATGGTGGCCGCCTAAGCCACCCCCAGCTGCCAATATTTATTTTTACTTTTCCATTCCCATTGGCCAAGTGTGTGTAGTCACGCGCTCACGCATTTTAGATGCGGAGGAGTGACTAGCTCTCAATGTCCTCCGCGTTTAGTTGTGCTAAGATGTGACCGACCATGACGCCTACGTTTCATGCTCATCTCTAATTCCCTTTAGTATCATCAGCATTTTGTCCACCTTGATCACTAACAATGGATATTTTCTTTGTTATGCCCATTGAGATTGTCCGTCTCATAATGCTTGAAACTGTAAGGGTGCGCGGTGTCAAGCGCGCTGTTCGACTACGCCTTGTTAATCGGTCGTGGAACCACGTGGTTACGGAAGCTATTGTTGAGTCGGGCATGCTCGACTATCTCGAGAGGTGGGACAGATCCTTTTTTTGGCCCAAGTATCTCATGCACAAGTTGCGACAGAGCCAAAACCTGCTCTCACGGCCCCTCCGCATCCTCCATCGCGTTGCGCAGCGCGTCGTTGCTTTCCGCAGCGGCGAGCCGGATTCTGATACCGACAACGCCATACAAGAGTACCTCTGGGATATTTGCCAGCTCTCTGTTGAGTGCAACCGAACCCCGTTCTCGCATCCATTCTGGTTCATTGTGCCTGAAAATTTGGACCCTATTCACGATTCCGACGAGGATTTCACAAATACTTTACTTGCAGCAGCAGCTGCTACGAACGATCTAGCCCTTGTCGAGAAATTGCTCCCCTTAAAACAAGATTCTCTGCATTTGATCTTTCAGAATGGTTCGCCTCTTGATAGGTCAGTGCATCCAGACCATAATATAAGACTGTGTACATGATGTTAACTGAGTCTAGCACCATACTCGGCTATGCAGTGGAGATTGCGGCTTTCCAAGGCCACGTGGACATGCTTCATATGCTGTTGAGAACTATGCAAGATCCAGATCAACTGGAACATGCAGGCTTCGATGCCATGATCTTTGCTTGTGCGGGCAACCAGCTGGGAACTCTTGAGCTTTGTCTGGGAATCCATACATATAAAAGGCTCAAGCCCGACCCAGCCGATTTCCTTTCAGACACAACAAGCATCGCAGTATTCGCCCGCGTCTTTCAAAAGTTCAAGGACAACTTCATTGACGACAGACGTGCTCCCTGGGAGCCAAAGCGAGACAAGGTGCAATTGCAATTGCAATTTATTTCTAAACAATTTTATTCGGCCGCCCTTCGTGGCGACTTGGCCATGATGAAATATCTTGTCCAGCTTGGAGCCCCGTCTAGACATATTGATCGAATTGATGACAACGAACGTCATTACTTGCAGCTCATCACCCGCACCGCTTCCAATGGGCACGCTGATGTTGTAGCATACTTACTCGAAAACGCGGCGCAAGTTGGTTCCAGGTCACTCGAGGCCGCCAGTCGGCATGGGAACATTAATGTTGTTAAAAGCCTTCTTGAGACTTACAGTAGGGATAGTTTCAAGCCAAGATAGTGCCCTACTCGAAGCTGTCAAACGGGAGAATGATGCAGTATTACGACTGTTGCTTGAGGCTTTCATGCCTATAAACGAAGATCTAAGGTACCAGGCGCTGGATATTGCGGAAAAGGAGGGCTTGCATTCGATGGCTCAAATCCTCGGGGAGTTAAGATAAGATGACATATTTATTACTTGGAAAGTCATGATTTTGTGCATCACGCTTATACGCAGTTTAAGGCAAAGTCACCCTAGCTTAAAGCCGAGAAGTAAATCAAGCAATTGGTTGAGATGCTTGGTATGTACGGCAACGAGACAAAGTGAGAGCATGACATCGGGAGATAAGAGGTTACTAACACATAGAATGGCATACATACCATACAGCATTAAACTTTGATGATGCTCTTGCCTAGCCTTCTGCTCTGAATGCGCTTACTGGTCACGGTGTCATCTATTATTTTTCATTTCTCTCTGTATCATCTTTACTTCCTGTCCTTTCACGAACTTGGTGGCCAGTTATTATAGTCCAGTTCCACAGGGTGCTTCTCCGGCCTCCATGACTCGGGCGCCATGAGGAACAACTCCAGCTGATCCACTTCCGCCCGTGTCCCGTTGTACACTGCTCCCTGCTCGAAAAATTCCCCAAATACTAGGTCTGTTGCTGCAGAGTTCACGAGCCAATTATGTCTCCGCAAGTCCTTTACCGAGACCATCTTCCATTCTTCGCCTGCAAAATTCCACGTCGATCGATCCACCTTCAACTCCTCCATGCGCGTTTTTAAAGTAGAGAGATAGTGCGGGTTACCACTCCTTTCCGCCTCGTCAAGGAGACAGGGGCTCGGTGTCATGCCGGGAAGACACAGTATCTCGTCAAAGACATCGACATAGCCGCCGTAAATGGCCGCTCGCGCGCATGCTTCCCTCATCTCGGGGACTTCGTGAGCTAGTGCCTTGTATGTTTCCCTCGAGGCTACTTCAGGATACCAAATCAGGTAGGGGAAAGTCTTCTTGTCATCTTTGTTTGCGAGTATACGCGAGAGATCATTGTTCATAATGTGCCGTGCTGTGATTGCCTTTTGGATGTGGTCCCAGGCTCGCATGTGATAGGGTTCGCCCTCGGGGATGTTGTGCTGGCGCGACCACCAAAGAGCGAATAGGGAATTGTGGTAGATGCCCCGTATTACGCAGAAGAACTCATTCTTGTGCGCCTTGGGACGGCGAAGACGCGTGTAGCGATCAATGTTGCCGTAGAAGGCGGCCGTAAGGACTAGCAGGTCCTTGTTTCCGGGCGGAAGATCTGTAGGCAGCGGTGAGGTGAGAAGATCTAGCATGAGATCTGTTGGAGGCGAGGATGAATCATCTTCAGGAACGAACTCCTCTAAGCCTTGGTCTTCTGTGATGTTGTACAACATCTGGTCGAAGCCAGGATCCTCAAAAAGCTCTTCAAACAAGTCATCCGGATCTGATGGCTTTCTGAACCTCTGCTTTTGGCATTTGATCATGGACAAGACACATGTGTCGCCATTGATGTGAGCGACCCGAGGGTGCTCTAAGTTGATTGTTCGGTCATAGTCGTCCATGACCTTGTACCGCACGGGCTGTGCCATAATGTTGGTGAAAATGGCATCATTGCCGGCAGCGCGGGCTTCTTCGGCGACGCTGACTTCAGGGAGGACATCCTCAAGTTCAAAGTACAAATTCGTATAGCCAGCGACAGCACATGCTCTGGCCACTTGATATCTCATCTGCGGATGCCTCCTTGCGAGCTGCCTGTAAGTATCTTCAGAGGCAACCTCGGGATACCAGATGCAATAAGGGAGTTCCCCTGGGCGCTCTGTAGGTTTCATGTCCGGAATCTGGTTGCTCATGATTGCGCGGGCGTTCAGAGCTCTGGTGAACTCGGGGTACTCTTGGAGACCACGTAAAAGGGCAGCTTCACCTTCTGCGAACGAGGGCGAGTGAAGAATCCCGCGGATGGTGCATAGCTTGATGAGAGGGTAGCCAAGACGCTCCGGCAGTTTTTGTCCGCGGAGTGCATTGACGACGTCTTGGCGATCATACTGCTGGTTGCCGAGACGATCAGCGAGATCGGTTTGATTACCCATGATAGCAATCAACGGTGATGAAAACCTGAACAAGTAAAGGTGTACCTGCTACCGTGATTGAGCGGGTGGTCTTTGTGAAAAAAAAGGAAGGGAAACAAGAAAAGACAAGCAACAAGCGGAAATGCGTATCAAGGCATGAGCGTAGTGAACGAAATGGGCGATCAGCGTTTAAGTACTGGGAAGATGCCAAGGCAACATAAGGTACCTGAACTTGGACTGACGTTGGAGGCGAAGTGGGGCTTGCGCAGTTTATCTTACCTTCTGTAGCACCCTCTGGGGTGTGTCGTCGGGTTGTGCTTGTGCTTGTGCTCACCTTTCCTTGGCACGCGGTCATCGCTCCACCCGACACACCCCAAAACAGCAAAACGGAAACGGGTCTGCGGATCTTGCACCACAGCACTTCAGCATGGAATATGTAAGATTTGGACATCTCCAGGCTCCCTACGGTCTCAATTGAACACTGACCACCCCGAATCCGGTAGCGTGAGCAGGAAGCGGATCTGTATCACTTTTCAGGTGGTCAATCTACGTCATACAATATCTGACATTCGGAATCTAGAGGTACAGGTCTTTGCGCATCAAGAAGAAATGCCTTCTACTTTGCGTCCTACACGCCATGTGCAAGCCCGCCGCTCATAGACTACCGCGCATGGGCAGCAGTCGTTGCTTCCTAGGCCCCACAGTCGAGGGAAGCAGACCAGCCGCCTTTACTAACAGCCGTCTACACTGTCGAGTTTTCTCCTCAACGCCTTGAGGTTATCCAAGTGCCCAGCCTTGAAGTGGTTGTCCCAAACCCCTTTCACATTCCAGCCATTGTTTGCATCCCTTGTTCCCGGAATGTCGATCCATTCAAACTCTCTACCAAACACCTTCTCGTTCTTCTTGACAATATCCTTCCCACTAGCCTCGCTCGACTTCTCAAAGCTTGAGACGACGGCTTCCATTCGAGCAACATAAACTGCCTTCAGGCCATTTTTCATGCCGTCTTTCAACTCTGAAGGTAAAGTCTGGCTGAAAGACTTTTTCTCGACAAAGCCCGCCATCTTGCTGAGAAGGTCATCCCAGCCAGAAATTGTACCCTGGAACACTCGCCCGGGCTGCACGGGGCCGGCTAGACCTTTGTCGAAGACGTCTTTGGCCAAGTTCTCCAGGTCGGGCACGTTTGGGGGTCCTTTATCATAAACGTCAAACCTCGGAGTGGGCTTATCTGTTTGGGGCTTTGCAAAAAGACGTGGTCAGCCGGCAGGCACCAATTTAATTTACCATGGGATGTATAGGGGCCGAGAACTTACCTGGTAGATGTATTCCAGCAGTTGATTGAAAGTGCAGGTCTTGGTTCCCATGGACTTGCCGCAGTTGGGGGCTATGGTCTTTGGATTGTTGTCCGTATCTATACAATCGGCGACGTAGGCGTAGTAGAAGAGAACTCTCTCGTAGGCGCCTGGCCTGGCGAAGCCATGCACCACACCCACGACGGCCGCCCAAAAAGCGAGAATAGAAGAAAAGAAACGCATTGCTACCGTATTATGGTGCACATTGGCAGTCGCCTTGTGTGTAGGGAAAGATCAAGGGGACTACGGTATGTGACTCCTTTATGTGTAAGAACGGGTATGGGAATCAAACCACGCAAGGACTTACATGCTTGCTCGGTATTTGAGCTCCCCTACCTACTCATCACACAGGCAACAGAAAAACCTGTCCTCCACTCCTTGGTAAACAAGACTGGGAGCGCCGGTCTTTGCCACTTCGGGGTTCTGGCCCTCGTCAATGTGATAAGCCCAAGTCCTCAAAGGCCCATCCTTTGCCCCGTTAATTTCTCCAACAGTCCATAGCTCATCGATTTGGCTTTCATCAAGGGTTCCAGATCCATGGTCCTTTTGTCGAGTGTGGATTGCCGCGCAGGCAGGGACGGACCCATCCGCCCCACCCCCGTCTCGCGCGCATCGAAAAGCCATTGGGAATAAAGGTCCAGGCTCTTGGCCGTGAAGCTTGCCGGATTTAGACGCAGGGGCAGGCGTGTGCACTGTGGTGTACGATTAAAAGTAAAGGACTTTGCAGTGCAGGGGTCGGCCTGACCTGGTGGCAAGAAGGGTCAGCATCAGCACGCCTGCATGCCTGTACACATTTCCTCCTCTCGTCCGAGCTTCCGGATGAGAGAACTCGCATCTCGATCAATACATTAGCAGAATTTTGGCCGAGTGGTGACGAAGTTTGATCGGGGGTTCCCGTGCTGGACCCTTGAGGTACGAGCCAGTGACTTAACTCACAATGATATGCGAGCATAGCGATCCGAGTCGAGAACCATGACAGAAATCGAATGCCATTGTGTGAGTGCGACCTGTAACATCATATCAATTACAGTGACTCTAATTTACTAGCAAATAACAATTTTTGCACTCAGGAGATTTAGACGTAGTTCTCAACGTCGCATTCAATTCAGTTCTAGCTCCTCTACACGTGTGATTCCTAACTCTTCAAACCCCTTTTCAGAAATTCCTGTACCACTAGTGGAAACGACTACGTAAAATAGACTATCTGGTAGTAGAACGGGCTGTGGCGGTTGTAGTCGACGTTGCGCCAGGCCTGGTTGTACTCGCCAAGTTCCCGTCGTTTTCGAGGGCCCCGAAGACGTTGACACGGCCAATACCACCACATGTTTCGGCCTTGTTGCCAGCGCAAGGAGCGTTGCACTCCGTCGCATTCAGCGTCTTCTCGCCGGCCACGTAGTCTCCGCAGTGGCATTGGTTGCCCAGTTTCACGCCGGCAAACTTGAAGAATGACTTGTAGCAGGAGTCCTTGCACTTGGCGATGGTGAGAGCAGTGTCACCGCCTTGCTTGCTCAACTGCTTTTGCAGGAGGGGGACATTGGCGTTTTCGTCTACATAGCAGCCTCGAACAGCCCAGCTTGTGGGGGAAGGGCCTAGTGTTCTCGTAGAAGTGGTGGTCGAAGTGGTGCTCGTGGTCGAAGCCTTGGTGCTGGTGGATGAGAGCTCAGGAACTCTCTCTAGCGGGACGACGCAGTAGGAAGCAGGAATCCATGGCTTGCAGTCAAGACCGACAGAAGGGTTCCATCGCGAGAACTCCTCCGGAGTGATGCCCCAGTAGCGTCTGACTTCTTCACAGACGAGATTCCGGGCGTTGTTCTCCCATTCAACGCATGGCGAGATGGTTTCGGGGTCGTGTTGGAGAGTCGGATACCCGGTTGCCATGCAGAGAAGAGGCAGGCTGGCAAGCGCCACGAGGCACGCTACCGAAGTAAGAGTCTTCATGGTGAATCGTTAAACTGGGAGTCTCCGGAGCTTGCAAAGGAGAACGATGGTCTTAGATAATTGAACGGCTAAGGGGCGGTGGCCGTAAGTAAGGGTGGCATATAGGGCTGTAGGACTGTAAGGTTTGAGGAGGTATGTATCCGTGATGTAGACCTAGCGAGTCAGCACAGCTGGGATACAAACTTGCAAGCAATAGCGGCGATGGCCGATGAATTGCAGGAGTTTTCTCTCCAGCAGGCACGCTACAGAGCATCATGGAGCCTCGTTGCCACCTCTTGTTTGTCGAGCTCAAGACCCGAGTCTAGGCCCGGGCGACGCCTACGTCCGTGACACCCATCTCAAGTAAGTCAAGGCTCCCTGCGTTGAACGTCAGACTGCTGATCCGAAACTGGGATAGGCCTAGAAGCATGCTGATGGTAGGCTACCATGTCTCCAACCCCTGTCGTACCATCCCTCAGTAGGGTTCACGCTACCGAAAGCGGTTCAATCGCGCGCATACTCTGAGTGAACGACGGCTTTACTCTTCCGCGTGCAGCATCTCAGCCAGCGTCGACCCGAGGCCACGGAGCGCAGGGTCTCGCCCTGCGGCATCTCCGCTCTGTCAGCATTCTCTGTCCACCTCCTTACACGCTGCTGACGGCATCATCTGCCGATCGTTAAGGGGCCAATCTCCCTTTGTGCTACGAGCAAATGCAGGTCCAGCGCGTCTAACTTCCCAACTTGGTAACGCAAGCTTCTAGGCTTCCAGACGCACGCACTATACACTTACAGGACGGTTCTCATTGGCCGAGTCATGCCATCCCCGACAGGAGCGGCGTCATCCACCACGTCAGACGACGAGAAGCATCATGTACACAGCCCGAATCTCAACCATTCGGATCAAAAATGCGACACTCCGACCACTAGACCACAATTCGAACCAGGATCCTTTGGAAGTTGATCACCATGAAGAATTTTTGTGCTGCGCTCACGTCCTCTGCTGGAGATGAAAACGTCATTTTGCCGCACTGCATAAACTATCGATGTTTTCGAGATCGAATGCGGAGGCGTAGAAAGGGAGAATAATGACCTTGTGCGCGTTTGAACCTTTCAAGCAGAAAGGGGGCAGATCATCGATAACAAAGCCCCTCGGAGTACCAGCAGTAAGGTTGGGCTTGTAAGTTGCCCAGCTCATGTAGACTTGGCGATATGGATTCGAGCCCGTTCCAGGCCCTCGGCTCGCGCATTGTGGCGATACCGGGCCCCCTTTCTCGTCTTTGCTTCACGCCCACAGTGGCATTATCATCATGAACCGATGAAACGGTCTTTGGCCGGGACTTTAGTCACAGAAAAGCCTTTCCCTGCGCTTTCTAGACCTATTGTGGAAATCGTCGGCAAGTCTTTTTGCTTAAACCGCCGCTGCGGGAGACTGAAGGTACATTACATACCCTGTTATTCCTTTCATTCATATATCTGGCTGGTTTTGCAACTGTCTCCTATGTTTTCATATTTCGGTACGCCACAAATTGGGCTTTGATCTGAGCTCTTCTCTTCACACGGCCACCTTTCTCACACCTCTGTTATCCCATTCCCCCTTTCATTGGCATTCCGAATTCAGTCTGTCTTGCCTCTAGAGAGGGTGGTTCTCTCTACCTCGCATCCACCATTATCCTCTTGCCTCTTTCAACCCATTGGTTGCCATGGCTTCCAAGCAAAGACTGTGGGCCCTCTTCGGAGCTCTTCTCATCATTAGAGCCTCCGCTTCTCAAATTTCGACACTTGACAAAATCCTTCCTCGAGATGAGGTTTCGACGACTGTCGACACTTCTCAGGATCCGGAGCTTCAAGAATGGCTAGCCGCACTTCAAAGAGCACCCGCTCTGACTACTTGCCCTCTTTCATGCACCGATCTCGCCACGTCTAGGGATGGATGGGCCTTGTTTCCCGATCCTGCCAGTCTCTCCGCGTGCAACGAGACTATGCTTCTCGATGTTGCAATCCAGAATGATATTGATAATGGTCAATATACCAAGCTCGCAATCAAGGCCTGTGCTGCCGACTATTCTTCCGATAGCAAGGTGTTCGAAGCTGATGAGGAGACCGCTGCTCTCTGCTCTACTCCAAACCATGTCATGCTCAATACCTCAGTCACTTTATCCACATCACATCCCGCTGCTCGCTCCGGTGATGGCTTCTCATCTCAGCATTTGATCGCTGCAGGACGTCAAGTCGTCGCCCACCTCGGCACCGAGAAGCCTTCGTGTACGCGCAACACTCTGAGCTTCTCATATTCCCAATCTGCCCTAATTGGTGTATTTGGCGGTGCAGAAGTCCACCAGCACGGTCTTACTACCGAGATCTTAAATCGATTCCTTGAATACGTTGAACGGAGATCTTTATCCAGGACGGCTATTGTGCAGCTTTGCGAGGGCGATGGCCGTGGAGCGGATTACGGTGTTGGCATCGTTGCCGGCAGCTCCAAGAACTTTGCCCTTGTTCAGGAGACTGTCCGAACATGGGCAGACGGGAAATGCGTCCCCGACGTCGATGGTGATGCTAACTGGATGACGGTGACTATTCGCGTTCCTAAGGCTGAACCCCAAGCTGCCAACTCAACCGAGATTGTCACCTCAGAGAAAGCGACTTCTCCCGCTCATATTTGGTCACGGTCTAGACCATCCCTTGCCGACTTGGCTCCCCGTGCTGAGTGCCGCC